>JBBGZY010001923.1:0-1200000 GCA_037952925.1 Lithobates clamitans | reverse complement strand
GGATGGGAGCAGCACCAGACCTTGACAATGTATGGAGGGAAGGAGGCAAGATATGCCTACCTGCCTCTATGTACCCAGCAATGGCAGTGGCAGCTCACCTACCCACACACGTCAGTTCCAATTCCATGTATAGGATTGTGAGCCAAGGATGGCTCCCCCCTGGATTCAGTAGTACTGCGAGAAACTACTGTGCAGCCTGCCAAATCTGTCTCCTGAATAACCCAGGACAGAAAGTAAAAACCCCACGGAAACACCAGGTCCGGGCCCAATACCCCTTCCAGAGACTGCAAATTGGCTACATACAAATGCCTAAGAGCGGCCCCTTTGAATTTGTCCTCGTGTGTATCGATTTATTCTCAGGTTGGCCCGAAGGCTATCCAGTAAAATCAGCTACAGCAAAAGCCACAGCTAAGAAACTGATCACTGAGTTAATACCTAGGTTTGGTCTTCCTGAAACCATAGAATCAGATAGGGGGAAACACTTTACAGGAGAAATCATGCAGAATGTGATGACCATGTTAGGGGTTCAACAAAGTTTTCACACCCCTTACCACCCACAGAGTTCAGGATCAGTGGAAAGAGTAAATGGGACAATAAAGTTGAAAATACAAAAAGCCATGCAAGAGTTAAACAAGCCATGGCCAGAATGCCTGCCTTTGGCTTTGTTCTCCATAAGATACACCCCTACAGGAAAAACAGGATTGTCCCCATACAAAATACTTTTTGGGAGTGCACCTAGATTAGGTTTATACTTTCCACAGAGTATGCAATTGCAATGTGATAGTTTGACTGCATATGTGATACAATTACAACAACTTCTAACTAAGATCCACAAAAGTGTGTATTCTTCTCTTCCAGACCCTAACTCAATAACAGGTACCCATACGCTGCTACCAGGGGATTATGTATATGTAAAGAAACACACCAGAAAGACATTGGAACCCAGGTTTGAAGGTCCTTACCAAGTACTCTTGACCACAGCCACCTCAGTAAAGCTGGAAGGAAAACCTACCTGGATACACGCATCACATTGCAAGAAACAACCTGAGAAAACAACATGATGAAATATCTACTTACATATTTTTTGTTGAAGATTGTTGTTTTACAAATATATGCATGGATTCCTGGTATTAATGTACTTGAAGTAGAGGAAACAACAACTTTCGAATGGGCTATAGATGATCCTAAAGTAGCAAATGATTCAGGATATGAGATGAATAAGGATTATAATGTAGGTAATTACACTGTTAAAGGACACAGGCGACCATTTCATATAGATGTAGGTATTGCATGGATACAGGCGGACCCATTCTCAGAAGTAACTATAACCTTCCAGTGGAATGACAATATGAGCTTTCCTTTCAATAACAATAAAAATGATAGGTGCCATAAAATATCCCTTTCACAGACGCGGAAACAAGCCCGGGAACGGGTGGTAGGACAAATGTACCAAATATTAACCACAATAGCAGGGGGAGAAAATATATCAGAAGGGATGTTTAATCTGACAGATATTACCGTTAATCAATCCAGTACTTTCCTCTGTGCATCTTGGTGGAGGGAAGAGAGAGTTGATGGGTGGTACTGGTATGCACAGTCCTATGGGTTTCACATACAAATGGAGGAAGAAGTAACGCCAACAATTGAATCTTCCATATTAACACCCGTACCAAACACTTGCATAAATGTATCAACATCACAACAGAAAACAAAAATAAAATTCAATATCACCTTTCCCCCGATACCGGAGTGTAGGTATAAACGAGAATGGTACGACACACTATTGGGACTGACAGGTACAGGGATGGGAATTTTAAACTCGGTTGAAATAGAAGAAATGAACAACAGATGGAAGCATGCAGGGGGACACATAGCTGACAGCTTGACTATCACAAGCAAATGGTTACCCACCACTTTTGAAACCCAACTGCAAGAAATACCCCTATTACAATTTTTGGGAGGGTTAATAAATCACACGATAGGAGCAGAGCTCCAGCTGTGGAATCAAAGTCAACAGTTTGTAAATTTCACACAGTGCTCTTTTAACCTCTTATCCTATCATATACAAATAAATAGGGCCAGGACTGAACTACAGTTGGGAAATTATCATACCTGGATGAAATATTTTAAGGGTTTAACTGACAATGGTGTATGGTTCCAAGTAAAAGGGGATAAGATAGAATGTGAGGAGAAATGGTGTGTAGGAAGGTTTGAAGCATACCGGGTAGCAGATGTAATGAAAATGTGTAAAATAGTGGTCATGCCACTAGTAATTAAAGACGAGTTTTGGTATCCAGAAATATATGGGAAATATGTAGATAAAGGAAACAGAACCCATGATTTAACTCTATGTGAAGGAACTAATAAGGGAATGGTATGTGGCAGAAGTTCCCCAGTATATGAACCTTGCTTGTTAAAATACCAAACTAGCATATGCAAAATGCAAAGAACACCGATAAATATGAACAATAGATTCATAGAAATAGGACCCCGGCATATTTGTATCATTACTAATGATAACCGCACCATGTCAGCATTAAATAAATCGGCGCCGTTTGCGGGATGTATAAAAAAGATTAAAATATTACAATGGGGTAACGACACCTATCTTTTTGAACCAGACGCCGATAAGGTATTCTATTCAGTCTATGAGGTACATAATCTCACTGACACTACAACCTTTATAATTTCTTTAGACCCACTAAAACAGGTTTTAGAACTATCAGAAATATTAAGACAACACGTAGAAACACTAGAACATACCCTACAGAATAACCTTGTATCTGCAAATTATTGACAAAGGTAGACTAGTGCATCTTTCCTCACAGATACAACAGGATACTGCACCACATTGGTGGGATATATTTAGTGGAATGTCTTCTACAGCAACCAATACCTTTCACTGGTTGTTAAGTCCAATGGTAATTATTATTTTAATATTAATATCACTTACAATCACAAATATATGTGTATACAGGAAAATAAATAGGAAAATTAGGAGAATAGACAGGGCATACTGATAAATGTGTAATGACATCACTCTACTCCTACAAAACTCCTCTTCTTGAATTTAAGATGTTGGTAATACCTAGGAGGATGGGTTTTACCCCTCTGACAACTCGCGGTCAGGGAAAGTACTCTGGGGAAAAACTGACTAGAACTTATTCACGAGGACCCAGGGGAAGGGAGAGGATGATGTCAAAGGGGGAAATTGATAAGGTCAGGGATTTAATTTAGAGTTCTCACTTAATATAATGACTACGTGTAAATCTGTTATGAAATGTAGTCTGTTATGAAATATAATAATGCCTGCGTTGCAGTCTCTTATGAAATGTAACCTTTGGCTGCTGAGCTCGATTGAAGCTGCTTTTGTTGCCTTGTATCTGTATTGCCATGGTGTTGGAGCTTGTGCTTGTGGCCTAGGTGACTCCTGTTGTGGTTGACCCTTGCCCTGTGTGGGGGTGGTGCTGATGCTATTGTTTGTATAATCGCCTATAAAAGGCTTTTGAAACTAATAAAGCAGGTCAGTTCAGTACGGGTCCTCTTTTGCTCCGGACTGTGACACAGACATATCTGACTCCGTGTCATCATTCTTATAGAAGCAATAATTTGACAAAGCAATATAAACTTAAAGCAACTTGTTTAAGAGTTGCCCCTAACACAGTTTTTGGCTTTAGTTGCGTTGGTGTTGTGTGGTATTTCGGTCTCAAAACTTGTGGTCTGACTGCCCAGGGGATATGGAAGTCGAGGGGGATTCCCTCCCATTTGCAATATGGGGGGTTTATCCCACCCTTTCCTGGACAAAAGTTTTTTTTTTTTAAAGATGTTGAAGTTTCCTATATTATTCTATAAAGTCAAGAGGTGGTATGGCCTTTTGTATAGTGATTTTATTGCAATAATATGGAGTTAGATATATTATTTAAGAGCATATGTTTACAGTGGCTCTTCCCCTTCATTGATATTTATCAGTTAGATGGGTTTTTAGAGCTGAGCAGACAACAGGAAGTTCTTTGCAGGATGTGATGTATCAACAGGAAGTTAGTGAGAGGAGCTTGGGTTTTCTTTAACACTTCCCGCCGGCCTATAGCAGATTGACAGCCAGGCGGTGGTTCAGTTATCCTGACTGGGCGCCATATGACATCCAGCAGGATAACATGCCGCTCGTGGGGGCGCGCATCATGGCAATCAGTGGAGCGGTGTGTCAGTCTGACACACCGCTCAACCAATTTTGGTAAAGAGCCTCCGGCTCTTTACCACGTGATCAGCCGTGTCCAATCATGGCTGATCATGATGTCAATAGGAAAAGCCGTTGATCAGCTTTTCCTCACCGATCGGCGGCTCTCCTGACAGGGGGGTCTGCGCTGATTGTTTATCAGCGCAGCCCCCCAGATGACCACACTGGACCACCAAGGATGCCACTAGGACCACCAGGGAAGGGGGCAACATGTGAATGGCCAGGTATGTACCCCATGGCCATCCACATGTGCCCAATGTGCCCAGCCTGTGCCTTTGTGGGCACTGATTGGCACCATTATATTTCAGTGATGCCCAGCAATGCCACCCATTAGTGTCATCAGTACCACCAGTGTCATCAGTGTAACCCATCAGTGTCCATCGGTGCCACCTGTCAGTGCCCATCCATGCCCATCAGTGCCCACCTATCAGTGCCCATCAGTGCACATCCGTGCCACCTATCAGTGCCACCCATAAGTACCCATCAGTGCCACCCATAAGTACCCATCAATGCCACCTACGAGTGCTCATCAGTGCCACCTATGAGTGCCCATCGGTGCCACCTATCAGTGCCTATCAGTGCCGCATACAAGTGCCACCTATCAGTGCCGTATACCAGTGCCACCTATCAGTGCCCATCATCAGTGCCACCTATCAGTGCCCATCATCAGTGCCATCTCATCAATGCCACCTCATTTGTGCCACCTCATCTGTGCCCATCAGTGCCGCCGTATCAGTGCCCGTCAGTGCAGCCATATCAGTGCCCGTCATTGAAGAAGAAAACGTACTTATTTACAAAAAAATTTAACAGAAACAAAGAAAAACTTGTTTTTTTTTCAAAATTTTCAGTCTTTTTTTATTTGTTGCGCAAAAAATAAAAACCGCAGAGGTGATCAAATACCACCAAAAGAGAACTCTATTTGTGGGTACAAAATGATAAAAAAATTGTTTGGGTACAGTGTAGCATGACCGCGTAATTGTCATTCACATTGCGACAGCTCTAAAAATTGGCCTGGGCGGGAAGGTGTCTAAATGCCAGATATTGAAGTGGTTAAACAAACATGTGGACAAAGAGACTTGTGTTTAGAAGGACGATGGAAATCGCTTTGGTTTTTAAACTTAATTCCAGTTGGAAATCGGGGGGCCGGTTATAGTGATAAAGGCCCAAACAATAACCACTCCAAAAGTAAAGCGCAGGGTTCTCTGGACGCAGAGTCCACCAAAAAAAGCGATCCAAATCGTATGGGCAATGGGCTGTCCATGCAGGGGTAGGGACCAGGCATCCCAGTCAGACAGCTGCATAGGACATGAAATCTGGGTATGGGGCTAAGGCCATTAGACCCCTTAAAGTTTGGCATATATGGTCAGAGGGTATAGTAAGGTGTATTCCTTTGGAAGGTACATTTGATGTCTGGAGGTATGAGACCCCAGAATAAAAATACCTTGGAAGTAACTCAGCTGTGGCTTCAGAAATCTGTAATGATGAGTGGGTTGATGGATGTGTAGTACACGTTTGTGTGGTTAAAATTCTCCTGCCTGTTTTTCAACTTTGTGTGGCTGGCCCATGCAAGGTTTGGAGCTGCTCCTGTGTTTTTCCCATTGTATTTTTTTCTATTGCTAAAAGAGTGAATGCAGCATTCTGTCTGGTTGTTTTTTTCTTTTTCTTTTGGAAACTATGAAATATCTCCCTCACATTTGTATCTAAATGTTTCATTTCATGTTTTATTCTTCTAATTGTTTGTATGTAGCAATATGTTAGAACCCACCGCGGCGGCCCTGCTATGTGTTGCGGCTGTTGTATTTTTGTAGGAACGTGAAACTAAGAGTTACAGAGAGTTTCGTTGTTGGTTTTGGGGAATGTCAGTGACAATTTATCAATGTACAGGAATATTGTATTGGTTGCCTTTCTTTGCAGGTTAAAGATGAAGGATAGAGTAATAACTTTTGTTTATAAGTATCTTTTTCAGCTCCAGTGAGTTTCTGAAGGTGTATGTAGATAGCTGTACACATGCATAAATACACATGCCTAAAAGAGGGTAAAAGTATAACAGGCTGTTTCATTGGGTTTTTTTTTTCTGCACCATTCTAAACCCTGCGTATCTTCCTCCAGTTTTTAATGAGGAAGAAAATGGGGAGATAAAGGTAAGAATGACAATTATCAAACCAACAATACTAACCTTTCTAATTCTAACCAAGTTTGTGACCTAGTAGGACGACTTGTTCTACGACTGTCATTCTTTAATGGAATTTGATTCAGCAACCAAGAGTCCGGTGAAGGAGGCTCCCATCCAAGATGCTAAGAACCTTTTTGTCAATGGTTCCAGGTATTACACGCCAGATGGTAAGCCACACACAGGTTCAGTGACCACAGTCGGTGAAAAGTGAAAAAGGCTTCATTGAGTTCCCACATGTCTGGGTTATCTCCATAAGAGGTTTGTTTGGAGGCCAACCAAAAACAGGGTTGTACTTTCCACAGCAGCTATCAACATTCTCAGCTGATAGGATAGGTGCAGGCACTGTAACGTGAACTTCAAAAGGTCTACCACAGGGTTCATGAGTCCCTTCTGGACCCTGACACATTCTTTTCAACCAGGTAAATGGGTCGTTAGCTCAAGGGACGAGACAACTGGATCCACGCCAGCCACTGCAAGAAGCTGCTCAACCACACCAAAGAATGAGGACTATCTTTGTTTATTTATATTTTTTAGTTTAGTATGTTTTAGCAAGGGTAACGATGAAAAGAATCCCAACTTATTGTTTAAAGTGTATTCTCCAACTAGCTAAGAAAGCGAACAGGACCAATTGCTGGGTCTACGCTGAATCTCCACCGAGCTTTAGTACCCCAGCGATGACAGCGGTAAATGCTATCTATGATCAGATTGGTATGAGGAATTTTGAAAAAAAAACAAGAAAAAAACTCCAGACACTTATCAATAGAACATAATGATACATTTCTAGAGGGTAAAATTAGTTATAGTTTTAACAATAGCTCTGGTTCTTGCCAGTTTGGTTATCGGGACAACTAGGTAGCCCACATGTGTGCTTCAACTTTACTTTGATACTTATGCAGGTCTACAGCTTATAAGGTAATTCTCCCTAATGCAAGATGTTCATGCGTCCTGGTGAAACTCGTCCCAGCATCTATTGTCGCGGCCGATCGTAAAGGTTCTAATGGCGTGAGAGAAGGTAAGAATGGCAGAAACAGCTAGAAGGGAATTGTTCACTAATCCTGACCAGGTCTGGGTATGGTTACCTGCTTGTGCAGGGTGGGGGCTTGAGCTTATGAAATGATCAAACAATTTCTCATCCAGTGTGGATGGGATGTTCAATGTAACTGTTGAAGCTGCAAGGAATATCCCACAGGAACAACAGCAGATCAAGACCCTTTTATTAAAAGATGGCCCATGATTATCTGTTGGCATCCAAGGGGGGTTTCTGTGAATTCATAGGTAAAGATTGTTGTACCTGGATCGGGGATACTAGTGACAAAGTTCAGGCCCATATGGATAAGGTTAGATCCCTGTAAGGCAAATCCAGAGCTATAGCTAGTGAAGGTTGGAATCCTTTTAAATGTCTACGAGTTTTTGGGGATTTTTTTTATTTTTCAGCTGATCATAGTTGAAGGAAGTAGGAGTATATATACTCATAATGTTTTTGTTTCTATTCCTTCTATATGCCATGATGAGGTGCTACTGTTGCCTGATTGGACGAGTGAACAGAGCCCGAGGAGATGACCACATCTTGCTCGCTGAGAAGAGAAGCTCCAAAGCCCAACCCATGTACAAGACACAGAGGATCCCAGACCGACCGGCTTTCATGTCCTTCTCTAAATCATTCCTCCTTAAGAACAGAGTCTTCAAGTCAAGCCATGTTATGAACTCATATGGACTGTAAGGATTGATTCATTTACAGGTGTAAGAAGAAGATCAAGATTCATCGAGGGACACAAGGGAGCATATGACAAAGAGGAGGGACTATTGTGGACATTTTTATTAATGTATGTTGTCAGATGTCCCCCAGTGTCAGTTTTGCTGTAATATGCTCATGCGAGCATGTTCGCACATACAGACGTTGACTGCATTAACGCTCCAAGCAAACAGATCTGCGTACATGGGAACAATAGAATAACCATACAAAAGTCATGGCCCACTGAGCCATGATAGAGTACGGCTCGCGTCATTGGTAGTAGTGGGAATGTGCACACGATCGTGTTCAGAGCCATGTAAATAGTGTTCAAATTGAGAGACACTTTGTGTTTCACAAAAAGCTTGCCGCATGGCTCACGACCATCTGCACACGTCAATACTGGAATTGTATTTGAATATACATGTGTGTGATTGGTTCTTTTGAAAGAATACAAGTGTCTGATTGGCTGATTCTGAAGCCACCACCTTCCTTTGTTATTCATGTTTAAAGTATAAATAAAAGCAGCATACCATGGTAGAAAGGATTTTGCTAAGCTCAACGTGATACCAGCGTCTGTCTGTGCTACTTGGAGATATACAGGCGCGCTTTCCTGGCATTATACAAGAGAGCTATGATTGTGCTTATTAGCGCACAGAATTATTTGCTTATAGGAGAAGCTTATAATTTCCACCACAAGACAACATTGTCATATTTGTTTTTTTTGACATGCAGTGAAGGTTTTTGGTGTGGTACCATTTTTCAATCGTGTTTTTTTTCCAAATAAAAGTAATTTAAATATGCCGAAGCCTGTTAATTTATGGAACTTCTTTTTTGTTTATGCTGTCAGCACTCTGCTAACAATGGTCTTTTTGTTTATGCTGTCAGCACTCTGCTAGAAAACCACACTGTGCTAAATGTAATCTCACAAAGCATCACTATAGTCTAATGCCCCGTACACACGGTCGGACATTGATCGGACATTCCGACAACAAAATCCTCGGATTTTTTCCTACGGATGTTGGCTCAAACTTGTTTTGCCTACACACGGTCGCACTAAGTTGTCGGAATTTCCGATCACCAACAACGCGGTGACGTCAAGCACGTACGACGAGACTAGAAAAGGCCAGTTCAGAACCAAGCGAGGCACCCTTTGTGCTCCTTTTGCTAATCTCGTGTTAGTAAAAGTTTGGTGAGAGACGATTCGCGCTTTTTCAGACTCGTGGCTTTCAGATCGTTTTCTGCCGTTCAGTTTGTGCTTGTGGGTTTGTATTTGCTCTTCAGTGCGTGCAGTCAGTTCGTATCGGAGTTTTCTGTGCGATCTTGTCCGCTCGTTGCTGTTTTTCAGGTCGCTCTTCACAGGCCTTGCTGTTCTTCAGTGCGTTCTGTTACTTCGTTCTGAGCAGCCGACCGTTTTCTAGCCATGTTTCGTATGCGTACTCCTCAGACAGTTCGTGCTGTGCGGGGGCTTGGTGTTGGGGTCCTGACCTTGACACAAGTCCAGTCCATGAACAGGGTGGGGAGGAGTTCATGGACCAAGAATTGGTTGCTTCAGCGTGACCAGTTCTGTCATATGCCTTTGCTCCGTGAGATCCGTGAGAATAATCCTGATGATTTCTGGAACTTTCTCAGGATGACGGACCCCGTATTTCACCGTTTGTTGGCTTCGCTGACCCCCTATATCAGCAGGCAGGATACCTGCATGAGGCAAGCCATCACTCCGGAGCAGAGGCTCGTCGCTACCTTGCGGTATTTGGCCATAGGGAGAAGCCTGCAGGACCTCAAGTTCTCGACAGGCATCTCCCCCCAGGCTCTTCTTTGTGGACATTTACTGCTTGTGTTTGTTTGAGCTGACCCTGACAGAAATGTGTGGAGTCCAGAAAATGTCGTGATTGTGTAACCTTATACAAAGCACTGTTGGCTGTTATTTACTAAATGCAAAGACACTTTTCACTACAAGTGCACTTGCAACTGCACTGAAACTGCACTTGTAGTGCAAAGTGGATTTGCCCTTAGGAAATTACCCCCATTTTCTCATCAAACAACAATTACATCACCCCAAAAGTGTTGTAGCGTTGAGACAATAATCCACACATTCTCGATGAACAATCTTTTTAATACCAGCACAATCACATGTGCATTTACCAAAGGTTTTTCTGACAAACCGACATGTTTGTTGTATAACAATTTTTGTGGTGTCATTATCCAAAATCAAAATGTGCATTTTATAGAAAACAGGCCTGTGTAAAACCCACAAGAAAGACACAAATCTTGATCTTACAAAGTTCACATTTGGTAGAACTTGAAGGCAATATCAGACATCAGTATTTAGGAACTGGGTTTGATATTGCGTTCAGATGGGGGGAAATCACCCCTGGAAAAGCCAAATTTGGAAGATGCACACAAATTTCACAATGTCAACATGTGCTATCTGCCATCAGGGGGGATCAAGGGATGTGTTTTGGGGGAGCAAGCCCTTCCTCACTGCTATTTTATTATTGAGTAAGGGGTTGCACCCCCAAAACGCGTCCATTGATCTCCCGTGATGGCAGATAGCACATGTTGACACACTGTGTGCATCCTCCAAATTTGGCTTTGTGAAAAATCACAAAAACATTTTGCACATTGTAGCACACAAAAGAAGAAAGTGATTTTGAGGGGCTTTAAACTCGCACCAAAACATCAATGATGTTTTTATATTTTGGAATAACATCATTGATGTTTTGCTTGATGTTTTCCAATTGTAAATTACACCCCATGATCTCCCCGATCAGGATCTGGGCACTTTCGGATGTGAAAGGATCTGGATCCACAACCTCACGATCACCTAAAAAGAAAGGAAACCCAAAATAAATTAGGTCTAAAAAAAATGCCGCCATCCATCTCTTATCTGAGCCTGTGGTCGCAGACACTCACCTGTTGTGGTGACTACTTCCACCACGTCTTCTTCCTCCTGCTCATTTTGTGTTGGGGGGATTTTCCCTTCTTCCAGAGGGGGGGGGGCTCTGGTCTCCTCGGATGAGGGGTGTCCTCCGAGTCTTTTCTCCCCTATGTAAAACAAAAATGGTATACTTAGCACACAGATATTTGATGGCAGAACTCTAAAGATGAAACATTGCTTGGAAGTGGGGTACAATTGTCTATTTTAGCCGAGTTCCAAGATGTAGCTTTTTTAGTGTCCTTTGTCAAGCTGCAATACTTTACCTGTTTGGTACAAGCTTCACAGATGGAGACCCCCCTATAGTATACACTGGAGCACCTGTGTGCCCCCCCTAATAAAAAGGGTGTTCTGGGGTCCCACACTAGTGCTCCAGTGTCCAGATGTGAAAACAGCTGCTCAGTGTCCTCTCCTTACACACAATCTAGTTTGCATTTCATTCTAGTAACAAAGCCATCTACACAACCCAATTCTTTGAAGACAAGTATAGGGCCTCAAAATGGTGGCCAAATGCATATGGGCTAAACAATGGTATTTTATAGTCCGAAAAAAAAAATGTGTGATCCGAACGAATAATGTGCCCATGAACATGAAAGTTGCCATTTTAAACTGTACAACAGTTCCTAAAAGCACATGGAGCAACACGAACGTAATAAACACAAGAACAATAGGAACACAGCACAACTACTTACTTTTTTGCAGCACTCTCCGGATCTTTCTGTACTGCTCATGTTCTCGTAATTTCAGGTCCGACCACCGCTTCCTGAGCTGATCTTTCGATCGTCATACCCTGAATTTCCGGTGCAGACTCCTGACCACTTTCGCCATGATCTTGGCCTTTCGGACATTGTGGTTGGGGTAAGGCCCATACTTTCCATCATAGTCGGCCTTCTTCACGATGTCCACCATTTCCAACATCTCCCCAAAGGACATATTTGAGTCCTTTAATCTCCTTCTGGATCGGGACGTTTCAGGCTCCGGCCTTTCCTCCTCCTCCTCGTTGCTGTAATTAGCACGATCCTGCTGTCTCTCCGTCATGTGCTCTTCCTCCACTGTGCCGAACGAAAAGGGGCGGGGAATAGAATAGAAAGAACGTCAGGGGCGGGCGGAGTTATACGCATGCGCAGTGTGTATAAATCGTAACGCGCACGTCTTACGTACGATCTGTGAGCGGAGGAAGGAGCATCGGAGACGCCGATCGTGCTAACGAAGGTAGGATCTAAACTTGGGCCTATACTGCTTCGAAATTGAAGCCTATATTGTAACAAGATTAGGGGAGTTTGGCCTGACATTAGGGTTTGTCTTGTGTTGTGTCTTGCAGAGAAAATGGATGGGTTCAACGACCACAATTTCCTGCCCCTGTTTATTGACAAGTACAGGGAGCTGCCCTGTCTGTGGCAAGTGAGACACCCCCACTATAATCACAAACAGAAGAGGCAGGCAGCGCTGGAGAAACTGCTGGAGTTGGTGAAGCCGGTGGTCCCCACAGCAACCATCCCTTATTTAAAAGCTAAAATTGGTGGCCTGAGGAGCACTTATCTTAGGGAGCGCAAGAAGGTCACAGATTCCCAGAGGTCCGGAGCTGCAGCAGATGACATTTATGTCCCCAGACTGTGGTACTATGAGAGACTGCGATTTCTGTCAGACCACACTGAAGTCAGAGAATCCCTCTCCACTCTTCCTTCCACTCTTCCTTCCATACCAGCTGAGGCTTCTGATGTCCAACCTGAGCCTTCCAGCCAGGAAGAAGTGGAGGAACCCAGCTGGAGTCAGGTATAGCATTCTTCTACAGATTTCTGGGTAATAAAGAAATGATGTTTACTAGATGTTATTATTGATCACTAATTGCTGCTTGAAAGTGTTTTACATATCAATACACAGTAGTGGGCACCCAAAATTGGGACAAGAATGCAAAATGCTGGGCTCAGAAGGATAGTCTGTTATATTTGTTAACATTGAATTTGCAGCAGTCAGGAGGTGAAAATTGTGTGTGATTGATGAAAACAATACTAAAACTATGTCCCTTTTTCATACACAGGAAGACCTCAGCCAGGAGGAGGCTGTGGAATGTGGCAGTCAGGAGGAGGCGGGGATTAGTGGCAGTCAGAAGGAGACGGGGATTAGTGGCAGCCAGGAGGAGGCGGGGCTAAGTGGCAGCCAAGAGAAGCCTGGGACAAGTCGCAGCCTGACTGAGTCTCAGGTCCCTCCCCTCCGCCTGCCATATAAAAGGGCCAGGAAGGCCACTCCCAGTCCTGTGCAGGATTCAGTGTACAGGCTGATCCAGGAGGCTTCGGCATCCCTCAGAGCCTTCCCCAGTCCTGCAGAGACCTTTGCCTGCATTGCTGCCACCAAATTGCTGGGCATGCAGGAGGGCCAACGCAAGATTTCTGAGGACCTGATTTATAAAGTCCTTCGTAAGGGGGAGAGTGGGGAACTGACACACAAGACGGATGTCATGGAGAGGGACGATCCTCCTCCTCCTCCTCCTCCTCCTCCTGCTGCCACAACTCCACCACCACAGCCAAAGCCTGGAAGGAAGCATGGAAGGAAGACCACAGAGTGATTGCCCTGGGTTCAGTCTGGTCTGACAGAAGCTGCAGTCTCTCGTATGACCACAGCCTGGGGACACAGATGTCATCTGCTGCTTTCCGGATCTCTGGGACTTCTGGACCAGACTGCCCTCCCTTAGATATGGACTCCTCAGGCCACCAAGTTTTCTTTTAAAGAATTGATGTCTGCCCTGCGGGTCCAAGGCTTCGCCCACTTCTGCAGTTTCTCCAACGTTGCCTCCCCCTTTGTTTTTTTATAGTTGTGACCCCTTAATAAAATATTTTAAGGTAAATTCTACTCTCCTGTGTGTGTTTTCATCCAAAAAGGACAGTTTGTTGGTGAGTATTCAGGTACATTTCTAAAGTACAATGTGAAATTAACAAGGGACAACAACACCAAACAATCTCCTCCTACAGATTAAATAGAACAACATATTAGTGGTGTTATGGGAACTTGTCACAAAAAACACACAAACATTTTCGGGAATCCAAATCAAAATCAACAAAAAAAAAAAAAAAGAGAAACACAAAAAAAGATTCTACATTAAAGTAAAAAAAAAAAAAAAAAAAATATGTTGTCAGATGTGAGAAATCAAAATATATTGAGGGAATCCCGATAAATAGTAACGAAAGAAGTTTGTGAGAAGTGTGTGTGAATATGAGCATCAAAACGACTTAATTCTTGTCACATTATAAAGAAGAAGAGAGTGCGCTGTACTAAACCATTTTTTACATTGCAGCGTGACGAAAGTGCTTTATCCATTACGAACGCTAAGTTTACCAGAACGAGCTGTCCCGTGTTGGAATTTCTTCTGAGCATGCGTGGCACTTTGTGCGTCGGAACAGGCCACAAACGGTCGGAATTGACGCGATCGGATTTTGTGGTCGGAAAATTTTATCTCCTGCTGTCCAACTTTGTGTGTCGGAAAATCCGATGGAAAATGTCCGATGGCGCCCACACACGGTCGGAATTTCCGACAACACGCTCCGATCGGACATTTTCCATCGGAAAATCCGACCGTGTGTACGGGGCATAACACTAAAGTCCTTAAGAGTATTATCCTATAGATTGTTGCGAATCTCTGAGAAGTCCTTTCTTTCAGGTGGGTAGTCTATATGGTAAAAATGTTTATGTGTTTGTGTGCTCTTACTGTTACTACTGTGCGTACACATTTTTACACATAAAGTATGGACTAACTATAAATATACCAAACCAACTACAGGAGTTGTGCAGCAATCCATAGTACTTTTTCTTGGTAACTCTAATTGCAAAGATTATATTGGACAGATAATTACATTTAGCATGGGTTACATTTTTTTTATACAAACTGACTTTATATGAGGTTTAAACCCCAACTGTACTTTCAGTCTAAATTAGCTACAGTGCCTTGAAAAAGTATTGATACCCCTTGACATTTTTTGCTATAACCAAAAACGTAAATGTATTTAATTGGGATTTTATGTGATAGACCACCACAAAGTGGCACATAATTGGGAAGTGGAAGGAAAATTATAAATGGTTTTTCCACATTTTTTACAAATAAATATGTGGAAAGTTTGGCGTGCATTTGTATTCAGCCCCAATTCTGCAATTCTTTGTAGATCCACCTTTCACTGCAATTACAGCTGCAAGTCTTTTTGGGTATGTCTCTACCAGTTTTACACATCTAGAGAGAGTGAAATGTTTGCCCATTCTTCTTTGAAATAGCTCAAGCTCTGTCAGATTGGATGTAGAGTGTCTGTGAACAGCAATTTTCAAGTCTTGCCACAGATTCTCAATTGGATTTAGGTCTGGACTTTGACTGGGCCATTCTAACAAATGCTTTGATCTAAACCATTCCATTTGTAGCTCTGGCTGTATGTTTAGGGTCGTTGTCCTGCTGGAAGGTGAACCTATGCCCCAGTCTCAAGTCTTTTACAGACTCTAACAGGTTTCTTCTAAGATTGCCTGTATTTAGATCCATCCATCTTCCCATCAACTCTGACCAGCTTCCCTCTCCCTGATGAAGAAAAGCATTCCCACAACATGATGCTGCCCCCACCATGTTTCACAGTGGGGATGGGTTATGTACAGTGTTAGTTTTCCGTAAAACACATAGGGTTTTGCTTTTAGGCCAAAAAAATTCAATTTTGGTCTCATTTGACCAGAGCACCTTCTTCCACATGTTTGCTGTGTCCCCCACATGGCTTTTCTCAAACTGCAAACTGCAAACGGGACTTCTTATGGCTTTCTTTTAACAATGGCTTTCTTTTTGCCACTCTTTCATAAAGGCCAGGTTTGTGGAGTGCAAGACTAATAGTTGTCCTGTGGACAGATTCTCCCACCCGAGCTGTGGATCTCTGCAGCTCCTCCAGAGTTACCATGGGCCTCTTAGCTGCTTCTCTGATTAACCACTTTGGCCCCGGACGGATTTGCCCCCTTTATGACCAGAGCATTTTTTTACAATTTGGCACTGCGCTGCTGTAACTGGTAATAGCGCAGTAATGCAATGCAATGCAAACAAAATTTGTGTCCTTTTTTCCCACAAATAGAGCTTTCTTTTGGTGGTATTTGATCACCTTTGCGGTTTATATTTTTTGCGATATAAACAAAAAAAGTACGAACATTTAAAAAAAAATTATATTTTCTACTTTTTGTTAAAAAAAATACAATAAACTCAATTTTAGTCATACATTTAGGCCAACATGCATTCAGCCACATATCTCGGGTAAAAAAAATTTCAATAAGCGTATATTTATTGGTTTGCGCAAAAGGTATAGCATCTACAAACATTTTCTGGAATTTACGCAACTTTTAATTTTTTGACTGCTTAGCTCATTTCTTGAGGTGCTAATAATGATAGTGATAATGGAAGGGCAGTACAACCCCCCCCCCCCAAATTATCCCATTTTGAAAAGTAGACACCCCAAGGAATTTGCTGAGAGGCATGTTGAGCACATTGAATATTTTATTTTTTAGTCACAAGTGATTGAAAAATGACAAAAAAATATATAGAGATACACAAAGTTGTCACTGAAATTCTATATTGCTCATTATGTATATGTGAAATTACACCCCAAAATACATGTTGCTAATTCTCCTGAGTATGGGGATACCACATGTATGAGACTTTTTGGGAGCCAAAACTGTAATAGGTAGTGAGGAAGTAAAATCTCCATTTTACGCCCTTAGAAATCCTGAAGGCGGTGATTGGTTTTTGGAGTCCTGTAAGGAGTTAGGCTCCCAAAGCTTGGGGTTTGTGCCATCTTGGCATTTCATGGCCTCCAAAACTGTGATAGGTAGTGAGAAGTGAAATAAAAAAATTACGCCCTTAGAAATCCTGAAGACGGTGATTGGTTTTCAGGGTCCTGTATGTGGTATCTCCGTACTCAGGAGAAGCAGCAGAATGTATTTTGGGGTGTAATTTCACATATACCCATGCCATGTGTGAGCAATATGTCATTTAGTGACAACTAAAAGAGGTCTACTGCTAGAATTACTGCCCTCAATCTGATGTTCACGGTGATACCTCACATGCATGGTGCAATTGCTGTTTATATATGACACAAGACCGATGCCTGCATTCACCTTTGTGTGCGAGCACAGGCGGACAGGGGTGTTTTTTTTTTAATTATTTATTTTGCTTTTTTATTTTATTTTTACACTGTTCCTTTCATTTTTTTAATCATTTTTATTGTTATCACAGGGAATGTAAATATCCCCAATGGTAGCAATAGGTAGTGAAAAGCACTCTTTTTTTTTTTTTTTTTTTAATTGGGGTCTTTTAGACTCTAGATCTCTCCGCTGCCCTTAAAGCATCTGACCACACCAAGATCTGTGTGATAAGATGCTTTCCCAATTTCAATGGTGTTTTTTATAGTCGGCAAAAACTCTGATCAGCTTTATGGTTAGCTGGTGGAAACACCGGCTGCATTCTTGGGTTCCCCGGTGGGACAGGAGAGCAGAGAAAACCATGGAAGACGGCGGGAGGGGGGGACGTTCCCGCCCACTGCTTGTCTAGCGTCTAATTAGCTGCTAGGATTGCTTTTACATGAAAGCAGACCACTGGATGAAAAGAACGATACCAAGATAATACCTAAACCTGCAGGCATCATTCCAGTATAACCACTCGAAGTCCAGGAACATACCAGTACATCGCTGGTCCTTGTTCTTTTTTTCATGCAGCCTGTGTGTAACAGATTCCTCCATTCATCGATCGATGTAGACAAAGAAATCTCTAAGAAAAGTGAAAAATATATATGCAAGAGCATAGGGGCGATCTGCCCTCTGTCCACCCCAGCCCCTATGCTTTGGTATACATGCACTTTTTTAAACTGTGGTGGTGAAATCACCTCCCACAGCACTGGAGTCACTGATTTACGTATTGTAAGAGCAAACCCTGTTGCTGTCAGAATAGATCAGTGCTGCGGCTGAATAGAGTTCCTGCAAAGCAAACAATGTTAACAATAAAATATAAGTGTCATAGGTGGGGGTAGTGGACCCCTTTTTGCAACAATGTTATATTGGTAAGGCTGCGCATTGACAGCACTGTGGCATTTTATGGGTGCTCAGTGTGCACCTGTACCTTTTAGGAAGGGGTGGCTCCCTTCAGTCCATCTGCCCTCCACCTACTTATCAGAATGTATGTGCTTGTACTGTGGAGCCACTTATCAGTCAGTGATAGGAACTACAGATACAAGGTGCCTTAACATGTGCAGACTAAACCCCTGTTTTTAATGCATACTGTTAGATATGTTGATACGGTTGTCCTCGGGCTGGTTGGTAAGTAAGCTTGGAATTTTTCCTTTGATTTATCCTTGGCCCTGTTTATATCTATTTATTATATTATTATACGCAATTTATATAGCGCCAACAGTTTACGCATCACTTTACAATGTATAGGGGGGACAATACAATTACAGTACAGTTCAATACAAAAGGTACAGGAGGGCCCTGCTCGCAGAGCTTACATTCTAAAGGGAGGGGGTGGTGGTACAAAAGGTAATAGCTGCAGAGAATGATTTGATGGGGGTAGCTCTGGGATAGTTGTTATGTGGATGTGGGATAGGCTTCCCTGAATAAATGAGTTTTCAGGGATCTCCTAAAGGTGGACAGGTTAGTGGCTGATCGGACATACTGGGGCAGGGAGTTCCAGAGGATGGGAGAGGCTCTGGAGAAGTCCTGAAGGTGAGCATGGGAGGAGGTAACAAGGGAGCTAGAGAGCAGGAGGTCCTGGGAGGAGCAGAGGGGACAATTTGGGCGATATCTGCAGATGAGGTTGGTGATGTAGATGGGAGTGATGTTGTGAATGGGCTTGTATGTTATGGTTAGCATTTTGAATTTTACACGGTGGGGTAGGGGAAGCCAGTGAAGAGATTGACGCAGAGGGGTGGCAGTCGCGGATCGATTAGTGAGGTGTATTAGTCTAGCAGCAGCATTCAAATATCTATTTGCCTTCCAATGATGCTTACTGTAATGGCCAGTTATAGTTGGGGGCAGTGGACCCCTTTTTTTCTAATCTGGTGCTTCCTGGGATTCACACTGACTCTAAATGACGCTAAAACCTAAATGATGTCACCCGCTGGCTATCAAGTGGTTAAACCTTTATTAGGTATTATACGGCGGGTACCCTGATGCTATAAAAAACTAACTAGCGTCACCCGTGACACTAATATGGTGATCACTGGTAACAGAGGGTGAAAGGGTTAACTAGGGGGTGATCAGGGGGTTAAAACTTTTATTAGGTAATATATGGCAGTGCCTTGATGCTTAAAAAGACTGACAGTGAAACTAACCAACTAATACGGCGATCAGAAAATAGATCTGTACACTATACTAGTAACACTGGTGATTGGGGTGGAAAGGGTTAACTCGGATACGATTAAGGGGTTAAACCTTTATTAGGGGGTTAATGGGGAGTACCCTAGACCTACTACTAACTGCTCTAACACTATTTAGTGTCACAAGTGAAACCAGTACAGTGATCAGTGAAAAATCTAAAAACTGCACTTGGTGACACAGTGACAGGGAGTGAAGGGGTTAACTGGGGGTGATCAGGGGTGAAAAGTGTACCTACGTGTACTGGTGTCAGTGTAATGTTGGTGCAACTCACGGTTAGATGTCCTCTCTCCTCTCACTGGAACTGAAAATGGCTCCACGAGGGGAGGTGACATCACTTCCTCTGCCTGTGTTTACATTTCACAGGTAGAGGAGGCTCTTCATTCACCAGAACCAATCAGTAGGTCCAGGTCAGAAAGTATGTGAGCTGGTCAGTAAGTGGTTAATGCTCTCATTGCCGGGCCTGTCAGTTTAGGTGGATGGCCATGTCTTGTTAGGTTGCAGTTGTCCATACTCTTTCCATTTTCAGATTATGGATTAAACAGTGCTCCATGAGGGGCGGAGCGGGCAAACAGCGGCACATACCAGACCACCAGGGCCTCAATCAGGCACACAAAACAGGTGTTCTTGCTTGCCTGAGCCAGGGAATCAAGGTACCATCATGCCAAGACAGAAGGCAGAGGGGTCCCGTCCCCAGAAGCTGACCAAATTTTTCCCCCTGGAGCCCAGGCAAAATGGCACCGGCACGATATCCACGCCAGTTCCCAGACCCTCACAGAGCTTCTCTCAGAAGGGGAAACCACAGAAAGATGCAGCCCACCAAAAGGATTGCATTCCTCTCCAGCTACATCATCTTCTGGAAGCCCAAAGAAGTCACGAGTAAGGATGGATGCTGTGGATGAAGATCATGAGGTGAACTCTGCCCATGAATCAGGGGATGACACTAGGGAGCTGCCAGACTCCATAGATAACTTCCCCACTAATAATCAGCCGGTCATAGACACTGTGCTTAAGGAAATGCTGGTATCCCTGAGGAGTTCTTTACACTCTGATATGGTATCTTGTATGCACACAGTTAGCAGAGACTTGAAGGTAGTTTCAGACACGTGGAGAATAAAATGGGGGAGTTTACCACCACTATAAATGCTTTGGTAGATGCAAACGAAAGCAATGAGGATGACATAGAAAGCATTAAAGCCAAAATGGCGGACATGGAGGACAGGGCCAGGAGGAATAATGTTAAAATACGAGGAATTCCAGAATCTGTCCTGCAGCAAGACCCGCGTAACTATGCTTCCCAGCTCTTTACCACAGTGTTACCAAAACTGTCAGCACTTGACTTTACTGTGGATAGAATTCACCGCCTCCCTAAGCCCACATATCTCCCTGCTAGTGTCCCCCCTGATGTCATTCTGCGACTCCATTTTTATCATACAAAAAAAAAAGTTGATGTCAGTTTCCCGCCATAGAGAGCAGATACCATCACCCTACAATGACTTGCAGTTCTATGCTGACTTATTCCAGTACACCCTCTAGAAACACAGGAACTTAAACACCATTACCAAGGCGCTTAGAAACCATAAGCTAAGCTACAAATGGGGATTTCCTATGAAACAAATTGTCACAAAGGATGACAAAGAGCACATAATGGATTCAATGGCCAAAGGCGTGGCACTATTGAAAAAATGGGGTATCATACCTGAACCGACTACACCATCACGATACAACAGCAACAACACCCAAGAATCTGATTGGCATACTGTCAATCATAAAAATGCACATTCTCATAAATTACCTGGGTCCAGGTTACAAACAAAAGCACTAACACCCGCTGAGGAGGAGTCTCCTCCGACTTGAACTGTTCTCCTTTTGTTGGTCTTGAAGACCACCTTTCTCCCCACTAAATATTGAGTGGCTATATGCCACACCCATCTTCTTCCTACTACTGTTAGGCTGACAGCCTCTGTTTTTTTTCATATTCTGTTCAGATTACTTTTACTTTTTTTTACTTTTAACAGTCAAGAGTGATCATTTTAATGTACCGACCAGAATTGTACTTGAGACATCAACATGGCCACCAAGAAGATCCCAGGCTCCATTCTTATATCGGAAAAGGGACGTTACCCTACTAGCAGTAAATGGTATCTGCAAGAAATTCACCACACATCACTTATCTGACTCCCGAAATGACTATTAATTTTTTAACAATTAATGCTAAAGGTCAGAAACAGATGTATCGTGACACAGAGTGGTACTGTGGATACATAAACAAATATAAAAGTGCCGCATCCTGAAACTAATCTAGCGAAAAAAGAAGGGGGGGACTTAAGGACTTTGTAGGCACAGTGACATAAATTATATTACAAAAATAGTTTATTGAAAAAGCATAAATAAACACTGATTATTAAAAGACCACGAGATATCAAAATACAGAAAGTAATCAATAAAGTTGTTGCTATATAAAGCCATCTCTATACATAGGGACTCGGATATGGGGATAGCTTATCCAGAGTAGGTAAGTATCCCAGGATATGGCTGGACAGCAGATCAACGATAGGTTATTTCTGTCAAAAAATGCTCAACATGTTATGCGTGCCTTCACGCTTCTTCAGGAAAGAAAAGTTGTGGCTAACAAGATAAATTAAATAATTAATATACAATAATCTAACCACAAAGTAAACACAGAAAATATATAAAAACAATCCAAACAATTCACAGACCTAAGCTGATCAGACTGCAGTGACAGGGGGTAGGGACCCAGCGGGGGCAATGAAAAGTCACCATGGGGGTGTGCAGAACATGGTATTGAAATGTGTATAGGAAAGAAAGTACTAGATCAGTATTGGAAAGGAACATCCCAATTGATGGCCAAATAGGAAACTAGTATCTCTATTTTTGTAATATAATTTGTGTCACTGTGCCTACAAAGTCCTTAAGTCCCCCCCTTCTTTTTTCGCTAGATTAATGCTAAAGGGCTCAATCACCCAGTGAAAAGAAGATCCCTCTGGAAGGAGGCTCTCCAACACAAAAGTGACATACTATGGGGGTCATTTACTATAGCGCTATGGCGCTAATTCGCGCAAATTGCCGCAAATTAGCGCTAATTCGCGGCAATTTAGCGCAAATTAGCGCTAATAGCGCTAATTCGCGCTAAAACTGTATTCACTATAGCGCTGGTGAGAAAATACTCCCAAAATCGAATTTACTATAGCTCCCGGAAACTAAATAGAGCCCAAACCCTTACTCTGCTAAAACCTAGAGAATTGCACATGGAAATAATGTTTAGAGCATGATATAATTGCCTAAATGGTACTGAAATATGCGGTATATTATTTAAAGATATTCTGCTTTTAAACTGTGTGAAAAAGTGATTTCTACACTGAAATATCTTTAAAAGTCTGAAAAGTGAAAAAATCCCCGTTTTGGACAACTAGGTGCCAACACAACTGAGCATGCTCAGACCTGAAAATAACTCTCATTTTAACTCAAGTGTCTTTCTTATCTGGAGGTATAGTAAATACCAAAATGAGAGCTAATTAGAGAACATTTTTTAGGAGTTAAAATCTGCTCTAATTTAGTCCAAATGAAGTTTCAGTCATTGATTCTAATGGAACAATTCTAACTTTCACACTTTTTTTTTTTTACTTTTTTGTTGAGATGAAATGTATCTTTCTGTGAAATAAATTTTCCTTTGCAACATTGTTGCTTCTACTTAAAATATTTTGATTTTAAGAATGCTACAATGTGGAATGTTTTGATGTTTTGGTAAAATATATTTTTCTCTGTCACTTTCACTTGTTATTCTTCATCTCACAACAATCTTTACCCCAAACTCACACAGCTGTCTTTACAATCCACAAACAATACCATTGCTGATGAAAATTTAAAATGAATCACAATTTTTTGTGCTTGTTATTATTTCCAAATATTCATAATTTGAGCCCCAAAAATGTGATATGTGTACCAACATCAGAAATCAAAATGTAATTCCCAAAAATCTGAGGGTAATATTCTACTCTCACCCACAAAAAAACACCAAATATCACAGAATAAATCAAGAAGAATAACTCTTGAGTAATGTAATTCCATCACCTGTATGTCCATAGAAATGCAGTATTAATGTGTTTTTATGTGTATTTATGTGTAGTTATGTGTAGGAGGGTCTCACATGTGGCAGCTCTGTGGCTTAGAGGTTAGTACTTCTGCTTAGTATCTCTAAGGGTCTGGGTTCAAATCCCAACCATGTTACTTCATGTAGAGAAGTTGTCTCATCTCCCAGCTCCTATAACTATGTCTAATTGTAGTAGTTATGTGTAGGGGGGTTCCACCACCATTGTAAGTCTTTTCCAGATACACTATATAGCAAAAAGTATTGGGACGCCTGCCTTTACACACACATGAAATTTAATGGCAGCCCAGTCTTAGTCCGTAGGGTTAAAATTTGATTTGTCCCACCCTTTGCAGCTAGAACAGCTTCTGGCAAGGCTGTCCACAAGCTTTAGTCTGCCTATGGGAATGTTTGATCATTCTTCCAGAAGTGCATTTGTGAGGCCAGGCACTGATGTTGGATGAGAAGGCCTGGCTTGCAGTCTCTACTCTAATTCAGCCAAAGGGTGTTCTATCGGGTTGAGGCCAGGACTCTGTGCAGACCAGTCAAGTTTCTCCACCCCAAACTTGCTCATCCATATCTTTATGGACCTTGCTTTGTGTACTGGTGTGCAGTCATGTTGGAACAGGAAGGGGCTTTCCCCAAACTGTCCCCACAAAGTTGGGAGCATGAAATTGTCCAAAATGTCTTGGTATGCTGACGCCTTAAGAGTTCCCTTATCTGAAACTAAGAGGCCAAGCCCAACCCCTGAAAAACAACCCTGCACCATAATCCCCCTCCACCAAATCATTTGGACCAGTGCACAAAGCAAGATCCATAAAGACATGGATGAGTGATTTTGGGGTGGAGGAACTTGACTGGCCTGCACAGAGTCCTGACCTCAACACAACAGAACACCTTGGGGATAAATTAGAGAGCAGACTGTAGGTCAGGCCTTCTCGTCCAACATCAGTGCCTGACCTCACAAATGCACTTGGAAGAATGGTCAAACATTCCCATAGACACACTCCTAAACGTTGTGGACAAGAAGAGTTGAAGCTGTTATAGCTGCAAAGGGTTTGCCAAATGAGTTTTGAACCCAATACTAATACTGGGATGCCATTACAGTTCATGTGCGTTTAAAGGCAGGCATCCCAATACTTAGGCCAATATACTGTATATTGCTTGTGACACTGAGCATGGCTATGGACTTAGGGCTGGTTCACACAACAGAGATGCAGAGAACATGTGTGGGGCTGCCTGGTGGCTAAGTGGGTAGAAATTCTGTCTAGCAGCACCTGGGATGTTGGTTCAATTCCCCAACATCCCAATGCTTGTGTTGAAGTTTATATGTTCTCCCTGTGTGGGTTTCTCACCACAATCCAAAGACATGCTGGCATCTTATTTGTCTCCTGTCAAAATAGGTTCTAATGTAAGATTGTTAATTTTGGACTTTATATTGGAAGCTCATTGCAGCCAGGGACTGATGTTAATGTTTATTAGCACTAATCATGCCCAGGGACTTGGACATTTTAAATTTTAGGGTTTACACTGCACAGGTACATATGCTTAGAAAACTGTTGCTTTGTTTATGTGGATGCAAATGGACTTTGATCTTTGTCCTGTAGTTGGAGATTTGATGATCATAGCCAAGAGCTAACACAGTTGCAAATCCTATTATGTGTTCCTGCTCATCAGGTGCAATCACTTTAGACATACATGAAGAGACAGATTGAAAGATACTGGTGGGCGTGTACTTCTATTGGGTGTGTCAGTGTGCTAACAATACAACCTACCTTATATAAAGGGCTGCAGTAGTGGGGGTTTGTTTGGCCTGAGAAGGTCAGGTTTATTGTTGTGATGGAGAAGGAATGATATTGGGAGATTTGATGAAATTCTTGTGCATTTTTTCAATCAAAAGTGGGTTTATGTGGCCATGCTGTCAATGTTGTGTGTGTATTGTTCCTGTCTGATCATGCAAACATCGTTTGGAGGCATCTGCTGACCTACTATTTTTGATCTTGTTTAATCGTGTACACCGAAATGCAGCTTCCAGCAGAACATGGTCACCAATGTATGTATGTGTGGATTGTGGGCTGGTGGTGGGTGTTTTGAATAAGTCTTTTGCAATATTATGTTGGAATGCTTTGTAAGAATGACTGTTAAGTATGTTTCTATAATCTTGCAGATAATGTGATGTGTTGCCTGTTATACACTGAAATTAAAGCTGTGTCCACTCTAAGGTTTTGTCTAATTTTAGATTGTAAGCTCCTATGAGCAGGGCCCTTAAAATTCCGTTGCTAAATGTAGTACCATATATCCTGTCCAAATTTTTTTGAAGCTGGTAAATGTAAATTTTTTTTTCTGCTGGTAAAATAAAAGTACATTGAGCTTTTGTTGTGGTGTGTGTGTGTGGTTTTTTTTTTTTTTTCCTTCTACTTTTCTTTCTTTAGTTTTTGTGGGTGGTGGTTTTGGGAAAGTGCAATATCTCTTTTATATTTTATTTCAATATGTATTTGTGCACCAAAAAACTAATCTCTTTGCCCTGGTTCACATGCTACTTTGAAATTGCGCTACTTCACTTGAAGTAGCACAATTTCAAAGTAGCAAGGTCAGCGTGATTTCAGGTGGCTTCATACACAAATGTCTATTGCAGTCACACCTGAAATCAGCAAAAGTAGTGCAGGAACTACTTTAGCAAATTGATGCGGTGCCACAAAAAAATGTTGCATTGATTAGAACAGTGCCATTGCCAATAGTCATGCGATTTGATCTCTCAAATTGCATGACCAATCGCTCCAATGTAAACCTAGGCTTCTGCACAACTGCAAGTTATATATAAAGATTCCACCTTTATCATTAACAGCTGTGGAGAATTGCAGGTAATGAATTCAGCTGGTGGATAGGCAGTGTTTGAATGTGTCAGCTCTGGTTCACATTGGTGTGATTTGGCATGTCAAATCTGTGGCAATTGCACTGTTCTAATTGGTGCGATTTGTATTGATATTGGTGCAGAAACCTGCACTGATGTCTCTGATGTTGCCCCCACAGTCGGGACTGACATGTAGGAATGAAATTATGTGAGTTCAGCTGAACGCTTTCCTCCTGCTGTCAGTGTGAACCAGGGCTCAAACTGGGCCTTTTGCCTTTGTAATTCACGTGCTGCTAACCCAGGGACACCATTTCTTAGCAAACTCCCTTAAGTTTACCTTCAAATATATGTAGAAATACAGATTTGCATATCTGAAAATAAAAAAATACTAATCATGGTTGAGATCAAATATTCGCAGCTGCAATCAAAAGCGTGGTTTCACCTTCTGACCTGGAAATTAGTCATTGTAATCACCCGGAAGTTCCTGTGCTGGTCAGGATCTCCATCTAGGTGGACATGGCGGGGTCTCTTTAGTAAAAAGAAGGTGCTGCTCATAGGCCGGGTAAGTGCAGGATATGTACTTGTACTTAATCAATGTGGGGGTGGATGTCATAGTTAGATTTGATGTGGGTGGGGTTCATTGATTTGTTTGGCATCACCACACATTTGCTTCCGTCCCATTTGCACACATCACTTCCTGCATTTGTTCTGCTGATGTAAATCAGTAAGGACTATGCAAGTATAAATGAGAGCTCCTTTTATTAAAATATATATGACTTGTTTCACAGCTGGGCGAATTTTCCAGCAAATTTGGACCTCTGAGTTGCATGACAAGTTGTACCCCATGATTCTCAATGACAACCATTCATATCTGTGCTACTTTAAGTCGCACCAACTTCAAAGTAGTCCCTGTACTACTTTGGTGTGACTTGAGGTATATCGGGTACAATATTACACAGGCATTCCCAGAAGTTGGGGCCAAGTTGCAGCGGCAAAGTGGCAGCAAAATAGTGCGACTTTCAGGTCGCAGCAGTGTGAATGAGATTCAAGGATAACACCTTTGAATTTGGCCCTATTGTCACTTGTGCATCCTGAAGGTGTAGCAAATTCATCCCTGCACTACCTTGGTTTGACTTTGATGCAATTTGAGGTCCATACACCACAAGATTACACAGACATTGCTTCAAGTCATGACAAAGCTGTGCAATTTTAAGGTCGCACAAGTGCAAATGGGGCCTTATTCAAAGGTGTTATCAATTAATCGCATTAGGTTACTTTCACACTTGGGTGACTTTTCATGGAGCTTTGGACCTCAGAGTCACATGAAAAGTTGTCCCCCTTGATTTCCATGCATATTTATTAGAGCTGCACGATTAATCGTCATCGTGATTTTTTTTCCCCTTTACGATCTTGAAAAAAGTTTCACGATTCTTGCTATGCAAAGAACTCTCTCTGCTCTTCTGAAGCCACAGCCGAAAAACCAGGAAGTCTGCCAAGAATTAGAACATTCTTTATCAGTGAACTTAACTAGAAACCTTGTAACAATTTGTCAGTTAAATAGAATTCTGTGTAAGTGAGGAAAGTTTAACTACTTAAACACTAAACATTTTTCTGACATTTGTTGGTTTCAGGTTAAAATCATTTTTTTTTTTGCTAGAAAATTACTTAAAACCCCCCAACATTATATATATTTTTTTAGTAGAGACCCTAGAGAATAAAATGGTGGTTGTTACAATATTTTATGTCACACTGTATTTGCGCCTTTCAAATGCAATTTTTTTTGGAAAAAAGTACTTTAATGAATAAAAAAAAAAAAAAAAGAAAAGTTAGACCAATTTTTTGTGGGATAATGTGAAAGATTTTACGTCGCGAGAATCGTGCTCTTTTTATTCTAAGCAAAAAAATTGTGATTCTCATTTTGGCCTGAACCGTGCAGCTCTAATATCTATGCAACTTCACCCATGTTCACATAGGTCTGAATTGACATGTCAAATTGTAGGCCAAATCGGCGCCTATTGATGGCAATGGAACTGTCCGAATTGGTGTGAGGCCACAACGATTCCCAAAAGTAGTTCCTGCACTACTTTGGGCGACTTCAGGGGGCGATTTCTTACCTCCCAACTTTTTGAGATGGGTATAAGGGACACCTATTAGCAAAAGTAGGTAGGCATAGGACACCTTCTTAAAGGAGAACAGTTGAGACCTATATGATTTCACTAGACATCTGTGCAGGAAAGTGCACTGATGTCTCTGAAATCGCTGACAAAGTCGGGCTGAGTCACACTTGTGCGACTTTGGACATCAGAGTCGTATGACAAGTCATACCCCATGATTTTTAATGTGTACCATTCATATCTGTGCGACTTCAAGTAACACTGACTTCAACGTAGTCCCTGTACTACTTTGGTCTGACTTTGATGCGAGTTGAGGTCCGACCTCAAGTTTACACAGGCATTCCCTGGAATTGCGGCAAAATTGCTGATGCAAAATCATGGGAAAGTTGCGTGTCTTTCCCTGCGACTCCTGTGTCCATAGACCTCAAGATTACACAGGCATTGCTTAAAGACGCATTAAAATCTCGCAACTTTCAGGTCGCACAAGTGTGAAAGGTGCCTAAGTCACTGTGCTGAGTACTATTTTATACCTAGAATATAAAGTAGTCCCACCATCAAACACTAGTAAACATATGTTCTCAATATAATTGTGTTTAAATGGCTGAAAATCACACAGATGGTATCACCTACTGAAAGCTTGCATTGTACTCAGCAGCATATGCTGAAAAGAGGCAAATGCCTATTAGTCAATGCCACATCGGCACGAGCATGGTTGTTACTATAATATTAATGCCTGAAATGCAAAACATTATTGTATTGAATCGAACATTAGTAAATGTATTTTCTCTGTAGGTAAGTGCTCAGCTCTGTAGCATAGCGGTATACCCTGCTGCCCCCAAAAGTTCAAGCCATGAATTCAAATCCCACTGACAGCATCACCTCCCAGAAGTGTGCATTGTACTCAGAAGCATAATTAGGCAAAGCACATCAGCTTGCTTTATTCCATATTTTAACTCTTCAAATGCATGCAATGGTATGTACTTATTCAATAATATGGTATGGAATTCCAAAATTCAAGGAAAAAAATGTCATAGGGTCCCCCCGGTACATACCAGGCCCTTCGGTATGGACTTTAAGGGGAACCCCACACCAAAATGTAAAATAAATTTGATGTGGGGCCCCCAAAATGCATACCAGACCCTTACCTGAGCATGCAGCCTGGAGGTGAGGATAGGGGGGGACGAGTGAGCACCCTCCCCTTCTGAACCTTACCAGGCCACATGCCCCAAAGCACCTTTTCCCTATGTTGATGGGGACAAGGGCCTCTTCCCGACAACACTGGTCGGTGGTTGTCGGTCTGCAGGCAGGGGGTTTATCAGAATCTGGAAGCCCCCTTTAACAAGGGGGCTCCCAGATCCTGCCCCCTATGTGAATAGGTATGGGGTACATTTTACCCCTACCCATTCACCAAAAAAAGCAGTGAAATGTAAAAAAATTAATAGCCGGTTTTTGACAAGTCCTTTATTGTAGAATAGCTCCGAGCTGTCTTCTTCCCTGAGCCATCTTCTCCAGACGCTGTCTCTCCCTTCTCCATCTTCTCCCCGAGCTGTATTCTCCCAGAGCCGTCTCTCCTGCCGCCGCCATCTGCTGTGTTCTTCCGCATCGCTGGTTACCTGCTAATAAAAAAAATCTGCTTTTCTTCCATGGTGGTCTTCCTCCGCTGTGTTGTCACCCGCTGTGTAGTGTCTCTTACATAGCCATGGAGCAGACTCTCCGGGTGACCTTATCGGATGGCCACAGAAGACCGCCACAAGAAGAGCGGCTTTTTTTTTATTAGTGGGTAACCGGCTGCGCTGAAGAACACATCAGCGGGAGAAGATGGTGGCAGCAGGAGAGACAGCTCGGGGAGAAGAAACATCAAACACTAGTGAATGTATTTTCTATGTATGACTGTGCTACACCCAATAGGCTAGCGGTCAGCACTTCTACCTTGAAGAACTCATGGGTTCAAATCCCACAGAGAAATACTAAAAGATTGAATTGGTGAAAAAAAAGCAAATGACTAGTAGCCAATTAGCCAGCATATGCTGAAAATAGGTGAATGCCAATTAGCCAATTAGGTGAATGCCAATTAGCCACTCCGGTTTCCTCCCACACTCCAAAGACATGCTGGTAGGTTAATTGGCTTCTGTCTAAATTGGCCCTAGTATATGAATGTGAGTTAGGGACCTTAGATTGTAAGCTCCTTGAGGGTAGGGGCCCATATTAGTGTATAATGTATATGTAAAGCACTGTGTAAATTGATGGCACTATAGAAGTACCTTAAAGCGGAGTGCCACACAAAAATGGAACTTCCACTTTTCGGAACCCTCCCCCCCTCCGGTGTCACATTTGGCACCTTTCAGGGGGGAGGGGGGTGCAGATACCTGTCTAAGACAGGTATTTGCACCCACTTCCGGCATAGACTCCCATGGGAGTCTATGCCTCTTCCTGTCCCGACCGCGCTGTCTGCTGGGAACACACAGCTCCCAGGAGAGAGCGGCGACCACTAGGGACGCGCAGCGCGACTCGCGCATGCGCAGTAGGGAACTGGGAAGTGAAGCCGCAACGCTTCACTTCCTGATTCCCTCACCTAGGATGGCGGTGGCAGCTGCCGAGAACCGAGCGGGTTCTCGGCGTCCCCTGCCGACATCGCTGGACCCTGGGACAGGTAAGTGGCCATGTATTAAAAGTCAGCAGCTGCAGTATTTGTAGCTGCTGGCTTTTAATATTTTTTTTTTGGCGGTGTGGGTAAACCCCCGCTTTAAATAAAAATAAATAAGTCTTCACTAATATTATGGTGTGAATCTCCAAAACACCATACACTAGCTAACAAGCAGTTTACATTTGATAAACTTTATTGTATGGTATATAAACCATCAAACACTAGTAAAAGTATTTTGTATATATAATTGTGCTCAGCCCAATAGGCTAGCAGTTAGCACCTCTACCTTCAAACATTCAGGTATTGAAAGACTCATGGGTTCAAATCCCACAGAAGAATCCTAAAAGATTACTATTGGTGGAGAAAAGGAGATTTACTGTTAGCCAGTTAGCCAATTAGCCAAAGCAGCATACAGTGAATGCCAAGTAGCCAATACACTTTAATGTGGTTGATATTATTGTATTAACTCTTCAAATGCTTGCAATGGTATGTAAGTATTCACTAATAATATGGTGTGAATCTCCAAACACCACACACTAGCTAACAAGCAGTTTACATTTGATAAACTTTATTGTATAGTATATAACACATCAAACACTAGTAAAAGTATTTTGTATGTATAGCTGTGCTCAGCCCAATAGGCTAGCAGTTAGCACCTCTACCTTCAAACATTCAGGTATTGAAAGACTCATGGGTTCAAATCCCACAGAAAAATCCTAAAAGATTGCATTGGTGGGAAAAGGAGAATGCCAGTTAGCCAATTAGCCAAAGCAACACAAATATACGTGTATATATATTTACTGAAAATAGGTGATTGCTAAGTAGCCAATGCAGTGTAATGTGAAAGTTTTTATTGTATTAACTCTTTAAATGCATGCAATGGTATGTAAGTATTCAATTATATTATGATGTGACATTCCAAACACCACACACTAGCTAAAGGGCAGTTTACATGTCTTTGTTTGTTTATTTTAATTCACTTGTGCACTGAAAAAATAAACACAGCTGGTGGATGGTAGGTTGGCTGTTGTTTGAACTCATACCATGAGTGGTGTGGAGATATCCAAGCAGACCACTAAGCCATTGTGCTAAGTACAAGACCTGCATAATAGTGTAGTATTATTAAAGAATGAACATAAATAATTACTGCTTTATAGTCAACTAAATTAATAAATAATAAATCAAAAACATGAAAAAAACAACATACAACAAATAGGTAACCTAAATGATTAATACATGTAACTTTACAGAATAGCAGACATTACTATGTAATAATCATTCAGAACTGCATTTCGTAGCAAAAGAAGGAAAAAAAACTAGGAATACTAATTGCAATATAAATCAATAGATGCACGGGAACTAGAGCACATCTCTGATAAAAAATGTTTCTTTCACATACATGGATCATGGCTACAGTACAGTGCTATATAACAACTTGATAAGAATTGGCATTTGTATATACGCGGAAGCGCTAATTAGCGGCAATTTAGAATTTACAAACGTTTGTTCTCCGATTATATCGCTGCTTTTCATGCGCAAATTCGCCTTTTTGTTTCCATTTGGCTAAAATGGGCTCTATTATTTGCCATAGTGCCCAGTACTTCCTGGAGTTATAGTAAATGACCCCCTATGTGTCCAAGAAACACATTTTTGTGCCCCATCACCACTTAAATGCACCCACCCTAAGTTTCCAATCATTTTTAATGCCAACGCAGATACTAAACGAAAATGTGTGATGTGGTAATAAGAGACACCGTAGCTTTAAAAACCCATGAAAGTATATGTGATCCACAAGTGAGATTTATAATTCTGATTTGTGACATCAACTCCATCACCTACACGATCGTCAACGTATATGCACCCAATACCAGGCAAATAAAATTCTTCCACAAGACAATGCGGTAAATACATAAGATACAAAAGGGACTGTTGTTGATATGTGGGGACTTAAATGTTACTCCAGATCCAACGACAGACTCGACAGCCAAGGCAAAACATTCTCCACCATCTCTGAAGACTGCACTACGATCCTTTGAGCTATATGATGCATGGTGATGCATTAATGTTAATGAACAGGACTACTCATGTTGGTTTTTGGTGGACAAAAGGGTACTATTCAAATGTAAAATAGCTAAAATTAATAGTATTACCTGGTCGGACCATGCCCTGGTGAAATTGGTGGTGGGCGACCCTTCCGCGCACAGACCTGCCTTTGTGTGGAGGGTTAACCCTAAACTGTTTCAGGATAATCCTACCAGATATCACATAGTGAAACAAATTATAGAATTTTTTGAGTTAGATCAAGATTCGGTCTCTTGCCCTTTTGCCGTATGGAATGCACATAAGGCGTTCACAAGGGGAATCTTGATCCAACAAGGGGTTAGGGACAGGAGGAGGAGGCAGCAGCACGTTGAATCACTGGTCTCCCAAATAGATCAAATTGAGAAACAAAACATGATACATAGCTCCCTTAAACTAACTGAAACATTAACACAGCTGCGCAATGATCTGAGACTTCTGTTTATGGATGACTTTGAAAAGGCCACCAGGAGACTCAAATTATCCTACTACACCATTGTCCATACTGTTCCCTCACCATACAGAGTGGTGATCTCTCACATCTTGCTGGCGGCCAGATTATCTATCCTTTTTTTTATTATTATCTCTTTATTTGAAAAAGTTATCCATTACAGCTTACACAGAGCAACCAAGATACAAAAAGAAAAAAGTACAAAAAAAAGGGGGCTGTCACTAAGATCATAATCACATTAAAATCATCAGTTTTTCCCGTATATACTTCTACATCTAGTATGTGCCAGTTCAAGATACCCATAAGCTGTAACCTTCAAAAAGGGGAAATAAAAAGGTTTCTGCACTTTTCTCCTCTCTTTACCCCCCCATTCCCCCTCCCCCTTCCCCCCCTCCCTACACCCATTGTCACCCACCCGCCATGCACCCTCACATACACCCTACACCAGTCTCATCCCGTACCATCCTCACTCCACCTCCCCCCCCGACCCAGCCCTATCCCGATCCAACCATGGTTTCCATATCTTCACAAATTTCTTGTAGTTGCCCCTCTTCTTATAGATATACTTTTCCCTGCAAATCACCTCCCTTACTGCATTCTCCCATTCCTTCACTGTCGGAGCCTCCTTCCTCTGCCAGTGCTGTGCAATAAGCTTTTTTCCCTGGAACAGGCATCTAACTCTTGCCGTCTGTGTGTCCCTTGAGGTCACTCCATCCCCCGTCAGTCCCAGCAGGCACTCTCTCGCCTCCAACCTCAGTGACGTCCCAAACACCAGGTTTATTTTTCCCACCACTCCTTCCCAGTATCTATGCAGTTTGGGGCATCGCCAGAACATGTGGATCAAATCCCCGTGCCCCCCTCCACATCTTAGACACTTCAGGTCAGGTCTTTTACCCCACTTGAATAACTTCAGGGGTGTATAGTATGCCCTATAGGATAAGTACAGGTGAGACATCACTTGCGAGGGGGAGAGAGTGACCCTGGGCCCAGACGCCAAAACATGCTCCCATTGGTCATCAGACAGCGCTCCCACATCTTTTTCCCATTTAATCCTATTTTTATTTTCCACCGGGCCTTCCTGGGCTGCTGCCTTCAGGCATCCATACATGTCCGAAATCAATCCCTTTGTGGAGCTTGCATTAATCAGCTTTCTCAAAGAGGCCATTTCGCACCACACTGGCGCCTCCCTCCCAAATTGTGCCTCCAGGGCATGCCGACTTTGCAGATATCTGTAAAATGACCTATTGGGGATCGCATACTCCTCTACAAGCTCCTGAAAGGACTTCAACCTCCCCGTCCTGTATACCTTTGCCAGATAATGAATACCCTGACGGTCCCATTCCTCGAAGCGCCCCATTTTTTTAAGCTCATTAAGGCTGTTGTTATCCCAGAGTGGCGAGAATTCCGCAAAACCGGTATATCCCAAGGTTCTCTTAGCTTGCACCCAGACTTTAACCATCATCTGGGTGGTGGGGCATTTAGTACAGAGTGAGTCTGCCTCTAATCCCTCTGCGATTGTATCGTGTCTGGTGTCATTCAACAAAATGCTACCCCCCGCTCCCTCTTCTCCTAACCTATTGCTGCCTCCCATTTCTTGTAATTGGGCTGCCAGGAAGTAGCCTCGTGGGTCAGGACCTGCCAGGCCACCCCTCTCCTCTGATCGCCGCAGCACCTGCAGCCCGATCCTGGCCACCCCATTTTTCCAAATGAGCTCCCTGAACACACTGTCCATTTTTTTGAACCAATGCTTGGGGATCCAAACAGGAGAGTTCTGCAGGACGTATAAGATTTGGGGTAACCAAACCATTTTGATCAGGTTGCAGCGCCCGGCGACCGAGAGGGGCAGGCGTCTCCACACTTGACACTTCTGCTTCAGCTTTTTCATCAATGGGACTAGGTTTCCGGATATATACTGGCCTGGATCTCTAGTTATATTAATCCCCAAGTATTTCATTTGCCTGACCACTTGAACTTGGGATGCCTGGTGGGGGAGAGGCCCACTCAGGGCGTCTACGGGCAGGATTACTGATTTCTCCCAGTTAACCAGTAACCCAGAGAAAGCACCAAACTCCTTTACTATCCCCATAGCTGTTTCCAGTGAATCCTGCGTATCCGCCAGGAACAGCAAAATGTCATCGGCATACAGGGCCACTTTGTCCACCCCTCTCTTTCTCCTGAACCCCTGTACGCCCTGTGCCATCCTCAGAGCAACCGCCAAGGGCTCAATTGCCAGGGCAAAGAGCAGGGGGGACAAAGGGCACCCCTGTCTCGTACCCCTGTTCAACTGGAACCACTCCGAGCACTGCCCGTTGATTTTCACCTTGGCCCTCGGTTTATTATATAACAATCTTAGCCACTGAGCAAATCCAGGGCCAAACTGATATTCCGCCAACACCTTCCATAAGTAATGCCATTCCAAAGAATCGAAGGCCTTGGCTGCGTCTAGCGAAAGAATTGCTCTCCTACCGCTGTTTTCTATAGGGATTTGCATTATAAGGTATACCCGTCTTATGTACGTGCTTCTATTCGGGATGAACCCGGTCTGATCTGTGTGTATTAGTCACTATTTTACAGAAAGCAAGAGAATTAAGGAATATCCAGCACAATGGAGCCAGGATTTCAATTTACCCAGATTTTTCCCCCGAGCTACAGAGACAAAGAGCTAAATTTGGTGAATGTAAACGGAAGCTTCAACAACTCAGAATCAATTATGCGCTCTTGTTCCCGGCACGATTGCGTGTCTCAGCTCTGGGTGAGGTCAGGTTTTTCCTACCCCCAATGAAGTATCAACCTGGCTAGAGAACAATGAAGAGAGAATCAGGCGAGGAGAAGGAAGTTAGGCGTCCTCTGGAACTTTTGCTTATTTGGTTTCCCCTTTTATGGTGTCCTGCTCTTCCCTGGATCTTTCTCTTTTTTGTCCTCTTTTTGAGCATTTTTTTTTTTTCTGGACTTTTTTTTTTAATGATGTAAATTGGGAATGGAGTGGGGGAAAGGGGGGAGGGGGGGATTAAATAAATGGAAGTATAATACACCTATAGAGATAAATGCACAAATTATACACAAATTATACACAAGATGCACGAACACAATCAGAGATGGAAGTTAGGGAGTGTTGTTGGGAAAGGATGTGAGTGGATCCAGGTTGCCAGATTAAAGGGATGGGAAAAAGATAGGGCAGTATATTGCATATTCCCCTATAGTACGTACAACGGGGGAGGGTTCGATAGGAGACCAAAATATTGCAAAGGCATTAGACTTAACGGCCCATGAGCATTGAAAGAAGGGGTGGTAGAATCCTGGATACGGGCAAACGGATTAATATATGCTCATGGAACATGAGGGGGATAAAGGATAAACTTAAAAAACAAGTCATTTTTTCAATAGCCAAAAAGGAGAACGTCAAGATACTCTGACTCCAGGAGACCCATTTGGTAAAAGATACAATTGAAACTTTAAGTAATAAGCAGTTTCGCACACAGTTTCATTCCACTCACTCATCATACTCAAGAGGGGTGAGTGTACTGATAAGTACAGATGTGGCTTTCTCCTGTGGGCAGAGCAGATTGGATAAAAATGGAAGGTATATCTTTCTCTCTTGCTTAATAGAAAATAAAAGATACATACTGGCCAATGTGTATCTCTCCCCCCCCCCCATTTAGCACGGAAGTAATGGAAGACCTAGCCAGGTTCATAGCAGATTTCCCTGGGACCCTGGTAATAGCATTGGGAGATTTCAACATGACGATGAACAGGAGCATAGATAGGTTTCCGCTAAGGCGTGGAGCTGGAGTGGTCAATAGGAGCCCCCTTTCGCAATACTGTGATGAAACAGGGCTGGTGGATATCTGGAGGAGGAGGCATCCTGGAGAGAGGCAGTATTCATGCCACTCCAGGACCCACGCCACCTTATCCAGAATTGACCTTGTACTGGGTAACGAGGAGGCATTAAATTTAGTGGAGGAAATAACCTATGAGCCGAGAGGCGTCTCGGACCATACGCCAGTTATTGCCTCCGTGAAGGTAGGGGGGCAATATAGCAGAGGGAGCTGGAAGATTAACCCCTTTTGGCTTGAACTTATAGGAGAGGAGGAAAAAATGATGGAGGGGCTGTTAGAGTTTATTAATATTAATCTAGGTTCGGCCCCACTGGGGGTGGTTTGGGACTCCCTGAAGGCATACCTTCGAGGAGTTTTAATTCAGAGAATCGCCTATGTTAAAAAACAGTCACAAGCTGAGGAATCGGGAGCCAAAGAAAATGCAAGACGGGCGGAGACGCATTTCGTGGCAATACCATCCCAAGCTAATTACGAGTGTTGGGTGAGGAGACAGGAAGAGTATAGCAGGATACTCCGAGGGAAGATGGAGAAGATTAGATCTTTTCAGAGGCGGAGCTTTTTTGGAGAAGGAGAGCGAATTGGGAAAGCTCTGTCTCTGATAATTAAGGCGAACGGCCCCCCGAGCGCGGTGCCAGCAATTGCGGGGAGGGAAGGAGTAATAAGAAAAAACACCCCAGAAATAATAGATGAGTTCAGGACATACTTTGAGAAGCTACAGTATATAGCTCCTGCAGGGGAAATGTAGAGGGGGAAATGCAGGGCTTCTTTGAGGGGTTGGGAATAATTCCGGTAACAAATGAGGACCGGGAAATGTTGGATGCCCCACTGACTCTCAAAGAACTACAAAGGGCTGTTGGAGATATGGTGGCTCAAAAGTCCCCGGGCCCGGATGGCCTGCCCATAGAATTATTTAAAAAATACGGGGATGTACTGTTACCCTTACTACTGGAGGTATTCAACGGAGCTAGGGAGGAAGGGGCCCTGCCCCCCTCTATGTCAGAAGCCATAGTAATAATTCTGCTGAAAGAAGGGAAGAATCCAACGGATATGTCTTCATATAGGCCCATCTCGCTCTTGTGTTCGGACGTGAAGATCCTGGCCAAAGTACTAGCCGCAAGGCTGAATAAAATAATCCCCAAACTAATACACACAGATTATCTATCCTAAGAAGTTGGAAGGGAGTAAATGCCCCTACATTGTCGGAAATAATACAAACCACACAAACCAATGGATCGTATGAAGTACTACATGCATCAGCTACAGGGAATTATGAAAGGGTGAAAAAACAGTGGGATCCATGGAAAGATTGGTACAATCGGAGAGTTTAAACATATGAAATATATGTGTAAGGCACATAATTCTAGATCACAAACGAAATTAATAGATATCACCTTGACTGTCTTATGTTTTTGGTTATGTTGATATTATTTCTCTACAGTTATGTTGTCAGGTTCATACTAGCAGTTCTGTATCATAAATTACTGATAGCTACATAGTGGGGGGTTGACGGAGACAATTAATGGAATGTCCACGGCGGCAAAATAGAGTGATCGCAAGTGGGTATTTATCATTTTCCTTCCACTTCACAATCATATGCCACTTTGTGCTGGTCTATTGCATAAAATCCCAATAAAATACATTTATGTTTTTGGTTGTAACATGAGGAAATGTGGAACATTTCAAATGGTATGAATACTTTCTCAAGGCACTGTAAATACATTCTAGATATCTCAATAAACAATAGGTGTGCAAAGTCTAATGCCCCGTACACACGGTCGGACATTGATCGGACATTCCGACAACAAAATCCTCAGATTTTTTCCTACGGATGTTGGCTCAAACTTGTTTTGCCTACACACAGTCGCACAAAGTTGTCAGAATTTCCGATCGCCAAGAACGCGGTGACGTCAAGCACGTACGACGAGACTAGAAAAGGCCGGTTCAGAACCAAGCGCAGCACCCTTTGGGCTCCTTTTGCTAATCTCGTGTTAGTAAAAGTTTGGTGAGAGACGATTCGCGCTTTTTCAGACTCGTGGCTTTCAGATCGTTTTCTGCCGTTCAGTTTGTGCTTGTGGGTTTGTATCTGCTCTTCAGTGCGTGCAAGCAAGTTCCGCGTGACTTTAGTCACTGTATTCTTGTTCGTTCGTTACTGGTTTTCAGGTTGCTCTTCACAGGCCTTGCTGTTCTTCAGTGCGTTCTGTTACTTCGTTCTGAGCAGCCGACCGTTTTCTAGCCATGTTTCGTATGCGTACTCCTCGTAGAGTTCGTGCTGTGCGGGGGCTTGGTGTTGGGGTCCTGACCTTGACACAAGTCCAGTCCATGAACAGGGTGGGGAGGAGTTCATGGACCAAGAATTGGTTGCTTCAGCGTGACCAGTTCTGTCATATGCCTTTGCTCCGTGAGATCCGTGAGAATAATCCTGATGATTTCAGGAACTTTCTCAGGATGACAGACCCTGTATTTCACCGTCTGTTGGCTTCACTGACCCCCTATATTAGCAGGCAGGATACCTGCATGAGGCAAGCCATCACTGCGGAGCAGAGGTTGGTCGCTACCTTGCGGTATTTGGCCACAGGGAGAAGCCTGCAGGACCTCAAGTTCTCGACAGGCATCTCCCCCCAGGCTCTGGGGATCATTATCCCAGAGACCTGTTCTGCCATCGTACAGGTCCTGCAGAAGGAGTATATAAAGGTAAGATTTTTATCCTTTAATATCACATTTTATTGTATTGAATGTTTGCTAATATATTGTATTTCTTTCCTCATTCCCTAATTACCATGATTGTAGTATGCTGTGAATGTCCCCTTTGTCCTCATGCATGCTGGATTTTTATGTAATTATTATTTTATGTCCTTCATACATATTTGCCCTTCAATAACCTCCCCAGCATGGTGTCTCCTGCCCTATATTCACCTCATGTAGTCACTTAACAATGTATTTTATCAGCTCCATAGTAGTGCTTTACCCCAAACAACCCCTAAAATGTTTGGAAATGTTATTTTGGATTTAAATTCAGGCAGAGGGCCAGAGGCTTTTTTTTGTGGTGTCCCCAAATTTTTTGTAACCCTCCCTCCCCCAACTGCTAAGTCAGCTGATCCCAATTCTCTTTCCTCAATCATCTATCTGCTGACTTTGCCAAACCCATACACACTATACCCATCTCTTTACTGGTCAGATTTATGGATGAATTCCCCAAAGCATGTAGTGCAAGGGCCTGCCTGTATACTTTCCAATGGTACTGTTTAAATTCTTGTATCCTATTATGATCTTGATAGGTAATAGCAGAATGTCCAAATGTGCTCAAATGTGTACAATGTGTATTTATATCTTTGTATTATGACACTTCTTACCTGTCCAGTGGGCTGCCAATAGTGTAACTAAGGAGGGGCTGTTCCAAGTAATACCCTGTATTTAGGCATTCATCTCTCAATGAAGTGAAGAGGGTTACCTGTCCAAGAGTCCCCCCCTATAATGTTAGAAATGGCCCATGAGAGGGGGGGAGGGGGAATATGATAGGTGTACCTTATACTTTGTTGTTGTTAAATTCCCCTTAATAAATGCTATCTGGAGGTTGACACATAATGTTTGTGTCTAATCTGCTTGCCAGGTTTCTGTGAAAAAATAGTAATGTTTATTGTTTTTTCCTCAACAGTTTCCTTCAACGCCACAGGAATGGCAGACTGTGGCCTCCCACTTTGCCCAGCGGTGGGACTTTCCTAACTGTGGAGGGGCAATTGATGGGAAACACGTCCACATCGTCCCACCACCCAACTCGGGGTCGTACTATTATAATTACAAGGGGTTTAATAGTATAGAGATGTTGGCGGTGGTGTCGGCTAATTACGACTTCTTGTATGTGGACGTGGGGAAGAATGGCCGGATGTCCGATGGTGGAGTGATCGCCCAGAGGGAGTTCTACAGGCGTCTCCAGAATGGCAGCTTGGACTTGCCACCTCCAGAGGACAATGTTGAAGGTCTCCCATTTGTGTTCGTTGCTGATGAAGCATTTGCGCTGGGGGACCACCTGATGCGGCCATTCCCGATGAGGACCCTCACCCCGGAACAGAGGGTTTTTAATTACCGGCTGGCCAGAGCCCGAAGAGTGGTGGAGAACACATTTGGAATCCTGGCCAGCCGGTTCCGACTATTTCTGACACCCATCCATATGGCGGAGTATAAACTGAACCATATTATACTGGCGTGCTGTGTTCTCCATAATTTTTTAAGAAAACATTCAGCCAACTATGCTGGCTCAGTTGGGCCTGAGGCCGGAATACCAAATACATCAACAATGACGGCACTTGAAAGCGGCCGTCCTGGCTTGCCCTCCCTGAATGCCCGTGATGTCCGGTTACGATACCTGGAGTTCTTTGCGGGTAGGGGGGCTATCAATATGCCAGACAATCTGTGACACCTTTTTCAAATAAAAAACAACCAAAAGCAATTCTTGGTGGACATTTACTGCTTGTGTTTGTTTGAGCTGACCCTGACAGAAATGTGTTGAGTGCAGAAAATGTCGTGATTGGGTAACCTTATAAAGAATAGTGTTGGCTGGTACTTCCTAAATGCAAAAACACATTTCACTACAAGTGCACTTGCAACTGCACTGAACCTGCACTTGTAGTGCAAAGTGTATTTGCCCTTAGGAAATAACCCCCATTTTTGCATAAAACAGCAATTACATCACCCCAAAAGTGTTGTAGTGTTGAGACAATAATCCACACATTCTTGAGTAAGGCACTTTTTTATACCTGCACAATCACATGTGCATTTACCAAAGGTTTTTAAAACAAACCAACATGTTTGTTGTATAAAATGTTTGCAGTAGCATTATGAAAAATCAAAATATCCATTTCAGATAAAACAGGCCTGTGTAAAACCAACAAGAAAGCCAAAAAACTAGAACTTACAAAGTTCACATTAGGTAAAACCTGAAGGCTATATCAGACATCAGTATTTAGGAACTGAGTTTGATATAGCGTTCAGATGGGGGAACTCACCCCTGGAAAAGCCAAATTTGGAAGATGCACACCAATTTACGAATGTCAACATGTGCTATCTGCCATCAGGGGGATCAAGGGATGTGTTTTGGGGGAGCAAGCCCTTCCTCAATGCTACTTTATAATTGAGGAAGGGGTTGCCCCCCCAAAACGCGTCCATTGATCTCCCGTGATGGCAGATAGCACATGTTGGCACACTGTGTGCATCCTCCAAATTTGGCTTTTCGAAACATTGAAAAAAGTTTGGTAGGATAAAACAGGTGTATTTGTGGGGTTTAAATTCGCCCCAAAACATCAATGATGTTATTATTTTTTTTAATAACATCAGTGATTTGTTGCTGGATGTTTTGCAATTGGAGATTACATCCCATGATCTCCCCTATCAGTATCTGGGCACTTTCTGATGTAAAGCGTTCTGGATCCACAACATCATGATCACCTAAAAAGAGATAAAGAACACTCACCTGTTGTGGTGCCAATCTCCACCACGTCTTCTTCTTCCTCCTGCTCTTCTTCTTGTGTTGTTGGGATTTCCCCTTCTTCCAGAGGGGGGGGGGGCTCTGGTCTCCTGGGATGAGGAGTGACCTCCGAGTCTTTTCTCCCCTATGTAAAACAAAAATGGTATACTTAGCACACAGATATTTGATGGCAGAACTAGTAATGGCAGAACTAGAAATAGGAAACATTGCTTGGAAGTTGGGTACAATTGTCTATTTTAGCCGAGTTCAAAGATGTCTTTTTTTATGGGCCTTTGTCAAGCTGCAATACTTTACCTGTTTGGTACAAGCTTCACACATGTAACCCCCCCTATAGTATACACTGGAGCACCTGTGTGCCCCCCCTAATAAAAATGGTGTTCTGGGGTCCCACACTAGTGCTCCAGTGTCCAGATGTGAAAACAGCTGCTCAGTGTCCTCTCCTTACACACAATCTAGTTTGCATTTCATTCTAGTAACAAACCCATCTACACAAACAAATATTTGGCATCCAAGTAGGCCCAAAAAAAATGTGTGAAAATGCATATGGCCTAAACAATGGTGTTCTAGAGGCTGAAAGAAAAAAATGTTTGATACGAACGAATAATGGGCCCATGAACATTAAAGTTGCCCTTTTAAACGTTACAATCACTCTCCGGATCTTTCGGTACTGCTCCGGCTCTCTCAACTTCAGGTCCGACCACCGCTTCCTGAGCTGATCTTTAGACCTTCGTACCCCGAAATTCCGCTCGAGACTCCTGACCACTTTCGCCATGATTTTGGCCTTTCGGATGTTGGGGTGGGGGTAAGTCCCATATTTTCCATCATAGTCGGACTTCCTCATGATGTCGACCATCTCCAACATCTCCCCAAACGACATATTTGTGGCCTTAAAACGTCTCCTTCTGGATCGGGACGTGCCTGGATCCGCCCTTTCCTCCTCCTCCTCGTTGCTACAATTAGCCCGCACCTGCTGTATGTCCGCCATCATGCTCTTCCCCCACTGCGCCGAATGAAAAGGGGCGGGGAATACACTAGAAAGAACGTCAGGGGCGGGCGGAGTTACACGCATGCGCAGTGTATATAAAGCGTAACACGCGTGCGTATTACGTTTGATCTGTGAGCGGAGGAAGGAGCATTGAATGCGGCGATCGTAAGAACGAAGGTAAGAGACAAACTTGGGCCTATACTGCTTCTATAGATTGAGGCATATATTGTAACAAGATTAGGAGAGTTTGGTGTGACATTAGGCTTTGTCTTTTGTTGTGTCTTGCAGTGAACATGGATATGGTACTGGAAGATCAGGACTTCATTTCAGTCTTCATAGAGATGCTAAGGGAGCTGCCCTGTCTGTGGGAGATTAAACACCCCCATTACAAGAACCAAATAAAGAGGAAGGCAGCACTGGAGCAATTGTGTGAAATTGTGAAGCAGGTGATCCCCACGGCAGACATCACTTATTTAAAGATCTTAATTGGTGGCCTGAGGAGCACATATCTGAGGGAGCGCACTAAAGTCCTGGATTCACAGAGATCCGGAGCAGCAGATGACATCTATGTCCCCAGGATGTTGTACTACGACAGGCTGCACTTTCTGGCAGGCCAGACTAAACCCAGGCCATCCCTCTCAAGTCTTCCTTCCACGCTTCCTTCCCCCCCGGCTGAGACTTCTGACGCCCAACCTGGGCCTTCCAGGCCACATGTGGAGGAGCCCAGATTGAGCCAGGTATAGCATTCCTCTAAATATTTCTGCTTGTCCAATCAATGATGTTAACTAGATGTTAGTTGGGAGTACTAATTTATGATTGTGATTGATGATGCAAAAACTAAAACCATGTCCCTTTTTCATACACAGGGAAATCTCAGCCAGGAGGTGGCTGATCTGCAGGTCCCTCCACCCCCCCTGGAAACAGAAAGTGGCAGGAGGAGGAGCACCCTAGAGGAGGGGGCTATCAGATTTTTTTGTAGGGCTACAGAGGTCCTGGGAGCACCACACACCAGGCAGGAGAACCTTGCGGCATTCATTGCCTATAAAATGCAGAGGATGGAGGAGGGCCAAAAAGCCATGTGTGAGGCCCTCATATCAGAGGCTCTGGCGAAAGGTGTGAGGGGCCAACTTACACCTCACACACAGCTTTGGGATGGTCCTCCTCCTCCTCCTGCAGGTCCTACTCCTCCTCCAGGTCCTACTCCTCCTCCTGCCACATCTCCAACTGCACAGCCACAGCCCGGAAGGAAGTGTGAAAGGAAGACCAGAGAGTGATTGCCCTGGATCCAGTCTGGTCGGCCAAAAGATGCAGCCTCTTGTGGTACCACAGCCTGGGGACACTGATGTCATCTGCTGCTATCCAAGTCTCTGTGAATCCCGGACCAGACTGCCCTCCCTTATATATGGACTCCTCAGGCCACCAATTTTGAGGTTTAAGAATTGATGTCTGCCGTGGGGGTCCCAGGCTTCACTAATTTCTCCTGTTGATCCAGTGTTGCCTTCCTCTGAGGGTTCTGAGCCCTTAATAAAGGATTTTTGTTTTGAATTATACTCTCCTATGTGTTTTACTTCTTCAAAAATGATGGTTTGTTTGTGAGGATTCAGGTACATTTCTAATATACAATGTGAAATGAACAAGGGACACCAACAACAAAAAATCTCATGGAGATTAAATAATAAAAGATATCAATGGTGTTGGGGTAACTTGCCACACAAAACACACACAAAAATATTCTGGAGTAAAAATAAAAATAACATTAAACAAAGATCAGCCTTGGGAAAAATCCAAACATTAAAGAAAAAAAAAGGCTTAAAAAGAAAAAAAAAAAAAACATAAAAAATATAAAACTGTCAGATGTGACAACTAATAACAATATATTGCGGGAATCCCACTAAAAAAACACAAATAAAACTTTGTGAGAAGTGTGTGTGAATATGAGCAGCAAAACTACTTAATTCTTGTCACATTCTAAAGAAGAAGAGAGTGCGCTGTATTAAACCATTTTTAACATTGCAGCGTGACGAAAGTGCTGTATCCATTGCGAACGCTAAGTTTACCAGAACGAGCTGTCCCGTGTCGGAATTTCTTTTGAGCATGCGTGGCACTTTGTGCGTCGGAACAGGCCACACACGGTCGGAATTGACGCGATCGGATTTTGTTGTCGGAAAATTTTATCTCCTGCTGTTCAACTTTGTGTGTCGGAAAATCCGATGGAAAATGTCCGATGGAGCCCACACATGGTCGGAATTTCCGACAACACGCTCCGATCGGACATTTTCCATCGGAAAATCCGACCGTGTGTACGGGGCATAACAGTTTTCTTTTCTTTAAAAAGGATCCTGAGTAGAATGGCTTGTCTCCTGCTAGCAACCAGAAGGTGGGACCCTTGATTTCTGTGGTAAAGCAGTGCATAGATTCAATACACCCCCTTCTGAGTGCTGGACGTGTTTCAGTATGGGGCATATTAGACTTCTGCAATTTAGTCACTGCTTCTCTGCAAATATCAAGAGTCTGCAGTAAGTTAGCAGAACATAGGCTTTTCTACTCAGGCTGCAGTTGCTTTTTTTTAGAAAAAAAAAGAAAAACTGTAATGCCCCGTACACACGGTCGGATTTTCCAACGGAAAATGTCTGATGGGAGCTTCTTGTCAGAAATTCCTACCGTGTGCAGGCTCCATCGGACATTTTCCATCGGAATTTGAGATCTGGATCTCAAATTTTCCGACAACAAAATTCGTTCTCGGAAATTCTGATCATGTGTACACAATTCCGATGCACAAAGTTCCACGCATGCTCAAAATCAAGTATGAGACGGAAGCACTTGGTCTGATAAAACTAGCATTCATAATGGAGATAGCACATTCGTCACGCTGGAATTTTCTTAATCCTTTAATGCAGCGCATTCTCTTCTTCTTTACAATGCTAGAATAATCAGTGTATATTAGATTTAAATAAGTGCTATGTGATCAGTGCAAGGACCACACGTGACAAATTAAATCGTGGCGCTATTATTCATAAATCTATTTCACCTCCTAAGGTAAAGAAACTAAATATAACAAAACACCTCTTGACCGGTGCTCATCTATATATAGTGCAAAAAATGGATAGATGTGTGCAATAGTACTAAGATGAAAACATACTATTGATGAGTCCACATCAAGAAAACATGTGTCTAACCAATATCTCAAAACACCACCAAAATAAATAAATAAACGTGACTTAGTGTCAATATCACTCAGATGCTGTTATAATAAATCCCTCATGCTGTGATAACTCATATGTATAAGCCCATCAGATGGTCATCCGTGAGCATCAGCACACACTTCTACATAAAGTGAATATATAAATCAAGTCCCTTAAATATCACACAAATGTGCCAACAAGTGTCCAAATCCGTGCTCATAAAAGCAAAAAAAAAAAACTGGTGCATCCGCAGGTTCCTCTATTTTAAGAGTGTAGATTCTTCTAGTGCAATCTTCCACCACACCTCTGTGTTCAGTGACCACTCTCCCTATGGACAGCCACTCACCAGCTCCTCATGCCTCCACTTACGTATGGGGCTAAAAGGCATAGATGTCTGCTCCTGACGGCAAGGGTTAAACTCTTATCCATCCGGAAGGGCGTTCCATATAGAAACAAGAAAACTCCCAATAGTGTAATACTGTAAACACTTTTAATGATTCACACTGCAAATACCACTTCAACAGTTTCACTCACATTGTGTAAAAAAATATAAAAACACAGCAAACTCCACAGCAATCTTGTCCAGTGTAGTATTAACCGGCTGCTAAGATCAATCTCCTAGGGGGTATGCGGTCACGGCGGACCCTCTAAAAGCCAGCGTATAGGAAGTATCTCTCACCCTCTCCCCGCCTGCTCCTTGAATGAGTATAGCCGTCTCCCCCACTCGGTGATCCGTGCAGCTAACTTTCTCCTGTCACTCGTACGTGGTGTTATCCTTCATGCGGCCACGCCCCCGACATGTTTCGATACGCCTGTATCTTAATCATGGGATAGGCCGCTCTAGATACCCATCATTCCTTTTATCCCCTCCTCTCGCCAATGAAATGAGCAGTCTCAGTGCGCATGCGCACCTAATTACTCGGCGCCTGCGCCTTACGAGTGTCTCCATGAGCGCAAACCCCCGTCAATCGTGACAGCAGAACATGACATGCTGCTGTCTCTCCTAAAGTTGTTACAACAATCTCCCCACCTCTTTCTACCGCCCCTACCATAGTGACATCCCGGGGTGGTGGAGCATACAACAGCATTAATTAACCCTGACATGTCATATATAAAATCAACACTGTGCTTCACACCTGTTAGAGCGATATGTGAATATAAAATCCTACATCGCAACGCTTAACATTGCAATGCATATAAAATCCTACATTACCCTTACAATGCTTATCAATATAAATGATATAAGTATCCCCACAGTCAAATATATTGAAACAACCTCTTAAACATGGTTATAATCAGGGACTCTATCTAATTTCAAGCTTACTATATTCTGTGTAATTAAACAATATTAATACACATAAAATAGATATTAAAAATATTGGAATTATATAAAAGTGGCTAAATAATATCATTTAAATGACTAGATCTCAACTTTCAATGGAGAATGGTCATTATTTAATATTAAAAAATGGAATATAATACTCCTAAAAAAATGTCAATAGTTCTATTGCTGGAATGGTACAGTAGATCGACTTATTGACATACCTACTTAATTAAACTACAAAGGCATAATAACCTATACAGAATCCATAAAAATGACAATCCATAAAAATAGCCCCCCATTCATAACAACGTTAACCTAGTTGACCTAGTATAGGAGGGATTGGTTTTCCTAGGAAAACCGCATATTTATATAATGCTAGAATAATGAAGTTGTTTTGCTGCTGATATTTACACAGAGTTCAGAAAAAATGATTTCTTTATTATTTCTCGTGATCTCCTGAACAATATTAATTTATTTTTTTCATCAGATTTCCATAATAATATTTTTTTATATTTTTTTTATAGTGGTTTTATTTTTTTATAATTATTTATGAAAAAGGGACATAGTTTTAGTTTTTTGGTCATCAATCACGCACAATTTAGAGCTCATGACTGTTGCAAATTGAATGTTAACAAAGCTAAAAGACTATCATTCTGAGCCCAGCATTTTTCATTCTTGTCCCAATCCTTTTTGGCCACTACTGTCTATTGATATGTAAACCACTTTGTTAAATCAGCAATTAGCAATCAATGATAACATCTACTTAACAACATTAATTTTATGACAAGAAATATGTTGAACAATGCTCTACCTGACTCAAGCTGGGCTCATCCACATCTTCCTGCCTGGAAGGCCCAGGTTGGACATTGGAAGCCTCAGCTGAGGTGGAAGGAAGACTTGAGAGTGCTGGCCTGGGTTCAGTCTGGCCTGACAAAAAATGCAGTCTGTCATAATACCACAGCCTGGGTACATAAACGTCATCTGCTGCTCCTGATCTCTGGGAATTCTGAAATCTTTTGCTCCCTAAGATAAGTACTCCTCATGCCACCAATTAGGGCCTTCAAATAGGGGATGTCTGCCATGGGGATCATTGGCTTCTCAAATTCAAGCAGTTTCTCCAGCGCTGCCTTACTCTTTCTTAGCTTATTAAAAAAACGGTGGTTCACCTGCCACAGACAGGGAAGCTCCCTAAACATGTCAATGAATATTGGTAGAAATTCCCTATGATTGAATAGATCCATTTTCTCTGCAAGACACAACACAAGACAAACCCTAATGTCAGGCTAAACTCTTCTAATCTTGTCCCAATATAGGCCTCAATCTATAAGCAGTATAGACCACTGATGTCCCAAGTTAAAATTGTACCTTTGTTATCACGATCGGCACTTCCACTACTCCTTCCTCCGCTCACAGATCGTACATACACGCGTTACGCTTTATACACACTGCACATGCATGAAACTCCGCCCCCCAGACGTTCTTTCTAGTCTATTCCCCGCCCCTTCTGTGAGAAAGGCCAAGATCATGACTAAAGTTGTGAAAAGTCTGCACAGGAATTTTGGTGTACGACGATCCAAGGATCAGCTGAGGAAACCATGGTCAGACCTGAAATTAAGGGAGCACGATCAGTACAGAAGGATCAAGAGAGTTCTTCATAAAAGTAAGTACCATATTTATCGGCATATAACACGCACTTTTTTCCCCTGAAAATCAGGGGAAAATCGTGGGTGCGTGTTATAGGCCGATCCCCACCGATTTTCGGCAATTGCCGCGATCGCCGCCGAGATACACAGCCGTTGGTAGATTCAAATATGGCGCCGAGACTGCAGGGATTCGTCGGAGCCGAGATACACATACCCGAGTGTTCTCTGCTTTTTTCGGCGCCGCTGTCACGCCCAGTCCCGCCCTTGGACATGTGTTATGTCCATCATAGGGGGGGACTGGGCGTGACTGTGAGCGGCGCCGAAAAAAGCCGAGAACACTCGGGTATGTGTATCTCGGCTCCAACGAATCCCTGCAGTCTCGGCGTCATATTTGAATTTTACACACGGCTGTGTATGTCGGCGGCGAGTGCACAAAGCTGCACTGACATGGCTGCACTGGGGCAAAGCTGCACGGGCAAACCTGCACTGACAAAGCTGCACTAACAAAGCTGCACTGGGGCAAGGCTGCACTGGGGCAAAGCTGCACTGACAAGGCTGCACTGACAAAGCTGCACTGACAAGGCTGCACTGACAAAGCTGCACTGACAAGGCTGCACTGACAAAGCTACACTGACAAAGCTGCACTGGGGCAAGGCTGCACTGACAAGACTGCACTGACAAGGCTGCACTGACACTGAAAAGGCTGCAGATGGACAGATAAGGCTGCATTGATGGGCATTTTAATGTAAGTTTTTTTTTCCTTAAACTTCCCTCCTAAAAGTTTTTTTTTCCTTAAAATTCCCTCCTTAACTTGGGGTGCGTGTTATACGCCGGCGCGTGTTATACGCCGATAAATACGGTTGTCATGTGTTCCTATTATTATTATTACTTGCATGCTGCTCCATGTGCTTTTCTTTACTGTTGTACAGTTTAAAATGGCAACTTTCAGGTTTGTGGGCACAGAAATCGTTCGTAGTAAACATCGTTCGTTCGCCCACTAATACAATGTTTTTGGCAGATCCAGGTTAACTACATTTGTTCAGGCCTATTTGTATTAAAAGAGGTTTATGACAATGTTGTCTAGATGGGTTTGTACTAGAATGAAATGCAAACTTGATTCAGTGTAAGGAGAGGACACTCAGCAGCTGTTTACACATCTGGACGAAGGAGCACTAGTGTGGGACACCAGAACAAACTTTTTTAGGGTGTCCCACACAGGTGCTCCAGTGGATACTAGGGGTGTCTCCATGTGTGAAAATTGTACTGAAAAGGCAAGTATTCCAGCTTTAGAAAGTGAAAAAAATCATGTCTTCAGCTTGGAACTCTGCCAAAAAAGACAGTTGTACGACACTTCCAAGCAATGTTTCATATTCCTATTTCTGCCCTCAAATATCTGTGTGCTAAGTATACCTTTTTTTTATTCACATAGGGGAGAAAAGACTTGGGACATCTGAGGACACCAGGGACCCCCCACTTCCAAAAGAAAAGGAAATCCCCACACCACAACCAGAAGATGTGGAGGAAGGAGAGGTTTATGAAGTGGGCGAATAGTGACCACAATTCACGTACCTTACAGTGGAGTCCGAAATGCTGAGGGTGGTCTCTTGCACGGTTCTGGTCCCAACACCCCCGGTAGTGGGGACAGGGATTTCTGGGGCAACGAAATGGTGCAGGTGCCTGCAGGCTGAAGGCTGGAGCTTGGAGATACAGGATCATCTCGGAGGAAGGCGTGAAGACTGATCACCAGAACTGTTCAGCGGGAGCCAGGCAGGTAAGTATGGATTCAGGAACAACTGCAACGTCAGGAACAGTCAAACGTTGGCAACTGGCTGGCAACAAGGTACATAAATGGAAGGCAAGTTCGTGGTCAAGGACAGGCAGAGCTTGGCAATGCGCTGGCCGAGAGGTACAGAATCAGGAAGCGGAGCCGTAGTAGAGAATCCAAGCCAAGGTCTGTGTAATTCATAGAGGTAGATAACAGGCAGGGGTGATCCAAGAGAATATTCAAGGAAGCTGGGTTTGTCAGGAGCAAGGTAACAGGTCAAACAGCAATCAGGAACTCAGGAACAAGCTGAAGACGATCCAGCACTGGTATCAGGCAGAGACTCTGTTTATATAGGGCACCATGCGCCAGGATTGGCGGACGCGAATGTGCGTGCGTGAGTGTGTACACACGTTCGTATGGGTGTGCGAGTGCCCACGTTCGTCCCAGAACTCGTACGCCCCTGTTGGAGACACCGCGCATGCCTATTGGCATTAGTGGAATGGGAATTAGCCACTGCAGCATGGAGACGGGCATTAGCACTGTGAGTTCTCTGACAATGCCTGTAGGCATTAGCGGAATGGGAATTAGCTATTGCTGCACGGAGACGGGCATTAGCACTGTAAATTCTCTGACACTGCCCCCTCCTTAAGGGCAGCCTCTGGATGCCTCTTCAAACCGAACCCTCTGGGCAGGGGGTGATGAAAGGCCCGTATGAGTCTCTGGGCATGGAGATTTGTTTCGGGCTCCCAGGAATTTTCTTCTGCGCCAAAGCCTCTCCATTTGATTAAATACTGCTTCTGCCCTTGTCGTTTCCTATAATCCAAAATGGCTTCAATCTCGAATTCCTCCTCCCCATCCACCATTATAGCTTCTGGAGGTCCTACCTCACGATCTGCAAAGGAATTTGGTACATCGGGCTTAAGTAGTGAAGCATGAAATATAGGGTGGATCCTAAATGAGTTGGGGAGTTCAAGTTCATAGGCTACCAAATTGATCTTCTTCTTAACTGGGAAGGGCCCCAAATATCTGGGTCCCAGTTTCTTGGAAGGGCATACCAGTTTCAGGTTTGTAGTTGAAAGCCATACACGGTCACCAACTTTTAAGTCCAATTCCCCCCTTCTTCTCTTGTCAAATAATCTTTTATTATCTTCCAGTGCCTTAGAGATACTTTCTCTAAGCACCCGATTGTTAGTGACAAAGGAATTAAATCTATCCTGGACAGCTGGTACAGGAGAGTCTGGTACAAGCGTTGGCAAAAAGGAGGGATGAAATCCATAATTGGAGAAGAATGGTGACTGATTTGTGGCAGATTGAGTAGAGTTGTTGAATGCAAATTCTGCCAAAGGCAGTAATGAGGCCCAATCTTCCTGAGAAAAATAGGAGAAGCAACGTAGGTACTGCTCCAATGTTTGATTAGTACGTTCAGTCTGCCCGTTGGTCTGGGGGTGATAGGCTGAGGAAAAAATGAGTTTGATGCCTAGTGCTTCACATAATGATTTCCAAAATGTTGATGTGAACTGTACTCCACGATCAGAAAATGTCACTGGGGAATCCGTGGAGCTTAACAATTTCTTTAATAAACATTCTGGCAGTCTCAGTTGCTGACGGGGTCGCTTTTATGAGGATAAAATGTGCCATATTAGAAAAGCGATCAACTACCATGAAGATGGATGAAAACCCCTCAGAGGGAGGGAGCTCGACAATGAAGTCCATTGTGATATTATCCCATGGCCTTTCAGGGATGGGCAGTAGTCTCAATAGTCCCCATGCACTATGACCCGCATGTTTGGCCAATCACAGCGCTGTCTGAACAGAGAGCTTTGGTCAATTATGGCTCAGGGGATTTAATACACGCCCACACTATATAAGGCCGCCTGCACGGCGGCCCTGTGTAGTGTGTGTTCCGGCGTTGAAAGAGATAGACAGAGAGACAGTGTCACTTGATTTAAGTTAGATAGATTAGGCAGGACAGTCAGTGAGTTAGCTGCACTTACAGTGTATTGTGTATATATATGCATTAGGGATGAGCTTCGTGTTCGAGTCGAACCCGTGTTCGACTCGAACATTGGCTGTTCGGTCGTTCGCCGAATTCCGAATGTTATGGGCCGTTCGCGCCAAATTTGTGTGGAGCGTCACGGCCCATAATTCCCTGCGGCATCGCAGAGCATTGCTGGCTGATATTGGCCAAGCATGCACTATGACCCGCATGCTTGGCCAATCACAGCGCCGTCGGTAGAGAGAGCTGTAATTGGCCAAAGCCAGGGTGGCTTTGGTCAATTATGGCTCGGGGGGTTTAGAACACGCCCCACACTATATAAGGCCGCCTGCACGGCGGCCCTGTGTAGTGTGTGTTCCGGCGTTGAAAGAGAGATAGATAGACAGAGAGACAGTGTCATTTTATTTGAGTTAGATAGATTAGGCAGGACAATCAGTGAGATAGCTGCACTTACAGTGTATTGTGTATATATATGCATCCCAGGTGTTGCATATATATATATATATATATATATATATATATATATATATATATATATATATATATATATATATACTGTATTCAGTTTAGCTAGATCCGTTCTTGTTATCTTCTTACTGACAGGCAGGCTTGTCTTGTTACAGTATTTACAGCTACCTGAAGAAAATTGTTGGTGTTCTTTTGATCCTATTAGTACCACAGTCAGGCAGCTAAACTATTTACAGTTAGTGCAGTGCATCCTGCTCACAGTGTTCAGCTAAAACTACAAGTTAGTGCGGTGCGTCCTGCTCACAGTGTTCAGCTAAACCTACAAGTTATTTTTTGCGAGCTCTGCACAGTGTTCATCTAAAGCTACAAGTTAGTGTAGTGCGTCCTGCTCACAGTGTTCAGCTAAACCTACAAGTTAGTGTAGTGAGACCTCTGCACAGTGTTCATCTAAAACTACAAGTTAGTGCAGTGCGTCCTGCTCACAGTGTTCAGCTAAAACTACAAGTTAGTGTAGAGAGACCTCTGCACAGTGTTCATCTAAAGCTACAAGTTAGTGCAGTGCATCCTGCTCACAGTGTTCAGCTAAAACTACAAGTTAGTGCAGTGCGTCCTGCTCACAGTGTTCATCTAAAGCTACAAGTTAGTGCAGTGCGTCCTGCTCACAGTGTTCAGCTAAAACTACAAGTTAGTGTGGTGCGTCCTGCTCACAGTGTTCAAGTAAAACTACAAGTTAGTGTAGTGAGACCTCTGCACAGTGTTCATCTAAAGCTACAAGTTAGTGCAGTGCATCCTGCTCACAGTGTTCAGCTAAAACTACAAGTTAGTGTGGTGTGTCCTCACAGTGTTCAGCTAAACCTATAAGTTAGTGTAGTGAGACCTCTGCACAGTGTTCATCTAAATCTACAAGTTAGTGCAGTGCGTCCTGCTCACAGTGTTCAGCTAAAACTACATGTTAGTGTGGTGTGTCCCGCTCACAGTGTTCAGCTAAATCACAAGTTATTTTTTTGCGAGCTCTGCACAGTGTTCATCAAAAGCTACAAGTTAGTGTAGTGCGTCCTGCTCACAGTGTTCAAGTAAAACTACAAGTTAGTGTAGTGAGACCTCTGCACAATGTTCATCTAAAGCTACAAGTTAGTGCAGTGCGTCCTGCTCACAGTGTTCAGCTACAACTACAAGTTAGTGTGGTGCGTCCTTCTCACAGTGTTCAGCTAAAACTACAAGTTAGTGTAGTGCGTCCTGCTCACAGTGTTTAGCTAAAACTACAAGTTAGTGTAGTGAGACCTCTGCACAGTGTTCATCTAAAGCTACAAGTTAGTGCAGTGCGTCCTGCTCACAGTGTTCAGCTAAAACTACAAGTTAGTGTAGTGAGACCTCTGCACAGCGTTGGGCTAAAACTACAAGTTAGTGTAGTGCGTCCTGCTCAAAGTGTTCAGCTAAAACTACAAGTTAGTGCAGTGCGTCCTCCTTACAGTGTTCAGCTAAAACTACAAGTTAGTGTAGTGCATCCTGCTCACAGTGTTCAGCTAAAACTACAAGTTAGTGTGGTGCGTCCTCCTCACAGTGTTCAGCTAAACCTACAAGTTATTTTTTTGCGAGCTCTGCACAGTGTTCAGCTAAAGCTACAAGTTAGTGTAGTGAGACCTCTGCACAGTGTTCACATAAAGCTACAAGTTAGTGCAGTGCGTCCTGCTCACAGTGTTCAGCTAAAACTACAAGTTAGTGTAGTGAGACCTCTGCACAGTGTTCGGCTAAAACTACAAGTTAGTGTAGTGCGTCCTGCTCACAGTGTTCAGCTAAAACTACAAGTTAGTGCAGTGCGTCCTCCTTACAGTGTTCAGCTAAAACTATAAGTTAGTGTAGTGCGTCCTCCTCACAGTGTTCAGCTAAACCTACAAGTTAGTTGTTTGCGAGCTCTGCACAGTGTTCAGCTAAAGCTACCTGTAGAAGGATGGTGGTGTTCTCATACTACAGGCAGGCAGTTGATTTTGCTAGCTGCAGTATCAGTATATATATATATATATATATATATATATATATATATATATCCCAGCTTAGTGCAGCTACAGGCCATTAGTATGTCTGGAAGGCCAAGAAGGAGAGGCAGACAGTCACAAGCCAATAAGAGAGGGCAAGCAGGCTCTGTGTCTAGTGCTGGTCATGGAGACGGTGCATCCTCATCAGCACGTGGCCGTGGGACACGCTTGGCCTTTTTTTCAGCAGCTGGCCGTGTTGAGCCGCAACATGCAGAAGACTTGGTCGAGTGGATGACCAAGCTGTCCTCATCCTCCTCATCCTCTCTCACCCATGCTCAGGGTACTTTGTCTGGCAAAGCAGCGGCCTCCTCCCTCGGCTCAATGTCATCAGTAACTCCTTCCCTAGCCCCACCATGTCCTCCTGTGGAGTCCATCGAACTGTTTGACGACAGTGTTGGGTACATGCTCCAGGAGGATGCCCATCGTTTGGAAGGCTCTGATGATGATACTGAGATCGATGAAGGCAGTAATATGAGCACGGACAGAGGGGGTGCCCAAGAAGGACAGCAATCTGGCAGTCATGCTCCCCCTGCTGCAGCATACTGCCAGGTTTGCTCCAGTGATGAGGAGGGAGGGGATGATGAGGTCATTGACTCAACGTGGGTGCCTGATAGGAGAGAGGAGGAGGAGGAGGAGGCGGCACATCACCAACGAGGCAGGATGCCCTCCAGGGGCCAGCCTAAGGGCAGCACATTGACTGAATCACACCCCAAAGCTCCACATGTGCAGGGCGCTGCAGTCTCTGCGCGTTATTCAAAAAGTTCTTTAGTGTGGGCCTTTTTTGAGACTAGTGCATCAGATCGCACAGCTGCTATTTGCAACATATGTCTCAAGCGTATCTTGCGTGGCCAAAACATCTTCCGCTTGGGTACAACATGCTTGACCAGACATATGTTGACCTGCCATGCAGTTCGTTGGCAAGCGTATCTAAAAGACCCACACCAAAGAACAAAGAGGACCTCTCCTTGCTCCTCATCAGCTGAGATCTCCAACCCCACGATACCTTCAGTCCTCTCTGAGACCTGCACTGAGAGGAATGAAGGCGTAGAATTAGGTGTGTCACAGCCAAGTACTTGTGGGCAATCTGCTTTTGGTACACCAATGTCAGATTGTACCAGGCAAATTTCCCTGCCCCAGCTGCTGCACCGCCGAAAGAAGTTTGCTCCCAGCCATCCACATGCCCAGCGGTTGAATGCTAGCTTGGCAAAATTGCTAGCACTTCAACTGCTGCCTTTTCAATTGGTAGACTCTGCCCCCTTCCGTGAGTTTGTGGAATGTGCGGTTCCTCAGTGGCAGGTACCCAAACGCCACTTTTTCTCACGGAAGGCGATTTTGGCTTTCTACCGGCATGTGGAAGGCAATGTCCATGCCTCGCTGGACAGGGCGGTCAGCGGTAAGGTGCATATTACCGCTGACTCATGGTCCAGCAGGCATGGACAGGGACGTTACACAGCGCATTGGGTGACTGCTGGCAGCTGGGAAGGATGCAGGACAAGGAGCAGTAGTGTTGGAGGTTGTTCCGCCACCATGCCTCCAAAATGCCACTACTAATGATTGTGACTAGGGATGAGCCGAACACCCCCCGGTTCGGTTCGCACCAGAACCTGCGAACGGACCGAAAATTCACACGAACATTAGAACCCCATTGACGTCTATGGGACTCAAACGTTTGAAATCAAAAGTGCTCAATTTAAAGGCTAATTTGCATGGTATTGTCCTAAAAAGGGTTTGGGGACCCGGGTCCTGCCCCAGGGGACATTTATCAATGCAAAAAAAACTTTTAAAAATGGCCGTTTTTTCAGGAGCAGTGATTTTAATGATGCTTAAAGTAAAAAAAAAGTGAAATATTCCTTTAAATATCGTACCTGGGGTGTGTCTATAGTATGCCTGTAAAGTGGCGCGTGTTTCCCGTGTTTAGAACAGTCCCTGCACAAAATGTAATTTTTAAAGGAAAAAATCTCATTTAAAACTGCTTGCGGGTTTAATGTAATGTCGGGTCCTGGCAATATGGATGAAAATCAGTGAGACAAACGGCATTGGTACCCCCCAGTCCATTACCAGGCCCTTTGGGTCTTCTATGGATGTTAAGGGGAACCCCGCACCCAAATTAAAATAAGGAAAGGTGTGGGGCCACTAGGCCCTATATACTCTGAACAGCAGTATACAGGCAGTGAAAACAAGACAGGGACTGTAGGTTTGTTGTTAAGTAGAATCTGTTTGTAATTTTGAACTGGTACATTTTTAACGTGTTTAGCTCCAGCCAAAAAATATTTTTTAAGCTTTTTGGAAAACATAGGGAAGGGTTATCACCCCTGTGACATTTGTTTTGCTGTCTGTCCTCCTCTTCAAAAGATTTCACCTCACTTTTTGTCCCAATGACAAATGTTTTTTGAAAATTTGGGGTTTTTTGTGGAACAAGGATTGGAAAGCATCAGTTTAAAGGAGAAATTTTTTTCCCATATTAACTCTTATAGGAGAGAATTTCCCTTCCTAGGGGTAGATTTCATCTCACTTCCTGTTGTCTCCTTCTGTTTGCAAGTAGGAGTCGTTTGTAAATTAAATGTTTGAAAGTAGGGGCAGACCCTATATACTCAGCAGAAATTTGGGCCTTAGGTGTTGTTATGGCCACAACACTGTAAGCCCTCACAGGGCCCTACTGTGAAATATTAGATCAAGAATTGTAATTACATGCCCCTGTTGAACAGGGGCAGAAAAATTGGGCCTTTGGTGGTGGTGGTGGTGTTGGTGCCACAACACTGTAAGTCCTCACTCGCTCTTGGTGGGTGCAGAAATGGGCCCTGCTGTGAAATATTAGATCAAGAACTGTAATTACATGCCCCTGTTGAACAAGGGCAGAAAAATTGGGCCTTTGGTGGTGGTGGTGGTGCTGGTGCCACAACACTGTAAGTCCTCACTCGCTCTTGGTGGGTGCAGAAATGGGCCTTGCTGTGAAATATTAGATCAAGAATTGTAATTACATGCCCCTGTTGAACAGGGGCTGAAAAATTAGGCCTTAGGCACTGGTGCTGGTGCCACAACACTGCAACCCCTCACAGACACTCTAGTTGGAACGCAGAAATGAGCCCTGCTGCAAAGTATTGCATCAAAAATTGTAATTACACGCCCCTGCTAAACAAGGGCTGAAAAATTGGGCCTTAGGCACTGGTGCTGGTGGCACACCACTGCAACCCCTCACAGATACTCTAGTTGTAACGCAGAAACGAGCCCTGCTGCAAAGTATTTCATCAAAAATTGTAATTACACGCTCCTGTTAAACAGGGGCTGAAAAATTGGGCCTTAGGCACTGGTGGTGGTGCCCAGAACCAAAATTGTTCTTACAAGCTATCAGCGTGATCATTGAGGAGGAAGAGGATAATTACTCAGGGATAGTCACTCAGCATCAGCATAGGCAGTCTTTGAAGCGATCTGAGAGTTCAAAAAAAATTATTCGGTTACATCAGCATCAGGTGCTTGGTAGCTGGTGGTGATCCAAGACTGATTCATTTTTATGAAGGTCAGTCGTTCGATCACCCTGTGATCAGTTACCACGCCTCCAGCAGCACTGAATGTGCGTTCCGAAAGAACGCTGGATGCAGGACAGGCCAGTAGCTCAATTGCATACTGTGCAAGCTCTGGCCAGTGATAAATCCTCAAGACCCAGTAACCCAGAGGATTTTCGTTGGGAAAGGTGTCCAAGTCAGATCTTGCCCCTAGGTATTCCTGCACCATGTAAAACAGACACTGGCGATGATTGCTGGAACCGACCATACCTTGGGGCTGCGGACCAAAAAATTGTCTGAACGCATCGGTCAGACGGCCACCTTCTCCACCACTCCTTCTTTGACTGACCGAAGTCTCAGCAACATGTTGTCCAGAAACAGGAGTTTGTAACCTCCCAGTCTCTGGGAACGCGTTGCACAGACCTTTCTGCAAGGCCTCCCGAAGATGTTTCATCCTCTGCTCCCTCTGTGATGGCAAGATAAGGTCCGCAACCTTATCCTTGTAACGTGGATCAAGGAGGGTTGCCAGCCAGTAATTATCCCTCCTATACGAGGATCCTTACGCAGGCTTTGCAGGATCAGGGAGGCCATGCAGCGTAGGTTTGCTGAGGTACTCGGTCCGGAGTCTTCTGGGTCACTAAGGACGACATGGTCCGCAGCCACCTCCTCCCAGCCAGATACAAGTCCATGGGTTTCTTGGGACTGATCCCTTAAAGACTGCTGCTGATGCTGAGTGCCAGGCTCCACCTCCATACTGACACAATCTTCCTCCTCCTCCTCCTCCTCCTCCTCCTCCTCCTCCTCTTCCTGTGTGATCGGAGGGCGCGCAGGAAAACTATCTGGATAAAGGGGGCCTTGAGAGCTAAGGAAGTCCTCCTCTTCCTGCCTCTGTTCTGCCTCAAGTGCCCTGTTCATTATTCCATGCAGCGTGTGCTCCAACAGGTGGACAAGGGGGACAGTGTCACTGATGCATGCACTGTCAATGCTCACCATCCTCGTGGCCTCCTCAAATGGTGACAAGACAGTGCATGCATCCCTGATCATGGCCCACTGGCGTGGGGAAAAAAAAAGCTATCCTGACCCTGTCCTGGTGCCATAGTCGCACAGGTACTCATTGATGGCCCTCTGCTGCGTGTGCAGCCACTGCAGCACGGCCAATGTTGAGTTCCACCTGGTGGGCATGTCACAGATTAGGCGGTTCTTGGGCAGGTTAAACTCCTTTTGGAGGTCTGCCAGCCGAGCACTGGCATTATATGACTGGCGGAAACGCACACAGACTTTCCTGGCCTGCCTCAGGACATCCTGTAAGCCCGGGTACCTGCCCAAGAACCGCTGCACCACCAAGTTAAGGACGTGAGCCAAACAGGGCACATGGGTCATTTGTCCCTGTCGGAGGGCAGAGAGGAGGTTGGTGCCATTGTCACAAACCACCATTCCTGCCTTAAGTTGGCGTGGCGTCAACCACCTCTGAACCTGCCCCTGCAGAGCTGACAGAACCTCTGCCCCAGTGTGGCTCCTGTCCCCCAAGCACACCAGCTCAAGCACCACATGGCATCTTTTGGCCTGCGTACTTGCGTAGCCCCTTGAACGGCTATGGAGCACCGCTGGTTCTGAGGAAAAAGCACAGGAAGAGGCCATGGAGGAAGAAGAAGAGGAGGGGGTGGAGGAGAGAGGTGTGTCACAATCATTAGTAGTGGCATTTTGGAGACGTGGTGGCGGAACAACCTCCAACACTACTGCACCTTGTCCTGCATCCTTCCCAGCTGCCAGCAGAGTCACCCAATGCGCCATGAAACTTAGGTAACGTCCCTGTCCATGCCTGCTGGACCATGAGTCAGCGGTAATATGCACCTTACCACTGACTGCCCTGTCCAGCGAGGCATGGACATTGCCTTCCACATGCCGGTAGAGAGCCGGAATCGCCTTCCATGAGAAAAAGTGGCATTTGGGTACCTGCCACTGAGGAACCGCACATTCCACAATCTCACGGAAGGGGGCAGAATCTACCAACTGAAAAGGCAGCGGTTGAAGTGCTAGCAATTTTGCCAAGCTAGCATACAACCGTTGGGCATGTGGATGGCTGGGAGCAAACTTCTTTCGGCGGTGCAGCAGCTGGGGCAGGGAAATTTGCCTGGTACAATCTGACGTCGGTGTACCAAAAGCAGATTGCCCACAAGTACTTGGCTGTGACACACCTAATTCTACACCTTCATTCCTCTCAGAGCAGGTCTCAGAGAGGACAGAAGGTATAGTGGGGTTGGAGATCCCAGCTGATGAGGAGCAAGGAGAGGTCCTCTTGGTTCTTTGGTGTGGGTCTTTTAGATACGCTTGCCAACGAACTGCATGGCAGGTCAACATATGTCTGGTCAAGCATGTGGTAAACAAGCGGGAGATGTTTTGGCCATGCGAGATATGCTTGAGACATATGTTGCAAATAGCAGCGGTGCGATCTGATGCACTCCTCTCAAAAAAGGCCCACACCAAAGAACTTTTTGAATAACGCACAAAGACTGCAGCGCCCTGCACATGCGGAGCTTTGGGGTGTGATGTAGTCAATGTGCTGCCCTTAGGCTGGCCCCTGGAGGGCATCCTGCCTTGTTGGTGATGTGCCGCCTCCTCCTCCTCCTCCTCTCTCCTATAAGGCACCCACGTTGAGTCAGTGACCTCATCATCCCCTCCCTCCTCATCACTGGAGCAAACCTGGCAGTATGCTGCAGCAGGGGGAGCATGACTGCCAGATTGCTGTCCTTCTTGGGCACCCCCTCTGTCCGTGCTCATGTTACTGCCTTCATCGAGCTCAGTATCATCATCAGAGCCTTCCAAACGCTGGGCATCCTCCTGGAGCATGTACCCAACACTGTGGTCAAACAGTTCGAGGGACTCCTCAGGAGGACATGGTGGGGCTAGGGAAGGAGTCACTGATGACATTGAGCCGAGGGAAGAGGCCGCTGCTTTGCCAGACAAAGTACCCTGAGCATGGGTGAGAGAGGATGAGGAGGATGAGGATGGCTTGATCATCCACTCGACCAAGTCTTCCGCATGTTGCGGCTCAACACGGCCAGCTGCCGAAAAAAAGGCCAAGCGTGTCCCACGGCCATGTGCTGATGAGGATGCACCGTCTCCACGACCAGCACTAGACACAGAGCCTGCTTGCCCTCTCTTATTGGCCTGTGACTGTCTGCCTCTCCTTCTTGGTCTTCCAGACATACTAATGGCCTGTAGCTGCACTAAGCTGGGATATATATATATATATATATATATATATATATATATATATACTGATACTGCAGCTAGCAAAATCAACTGCCTGCCTGTAGTATGAGAACACCACCAACCTTCTACAGGTAGCTTTAGCTGAACACTGTGCAGAGCTCGCAAAAAACTAACTTGTAGCTTTTTTAGCTGACTGCGGTAGTGATAGGATCAGGAAAACACCCCCAACCTTCTACAGGTAGCTTTAGCTGAACACTGTGCAGAGCTCGCAAAAAAAAACTTGTAGGTTTAGCTGAACACTGTGAGGAGGACGCACCACACTAACTTGTAGTTTTAGCTGAACACTGTGAGCAGGACGCACTGCACTAACTTGTAGCTTTAGATGAACACTTTGCAGAGGTCTCACTACACTAACTTGTAGTTTTAGCTGAACACTGTGAGCAGGACGCACTGCACTAACTTTTAGGTTTAGCTGAACACTAGTGCAGTGCGTCCTGCTCACAGTGTTTAGCTAAAACTACAAGTTAGTGTGGTGCGTCCACCTCACAGTGTTCAGCTAAACATACAAGTTAGTGTAGTGAGACCTCTGCACAGTGTTCATCTAAAGCTACAAGTTAGTGCAGTGCGTCCTGCTCACAGTGTTCAGCTAAAACTACAATTTAGTGTGGTGAGACCTCTGCACAGTGTTCATCTAAAGCTACAAGTTAGTGCAGTGCGTCCTGCTCAGAGTGTTCAGCTAAAACTACAAGTTAATGTAGTGAGACCTCTGCACAGTGTTCATCTAAAGCTACAAGTTAGTGCAGTGCGTCCTGCTCACAGTGTTCAGCTAAAACCACAAGTTAGTGTGGTGCATCCACCTCACAGTGTTCAGCTAAACCTACAAGTTAGTGTAGTGAGACCTCTGCACAGTGTTCATCTAAAGCTACAAGTTAGTGCAGTGCATCCTGCTCACAGTGTTCAGCTAAAACTACAAGTTAGTGTAGTGAGACCTCTGCACAGTGTTCATCTAAAGCTACAAGTTAGTGCAGTGCGTCCTGCTCACAGTGTTCAGCTAAAACTACAAGTTAGTGTAGTGAGACCTCTGCACAGTGTTCATCTAAAGCTGCAAGTTAGTGCAGTGCATCCTGCTCACAGTGTTCATCTAAAACTACAAGTTAGTGTGGTGCGTCCTCCTTACAGTGTTTAGCTAAACCTACAAGTTAGTGTAGTGAGACCTCTGCACAGTGTTCATCTAAAGCTCCATGTTAGTGCAGTGCATCCTGCTCACAGTGTTCAGCTAAAACTACAAGTTAGTGTGGTGCATCCTCCTCACAGTGTTCAGCTAAACCTACAAGTTAGTGCAGTGCGTCCTGCTCGCAGTGTTCAGCTAAAATTACAAGTTAGTGTAGTGAGACATCTGCACAGTGTTCCTCTAAAGCTACAATTTAGTGCAGTGCGTCCTGCTCACAGTGTTCAGCTAAAACTACAAGTTAGTGTAGTGAGACCTCTGCACAGTGTTCATCTAAAGCTACAAGTTAGTGCAGTGCGTCCTGCTCCCAGTGTTCAGCTAAAACTACAAGTTAGTGTAGTGAGACCTCTGCACAGTGTTCATCTAAAGCTACAAGTTAGTGCAGTGCGTCCTGCTCACAGTGTTCAGCTAAAACTACAAGATAGTGTGGTGCGTCCTCCTCACAGTGTTCAACTAAACCTACAAGTTAGTGTAGTGAGACCACTGCACAGTGTTCATCTAAAGCTACAAGTTAGTGCAGTGCGTCCTGCTCACAGTGTTCCACTAAAACTACAAGTTAGTGTAGTGAGACCTCTGCACAGTGTTCATCTTAAGCTACAAGTTAGTGCAGTGCGTCCTGCTCACAGTGTTCAGCTAAAACTACAAGTTAGTGTAGTGAGACCTCTGCACAGTGTTCATCTAAAGCTACAAGTTAGTGCAGTGCGTCCTGCTCACAGTGTTCAGCTAAAACTACAAGTTAGTGTGGTGCATCCACCTCACAGTGTTCAGCTAAACCTACAAGTTAGTGTAGTGAGACCTCTGCACAGTGTTCATCTAAAGCTACAAGTTAGTGCAGTGCATCCTGCTCACAGTGTTCAGCTAAAACTACAAGTTAGTGTAGTGAGACCTCTGCACAGTGTTCATCTAAAGCTACAAGTTAGTGCAGTGCGTCCTGCTCACAGTGTTCAGCTAAAACTACAAGATAGTGTGGTGCGTCCTCCTCACAGTGTTCAGCTAAACCTACAAGTTAGTGTAGTGAGACCACTGCACAGTGTTCATCTAAAGCTACAAGTTAGTGCAGTGCGTCCTGCTCACAGTGTTCAGCTAAAACTACAAGTTAGTGTAGTGAGACCTCTGCACAGTGTTCATCTTAAGCTACAAGTTAGTGCAGTGCGTCCTGCTCACAGTGTTCAGCTAAAACTACAAGTTAGTGTAGTGAGACCTCTGCACAGTGTTCATCTAAAGCTACAAGTTAGTGCAGTGCGTCCTGCTCACAGTGTTCAGCTAAAACTACAAGTTAGTGTGGTGCATCCACCTCACAGTGTTCAGCTAAACCTACAAGTTAGTGTAGTGAGACCTCTGCACAGTGTTCATCTAAAGCTACAAGTTAGTGCAGTGCATCCTGCTCACAGTGTTCAGCTAAAACTACAAGTTAGTGTAGTGAGACCTCTGCACAGTGTTCATCTAAAGCTACAAGTTAGTGCAGTGCGTCCTTCTCACAGTGTTCAGCTAAAACTACAAGTTAGTGTAGTGAGACCTCTGCACAGTGTTAATCTAAAGCTGCAAGTTAGTGCAGTGCATCCTGCTCACAGTGTTCAGCTAAAACTACAAGTTAGTGTGGTGCGTCCTCCTCACAGTGTTCAGCTAAACCTACAAGTTAGTGTAGCGAGACCTCTGCACAGTGTTCATCTAAAGCTCCAAGTTAGTGCAGTGCATCCTGCTCACAGTGTTCAGCTAAAACTACAAGTTAGTGTAGTGAGACCTCTGCACAGTGTTCATCTAAAGCTACAATTTAGTGCAGTGCGTCCTGCTCACAGTGTTCAGCTAAAACTACAAGTTAGTGTAGTGAGACCTCTGCACAGTGTTCATCTAAAGCTACAAGTTAGTGCAGTGCGCCCTGCTCACAGTGTTCAGCTAAAACTACAAGTTAGTGTAGTGAGACCTCTGCACAGTGTTCATCTAAAGCTACAAGTTAGTGCAGTGCGTCCTGCTCACAGTGTTCAGCTAAAACTACAAGTTAGTGGGGTGCGTCCTCCTCACAGTGTTCAGCTAAACCTACAAGTTAGTGTAGTGAGACCTCTGCACAGTGTGCATCTAAAGCTCCAATTTAGTGCAGTGCGTCCTGCTCACAGTGTTCAGCTAAAACTACAAGTTAGTGTAGTGAGACCTCTGCACAGTAAAAAGGAAATCAAGGGTGCAAAAATTCAAAATGAACGACAGATCGCTAAAAATAGTAGGACAAACCCCCAAAAATTCTTCAAATATATTAATAGTAAAAAGGTCAGGTCTGAGCATGTAGGCCCTTTACAAAATAATCTAGAGTGGGTGACTGGGGACAAGGAGAAGGCTAATTTATTAAACACTTTCTTCAGCTCTGTGTATACAAAAGAGCATGGGGAAGCTCATGTCCATAATGGGGGTGGTATTGACACAGCTCCCAATGATCCACAATGGCTCAAAAGGGATATGGTCTAGAAATATTTAGACAGAATAAATGTGGATAAAGCACCTGGACCTGATGGCATCCACCCACGGATCCTAAAAGAATTGAGCTCTGTAATTTCAAAGCCATTGTATCTAATTTTTAGGGACTCATTAATGACAGGAATGGTACCACTGGATTGGAGCAGGGCAAACGTGGTGCCTATATTTAAAAAGGGATCAAAGTCTTTACCAAGTAATTATAGACCTGTTAGTTTAACTTCTATAGTCGGGAAGATACTGGAGCGTTTAATAAAAGACCACATAGATGAGTTCTTGCTGGAAAAAAAACATTTTAAGCAACAGATAGCATGGGTTCATGAAAGACAGAAGTTGTCAGACAAACCTGATTTCTTTTTATGAAGAGGTAAGTAAAACCTTGGACAGAGGGGTGGCTGTGGAAGTGGTTTACTTGGATTTTGCAAAAGCGTTCGATACAGTTCCGCACACACGGCTCATGTGTAAGTTAAAGTCTACAGGCTTGGAAATATCAGTTTGTAAATGGAAATAAATCTGGCTAAAAGACAGAATTCAGAGAGTAGTGGTTAATGATTCTTACTCTGAATGGTCTAAGGTTATCAGTGGTGTATCCCAAGGTTCAGTGCTGAGACTCTTATGCCCCGTATACACGGTTGGACATTGATCGGACATTCCGACAACAAAATCCTCGGTTTTTTTCCTACGGATGTTGGCTCAAACTTGTTTTGCCTACACACGGTCGCACAAAGTTGTCGGAATTTCCGATCGCCAACAACGCGGTGACGTCAAGCAAGTACGACGAGACTAGAAAAGGCCAGTTCAGAACCAAGCGAGGCACCCTTTGTGCTCCTTTTGCTAATCTCGTGTTAGTAAAAGTTTGGTGAGAGACGATTCGCGCTTTTTCAGACTCGTGGCTTTCAGATCGTTTTCTGCCGTTCAGTTTGTGCTTGTGGGTTTGTATTTGCTCTTCAGTGCGTGCAGTCAGTTCGTATCGGAGTTTTCTGTGCGATCTTGTCCGCTCGTTGCTGTTTTTCAGGTCGCTCTTCACAGGCCTTGCTGTTCTTCAGTGCGTTCTGTTACTTCGTTCTGAGCAGCCGACCGTTTTCTAGCCATGTTTCGTATGCGTACTCCTCGTACAGTTCGTGCTGTGTGGGGGCTTGGTGTTGGGGTCCTGACCTTGACACAAGTCCAGTCCATGAACAGGGTGGGGAGGAGTTCATGGACCAAGAATTGGTTGCTTCAGCGTGACCAGTTCTGTCATATGCCTTTGCTCCGTGAGATCCGTGAGAATAATCCTGATGATTTCAGGAACTTTCTCAGGATGACGGACCCCGTATTTCACCGTTTGTTGGCTTCGCTGACCCCCTATATCAGCAGGCAGGATACCTGCATGAGGCAAGCCATCACTCCGGAGCAGAGGCTCGTCGCTACCTTGCGGTATTTGACCATAAGGAGAAGCCTGCAGGACCTCAAGTTCTCGACAGGCATCTCCCCCCAGGCTCTTCTTTGTGGACATTTACTGCTTGTGTTTGTTTGAGCTGACCCTGACAGAAATGTGTGGAGTCCAGAAAATGTCGTGATTGTGTAACCTTATACAAAGCACTGTTGGCTGTTATTTACTAAATGCAAAGACACTTTTCACTACAAGTGCACTTGCAACTGCACTGAAACTGCACTTGTAGTGCAAAGTGGATTTGCCCTTAGGAAATTACCCCCATTTTCTCATCAAACAACAATTACATCACCCCAAAAGTGTTGTAGCGTTGAGACAATAATCCACACATTCTTGATGAACAATCTTTTTAATACCAGCACAATCACATGTGCATTTACCAAAGGTTTTCTGACAAACCGACATGTTTGTTGTATAACAATTTTTGTGGTGTCATTATCCAAAATCAAAATGTGCATTTTATAGAAAACAGGCCTGTGTAAAACCCACAAGAAAGACACAAATCTTGATCTTACAAAGTTCACATTTGGTAGAACTTGAAGGCAATATCAGACATCAGTATTTAGGAACTGGGTTTGATATTGCGTTCAGATGGGGGGAAATCACCCCTTGAAAAGCCAAATTTGGAAGATGCACACAAATTTCACAATGTCAACATGTGCTATCTGCCATCAGGGGGGATCAAGGGATGTGTTTTGGGGGAGCAAGCCCTTCCTCACCGCTATTTTATTATTGAGTAAGGGGTTGCACCCCCAAAACGCGTCCATTGATCTCCCGTGATGGCAGATAGCACATGTTGACACACTGTGTGCATCCTCCAAATTTGGCTTTGTGAAAAATCACAAAAACATTTCGCACATTGTAGCACACAAAAGAAGAAAGTGATTTTGAGGGGCTTTAAACTCGCCCCAAAACATCAATGATGTTTTTATATTTTGGAATAACATCATTGATGTTTTGCTTGATGTTTTCCAATTGTAAATTACACCCCATGGTCTCCCCGATCAGGATCTGGGCACTTTCGGATGTGAAAGGATCTGGATCCACAACCTCACGATCACCTAAAAAGAAAGGAAACCCAAAATAAACTTGGTCTAAAAAAAATGCCGCCATCCATCTCTTATCTGAGCCTGTGGTCGCAGACACTCACCTGTTGTGGTGACTACTTCCACCACGTCTTCTTCCTCCTGCTCATTTTGTGTTGGGGGGATTTTCCCTTCTTCCAGGGGGGGGGGGCTCTGGTCTCCTCGGATGAGGGGTGTCCTCCGAGTCTTTTCTCCCCTATGTAAAACAAAAATGGTATACTTAGCACACAGATATTTGATGGCAGAACTCTAAAGATGAAACATTGCTTGGAAGTGGGGTACAATTGTCTATTTTAGCCGAGTTCCAAGATGTAGCTTTTTTAGTGTCCTTTGTCAAGCTGCAATACTTTACCTGTTTGGTACAAGCTTCACAGATGGAGACCCCCCTATAGTATACACTGGAGCACCTGTGTGCCCCCCCTAATAAAAAGGGTGTTCTGGGGTCCCACACTAGTGCTCCAGTGTCCAGATGTGAAAACAGCTGCTCAGTGTCCTCTCTTACACACAATCTAGTTTGCATTTCATTCTAGTAACAAAGCCATCTACACAACCCAATTCTTTGAAGACAAGTATAGGGCCTCAAAATGGTGGCCAAATGCATATGGGCTAAACAATGGTATTTTATAGTCCGAAAAAAAAAAATGTGTGATCCGAACGAATAATGTGCCCATGAACATGAAAGTTGCCATTTTAAACTGTACAACAGTTCCTAAAAGCACATGGAGCAACACGAACGTAATAAACACAAGAACAATAGGAACACAGCACAACTACTTACTTTTTTGCAGCACTCTCCGGATCTTTCTGTACTGCTCATGTTCTCGTAATTTCAGGTCCGACCACCGCTTCCTGAGCTGATCTTTCGATCGTCGTACCCCGAATTTCCGGTGCAGACTCCTGACCACTTTCGCCATGATCTTGGCCTTTTGGACATTGTGGTTGGGGTAAGGCCCATACTTTCCATCATAGTCGGCCTTCTTCAGGATGTCCACCATTTCCAACATCTCACCAAAGGACATATTTGAGTCCTTTAATCTCCTTCTGGATCGGGACGTTTCAGGCTCCGGCCTTTCCTCCTCCTCCTCGTTGCTGTAATTAGCACGATCCTGCTGTCTCTCCGCCATGTGCTCTTCCTCCACTGCGCCGAACGAAAAGGGGCGGGGAATAGAAAGAACGCCAGGGGCGGGCGGAGTTATACGCATGCGCAGTGTGTATAAATCGTAATGCGCGCGTCTTACGTACGATCTGTGAGCGGAGGAAGGAGCATCAAAGACGCCGATCGTGCTAACGAAGGTAGGATCTAAACTTGGGCCTATACTGCTTCGAAATGGAAGCCTATATTGTAACAAGATTAGGGGCGTTTGGCCTGACATTAGGGTTTGTCTTGTGTTGTGTCTTGCAGAGAAAATGGATGGGTTCAACGACCACAATTTCCTGCCCCTGTTTATTGACAAGTACAGGGAGCTGCCCTTTCTGTGGCAAGTGAGACACCCCCACTATAACCATAAACAGAAGAGGCAGGCAGCGCTGGAGAAACTGCTGGAGTTGGTGAAGCCGGTGGTCCCCACAGCAACCATCCCTTATTTAAAAGCTAAAATTGGTGGCCTGAGGAGCACTTATCTTAGGGAGCGCAAGAAGGTCACAGATTCCCAGAGGTCCGGAGCTGCAGCAGATGACATTTATGTCCCCAGACTGTGGTACTATGAGAGACTGCGATTTCTGTCAGACCACACTGAAGTCAGGGAATCCCTCTCCACTCTTCCTTCCACGCTTCCTTCCATCCCAGCTGAGGCTTCCGATGTCCAACCTGAGCCTTCCAGCCAGGAAGAAGTGGAGGAGGCCAGCTGGAGTCAGGTATAGCATTCTTCTACAGATTTCTGGGCAATAAAGAAATGATGTTTACTAGATGTTATTATTGATCACTAATTGCTGCTTGAAAGTGTTTTACATATCAATACACAGTAGTGGGCACCCAAAATTGGGACAAGAATGCAAAATGCTGGGCTCAGAAGGATAGTCTGTTATATATGTTAACATTGAATTTGCAGCAGTCAGGAGGTGAAAATTGTGTGTGATTGATGAAAACAATACTAAAACTATGTCCCTTTTTCATACACAGGAAGACCTCAGCCAGGAGGAGGCTGTGGAATGTGGCAGTCAGGAGGAGGCGGGGATTAGTGGCAGTCAGAAGGAGACGGGGATTAGTGGCAGCCAGGAGGAGGCGGGGCTAAGTGGCAGCCAAGAGAAGCCTGGGACAAGTCGCAGCCTGACTGAGTCTCAGGTTCCTCCCCTCCGCCTGCCATATAAAAGGGCCAGGAAGGCCACTCCCAGTCCTGTGCAGGATTCAGTGTACAGGCTGATCCAGGAGGCTTCGGCGTCCCTCAGAGCCTTCCCCAGTCCTGCAGAGGCCTTTGCCTGCATGGCTGCCACCAAATTGCTGGGCATGCAGGAGGGCCAATGCAAGATTTCTGAGGACCTGATTTATAAAGTCCTTCGTAAGGGGGAGAGTGGGGAACTGACACACAAGACGGATGTCATGGAGAGGGACGATCCTCCTCCTCCTCCTCCTCCTCCTGCTGCCACAACTCCACCACCACAGCCAAAGCCTGGAAGGAAGCGTGGAAGGAAGACCACAGAGTGATGACCCTGGGTTCAGTCTGGTCTGACAGAAGATGCAGTCTCTCGTATGACCACAGCCTGGGGACACAGATGTCATCTGCTGCTTTCCGGATCTCTGGGACTTCTGGACCAGACTGCCCTCCCTTAGATAAGGACTCCTCAGGCCACCAATTTTTCTTTTAAAGAATTGATGTCTGCCCTGGGGGTCCAAGGCTTCGCCCACTTCTGCAGTTTCTCCAGCGTTGCCTCCCCCTTTGTTTTTTTATAGTTGTGACCCCTTAATAAAATATTTTTAGGTAAATTCTACTCTCCTGTGTGTGTTTTCATCCAAAAAGGACAGTTTGTTGGTGAGTATTCAGGTACATTTCTAAAGTACAATGTGAAATTAACAAGAGACAACAACACCAAACAATCTCCTACAGATTAAATAGAACAACATATCAATGGTGTTGTGGGAACTTGTCACAAAAAACACACAAACATTTTCGGGAATCAAAATCAAAATCAACAAAAAAAAAAAAAAAAAAAAAAAGAGAACCACAAAAAAAGATTCTACATAAAAGTAAAAAAAAGGGGCGTGGTTTGGAACCGCTCTAAGATGGACGCGCTGTGCTGAAGCTCCCGTCCATGAGGTCCCGCTACACTAGCGTTTCGCCCTCAAACGACCATCTGCTATGGTAAGAAAAGCCCGCAGCACTTCAGCATCCCGATCCAGATCCCCCCGGAACCAAAACCCTCCGCGGGGAGAGCAAATTCCCGAGTTCTTCCGCTCCCGGCCTAGACCCACCATGCAGGCCGCACAACCTGCGGCCTCGAGTAAACCGCAGCCCCAGAGCGCCAGCATCCCAAGCTCAAGCACCCAGAGCGGAGCGGTCACGGGAGCAGAACTGAGACACCCTCCCGCAGTAAACCTGGATGATCTCCACTCCGTCGCCGCAGACATAAAAAACACTTTAATGGCGGCCATTTCAGACATGCGTTCAGACATACAGGCAATCTCTCTCAGAGTAGAAGAAGTGGAAACTACCCAGACTAGACATGAAGCTTCCCTATGCCATGTCCAGCAGATCACTGAGTCCCATGCCATACACTTAAGGGACATAAATCGCCACATGGAGGATCTCGACAATCGCGGGAGACGCCGCAACCTCCGATTCAGAGGAATACCGGAATCGATAGACCCACAACAACTATCCCAAGCAGTCTCTACCATCGTGAATGAACTCCTGGACAGGCCCCGTGATGCCCTGGTGGGTTTTGAACGTATACACAGGGCGCTCCGTCCAAGAGGGAAAGACACAGACCCCCCCAGAGACATTGTTTGTTGCCTCATAGACTTTTCACTGAAAGAAGACATCTTAAGGGCTTCCAGGACCCGCAATCAGATTACTTTCCAAGGCTCAAACGTAAAAATTTATCAAGATCTCTCCAACATTACCCTACAGAGGAGACGTGAACTGAGACCCCTACTCGACTTCTTGCGCACCAAGTCTATTGTATACCGGTGGAAGTTCCCCTTTGGTCTCTCCGCCTCACACCAGGGACGCACGGCCCTTCTTAGAGTCCCTGAGGACTTGGAACACTTCTGCTCCACACTAGATATCCCCATGGTTGCCCTGCCGGACTGGTACAGCGACTTTCGCCTCCCCCAACTACGCAGAGCCACTTCGATGGATGGCATAACAGAAGCAGGAAACTTCCACCTTGGACGCCGCCGACACCACCAAAGGCCTAACTTCTCCCCACAACGAGACCCTGACCTGCCAAGGAACGGCAGCCCCACGGCCTCCCCTGCACATCGCAGAGCCAGGATCACCTAACGGCCTGATAATATCTGGATTTCGGAAGACACCCGAATTTGAAGAACAAATGACGCTGTTCTGTCACGAAAATGATGGTCACTTGCAGTAAATATAACTGTCTTTCTATTTTCTTCCTTTTCTTCCTACACCTCTAATCCCCTCACTTCGTTTTATTAATGTCTTTGTAACCCAGGGCCTCTTCTCACAATCTCTCACTTTTAAGATAATCAGCCCAGAGCATCACCCCATAGCTTACCTTTATCTGCAAATACTCCTTGCATAACATAGACCAGGTTACTGGTCATACATACATACTAGCACTAATGGTTGATACACAGTCAATGCTTTTATCAGACTACCCCGCCCCTCCCCAATCTTTCTTCTGCTCCCCAATATGTTTTATAACCTTATTATGCTTAAACTTTAGGCAACTGTGTCTGCAGATCGAAAGGGGCGGGCTCTGGTAAGTGATTTACACCAACAACTATCTACCCATTCATGCTGACCACTCGTACTTAAACTGGACCCTCCACCACAGATGCTATTGCTCTGTTCATCCAAACACCAACAGGGGGGAACTCCCAAAATTTTCAATATCCTCACTCGAAGCTTGTGACAGAGCATGCCCCTCTCGATACCAGGGAGATCATATTGATGATCCATCTTCTGTAAAGGTATGCTTGTGTCTATTAACCTTCTATTTTGTTTTGTTAGATAAGTTTACACCTGTGTAAATTCGTCAGTTACTCTGACAGTTACCTGGCCTGCAGGTATTGTACACCTTCCTACTAACCGGGGCCTACACAGCTGTACCCAATACAAGTTTAACCGTTGACAGTTCTTTTGGCAAAGTATGCAGTAATTCAATGCCGCCTCTTCATTAGTTAACAATTTTTACTCGTTAATGAACCTGTCCACCAGATGGACTACTTCTCTCACATCCTAACAGCCCTAAATCTTCCGTGTTTCATACATAACATTATAACTCGTAGAGCTCATACGAGAGGGATACATTCTCTCCCCCAACACTCCATAGACAGAAATCTTCTAGGTTACCATTTGGACCCACGGTGGAATCCATTCGACACCCACCGTGTCACTCCAACCCACATACTAAGCGAACATTCATTTTGCCCGTCATGACCTCATTGGGACTCAGGACGACCTCCTCTCTCTGAGTGTCACCTTCCACTCCCGCACACAGCTGAACCCAGGGGTTCTAGCTGACCCACACCGGTCCCCTCGTCTTACTAGTGGGCACGCCGGCCGACCCACTCAACCGGTTCCTTTTGCCCACTTCCTTTGTAACCTCTCCTCCACATATCTTCTCACCACCTCCTCACCCACACCCCTAATCTCTTCACCACACTACATTCCCCCTACTCTACACCCAAACACACTCACAACCTAATCTCTGACTCCTCCCACACACCCTCATATCTCTGAGCCTCCAAGCACCCTAAGGGAGACAATGGCACCCCACCAGCCGCAACCACCTTCCCATCCATTGAAAATCATTTCTATCAACGCAAAAGGCCTAAATATCCCTGAGAAGCGCTCACAGCTACTTGCTCAAATGCGTAGTTCTAAAGCAGACGTAATATTTGTACAGGAGACTCACTTTGCTAACACTAACACCCCTAATCTGGCAAACCACTTCTTCCCCCACAGTTACCATGCCACTTCACCCTCGTCGAAGACAAAAGGAGTTTCAATTCTCCTCTCCAAAAATACACACCTGCAAATCTCAGATACTTTAACAGACGCACAAGGTAGATTCATCTTCATCAAAGGCACATACCACAACAGACCAATCACTCTGGCAAACATCTATAGCCCCAACACCTCTCAGGTTCCATTCTTTCGCACAATAACGCGTGAATTATCATCCTTTCAAGAAGGCCTCCTGATTCTAGGGGGGGATTTTAATATCCCCCTAGACCCCATTATAGACTCATCTACAGGCAAATCGCATCTTCCATACAGAGCCCTAAAACAAATCAAAAAATGCCTACAAGACCTAGCTCTACACGACTCATGGAGAATTCTACATCCATCAGACAAGGACTACACATTTTTCTCTGCCCCACATAATAAATATTCACGTATCGACTACTTATTCCTATCACAACCAGACCTCCCCGCCCTCGCCAAAGCGACCATTGACCCGATGACATTCTCCGACCACCACCCCATCTCGATGTCACTCAATCTCTCAGGGACTCTCCATCGTCCCTACTTATGGAAATTAGATCATACTCTCCTGACAGACGAAATACAGGTAGCGGAAATTCGCTCATGTCTGAAAGATTATTTCATAGAAAACAATACCCCAGATACATCCTCCCTGACGCAATGGGAAGCGCACAAATGCGTAATAAGAGGAAAACTAATTTCTATCACAGCCTCCATCAGAAAAGCCAAAAAAGCCACCCTACACAACCTTTTTCAGAGACTCAAAAAGCTAGAAGCATCCCATAAACGAACACTAGCACAGGACACCCAAGCAGAATTAACAGAGATCCGTACTCTTATCAAAGACGAAATTTTCTCTCACATCAAAAGAAAGTTTATCCTCTCACACAAACTATTCTATGAGTTCGGTAACAAAAGCGGCAGATTGTTAGCCAGAGCTCTACGCAAACAAAAATCTGACAACACCATACACAAATTACAGTCCTCCTCTGGACAATCCCTCACACAAAATGAAGAGATAGCAAGGGAATTCGCAAATTACTATTCCTCCCTTTATGACCTACAGACATCTGAACCAACGCCTACTCCTATTGCAGTAAAATCCCAAAACATCAAAACATTCCTGGACGAATATGCCCCTGAGAAATTATCCCCAGAGATATCAGCATCCCTTGATTTACCAATTACCTCTACAGAATGGTCCCAAGCCATCAAACAACTTAAACCCGGTAAAAGCCCAGGCCCAGATGGCCTCCCGGCCGCATACTACAAAACATTTTCAGACATTCTCCAAGCCCCATTTTTACGAACCTTTAATTCTCTCTCCCCCACTAACCCCCTTACTAAAGGGATGCTAGAAGCCCACATAGTTGTGATCCCAAAAGATGGCAAGGATCCCTCCCACACCAAAAACTATAGACCGATTTCCTTATTAAATTTAGACATCAAAATCTTTTCCAAAATCTTAGCCAATAGACTTTTAACACTTCTACCCTCCATTATATCCCAAGATCAAGTAGGCTTTATCTCGGGCAGAGAAGCCAGGGATAACACCTGCAAAGCAATTAACCTGCACCATCTGATCATTTGCACTAAACAAAAAGGATTTTTCTTGTCACTGGACGCGGAGAAGGCGTTCGACAGAGTATCCTGGGATTACATGCTAGCGGTTCTGCAAGCCATAGGACTAGGACCTCAACTGATTGGCCTTATCATGTCACTATATAGTTCCCCAACAGCGAAGGTAAGGATCAATGGTACTCTGTCGGACGCCTTCCCGATCCATAACGGAACGAGACAGGGATGCCCTCTATCACCCCTCCTCTTCGTATTAACCCTAGAACCCTTTCTAAGGAAAATTACACTTAATCCGGACATAAAAGGAATTCTTTCACCAATAAAAGAATATAAGTATGCTGCATACGCAGACGATATTCTTCTATTCCTCTCACAACCTTTAACAACATTACCAATATTATTATCAGAATTTAAATTATTTCAGTCCCTATCTAATCTGAAGATCAACTTCTCCAAATCTTTCGCCCTCAACATATCCCTAACCCAACATACAGTGGACCAATGCAAACACAATTTTCCATTCCAATGGAAACAGGACGCGTTAACGTATTTAGGGATTCAAATCACACCTTCACTAGCTGACTTATACAGGAAAAACTTTCTCCCCCTCTTAAACAAATTAACCTTGGACTTTGACACCTGGAATAGATCGACATTTTCATGGTTCGGCAGAGCGGCCATACTGAAAATGAACGCTCTCCCCAGGATTCTATATTTACTACAGGCGATACCGATACAAATTCCCCCCCTATTTTTTAAGTCATATAGGCAGATCAGCTCCCAGTTTTTATGGGGAAAACACAACCACAGAATAAGCCATCGCTTGCTCTCCCGCCCAAAAAATCTAGGTGGAATAGGTCTCCCTGACATCTCCAACTACCACATAGCCACCCATCTCACCAGGATAGTAGACTGGAATGTCCACGCCCAACAAAAAGACTGGGTTTCCCTTGAAGCCTCCTTCACGAAATTAGAATGTAAATCACTCCCGTGGATCTCCCCTCACCACATCCCACAAGAGATCCATAACCACCCGACGATAGGCCCCACCCTGCGCTACTTCCACTCGACTTGCAAAAAGGTTCCGCTCTCCTCTACTCCCAGCCCACTGACACCAATAAAATTAAACCCGGACTTCCCCCCGGGAATGCACCATCAGTTCCTAGATGACAACCTACCTCAAGGACAAACCAGAGCCTCCCACTTCCTTCATCAGGGCAAAATTATCCCTGCAATACAACTAGCATCACGCTCCGACAAAGCACTTATCCCACAGTGGACACACCTAATGATAACATATTACCTCCAAACACTCGATAAGGCAGGTCAATGCTCCAGACCACTCACACCCTTTGAATCTCTATGTACCAAATCATCACCACAAACGCACCTCATTTCTCAGATACATAATATGCTTTTTATTGATCTCAAAGCTAATGACAGTCCGTTCTGCAAAAAATGGGAGAAAGATCTAGCGATACAAATACCGGAAGAGAGCTGGGAGCGAATATTCTCACATATACATAAAGGCTCAATAAATGTTTCCACCCAAGAGAATGGATTTAAAATACTATCACGGTGGTACCATACCCCAGCATTATTGCACAAATTCAACTCCAACATTCCCGAAACATGCTGGAGGTGCCATCAAGCTAAAGGTACTCTACTCCATATGTGGTGGTCTTGCACCCCCCTTCAAACCTTTTGGTTAGAAGTTCACAAAATGATCGAACAGATCACCACCTACAAAATAGAGTTCGCCCCAGCTCAATTCCTTCTCCACCTCTCTTCCCATTCACAGGGCACATACCATAAATCACTTATGATGTATTTGATAAATGCAGCAAAACAATGCATACCCATTCACTGGAAATCACATAAAATACCTACCCTAGCTGAATGGTTTGCCAGAATTAATAAGATAGAAGAAATGGAAAAACTTATCCATATCTCTCAAGACACCCCTACGAAATTCAATCATAAATGGGCATGCTGGACCCACTTTAAGACCCTGCCGGAATATAAATCCATTCTGGACTCCCCTGTACACAGTAACTAGGTCTTTTACCATGACCACCCAAACTATACCTACCCACGCTCTAGAAATAGGCATCCTCTGCCCACACCTTGTTGGGGGTCCACCCCCGCTTTGCCCTCCTACAAATACATTTTGGTTGCTCTTAATCATCCTCTCCCTCACCTGGAGGAGTCAGAGATTCCCCAGCCCCCCCTACTTCACCCCTCCCCCCCCCCCACTTGCTCACCCTATCCTCTTCTCCCATCCCCCCCCCTTTTTTCTCTCCCCTGACCCCATATTCCTCCATGTCTGATCCCCCCTCACCCACATTAGCCCCCAAACCTCCCATGCTGCACTCCAATCAGATAACCAATTGGATAAATGTAAGGCTGAGTGCTAGGAGAGGTCTAGATATATGTAGGCAAGTAAGATTTCGCACCATAATCATACAACACCTAACCACGATATTGTTTCACAACGCTTAATGACATTCTTATTTGATTCGTTCTCTGGTTTGGCTATTCGTTTCAATACCACAGCGGTCTGACTACGGTCTATCTCATGTGGCACTGTACTTATAATGTATACACACATAATGTGCTATCAGTGTGACATTTCATTACTGCTTTGAAACATTCTTGTTACACTGAAAGCTCCAATAAACATTTGGAGACGTAAAAATGTGGGATGTCGGGGTTGGAGAAGTTCCGCCACAGTGAGTACCCATTTGGGGTGGCGGACCTCTCCCTCCCGATATTACGCACAAATCAATCTAAATCAGACTTATAGCTCTCCTATGTTCACCTTGTTAATTGTACATGACTGTTTCTGTTCATTTTATACTACACTGTTATGTATACCAAAGCCTCCTTCAGTTGTACTTAATGCGACCATAATGGTCATCATCTGGACTTTACTGTCTCAAAAAAATTTTTTTTTTCTTTTTGGCAATGACATGTAATGTTCTCCCTATGTCCCCTTTCCCTTCTCCTTTGAAATATGTAACATTCATTATATGTTAATGTAACTATTATCTCAATGAAAGATTTGACTATGTACTGTTATATCATTTGTACAACCTAATTTTCTTAAAATAAAAACTTTTTGAAACTAAAAGTAAAAAAAAAAAAAAATGTTGTCAGATGTGAGAAATCAAAATATATTGAGGGAATCCCGATAAATAGTAACGAAAGAAGTTTGTGAGAAGTGTGTGTGAATATGAGCATCAAAACGACTTGATTCTTGTCACATTATAAAGAAGAAGAGAGTGCGCTGTATTAAACCATTTTTTACATTGCAGCGTGACGAAAGTGCTTTATTCATTACGAACGCTAAGTTTACCAGAACGAGCTGTCCCGTGTCGGAATTTCTTCTGAGTATGCGTGGCACTTTGTGCGTCGGAACAGGCCACACTCGGTCGGAATTGACGCGATCGGATTTTGTGGTCGGAAAATTTTATCTCCTGCTGTCCAACTTTGTGTGTCGGAAAATCCGATGGAAAATGTCCGATGGCGCCCACACACGGTCGGAATTTCCGACAACACGCTCCGATCGGACATTTTCCATCGGAAAATCCGACCGTGTGTACGGGGCATTACTCTTTAATATCTTTATAAATGATATTGGGTCTGGGATCAAAAGTAACATTTCTGTCTTTGCAGATGACACCAAGCTATGCAGTGGAATAACGTCCTTACAGGATGTCTCCAATTTACAAGCCGACCTCAATGCACTGTCTAATTGGGCGACTATGTGGCAGATGAGGTTTAATGTTGAGAAATGTAAAGTTATGCACTTGGGGGCTAAGAATATGCATGCATCATACATACTAGGGGGAGTACAACTGGGGGAATCCGTAGTGGAGAAGGATCTTGGGGTTTTGGTAGATCATAAGCTCAATAATAGCATGCAATGCCAAGCTGCGGTTTCCAAAGCGAACAAAGTCCTTTCTTATATTAAGAGAGGTATGGACTCCAGAGAGAGAGAGATATCATTTTGCCCCTGTTCAAATCATTAGTAAGACCTCATCTGGAATATGCAGTTCAGTTTTGGGCACCAGTTCTCAAAAAGGATATCGGGGAACTGGAGAAAGTGCAGAGAAGGGCAACCGAACTGATAAGAGGCATGGGGGAGCTCAGCTATGAGGAAAGATTAGAGGAACTGAATTTGTTCACTCTTGAGAAGAGGAGAATAAGGGGGGATATGATCAACATGTTCAAATATATAAGGGGTCCATATAGTGAACTTGGTGTTGAGTTATTCACTTTACGGTCAACACAGAGGACAAGGGGGCACTCTTTACGACTGGAGGAAAAGAGATTTCATCTCCAAATACGGAAAGGTTTCTTCACAGTAAGAGCTGTGAAAATGTGGAATAGACTCCCTCCAGAGGTGGTTCTGGCCAGCTCAGTAGATTGGTTTAAGTTAAGGTGTTGAGTTATTCACTTTACGGTCAACACAGAGGACAAGGGGGCACTCTTTACGACTGGAGGAAAAGAGATTTCATCTCCAAATATGGAAAGGTTTCTTCACAGTAAGAGCTGTGAAAATGTGGAATAGACTCCCTCCAGAGGTGGTTCTGGCCAGCTCAGTAGATTGGTTTAAGAAAGGCCTGGATACTTTCCTAAATGTACATAATATAACTGGGTACTGACATTTATAGGTAAAGTTGATCCAGGTAAAATCCGATTGCCTCTCTGGGATCAGGAAGGAATTTTTTCCCGTGCTGTAGCAAATTGGAGCATGCTCTGCTGGGGTTTTTTGCCTTCCTCTGGATCAACTGTGTGTATAGTATTGGGTATATTGGACTGTACGATTTTTTTTTTTTTTTTTTTATGGTTGAACTGGATGGACTTGTGTCTTTTTTCAACCTGACTAACTATGTAACTATGTAACTTGTAGCTTTAGATGAACACTGTGCAGAGGTCTCACTACACTAACTTGTAGTTTTAGCTGAACACTGTGAGCAGGACGCACTGCACTAACTTGTAGCTTTAGATGAACACTGTGCAGAGGTCTCACTACACTAACTTGTAGTTTTAGCTGAACACTGGGAGCAGGACGCACTGCACTAACTTGTAGCTTTAGATGAACACTGTGAGGTGGATGCACCACACTAACTTGTAGTTTTAGATGAACACTGTGAGCAGGACGCACTGCAATTAACTTGTAGCTTTAGATGAACACTGTGCAGAGGTCTCACTACACTAACTTGTAGTTTTAGCTAAACACTGTGAGCAGGACGCACTGCACTAACTTGTAGCTTTAGATGAACACTGTGCAGAGGTCTCACTACACTAACTTGTAGTTTTAGCTGAACACTGTGAGCAGGACGCACTGCACTAACTTGTGGCTTTAGATGAACACTGTGCAGAGGTCTCACTACACTAACTTGTAGTTTTAGCTGAACACTGTGAGCAGGACGCACTGCACTAACTTGTAGCTTTTGATGAACACTGTGCAGAGGTCTCACTACACTAACTTGTAGTTTTAGCTGAACACTGTGAGCAGGACGCAACGCACTAACTTGTAGTTTTCACTGAACACTGTGAGCAGGACGCACCCCACTAACTTGTAGTTTTAGCTGAACACTGTGAGCAGGATGTACCCCACTAACTTGTAGTTTTAGCTGAACACTGTGAGCAGGACGCACCACACTAACTTGTAGTTTTAGCTGAATACTGTGAGCAGGACGCACTGCACTAACTGTAAATAGTCTAGCTGCCTGCCTGTGGTACTAATAGGATCAAAAGAACACCAGCAATTTTCTTCAGATAGCTGTAAATACTGTAACAAGACAAGCCTGCCTGTCAGTAAGAAGATAACAGGAATGGATCTAGCTAAACTGAATACAGTGTATATATATATATATATATATATGCAACACCTGGGATGCATATATATACACAATACACTGTAAGTGCAGCTAACTCACTGATTGTCCTGCCTAATCTAGCTAACTCAAATGAAATGACACTGTCTCTCTGTCTATCTATCTCTCTTTCAACGCCGGAACACACACTACACAGGGCCGCCGTGTAGGCGGCCTTATATAGTGTGGGGCGTGTTCTAAACCCCCTGAGCCATAATTGGCCAAAGCCACCCTGGCTTTGGCCAATTACAGCTCTCTCTACCGACGACGCTGTGATTGGCCAAGCATGCGAGTCATAGTGCATGCTTGGCCAATCATCAGCCAGCAATGCACTGTGATGCCGCAGTGAATTATGGGCCGTGACGCGCCACACGAATTTGGCGCGAACGGCCCATAACGTTCGCATTTCGGCGAACGACCGGACAGCCAATGTTCGAGTCGAACATGGGTTCGACTCGAACACGAAGCTCATCCCTAATTGTGACACACCTCTCTCCTCCACCCCTCCTCTTCTTCTTCCTCCATGGCCTCTTCCTGTGCTTTTTCCTCGGAACCAGCGGTGCTCCATAGCCGTTAAAGGGGCTACGCAAGCATGCAGGCCAAAAGATGCCATGCAGTGCTTGAGCTGGTGTGCTTGGGGGACAGGAGCCACACTGGGGCAGAGGTTCTGTCAGCTCTGCAGGGGCAGGTTCAGAGGTGGTTGATGCCACACCAACTTAAGGCAGCAATGGTGGTTTGCAACAATGGCACCAACCTCCTCTCTGCCCTCCAACAGGGACAAATGACCCATGTGCCCTGTTTGGCTCACGTCCTTAACTTGGTGGTGCAGCAGTTCTTGGGCAGGTACCTGGGCTTACAGGATGTCCTGAGGCAGGCCAGGAAAGTCTGTGTGCATTTCCGCCGGTCATATAATGCCAGTGCTCGGCTGGCGGACCTCCAAAAGGAGTTTAACCTGCCCAAGAACCGCCTAATCTGTGACATGCCCACTAGGTGGAACTTAACGTTGGCCATGCTGCAGCGGCTGCACATGCAGCAGAGGGCCATCAATGAGTACCTGTGCGACTATAGCACCAGGACAGGGTCAGGGGAGCTTGTTTTTTTTCCCCACGCCAGTGGGCCATGATCAGGGATGCATGCACTGTCCTGTCACCATTTGAGGAGACCACGAGGATGGTGAGCAGTGACAGTGCATGCATCAGTGACACTGTCCCCCTTGTCCACCTGTTGGAGCACACGCTGTGTGGAATAATGGACAGGGCACTTGAGGCAGAACAGAGGCAGGAAGAGGAGGACTTCCTTAGCTCTCAAGGCCCCCTTCATCCAGACAGTGTTTCTGCATGCCTGCCGATCACACAGGAAGAGGAGGAGGAGGAGGAGGAGGAGGAGGAAGATTGTGTCAGTATGGAGGTGGAGCCTGGCACTCAGCATCAGCAGCAGTCTTTAAGGGATCAGTCCCAAGAAACACATGGACTTGTACGTGGCTGGGAGGAGGTGGCTGCAGACCATGTCGTCCTTAGTGACCCAGAGGACTCCAGACTGAATGCCTCAGCAAACCTATGCTGCATGGCCTCCCTGATCCTGCAAAGCCTGCGTAAGGATCCTCGTATTCGTGGTATCAAGGAGAAGGACCAATACTGGCTGGCAACCCTCCTTGATCCACGTTACAAGGATAAAGTTTCGGACCTTATCTTGCCATCGCAGAGGGAGCAGAGGATAAAACATCTTCGGGAGGCCTTGCAGAAAGGTCTGTGCAACGCGTTCCCAGAGACTGGGAGGTTACAAACTCCTGTTTCTGGACAACGTGTTGCTGAGGCTTCGGTCAGTCAAAGAAGGAGCGGTGGAGAAGGTGGCTGTCTGACCGATGCGTTCAGACAATTTTTTGGTCCGCAGCCCCAAGGTATGATCGGTTCCAGCAACCATTGCCAGCGTCTGTTTTACATGGTGCAGGAATACCTAGGGGCAAGATCTGACTTGGACACCTTTCCCACCGAAAATCCTCTGGGTTACTGGGTCTTGAGGATGGATCACTAGCCAGAGCTTGCACAGTATGCAATTGAGCTACTGGCCTGTCCTGCATCCAGCGTTCTTTCGGAACGCACATTCAGTGCTGCTGGAGGCTTTGTAACCGATCACAGGGTGCGTCTGTCCACCGACTCGGTCGATCGACTGAACTGCATAAAAATGAATCAGTCTTGGATCACCACCAGCTACCAAGCACCTGATGCTGATGTAAACGAATAATTTTTTTTGAAATCTCAGATCCCTTCAAAGACTGCCTATGTTGATGCTGAGTAACTATCCCTGAGTGATTATCTTCTTCCTCCTCAATGATTACGCTGATAGCTTGTAAGAACATTTTTGGTTCTGGGCGCCACCACCAGTGCCTAAGGCCCAATTTTTCAGCCCCTGTTTAACAGGGGCGTGTAATTACTATTTTTGATGCAATACTTTGCAGCAGGGCTCGTTTCTGTGTTACAACTAGAGTATCTGTGAGGGGTTGCAGTGTTGAATGGAGGAGAAGATTTGGATGCCGCACACCGGATGTAGTCAAAAAACTTCACTTTATTGAAAAAATGGGATCATCAAAATAACAAGACTGTCATGCAGAAAGTACAGGTAGGCTGACGCGTTTCGCACTCAGGACTGAGTGCTTACTCATAGCTAACAAATATTAAAAAGACAAACTCTTATATAGCTCAATGGGGTATCACATGATTGCCCAATTAGGTGGTCATTGAGTCTCAGCTGGAAGTCGACTTAATGAGGTCTCTGCATCTGCTGGCTATTTGGTGTGTTGACTGATTGAAAAATGTTTTCAAAACCGTGACATGTAAATAGATGACAAAGAATGTGAAAAAAGATGTGTATATGTACATGTGTAGGCAAAAAATATATATGTGTGTATATATATATGGTGAATCCTATCAATGAACGTGTATATAATAATGAATATGCTTCTATAACGTGTATGTATAAAAGGTGATGAGTATAAAAAAGAATTACTATTAGGTGAAAGGAAAAAATGTGTAAAAAATATTTCTCTTTAAAAAAAGAGAAAATATGTTGATAAAAATATTCAGACAACGTGCAAAGTAAATGTGAAGAATTAATGTAATTAAACTATATGTGAACAAAATATATATATATGATGAAGCTCTCTATAATATGCCGGTGAAGTAGATGAAGCTCTCTATAATAAGCCGGACTAATACAGGTGAAATATAGAGCAATGTGACCTGAAATAATGCGTGATGTGCCCGCGGTTGATAACAAGGTACATATAGGGCCCTATAATATTAGAAATAAACTGTGGGATTCAAAGACATAAAATCACGCTGATAAGGGTTGCCCTGATCTGGTCAAATGGCAGTGATATATGCAGGGTCCCAGTAGACTGACTTGTAACGTAGTGATTCTAAATGATGAGCCTGGCCGAGAGCAGGGTGTGTGTGGAATTTCAGGAATGAAGCAGCGGTGTTCAAGGTAATAGAACGCCGCTAATCTGTGTCACACTAAATGTCTAGATGGAATTATAATGATGGTAATAAAGTTGGTAGAGGTCTCGGCCAGTCACCCAAGTTTAAGGGATCACAAAAAAGGACAAATGAAAAACAAGTAAGGTACTATAGGCTGGGATACGAAGACATAAAGTCACGCTGATCAGGGTTGCCCTGATCTGGTCAAATGGCAGTGATATATGCAGGGTCCCAGTAGACTGACTTGTAGCGTAGTGATTCTAAATGATAAGCCTGGCTGCGAGCAGGGTGTGTGTAGAATTTCAGGAATGAAGCAGCGGTGTTCAAGGTAATAGAGCACCGCTAATCTATGTCACACTAAATATCTAGATGGAATTATAAAGATGGTAATAAAGTTGGGGGTGGTCTCGGCCAGTCACCCGAGTTTAAGGGGTCACAAAAAAGGACAAATGAAAAACAAGTAAGATGCTACAGGCTGGACGAGAATGTTACCAGACTGATATCGTAAAAATTATCCGGACAGACAATTAAGTTAGAAATATATTAGTTTGTGATCCATCTCGGGTGGCTCATGTAAAAACATGTCTCAGTATATGTGTGTCAGCAAATGCCAAGACCTCCAAACAAAACATATTAGAATAATACATCTTATGGGTCCACTAATACAATGTTACAAGACGTAACAAGTCTCCATATCCAAGGTATAGAGAAAATTGTCACCCCCACTAGAGGAGGAGACAGGTTTCAACTGCTTTGCAAACGCGAAGTTTATTGGATATTCTCTTTAAATACGAGAATTCCCTTGGGCCTTAACTTTGAATGGGATGTTTCCTATTTTTATGAGTAATTTTCCTATACTGCTTGAACATGGTCATAACACTTACACTATCATGAGTCCTTATAAAGAACATTTTATGTTCATTCTTTACATTTTCACGTTTTGTCAGCCATTTTCTATTTCCTCTTGTTTTGTGTTTCGGTCAGATGGTGCCAAAATAGGAGTTTTTTTCCATCTACTGACCATTGGGGCCCATGTACAAACATACCCAATCTTATACATGAACATATAATATTTACCACCTTGATTGGTATATATGCCCGACAAGTTCCCCTACTCTGCATACTCAGTATAGTAACTATGGCAGAGCAGGAATTCCCAGGGAACCATGGCCAATAATAGATGTTTGCAAAAGGTTACACTAACAATAGCAATATACAATATCTTTTATTGTTTCGCGATATCCATCATGTTTGGGTGTTTTATATACCTGACTAAAGTACAAGCTAATTTTACCTGAGGATGCATATCGCGACAATATTGAGATAAATAATTTTATTCTATTTCGCTCTCCACACATTTTTGTGTTATTATACCTACCTTTTTCCTCGTTTTCTTTTGATAATTATTCATGATTTGTATCATGAGGTTTCACAATTTTATTTCATTACTTTTATTCTAGCTCATTCTTCATCACATAGATATATATGGAAATTCTCATTGTCCTATACATCTTTCTAGTTGTGTAGGAAACACCTGATATATATATTAGGCTTTTACGCAATATGTTTTCACACCTTTTTACTTTATTTTATTTTATTTATTTTATTCATTTTTCATTCATTTACATTTTGTACACCTTGTTGTCCATATATATATTTTTTTGGACACCTTGGGATCATAATTCAGATGTATTAAGCCTATTTATATGTACATAAGCTGACATACATTGTATCGTTTGTGTTCAGTGCTTATTTTGCGAGTGTAATGTTGCAATATGAATATGTAGTTGTTTCTCTTTAGAATGCAGCATTATAACATTTCTTCTCATCGTCTTTATAGATTGGATTCACGCCGATCATTATATGCCTGTTTTCATCTGTTTCACTTGCCGGTGTCAATATATGTAACATTGTATTAGTGGACCCATAAGATGTATTATTCTAATATGTTTTGTTTGGAGGTCTTGGCATTTGCTGACACACATATACTGAGACATGTTTTTACATGAGCCACCCGAGATGGATCACAAACTAATATATTTCTAACTTAATTGTCTGTCCGGATAATTTTTACGATATCAGTCTGGTAACATTGTCGTCCAGAATGTAGCATCTTACTTGTTTTTCATTTGTCCTTTTTTGTGACCCCTTAAACTCGGGTGACTGGCCGAGACCACCCCCAACTTTATTACCATCTTTATAATTCCATCTAGATATTTAGTGTGACATAGATTAGCGGTGCTCTATTACCTTGAACACCGCTGCTTCATTCCTGAAATTCTACACACACCCTGCTCGCAGCCAGGCTTATCATTTAGAATCACTACGCTACAAGTCAGTCTACTGGGACCCTGCATATATCACTGCCATTTGACCAGATCAGGGCAACCCTGATCAGCGTGATTTTATGTCTTCGTATCCCAGCCTATAGTACCTTACTTGTTTTTCATTTGTCCTTTTTTGTGATCCCTTAAACTTGGGTGACTGGCCGAGACCTCTACCAACTTTATTACCATCATTATAATTCCATCTAGACATTTAGTGTGACACAGATTAGCGGCGTTCTATTACCTTGAACACCGCTGCTTCATTCCTGAAATTCCACACACACCCTGCTCTCGGCCAGGCTCATCATTTAGAATCACTACGTTACAAGTCAGTGTACTGGGACCCTGCATATATCACTGCCATTTGACCAGATCAGGGCAACCCTTATCAGCGTGATTTTATGTCTTTGAATCCCACAGTTTATTTCTAATATTATAGGGCCCTATATGTACCTTGTTATCAACCGCGGGCACATCACGCATTATTTCAGGTCACATTGCTCTATATTTCACCTGTATTAGTCCGGCTTATTATAGAGAGCTCCATCTACTTCACCAGCATATTATAGAGAGCTTCATCATATATATATATTTTGTTCACATATAGTTTTATTACATTCATTCTTCACATTTACTTTGCACGTTGTCTGAATATTTTTATCAACATATTTTCTCTTTTTTTAATGAGAAATATTTTTTACACATTTTTTCCTTTCACCTAATAGTAATTCTTTTTTTATACTCATCACCTTTTATACATACACGTTATAGAAGTATATTCATTATTATATACACGTTCATTGATAGGATTCACCATATATATATACACACATATATATTTTTTGCCTACACATGTACATATACACATCTTTTTTCACATTCTTTGTCATCTATTTACATGTCACGGTTTTGAAAACATTTTTCAATCAGTCAACACACCAAATAGCCAGCAGATGCAGAGACCTCATTAAATCAGCTTCCAGCTGAGACTCAATGACCACCTAATTGGGCAATCATGTGATACCCCATTGAGCTATATAAGAGTTTGTCTTTTTAATATTTGTTAGCTATGAGTAAGCACTCAGTCCTGAGTGCGAAACGCGTCAGCCTACCTGTACTTTCTGCATGACAGTCTTGTTATTTTGATGATCCCATTTTTTCAATAAAGTGAAGTTTTTTGACTACATCCGGTGTGCGGCATCCAAATCTTCTCCTCCATTCAAGCCTGCTTTGCCTAGCATTCAGCCAGCACCTGGAGCTCTTCTGCTCTGAAACTTCTACTTACACCTGGGTCAGTGTCAGCCTGAGCGGTGGAAACACTTTCTTTGCTTGTCTGCATCTAGGGGTTGCAGTGTTGTGGCACCAGCACCAGTGCCTAAGGCCCAATTTTTCTGCCCCTGTTCAACAGGGGCGTGTAATTACAATTTTTGATGCAATACTTTGCAGCAGGGCATGTTCCAACTAGAGTGTCTGTGAGGACCTACAGTGTTGTGGCACCAGCACCACCACCACCACCAAAGGCCCAATTTTTCTGCCCTTGTTTAACAGGGGCATGTCATTACAATTCTTGATCTAATATTTCACAGCAGGGCCCATTTCTGCACCCACCAAGAGCGAGTGAGGACTAATGCCCCGTACACACGATCGGACATTGATCGGACATTCCGACAACAAAATCCTAGGATTTTTTCCGACGGATGTTGGCTCAAACTTGTCTTGCATACACACGGTCACACAAAGTTGTCGGAAAATCCGATCGTTCTAAACGCGGTGACGTAAAACACGTACGTTGGCACTATAAACGGGGCAGTGGCCAATAGCTTTCATCTCTTTATTTATTCTGAGCATGCGTGGCACTTTGTCCGTCGGATTTGTGTACACACAATCGGAATTTCCGACAACGGATTTTGTTGTCGGAAAATTTTATCTCCTGCTCTCAAACTTTGTGTGTCGGAAAATCCGAGGGAAAATGTCCGACGGAGCCCACACACGGTCGGAATTTCCGACAACACGCTCCGATCGGACATTTTCCATCTGAAAATCCGACCGTGTGTACGGGGCATTACAGTGTTGTGGCACCAGCACCAAAGGCCCAATTTTTCTGCCCTTGTTCAACAGGGGCATGTAATTACAATTCTTGATCTAATATTTCGCAGCAGGGCCCATTTCTGCGCCCACCAAGAGCGAGTGAGGACTTACAGTGTTGTGGCACCAGCACCACCACCAGCACCAAAGGCCCAATTTTTCTGCCCCTGTTCAACAGGGGCAAGTCATTACAATTCTTGATCTAATATTTCACAGCAGGCCACAACAACACCTAAGGCCCAATTGTCTGCTGAGTATATAGGGTAGGCTACTACTTTCAAACATCTAACTTACAAACGACTCCTACTGGCAAATGGAAGGAGACAACAGGAAGTGAGATTAAATCTACCCCTAGGAAGGGAAATTCTCTCCTGTAAGAGTTAATATGGGAAAAACATTTCTCCTTTCCACTGATGCTTTCAAATCCTTGTACCACAAAAAACCCCAAATTTTCAAAAAACATTTGTCATTGGGACAAAAAGTGAGGTGAAATCTTCTGAAAAGGAGGACAGACAGCAAAACAAATGTCACAGGGGTGATAACCCTTCCCTATGTTTTCCAAAAAGCTTAAAAAAGATTTTTTGGCTGGAGCTAAACACATAAAAATATACCCGCTCAAAATTACAAACAGATTCTACTTAACAACAAACCTACAGTCCCTGTCTTGTTTGCACCGCCTGTATACTGCTGTTCAGAGTATATAGGGCCTGGTGGCCGCACACCTTTCCTTATTTTAATTTGGGTGCGTGGTTCCCCTTAATATCCATACAAGACCCAAAGGGCCTGGTAATGGACTGGGGGGTACCCATGCCATTTTTCTCACTGATTTTCATCCATATTGCCAGGATCCGACATTACATTAAACCCGCAAGCAGTTTTAAATGAGATTTTTTCCTTTAAAAATGACATTTTGTGCAGGGACTGTTTTAAACACGGGAAACACACGCCACTTTACAGGCATACTATAGACACCCCCCAGGTACGATATTTAAAGAAATACTTCACTTTTTTTTTTTTACTTTAAGCATCATTAAAATCACTGCTCCCGAAAAAACGTCAGTTTTTAAAAGTTTTTTTTTGCATTGATACATGTCCCCTGGGGCAGGACCCGGGTCCCCAAACCCTTTTTAGGACAATACCATGCAAATTAGCCTTTAAAATGAGCACTTTTGATTTTGAATGTTCGAGTCCCATAGACGTCAATGAGGTTCTAACGTTTGTGCGAATTTCTGGTCCGTTCGCAGGTTCTGGTGCGAACCGAACCAGGGGGTGTTCGGCTCATCCCTAATATGGCATCCCAGGTGTTGTATATATATATTTACACTGTATTCAGTTTAGCTAGATCTGTTCCTGTTATCTTCTTACTGACAGGCAGGTTTGTCTTGTTACAGTATTTACAGCTACCTGAAGAAAATTGCTGGTGTTCTTTTGATCCTATTAGTATCACAGTCAGGCAGCTAGACTATTTACAGTTAGTGTAGTGCGTTCTCCTCACAGTGTTCAGTTAAAGCTACAAGTTAGTTTAGTTTGACCTCTGCACAGTGTTCAGCTAAAGCTACAAGTTAGTGTAGTGCATCCTCTGAACAGTGTTCATCTAAAGCTACAAGTTAGTGTAGTGCGAGCTCTACACAGTGTTCAGCTAAAGCTACCTGTAGAAGGTTGGTGGTGTTTTCCTTATCCTATCACTACAGCAGGCAGCTAAATAAGCTACAAGTTAGTGTAGTGCGTCATCTGAACAGTGTTCAGCTAAAACTACAAGTTAGTGTAGTGCACAGTGTTCAGCTAAAGCTACAAGTTAGGGTAGTGCGTCCTCCTCACAGTGTTCAGCTAAAACTACAAGTTAGTTTAATGCGACCTCTGCACAGTGTTAAGCTAAAGCTACAAGTTAGTGTAGTGCGTCCTCTGAACAGTGTTCAGCTAAAACTACAAGTTAGTGTAGTGCGACCTCTGCACAGTGTTCAGCTAAAACTACAAGTTAATGTAGTATGTCCTCTGAACAGTGTTCAGCTAAAACTACAAGTTAGTGTAGTGCGACCTCTGCACAGTGTTTAGCTAAAGCTACAAGTTAGTGTAGTGCGTCCTCTGCACAGTGTTCAGCTAAAGCTACAAGTTAGTGTAGTGCCTCCTCTGAACAGTGTTCAGCTAAAGCTACAAGTTAGTGTAGTGTGTCCTCTGAACAGTGTTCAGCTAAAGCTACAAGTTAGTGTAGTGCTTCCTCCTCACAGTGTTCAGCTAAAACTACAAGTTAGTTTAGTGCGAGCTCTGCACAGTGTTCAGCTAAAGCTACCTGTAGAAGGTTGGTGGTGTTTTCCTGATCCTATCACTACCGCAGGCAGCTAAATAAGCTACAAGTTATTTTTTTGCGAGTTCTGCACAGTGTTCAGCTATAGCTACCTGTAGAAGGTTGGTGGTGTTTTCCTGATCCTATCACTACCGCAGGCAGCTAAATAAGCTGCAAGTTATTTTTTTGTGAGCTCTGCACAGAGTTCAACTAAAGCTACCTGTAGAAGGTTGGTGGTGTTTTCCTGATCCTATCACTACCGCAGGCAGCTAAATAAGCTAAAGTTAGTTTTTTGCGAGCTCTGCACAGTGTTCAGCTAAAGCTACCTGTAGAAGGTTGGTGGTGTTCTCATACTACAGGCAGGTAGTTGATTTTGCTAGCTGCAGTATTAGTATATATATATATATATATCCCAGCTTAGTGCAGCTACAGGCCATTAGTATGTCTGGAAGGCCAACAAGGAGAGGCAGACAGTCACAAGCCAATAAAAGAGGGCAAGCAGGCTCTGTGTCTAGAGGCAACAGTGCTGGTCGTGGAGACGGTGCATCCTCATCAGCACGTGGCCGTGGGACACGCTTGGCCTTTTTTTCGGCAGCTGGCCTTGTTGAGCTGCAACACGAGGAAGACTTGGTCGAGTGGATGACCAAGCCATCCTCATCCTCCTCATCCTCTCTCACCCATGCTCAGGGTACTTTGTCTGGCAAAGCAGCTGCCAACGCGGCCTCTTCCCTCGGCTCAATGGCATCAGTGACTCCTTCCCTAGCCCCACCATGTCCTTCTGAGGAGTCCCTGGAACTGTTTGATCACAGTGCTGGGTACATGCTCCGGGAGGATGCCCAGCGTTTAGAAGGCTCTGATGATGATACTGAGCTAGATGAAAACAGTAACGTGACCATCACCAATGAGGCAGGATGCCCTCCAGGGGCCAGCCTAAGGGCAGCACACTGACTGCATCACATCCCAAATCTCCGCATGTGCAGGGCACTGCTGTCTCTGCGCGTTATTCAAAAAGTTCTTTGGTATGGGCCTTTTTTGAGACGAGTGCATCAGATCGCACCGCTGCTATTTGCAACATATGTCTCAAGCGTGGCCAAAACATCTCCCGCTTGGGCACCACATGCTTGACCAGACATATGTTGACCTGCCATGCAGTTCGTTGGCAAGCGTATCTAAAAGACCCACACCAAAGAACAAAGAGGACCTCTCCTTGCTCCTCATCAGATGAGATCTCCAATCCCACGATACCTTCAGTCCTCTCTGAGACCTGCACTGAGAGGAATGAAGGTGTAGAATTAGGTGTGTCACAGCCAAGTACTTGTGGGCAATCTGCTTTCAGTACACCAACGTCAGAATGTACCAGGCAAACTTCCCTGCCCCAGCTGCTGGACCGCTGAAAGAAGTTCGCTCCCAGCCATCCACATGCCCAGCGGTTGAATGCTAGCGTGGCAAAATTGCTAGCACTTCAACTGCTGCCTTTTCAGTTGGTAGACTCTGCCCCCTTCTGTGAGTTTGTGGAATGTGCGGTTCCTCAGTGGCAGGTACCCAAACGCCACTTTTTCTCACGGAAGGCGATTCCGGCTCTCTACCGGCATGTGGAAGGCAATGTCCATGCCTCGCTGGACAGGGCGGTCAGTGGTAAGGTGCATATTACCACTGACTCATGGTCCAGCAGGCATGGACAGGGACGTTACCTAAGTTTGGGTGATTCAGCTGGCAGCTGGGAAGGATGCAGGACAAGGTGCAGTAGTGTTGGAGGTTGTTCTGCCACCACGCCTCCAAAATGCCACTACTAATAATTGTGACACACCTCTCTCCTCCACCCTCTCCACTTCTTCTTCCTCCATGGCCTCTTCCTGTGCTTTGTCCTCGGAACCAGCTGTGCTCCATAGCCGTTCAAGGGGCTACGCAAGTATGCAGGCCAGAAGATGCCATGCGGTGCTTGAGCTGGTGTGCTTGGGGGACAGGAGCCACACTGGGGCAGAGGTTCTGTCAGCTCTGTAGGGGTAGACTCAGAGGTGGTTGACGCCATGTTAACTTAAGCCAGGCATGGTGGTTTGGGACAATGGCACCAACCTCCTCTCTGCCCTCCGACAGGGACAAATGACCCATGTGCCCTGTTTGGCTCACATCCTTAACTTGGTGGTGCAGCGGTTCTTGGGCAGGTACCCGGGCTTACAGGATGTCCTGAGGCAGGCCAGGAAAGTCTGCGTGCATTTCTGCCAGTCATATAATGCCAGTGCTCGGCTGGCAGACCTCCAAAAGGAGTTTAACCTGCCCAAGAACCGCCTAATCTGCGACATGCCCACCAGGTGGAACTCAACATTGGCCATGCTTTAGTGGCTGCACACGCAGCAGAGGGCCATCAATGAGTACCTGTGCGACTATGGCACCGAATAATTTTTTTTGAAATCTCAGATCCCTTCAAAGACTGCCTATGCTGATGCTGAGTGACTATCCTGAGTAATTATCCTCTTCCTCCTCAATGATCACGCTGATAGCTTGTAAGAACATTTTTGGTTCTGGGCGCCGCCACCAGTGCCTAAGGCCCAATTTTTCAGCCCCTGTTTAACAGGGGCGTGTAATTACAATTTTTGATGCAATACTTTGCAGCAGAGCTTGTCCTGCGTTCCAACTAGAGTATCTGTGAGGGGTTGCAGTGTTGTGGCATCAGCACCAGTGCCTAAGGCCCAATTTTTCAGCCCCTGTTCAACAGGGGCGTGTAGTTACAATTTTTGATGCAATACTTTGCAGCAGGGCTCATTCCTGCGTTCCAACTAGAGTATCTGTGATGGGTTGCAGTGTTGTGGCACCAGTGCCTAAGGCCTAATTTTTCAGCCCCTGTTTAACAGGGGCATGTAATTACAATTTTTGCTGCAATACTTTGCAGCAGGGCTCGTTTCTGCGTTCCAACTAGAGTATCTGTGAGGGGTTGCAGTGTTGTTGCACCAGCACCAGTGCCTAAGGCCCAATTTTTTAGCCCCTGTTCAACAGGGGCATGTAATTACAATTTTTTCTGCGCCCACCAAGAGCGAGTGAGGACTTACAGTGTTGTGGCACCAGCACCACCACCACCACCAAAGGCCCAATTTTTCCGCCCCTGTTCAACAGGGGCATGTAATTACAGTTCTTGATCTAATATTTCACAGCAGGGCCCTGTATATAGGGCAGGCCCCTACTTTCAAACATCCAACTTACAAACGACTCCTACTTGCAAACGGAAGCACACAACAGGAAGTGAGGTGAGATCTACCCCTAGGAAGGGAAATTCTCTCCTGTTATGCCCCGTACACACGATCGGACATTGATCGGACATTCCGACAACAAAATCCTAGGATTTTTTCTGACGGATGTTGGCTCAAACTTGTTTTGCGTACACACGGTCGCACAAAGTTGTTGGAATTTCCAATCGCCAACCACGCGGTCACGTACACCACGTACGACGAGACTAGAAAAGGCCAGTTCAAAACCAAGCGCGGCACCCTTTGGGCTCCTTTTGCTAATCTCGTGTTAGTAAAAGTTTGGTGAGAGACGATTCGCGCTTTTTCAGACTCGTGGCTTTCAGATCGTTTTCTGCGGTTAAGTTTGTGCTTGTGGGTTTGTATCTGCTCTTCAGTGCGTGCAGTAAGTTCGTATAGGAGTTTCCTGTGCGATCTTGCCCGCTTGTTGCTGTTTTTCAGGTCGCTCTTCACAGGCCTTGCTATTCTTCAGTGCGTTCTGTTACCCCATTCTGAGCAGCCGACCGTTTTCTAGCCATGTTGCATATACATACTCCTCGTAGAGTTCGTGCTGTGCGGGGGCTTGGTGTTGGGGTCCTGACCTTGACACAAGTCCAGTCCATGAACAGGGTGGGGAGGTGTTCATGGACCAAGAATTGGTTGCTTCAGCCTGACCAGTTCTCTTATATGCATTTGCTCCGTGAGATCCGTGAGAATAATCCTGATGATTTCAGGAATTTTCTCAGGATGACGGACCCCGTATTTCACCGTTTGTTGTCTTCGCTGACCCCCTATATCAGCAGGCAGGATACCTGCATGAGGCAAGCCATCACTCCGGAGCAGAGGCTCGTCGCTACCCTGCGGTACTTGGCGACAGGGAGAAGCCTGCAGGACCTCAAGTTCTCAACAGGCATCTCCCCCAGGCTCTGGGGATCATTATCCCAGAGACCTGTTCTGCCATCATCCACGTCCTGCAGAAGGAGTATATGAAGGTAAGATTTTTATCCTTTAATATCACATTTTATTGTATTGAATGTTTGCTAATATATTGTATTTCTTTCCTCATTCCCTAATTACCATGATTGGAATATGCTGTGAATGTCCCCTTTGTCCTCATGCATGCTGGATTTTTATGTCCTTCATACATATTTGCCTTCACTAACCTCCCCAGCATGCTCTCCTGCCCCTATATTCACCTCATGTAGTCACTTAACAATGTATTTTATCAGCTCCATAGTAGTGCTTTACCCCAAACACCCCCTAAAATGTTTAGAAATGTGATTTGTGCTGTAAATTCAGGCAGAGTGCCAGAGGCTTTTTTTTGTAGTGTCCCCAAATCATTTTTATTAACCCTCCCTCCCCCCAACTGCTAAGTCAGCTGATACCAATTCTCTATCTATCCTCAATCATCTATCTGCTGACTTTGCCAAACCCATACACACTATACCCATCTCTTTTGTGCTCAGATTTATGAAAGAATTCCCCAAAGCATGTAGTAGGGCCTGCCTGTATTCTTTCAAATGGTACTGTTTCAAGTTTTTCTATCCTATTATTATCTTGCTAGGTAATAGCAGAATGTCCAAATGTGCTAAAATGTGTACAATGTGTATTTATATCTTTGTATTATGACACTTCTTACCTGTCCAGTGGTCTGCCAATAGTGTAACTAAGGAGGGGCTGTTCCAAGTAATACCCTGTATTTAGCCATTCATCTCTCAATTAAGTGAAGAGGGTTACCTGTCCAAGATTCCCCCCCTACAATGTTAGAAATGGCCCATGAGGGGGGGGGGATATGATAGGTGTACCTTATACTTTGGTGTTGTATAAAGTTCCCCTTAATAAATGTTATCTGGATGTTGGCCAAGAATGTCTGTGTCTCTAATCTGCTTTCCATGTTTATGTGCAAAAATACTAATTTTTTTATGTTTTCCTTAACAGTTTCTTTCCACGCCACAGGAATGGCAGACTGTGGCCTCCCACTTTGCCCAGCGGTGGGACTTTCCTAACTGCGGAGGGGCAATTGATGGGAAACACGTCCACATCATCCCACCACCCAACTCAGGGTCGTACTATTATAATTACAAGGGGTTCAATAGTATTATGATGTTAGCGGTGGTGTTGGCTAATTATGACTTCTTGTATGTGGACACGGGGAAGAATGGCCGGATGTCCGATGGTGGAGTCATCACCCAGACGGAGTTTTACAGGCATTTCCAGAATGGCAGCTTGGACTTACCACCTCCGGAAGACAATGCGGAAGGACTCCCATTCGTCTTCGTAGCAGATGAAGCATTTGCGCTGGGGGACCATCTTATGCGGCCATTCCTGATGAGGACCCTCACCCCAGAACAGAGGGTTTTTAATTACCGGCTGGCCAGAGCCAGAAGAGTGGTGGAGAACACATTTGGAATCCTGGCCAGCCGGTTCCGCCTATTTCTGACACCCATCCATATGGCGGAGTATAAACTTAATCATATAATCCTGGCATGCTGTGCTCTCCATAACTTTTTACGCCAACATTCGGCCAACTATGCTGGCTCAGTTGGGCCTGAGGCCGGAATGATAAATGAAACAACACTGACGGCGCTTGAAAGTGGCCGTCCTGGCTTGCCCTCCCTGAGTGCCCGTGATGTCCGGTTACGATACCTGGAGTTCTTTGCGGGTAGGGGGGCCATCAATATGCCAGCAAATTTGTGAAGCCTTTATCAAATAAAAAACCAAAAAAAAGAAAATCTTTGTTGACATTTACTGCTTGTGTTTGTTTTAGATGACTCTGACAGAAATCTGGTGAGTCCAGAAAATATCATGATTGTGTAACCTTATACAAAGCACTGTTGGATGTTATTTACTAAAGGCAAAGACACTTTGCACTACAAGTGCACTGAAACTGCACTTGTAGTGCAAAGAGGATTTGCCCTTACGAATTAACCCCCATTTTCACAGAAAGCAGCAATTACATCCCCACAAAAGTGTTGTAGCTTTGAGACAATAATCCACACATTCTTGATGAACAATATTTTTAATACCTGCACAATCACATATGCATTTAGAAAAGTTTTTTAAAACAAACCAACATGTTTGTTGTATAACAATTTTTGGGGTGGCATTATAAAAAATGGAAATGTCCATTTAAGCTAAAACAGGCATGTGTAAAAACAAAAAGAAAGACACAAATCTTGAACTTACAAAGTTCACATTTGGTAGAATTTGAAGGCAATATCAGACATGAGTATTTACAAACTGTGTTTGATATTGCGTTCAGATGGGGTGAAGTCACCCCAGGAAAAGCCAAATTTGGAAGATGCACACCAATTTACGAATGTCAACATGTGCGACCTGCCATCACGGGGGATCAAAGGAACGTGTTTTGGGGGAGCAACCCCTTCCTCACAGCTACTTTATTATTGAGGAAGGGCTTGCACCCCCAAAATGTGTCCATTGATCTCCCGTGATGGCAGATACCACATGTTGGCACACTGTGTGCATCCTCCAAATTTGGCTTTTTGAAAAATCGCTAAAACATTTAGAACATTGTAGCACACAAAAAACAAAGGGATTTGGAGGGGTTTTAAACTCGCCCCAAAACATCAATGATGTTTTTATTTTTTTGAATAACATCATTGATGTTTTTCTTGAGGTTTTCCAGTTGTAAATTACACCCCATGATCTCCCCGATCAGGATCTGGGCACTTTCTGATGTGGAAGGATCTGGATCCACAACATCACGATCACCTAAAAAGAGAGAAACCAAAAAAAAAACAGGTATCAAAAATATGCTGCCATCCATCTCTTACCTGAGCCTGTGGTCGCAGACACTCACCTGTTGTGGTGACAATTTCCACCACATCTTCTTCCTCCTCCTGCTCTTCTTGTATTGGGGGATTTACCCTTCTTCCAGAGGTGGGGGGGTCTGTGGTCTCCTCGGATGAGGGGTGTCCTCCGAGTCTTTTCTCCCCTATGTAAAACAAAAATGGTATACTTAGCACACAGATATTTGATGGCAGAACTATAAATAGGAAACATTGCTTGGAAGTGGGGTACAATTGTCTATTTTGGCCGAGTTCCAAAATGGAGCATTTTCAGTGTCCTTTGTCAAGCTTCAATACTTTACCTGTTTTGTACAAGCTTCACAGATGGAGACCCCCCTATAGTATACACTGGAGCACCTGTGTGGCCCCCTAATAAAAATGGTGTTCTGGTGTCCCACACTAGTGCTCCAGTGTCCAGATGTGAAAACAGCTGCTGAGTGTCCTCTCCTTACACAGAATCTAGTTTGCATCTCATTCTAGTAACAAAGCCATCTACACAACCAAATTAGTTTCATACAAGTAGGGCGTAAAAATTGTGGCCAAATACATATGGCCTAAACAATGGTGTTTTATAGGCCGAAAGAAAAATGTTTGATACGAACGAATAATGTGCCCATGAACATGAAAGTTGGCATTTAAAAATGTACACTTGTAAGAAAAGCACATGGAGCAGCACGAACGTAATAAACATAAAAAATAGGAACACAGGACAACTACTTACTTTTTTGCAGCACTCTCCAGATCTTTCTGTACTGCTCATGTTCTCGTAATTTCAGGTCCGACCACCGTTTCCTGAGCTGATCTTTCGATCGTCCTACCACAAAATTCCGGTGCAGACTCTTGGCCACTTTCGCAATTATCTTGGCCTTTCTGAGATTGGGGTTGGGGTAAGGTCCACACTTTCCATCATAGTCGGCTTTCTTCAGGATGTCTACCATCTCCAACATCTCCCCAAAGGACATATTTGAGGCCTTAAATCTCCTTCTGGATCGGGACGTTTCCGGCTCCGGGCTTTCCTCCTCCTCCTCGTTGCTATAATAAGCACACACCTGCTGTGTGTCCGCCATGTACTCTTCCCCCCACTGCACCGAACGAAAAGGGGCGGGGAATAGACTAGAAAGAACGTCAAGGGCGGGCGGAGTTACATGCATGCGCAGTATGTATAAAGCGTAACACGCGTGCGTATTACGTACGATCTGTGAGCGGAGGAAGGAGCATTGGAGGCGCAGATTGTGATAATGAAGGTAAGATCTAAACTTGGGCCTATACTGCTTCGAAATAGAAGCCTATATTGTAACAAGATTAGGGGAGTTTGGCCTGACATTAGGGTTTGTCTTGTGTTGTGTCTTGCAGAGAAAATGGATGGCTTCAATGACCACAACTTCCTCCCCCTGTTCATAGACAAGTACAGGAAGCTGCCCTGTCTGTGGCAGGTCAGACACCCCCAATACAATAATAAACAAAAAAGAGGCAGGCAGCGCTAGAGAAACTGCTGGAGTTGGTGAAGCCGGTGGTCCCCACAGCAACCATCCCCTATTTAAAAACCAAAATTGGTGGCCTGGAGAGCACTTATCTTAGGGAGCACAAGAAGGTCACAGATTCTCGGAGATCCGGAGCTGCAGCAGATGACGTTTATGTCCCCAGGCTGTGGTAATATGAGAGACTGCGATTTCTGTCAGACCACACTGAAGTCAGGGAATCCCTCTCCACTCTTCCTTCCACTCTTCCTTCCACCCCAGCTGAGGCTTCCGATGTCCAACCTGGGCCTTCCAGCCAGGAAGAAGTGGAGGAGCCCAGCTGGAGTCAGGTATAGCATTCTTCTACAGATTTCTGGTCAATAAATAAATTATGTTTTATAGATGTTATTATTGATCACTAATTGCTGATTGAAAAAAGTGTTTTACATATCAATAGACAGTAGTGGGCACCCAAAATTGGGACAAGAATGAAAAATCCTGGGCTCAGAATGATAGTCTGTTATATTTGTTTACATTCAATTTGCAACAGTTAGGAGGTGAAAATTGTGTGTGATTGATGAATAAAAAACTAAAACTATGTCCCTTTTTCATACACAGGAAGACCTCAGCCAGGAGGAGGTTGTGGAATGTGGCAGTCAGGAGGAGGCAGGGATTAGTGGCAGCCAGGAGAAGGCTGGGCTAAGTGTCAGCCAAGAGAAGCCTGGGACAAGTCGCAGCCTGACTGAATCGCAGGTTCCTCCCCTTCGCCTTCCATACAAAAGTGCGAGGAAGGAGACTCCCATGCAGGATTCAGCGCTCAGGCTCATTCAGGAGGCTTCTGCGTCCCTCCAAGCCTTACCCACTCCTGAAGAGGCCTTTGCCTGCATGGCTGCCACAAAACTGCAGGGCATGCAGGAGGGTCAACGCAAGCTATGTGAGGACCTGCTTTATAAAGTCCTAAGTAAGGGGGTGAGTGGGGAACTAACACCCAAGACCGACGTGATTGAGTTGGACCATCCTCCTCCTCCTGCTGCCACAACTCCACCACCAGAGCCACCGCGTGGAAGGAAGCGTGGAAGGAGACAAGAGAGTGATGACCCTGGGTTCAGTCTGGTCTGACAGAAGCTGCAGTCTCTTGTATGACCACAGCCTGGGGGCACAGATGTCATCTGCTGCTTTCCGGATCTCTGGGACTGATGGACCAGACTGCACTCCCTTAGATAAGGACTCCTCAGGCCACCAATTTTGCTTGAAAATAGTTGATGTCTGCCCTGGGGGTCCAAGGCTTCACCCATTTCTGCTGTTTCTCCAGCGTTGCCTCCCTCTTTGTTTAGTTGTGAGCCCTTAATAAATGTTTTTTGGTGGAAAATTATACTCTCCTATGTGTGTTTTCATTCAAAAAGGACAGTTTGTTGGTGAGGATTCAGGTACATTTCTAAAATACAATGTGAAATTAACAAGGGACAACAACACCAAACAATCTCCTACAGATTAATAAATATAACAACATATCAATGGTGTTGTGGTAACTTGACACAAAAAACACACACAAAAATTTTCTGGAGTACAAATAAAAAAAAAAAAATAAAATAAATCAGCCTTGAAAAAAATACAAACCAAAAATAACTAATCTGCCTTAAAACCAAAAAAAAAAAAAAACAACACCAAAATAATGTTGTCAGATGTGACAAATCAAAATATATTGAGGGAATCCGGATAAATAGTAAAGAAATAGAAGAAATGTGAGAAGTCTGTGTGAATATGAGCAGCAAAACTAGTTAATTCTTCTCACATTATAAAGAGAGAGAGTGCGCTATATTAAACCATTTTTTACATTGCACCGAGATGAAAGTGCTGTATCCTTTGCGAATGCTAAGTTTACCAGACCGAGCTGTTCCGTGTCGGAATTTCTTCTGAGCATGCGTGGCACTTTGTGCATCGGAACAGGCCACACACGGTCGAAATTGACGCGATCGGATTTTGTTGTCGGAAAATTTTATAGCCTGCTCTCAACCTTTGTGTGTCGGAAAATCTGATGGAAAATGTCCGATGGAGCCCACACACGGTCGGAATTTCTGACAACACGCTCCGATCGGACATTTTCCATCGGAAAATCCGACCGTGTGTACGGGGCATTAGAGTTAATATGGGAAAAACATTTCTCCTTTCCACTGATGCTTTATCACCAATCCTTGTTTCACAAAAAACCCAAATTTTCAAAAAACATTTGTCATTGGGACAAAAAGTGAGGTGAAATCTTCTGAAGAGGTGCACAGACAGCAAAACAAATATCACAGGGGTGATAACCCTTCCCTATGTTTTCCAAAAAGCTTAAAATATATTTTTTGGCTGGAGCTAAACACGTTAAAAATGTACCAGTTCAAAATTACAAACAGATTCTACTTAACAACAAACCTACAGTCCCTGTCTTGTTTGCACCGCCTGTATACTGCTGTTCAGACTACAGAGCCTGTATACTGCTGTTTCCTTTTTTAATTTGGGTGCGGGGTTCCACCTAATATCCATACAAGACCCAAAGGGCCTGGTAATGGACTGGGGGGTACCCATGCCGTTTGTCTCACTGATTTTCATCCATATTGCCAGGACCCGACATTACATTAAAGCCGCAAGCCGTTTTAAATGACTTTTTTTCCTTTAAAAATGACATTTTGTGCAGGGACTGTTCTAAGCACGGGAAACATGCGCCACTTTACAGGCATACTATAGACACCCCCCAGGTATGATATTTAAAGGAATATTTCACTTTTTTTTTTTTACTTTAACCAGTTGCCAACCGGCCCATAGCCAAATGATGGCTGCAGGGCAGTTGGATAACTCTGGGATCACGTCATATGACGTGATTCCAGAAAACTGCTCCTGCGCGCCCCCTGGGGCACGCACATGGGGACATCTGTGACCGCCGGATCCAGAGGACCCGGCACATCACGGATCGCGGCCGTTTACCATATGATTGCTCCGTCAAATGACGGAGCGATCACATGTAAACAAACCGGCGTCATGTCATGACGCCGGTTCCTCCCTCCCCTCTCTGTGCTGATCGGTATAGAGGGGGAGAGATCGGGTGAGAGCCGCGCTGTGGGCTGGATGTGTAGTGCCCACAGCGCTGCTCAGTGACATGTGCGGTCACATCCATCCCTCCATGCTCAGCCATCCCCCCCATGCTCAGCAATACCCAGCACTACTCTGCAATTCCCTGTGCAATACTCTGCAATACCCTGCAATGCTCTGCAATGCCTCACAATACTCTGCAATGCCCCGCAATACTCTGCAATGCCCCGCAATACTCTGCAATACCCTGCAATACTCTGCAATGCCCTGCAATGCTCCGCAATAGTCTGCAATACTCTGCAATACCCCACAATACTCTGCAATTCCCCACAATACCCTGCAATACTCTGCAATGCCCTGCAATACTCTGCAATTCCCCGCAATACTCTGCAATGCCCTGCAATACCCCGCAATACCCCACAATACCCCGCAATACCCCACAAAACTCTGCAATACCCCGCAAAACTCTGCAATACCCCGCAATACCCCGCAATACTCTGCAATACCTTGCAATACTCTGCAATGCCTTGCAATACTCTGCAATGCTCAGCCATACTCTGCCATACCCAGCCATACTCTGCCATTCCCAGCCATACTCTGCCATACCCAGCCATACTCTGCAATACTCGGTGATACCCAGCCATACTTTGCCATGCTCAGCCATACTCATTCATACTCGGCCATGCTCTGCTGTACTCGGCCTCTGTATGTGGCCAGGCTGTGGAAGTCTCACACATGTGGTATCGCCGTACTCAGGAGGAGTAGGAGAATCTATTTTGGGGTGTCATTTTTGATATGTATATGCTATGTGTTAGAAATATTGTATAAATGGACAACTTTGTGTTAAAAAAAAATGTGTTTTAACCACTTCCCGCCCCGCTGGCCGTCATACGACGTCCTTGACTTTGTGCGGGGATATCTGAATGATGGGTACAGCTACAGGCATCATTCAGATATCAGATTTTTCAGCCGGTGATTCCCTACACCATGAGAATGATCATAGCGTCTGTTCCACTGCCTGATCGTTCTTACGGGAGGCAAGAGGGGACATCCCCCCTCCCGCCGCCCTCAGGTGCTTTTACCGACTCACTGCTACGATCGAAGCCAGGATCTTTTTTTTTTATTTCAGGCTTCCCAGCCTAGAGGTGAGATGTGGGGTCTTATTGACCCCATATCTCACTGTAAAGAGGACCTGTCATGCCATATTCCTATTACAGGGGATGTTTACATTCCTTGTGATAGGAATAAATTTATTTTTTGGAAAAAAGACTCAAACTAAAATAAATAAAGTAAAATGAACAATAAAAAAAAAAATTTTCCTTGTTTCCCCGTGTGCTCGCATGCAGAAGCGAACGCATATGTCCCGCCCACATATGAAAATGGTGTTCAAACCACACATGTGAGGTATTGCTGCGATCGGTAGAGCAAGAGCAATAATTTTGGCCCTAGACCTCCTCTGTAACTCACAACATGTAACCAGTAAAAATTTTTTAAAGCGTCTCCTGTGGGGATTTTTAAGTAGCGAAGTTTGGCACCATTCCAGGAGCGTGTGCAATTTTGAAGGGTGATATGTTAGGTATCTATTTACTCGGCATAACTTCATCTTTCACATTATGTAAAAACATTGGGCTAACTTTACTGTTTTGTTTTCTTTTAAGGCACAAAACACTTATTTAAAAAAAAAACACGCGTTCGAAAAATTGCTGCGCAAATACCGTGCAAGATAAAAAGTTGCAACGAACGCCATTGTATTCTCCAGGGTCTTTGCAAAAAAAATATATATAATGTTTTGGGGTTCTATGTAATTTTCTAGCAAATAAATTATGATTATTACATGTAGGAGAGAAATGTCAGAATTGGCCTGGGTGCTCCTAGAATGCCTGATGGTGCTCCCTGCATGTTGGGCCTCTGTATGTGTAAAAGACTCACACATGTGGTATCACCTTACTCTGGAGTAATAGCAGAATGTGTTTTAGGGTGTAATTTGTGGTATACATATGCTGTGTGTGAGAAATAACCTGCTAATATGACAATTTTGTGAAAAAAAAAAAAAAAAAAAACTTGATTTTGCAAAGAATTGTGGAAAAAATGACAACTTCAAAAAACTCATCATGTTTCTTTCTAAATACCTTGGAATGTCTTCTTTCCAAAAAGGGGCCATTTTGGGGGTATTTGTACTTTTCTGGCATGTTAGGGTCTCAAGAAATGAGATAGGCCATCAGTACTTCAGGTGTGGTCAGTTTTCAGAGATTTGCACAATAGCTTGTGGACTCTATAATTTTCACAAAGACCAAATAATATACACCAATTTGGGTTATTTTTATAAAAGATATGTAGCGGTATAAATTTTGGCCAAAATATATGAAGAAAAAAAGAAAAATGCATTTTTTTACAGAATTTTCGGTCTTTTTTCTTTTATAGCGCAAAAAATAAAGAACCCAGCGGTGATTAAATACCACCAAAAGAAAGCTCTATTTGTGTGAAAAAAAGGACAAAAATTTCATTTGGGTACAGTGTTGCATGACTAAGTAACTGTCATTCAAAGTATGAGAGCACCGAAAGCTGAAAATTGGTTTGGTTATTAAGGGGGTTTAAGTGCCCAGTGGTCAAGTGGTTAAGCATCATTAAAATCCCTTCTCCCAAAAAAACGGCCATTTTTAAGTTTTTTTGCATTGATACATGTCCCCTGGGGCAGGACCCGGGTCCCCAAACCCTTTTTAGGACAATACCATGCAAATTAGCCTTTAAAATGAACACTTTTGATTTTGAACGTTCAAGTCCCATAGACGTCAATGGGGTTCTAACGTTCGTGCAAATTTTCGGTCCGTTCGCAGGTTCTGGTGCGAACCGAACCGGGGGGTGTTCGGCTCATCCCTATTCCTGAGGCAGGTCAGGCAAGAATTAACATAGTTCCTGCAGTCCTTTGCAAGATTAGGCCACCAGAAGTGCCTTTGAACTAGGTCCATAGTCTTGTGACCCCCAAAGTGACCTGCCAAGGTATAGTCATGGCAGACCTGTAGGGTGCTGGTGCGCAGATATTGAGGGACAAAAATTTTATTTCCTCGCCAGAAGAGCCCATCTTTTTCTTGGAGGTTTGTACCTGGGGGTAGCGACGTTCTTATGGATGCCTGATGGATTTGTGACACAAAACTAGATTGAGTTAGTAAGAAATTCCCAGCTTGCAGGATAGTATCTGGTGGGGATGAAACCTCAGCCTCCGTGAACATGCGAGATAACGCATCGGGTTTGATGTTCTTAGACCCTAGCCGGTAGGTAATATGAAAATTAAAATGAGAAAAGAAAAGAGCCCATCTTGCCTTTCTGGGTCTCAGGCGCATGGCAGTCCTGAGATATTCTAAATTTTTATGATCTGTGAAGATCAATATTGGGTGTGCTGCTCCCTCCAGGAGGTACCGCCATTCTTCCAAGGCTGATTTTATCGCCAAGAGTTCTCGGTCCCCTATGTCATAATTTATTTCTGATTACCTTAATTTTTTGTAGAAGAAAGCCACAGGGTGAATTAAGGACTTAGGTCCTTGGCGTTGGGACAGGATGGTCCCCACAGCACTTTCCAATGCATCCACCTCCAGGGTATAAGGCAAGGCAGGATCAGGATGTTTTAGCACTGGGGCGGAGGTAAATGACCCTTTTAATTTGTCAAATGCAGCTTGAGCTGCTGCAGTCCATTGAAAATGGCTTTGCTTCCTTGTGAGCTGCGTGATAGGTGCTATGATACTGGAGAAGTTTTTGATAAATTTTCTGTAGAAATTGGAGAACACAATAAAATGTTGTACTCCTTTTTTATCGGTTGGGGGTGGCCAGGACATTATGGCTGAGACCTTCTGAGGATCCATTGTCACACCCCCAGTTGATATTACCAGGCTGAGAAAGTGAATGGTCTGGCGCTCAAACTCACATTTTTCAGCTTTAGTGTAAAGTCCGTTTTGTCTCAATCTGTGAAGAACTTGTTTCACATGGTCACGATGTGTTTCTAGGGAGGTTAAGAATATCAAAATGTCATCCAAGTAGACAATCACGAATAAGTCCAAAAAGTCTCTGAAAATATTGTTTACAAAATGTTGGAAGGTAGCCGGTGCGTTACAGTCCAAATGGCATAACCAGGTACTCGAAGTGGCCAAAGAGTGTCCGGAAAGCCATCTTCCACTCATCCCCATCACGGATTCTGATTAAATTGTAGGCACCTCGTAAATTCAGCTTTGTGAATATCTTCGCCGAAAGAAGTCTCTGGAACAGTTCTGGGATCACTGGGAGAGGATTGCGGTTTTTAACTGTTATTTTATTCAAATCCCTGTAGAATATTCCGGCACCAGCTGGAGAAGAGGAGTGTGGGATGAACCCCTTTCTGAGGTTCTCGTCAATGTACTCCTTAAGGACCAAGAGTTGGGGTTCCAACAGAGGAAAGATCCTTCCTCTGCCCCTTGAAATAGTTTGATTGGGCAATCATAAACCCGGTGGGGGGGAGAGTGTCTGTCTTCTGTTTATCAAATACACCCAGGAAGTTATGGTATACAGATGGGACCGGTTTTTGATATTCAGATACAGATTTTAAGCCGCCAACAACTGGGACCATAAGGTGGAAGGCCTTGAGGCAGTTCTGGAGACAGTAGGTAGACTGGAAGACCACCTCACCGGTAACCCAATTAATTTGAGGGTTATGGGCTTGCAGCCATGGCATCCCCAGAATGATTGGAAATAGTGGTGAGGAGATGACGTTCAGGCATAGTAGTTCCTGATGGTCGGGAAGTATGTTGGCGGATAGTGGTTGGGTTTCATAAGTAAAAGGTCCAGATTTGATGTTTGACCCATCTGCTAGCCGAATGGAGAGTCGTTGTTACTTGGGTGTTAATGAAATGTTGTGTTGCAGGACAAAGGCATGCTCAACGAAGCAGCTGCAGGCGCCAGAATCAATTATAGCCTGGACCCGGAGTGTTTCTTCTGGAAGCTGTAGTGAGACAAGGACAGCAATGTGAGCGGATTTCGTTAAAGTCAATGCACAAGGTTCATGAGGCAAAGAGTTAAACTTACGGGTCTTATTTGGGCACATATTTGCATAGTGGGCGGCTTCCCCACAATAGAGGCAGAGGTTGTTCTGGCGCCAACACTGCTTTTCTTCTGGTGACAGTGGTGAACGGAGCAGGTTTATCTGCACTGGCTCCGGAGTCTCAGAGGTGGCAGCAGGTACATGGGAGGCAGGAATAGGAGGATTGCTAGGAACTTTAGGCAACATCCATGTGGGACGAATTTGGCTGGTTCTCTCAGATCTCCACTCTCTTAGACGACTATCTATCTGGATGGACAATTGGATCAGGTCCTCAAAAGAACTGGGAATTCCAACACAAGCCAACTCATCTTTCAGTACCTCAGAGAATCCAATGTGGAACTGATAATGGAGGGCGGCATCATTCCATAGTGTATCGGAACTCCGCAGCCTAAAGTCTGTTATGTAGTCCTCCACTGGCCTACGACCCTGCTGGAGAGCATGGAGACTGGCCTCCGCGGTTGTGGCATGCTGATGGTCGTCATATAATTTGGCCATTTCATTCAGGAAAGAGTCCATAGTGTCCAACAGAGGACTGGCCTGTTCCAATAAGCGGTGAACCCAAGTTTGGGGTTCCCCCTAAGTAGTGAGACTATGAACCCCACCTTAGTGCTCTCCAAAGAGAAGGTACAGGGTTGTAGCAGGAAGTACAGCTGGCAGGCATTCCTGAAGGCACGGAACTTGCTATGATCCCCTGAAAACCTCTCTGGAGTGGGAACTTGAGGCTCTGGGGGTGGCACCACTACTGCGGGTGCTGATGTTGAGGCTGCTAGGCCGGAGGGCCGAGATGCTGTGGCCGCCTGATGAGTTAAGGTGCTTGGAGACAATGACTCCACTCTTTGCTCAAGTTGACGATAGCCATCTTGCAGGCCCTGGATTGCCTGGGTAAGGGCCACAATCTGCTGGGACAGAGCTTCCAAAGGTGAGGCCCCCCTTTCAGTCTCCATTTTGGCTGGATCATACTGTCACATACCTTACAGCAGAGTCCGAAATGTTGAGGGTGGCCTCTTGCACGGTTCCGGTCCCAACACCCCTGGTAGTGGGGACAGGGAGTGCTGGGGCAACAAAAGGGTGCAGGTGCCTGCAGGCTGAAGGCTGGAGCTTGGAGATACAGGATCCTCTCAGAGGAAGGCGTGAAGACTGATCACCAGAACTGTTCAGCGGGAGCCATTAGCGGAATGGGAATAAGCCACTGCTGCATGGAGATGGGCAGTAGCACTGTGAGTTCTCTGACAATGCCCGTTGGCATTAGTGGAATGGGAATTAGCCACTGCTGCATGGAGATGGGCATTAGCACTGTGAGTTCTCTGACACCACAACAGATGAGTGTCTGAGACCACAGCTTCAGGGAATAGATTGATGCCTGCATATTTATAATACATGGTGTGTTTTTTTATTTTAGGTGATGTGGATGTTGTGGACGAAGATTTGCATCCCACAAGTGCAAGTGCACACGTCCTCATCGGGGAGATCATGGTGTGCAATCGTGATTTACAAAAGATCAAGGAAGACCTCAATGATATTGAAAAAAGACTCAAAAACATCATCAAAGACTCAAAAACATCATCAATGTTTTAGGCCGAATCTAAAAAAAACACCTAAAGTCTTCATTTTTTTGCAAAATTTCACAAATTTTTTAAGTATCTTGAAAGCCAAATTTTTAAGATGCACACAGTGTGTCAACATGTGCTATCTGCCATCACGGGATATCAAGGTTCGCGTTTTTGGGGGTGCAACCCCCAAAAATGCGTTCTAGTCCATCTAGCATCTAAAGTAGCTGAGAGGAAGGGGTTGCACCTCCGAAACATGTCCATTGATCCCCCATGGTGGGAGCTAGCACATGTCGACATTAGGCATGGGATCAGGAGGGAAATCCCCATTTTGACTCTCAATTTGTGTGCATCTTCAAAATTGTGCTTTCACAGGGGTGACATCACCCCATCTAATGAAGGCAAGATCAACAGAGTTTGGACATCCTAATGTCTGATATTGCCTTCACTTTGTCAAAGTTGAACTTGAGTTTCTGAGTTGTGTATTGTTTTATGGTTTTAAACATGGCTATTTAACACAAAAAAGGCTATTTGTACTGTCTATACCAAAAATGTTATTCCAAAAATATGTTGGTTTGTTCAAAAACCCTTTTCTAATGCACATGTGAATGTGCACAGAGTAAAAAAAAATAAAATCAACAATGCGTGGCTTCTTCTTCCAATGCTCAATAGCAGTTTTGGTACTAAGTTGGTGTTTACAGTGCCAATGTGTCAGGTCACCTTGAGGCTAGGTGACAGATGCACTCTGTAGGAGTCAGAAGTGCACCGCTAAGGTAGTGAACCCTAGGACTGACTGCTGCGGATTGAACCCTGGGAGGTTCAGGAAGCAGGTCTACTGGATCGCTGACACAGATCCTACTGGGAGCTAGAGCATAGATTCCCCAGGGCGCTGAGTCTAAGAGCCAGCAGGTGTTCACCGAAGCCTCTAGTGGTGAGGATGGACTGCGCTGCAGTCTAGCTCCAGATTACGGCCCCCAGGGTCTTACAACTCACGCTCACGGTAGACTACAGGAGAAGAGGAAGGAGGCAGCAGGCTGGAACAACAAGGAAAGTAAGGGACAAGCTAAGGTTGGGGCCACAAGAAGACAAGGACAACAGAGTTCATGCCAAGGTTCAGGGTCACAGGCAAACAGGGATGGTCGGGGACATGCCAAAGGTCAGGGTCACAAGCAGACAGGAATAGTTAAGTCAGTAACTGGAATCAGATGTAGGAAACACAGCAAGTACACACAGAGGCTAACACACAATGGTTGATCAGCACTGCTGGCTTGCAGGGTTCCCTGATAGGGCCTGGGGTGGGGCCATGCTTAGAGGAGAGGTTATAAAACCAGTCAGGTGAGAGGCAGCTGGTCTTTAGAGATGAACACATGGAGACAGGTAAGCTGACAGAGAAACTCTATTGCATAACCATGACACAATGGGGGTTATTTACTAAAGGCAACTTCACTTTGCACTACAAGTGCACTTTCAGTGCAGTTTTAAGTGCACTTTTGCAGTGCACTTGGAGTGCAAAGTGCATTTTCCTTTAGTAAATAACTCCCACAGTGCTTTAGAATTTGCCACAATCACGCCATTTTCTTGACTCCCAAAAAATTAATTCATGGTGCTGAAAATGATTAATCTTTTTATCATTAATGCATTACATACATTAACAACAAAAACAACAGACCCACAACATAATAGTTTGCTGAAGAAGAGATTGTCACCTCATGTATCAACTAAATTACGTTTGCACTATTGAAGAAAATGGCCAAAAAGAAAAGCCCATTGGAGAACCTAGGAGACAGCTAAAAGAAACCCAAGCATTAAATCAAAGGAAATATTATTTCAGTTTAACCAAAAAATGTATTTATAAAATGTTTCTTAAACATTTTCTGGCATATCAATGGCCCCCCTACCCACAAAGTACTCTAGATACTTTTCACAAACTTTGTGGGCGCTTTGGGGGGGCAAACCAGGACGACCAGCTTCAAGAGCCATCAGATGTGTTAGATCTGGTAATAAGCCGGCCTCAGTCCCAACTAAGGCCACATAGTTGGATGCATTTTTTCTTAAAAAGTTATGTAATATGCAGCATGCAAGAACGATGTGATTGATTTTATATTCTGCCATGTTTATTGCAGTGAGGAATAGGTGGAACCGGCTGGCTATTATCCTGAAAGCATTCCCCACCACTCTTCTGGCTCTGGCCAGCCGGTAGTTAAAACCCCTCTGGTCCGGGGTTAAGGTTCTCATTGGGAATGGCCGCATCAGGTGTTCATCCAGCCCAAAGGCATCATCAGCGACAAAGATGAACGGGAGTCCTTCCACATTCTCTTCAGCACGTGGCAATCCCAAGCCACCATTCTGGAGCCATCTATAAAACTCGGTCTGGGCGATGACTCCACCATCCTACATCCGGCCATTCTTCCCCACGTCCACATAGAGAAACTCATATTTCGCCGACACCACCGCCAACATCACAATACTATTAAACCCCTTATAGTTGTAATAGTATGACCCCGAGTTGGAGGGTAGGACTATGTGGACATGTTTCCCATCAATTGCCCTTCCGCAGTTGGGAAAGTCCCACCGCTGGGCAAATTGGGAAGTAATTTTGCACATAACATTGCAAACAGATTAGACACAAACATTCTTGGCCAACATCAGTATAACATTTATTTTAAGGATTATTTAAAGACAAAAATATAAGGTCCACTTATCAGATTACTCACCTCTTCTAAAGGCCCATTTAAAAAAATTTCGGGGTGGGGGGGAGATGTTTTGAACAGGTAACCCTCTCCACTTCATTGAGAGCTGAATGCATAAATAATGGGTGTGAATTTGGCCAGCCCCTCCTTACTTACACTATTGGCAGACCACTGGACAGGTAAGAAGTGTCATAATAAAATAAAAAAATACACACTGTACAAATTAAAGCAATTTTTGACATTCTGCAATTACCTATCAAGATAATAGGAGAACAAAACTTTAAACAGTACCATTTGAAAGTATTTAGGCAGGCCCTTTCACTACATGCTTTGGTGAATTTATCCATAAATATAAACACAAAAGAGGTATGTATAGTGTATATGGGTTTGGCAAAGTCAGCAGATAGAGGATTGGTATCGATTGACTTAGCGGTTGGGGAGAGGGAGGGTTCCAAATGATTTTGGGACCCCAAAAAAAAGCCTCTGGCACACAAATAACATTTAAACACATTTTAGGGGGTGTTTAGGGTAAAGCACTACAATGGAGCTGACAAAATGCATTGTTTAGTGACTAGGCTAGGTGTGTATGGGCCCAGGATAGCATGCTGGGAAGGTTAGTGAAGGCAAATATGCATGAAGGATAAAAAAGGAAGTTTAAAAACTTCCAGCATGTATGAGGACAAAGGGGACATTCACAGCTTATTACAATCATGGTAATTAGGGAATGATGAAAGAAATACAATACATTAGCAAACATTAAATACATAGAATGTGATGGTAACCTTCCTGGCGGTATGATTATGTCAGATTTTTGCATCTCAAAGCGGTACAATTATTTTGCATAGAAATTTGGCGTTTTATATTGTAGGCCTGTAATTCTTAGCAATAACACACTTAAATCTGCCCAAACAAGAGTCTAGTAGGTATCCCAGGTATGATAAAGTTTGAAACACAAAATCATAAATTAAAATATAATAAATAAATATAAATGATTATAAAAATAATAATATAATAATAATAAAATGAATTTCCCCACGATTCACTATTGCTCAATTCTGCAAGTATTCTAATTTACTATCGCTGTTTTCTAGCTGATCTAAAACCACTTTTGATGTAAAGGGACACTTTTTGGTTGCTACTGTATGGACAATCTCCAGTTTCCAGGCAGAAAGAACAGTATATAATATAAAACTGCATGCAGGGCATTGGACAAACCACTAGCAACAAAAGGGATGTGAAATAATTTCATACAGTAATGTAATCTGTAAGATTACAGTGTACTGTATGTATTATGATTTTTACAGTTTTTGAATTTGCCGTGGGGCTCCAACCCTGTGCGTCGTGACCCTCGCAGGGAACGGAGCCCAGCACACAGAGGCTTCGGGCAGAGGACAGAGCCACAGACACAGCAGGGGGACATTGCAGGATCCTGGGGACAAGGTAAGTATACCACACCAGGATCCTACAATGCAATCCCGAGTGTGGCTTGGGGTTACCGCTAATGGTACTGAAATCTCACCCCGAGCCAAACTCAAGAAAACCGCCAGGGAGGTTAAAGGAGAAATCTTACCTTAACATAGTCCTTCTGCAAGACCTGAATGATGGCAGAACAGGTCTCTGGAATAATGATTCCCAGAGCCTGGGGGGAGATGCCTGTTGAGAACTTGATGTCCTGCAGACTTCTCCCCGTCAACAAGTACCACAACGTGGCAACTAGCCTCTTCTCGGTAGTGATGGCTTGCCGCATGCAGGTGTCCTGCTTTGTAATATAAGGGGACAGCAAAGCCAACAGACGGGTCCGTCATCCGGAGATAATTCCTGAAATCATCAGGATTATTCTCCAGTATCTCCCGCAACAAAGGCATGTGCGAGAATTGGTCACGCTGGAGTAACCAATTCTTGGTCCATGAACTCCTCCCGCCCTGTTCATGGACAGGGCTTGAGTCAAAGTAATTGGAACCCCAACACCAAGCCCCTGCATAGCACGAACTCTACGAGGAGTACGTAACCGCAACATGGCTTCAAAACGGTCGGCTGGTCAGAACAAACTAACAGAACGCACTGAAAAACAGAAAGGCCTGAGAAGAGCGAGCTGAAAATCAGAAATGAGTGGACAAGAACGCACTGCAAAATCAAAAACGTAGTATAAAATATGCACTGAAAAAGAAATGGAAACTGACTACACGCACAGAAAACCAGATACGAACCCACAAGCACAAACTGAAGAGCAGTAATGATCTGAAAGGCATGAGGCTGAAAAGCGTGAATCGTCTCTCACCAAACTTCTTCGAACACGAGATTAGCAGAAGGAGCCCAAAGGGTGACACACTTGGTATTGAACTTCCTCTTTATAGTGCCGTCATACGTGTTGTAGGTCACTGCGTTCTTGATGTTCGGAATTTCTGACAAGATTTGTGTGACCATGTGTATGCAAGAAAAGTTTGAGCCAACATCCGTCAGAAAAAAAAAAACAGTATTTTGTTGTCGGAATGTCCAACCGTGTGTACGCGGCATTAGACTATGCACACATTTTTGATACACCATTTTATTTAGCCAATTTAAACTGACCATTCAATTGGGCTATAACTTCTTTTAGCCACCAGCTAAAGCTATTATATAAGTAATTATTTTATGTATCAGAGCTTTTCTTTAAAAAGCTGAAATAATGGTTGTAGGTCGAGCCAGATGTAGTGAATTACTGACCAATCTCTTATGTTTCTGGAAGACCACAGTGGTGGGATTTTTCTGCAGATGTTTATGTCTGTGTCCTTTCTACAATGCAAAAATATACTATAGGTGTCATTCACTCACAGCTGTACTTACAGCTGAGAGAAATATGGGGCCTCCTTTTCAAAATTTTATTTGACTGGCTCCTGTTCTGACCCACTGGCTTCAATATTTTCTGATCCACTAGTCCAAACAAGTATGCTGCCTAAGAAAGACAGGAAGTCCATATATGCACAATCAATGATTAAGAGTTTTGAAGCCAGTAAGTTAACATGACGACAGTAAAAAAACTAGCATTTTCTAAAGAAGAGGTCAGCAATAATAGTCTCCATGCTTTTCTAATGTTATCATTCCTTCACTTACAGTATTTGTTTATTCTACATTAGAATCTGTTATAGGGAGACAACACTATCATTTTGTGCTTGTTTTAGTCATAATTCTGCTGGGTACTCACCACAGAAATTCCCAAGTATTATTAGAGGTCAAAAAAGGATTCAACTTTGCAGGAAACAGAAAAAAAAAACACAAGAACATAAATGTATTGTATACATTGTAAATATTGCAGCTTATTAGTTCTTTGACTTGCAAGAGTCTGAACTCAGTAAATTGATTTTACCTAAAGTGATTGTAAAGGCAGAATGTTTTTTTTTTTAATCTTAATGCATTCTATGCATTAAGATAAAAAGCCTTCTGTGTGCATCGGTCCCTTTCAGCCTCCCTAATACTTATCTGAGCCCCATCTAGATCCAGCGATGTTGTAGGAGTGTCTCGGCTGCCCAGGACTCACCTCCTCATTGGCTGAGACAGCAGCAGTGGCGCCATTGGCTCCTGCTGCTGTCAATCAAAGTCAGTCAGCCAATGAGGAGAGAAAGGGGATGCGGCTTCATGTCTGAATGGACACAGTGAGCTGTGGCTCGGCTCAGGTGCCCCCATAAAAAAAAAAATATATAATAATTTACACTGATATCAGGCCACTGATTATCAGTGCAGCCCCATTTGTGCCACCTATTAGTGCCCATGAGTGCTGCCTATTAGTGCCCATTGGTGCTGCCTATCAGTGCCCACCTGTGTCGCCTGTCAGTCCCCATCAGTGCTGCATATCAGTGCCATCGCATCAGTACTCATCATTGCCGCCTCATCAGTGTTGCCTCATCAGCTGTCCTGTGGAGTGGCAGGATGTCCATGCCAGTTCCCCTGTCTGTCTCTCAACCATGAGTGATCCCTCGGCTCTGGACTGGAAGTGACATGGGACTGGAAGTGAGGTCAACCCGCCTCATCATTTTTGGCACATGCACACATCCAATCCCAGTGACTGGAATTACCGGGGACAGAAATCAATGCACTTCTGGACAGTGCATCCAATCAATGTCCCAGATGGGACCCCAGCAGGATTCAACACCAGATGGCATGCACCAAAGATACCAGTATGTATCCAGCTGTATAAACGGAAATGGAGACACAGACTACCAGGGCTCAAAAAGAAAAAACAGCAAAAAAAAATAGTAATAAAAAAAATTAAAAAATTATCATTAATCTCATAATAATAATAATTAAGTTTATAAAAAAAAATAATTTGGATAATTCATTATTATTAAAATAATGCTCGGACCCCAAAACCCAGAAAGTCTATAATCAGCAGCATAAAAGTTATCAGGGGTAGCCATGGGACCTTAGTGATCACAGATGATCCTACCAGGCAAAAACAGAAAAGCTCACTTTTAAACTTATAGGTGCTTATAAGAAGGTGCATTAGGAACCAAACATTCCATATTATGCAATTAGACTGGTGCTCAATATCATGGCTGTAAGACGACTGCATCCCAAAAGGAGAAAAGCCCAGGCAAACCATTGCCATAAAACGTTCCTCTTAAAGATCCCTCCTAAAGATGGCGTGGGCAGTGAAATCGCCTAGGCATGAACAAGTCAGCACTACCAACAGGCATTCACATCTGTCCCAAGTCACCACCCATCCTGCCCAGCAGGGAGGAAAAAAATGACAAGGCAGCAATGAATGGGGGAGGGGGGAGCAAGGAAACAACTCCATCTACTCTCTGCTTCTTGCACAGCCAAATTAACTGTTGGCAGCCGCCGAATACCTGCATTCTGAGGAGCCCAGAACTCCAACTGAAACAAAGTATGGAGGGCAGCAAGCCCAAACCAAAATATCAGAGCCATAGCATGTAATAGTGGGTTTATTTCACAACAACACATCATTCTGAGAACATAAAGGCCAATAATACACAATACAGGGATAACTATAATATTCTATAGGCTATAAAAAATATAAATATCAAACAAAGCAAAAAAAGCAAAAAATAAAAAAATAAAGGAATGGAACATTTATTGCTATAAAAATAATTTGAAACCCGACATGTCATTTAAAACTGGGTGTGATGTTGCTTTTAAATCATAGATGCATTTAGCCTCTCTACATAAGACTTTTTTGTCACAATCACCACCCCATGAGTCCTCATAGACCTTTTCTAGGTCACAAAATCTAATGACTGATGCATCTTAATTATGTTTCATGCCAATATGTCCCCTAATGGGGGTATTCAGGAGGCCATTTCTCATGTAAGATATGAAGTCACAAATTATTTTCCAAATAAGTGGATGCACTGTTTTCCCAACGTATATTGCTTTACATTGGCATAACATAATGTAAACCCCACCACATGTTTTGACAGGTGACATCATGTTTAATAATGTGCATTTTACCATTAGGTAATCTAAGTTATTCTCCTTCCAAAACCCAGCAACAATAAGAACATTACCACATTTCTAAAGGCCCTACATTCCCTTCCTTCTGTTTCCTCTCTTGTGTAATGATTTTTGACAAGACAGTCATAAATAGAGCTGGAACACCTAAATGTAATGTCAGGATATTCCATTAAATATTTTTTGAGTACAGGGTCACTAAGTAAAAGATGCCAATGCTTTTGCAAAATCTTATGAAATTGGTCACAGTGATTACAGTAGGTGGAAATGAGTCTCACTGTTTCACGTTTTTAGGTGGTGCTTTATTAAATGAAAGGTCCTGTCTACTCCTCTCTTTAGCTTATTTGTATGCTTTTTAAAGAGTTGGGTTGGTCTAGCCCCTCTTTAGTAGGTGGAAATGTAAAGCATCCACCTCATATGTAAACATGTTCTCGTCAGAGCAGTTCCTCCTCCGGCGTAGATACCAGCTGAAGGATATACTGGCAATAAGAGGGCGAGGATGTGCATTAGTGGCATGCAATATCACATTGCCCACTGTGGGCTTACGATATAGTGATGCCCCAACTGAACCATCATTCTGGATGTAGAGTGTAGTGTCAAGGAACACAATTCTTTCATAATTATAGTCATTGTAAACTTTAGGTTATATTGGTTACAGTTCAAGATGTTAATAATTTCCTGTGGAAGGACAAGAAGTGATGAAACAGGAAGTGATGTCAGGGGGTGGCAACATTTAAGCCTACGCCTCTTTTTCAAACCAGGAAGTGGATGCAAATGGAAGCTGTATTTATACTCTATGGTTATGCAGCATGGAACTACAAGGCTCAGCTAGTATAGTGACAAATACAATGGGGACACAAAAGGAGTGCAAAAAGAGAACAAGTCATGCTTCTACCCTCCCAGGTACAAGTTGGCATATTATGGGGCACAGCATGTGCCCATCACCACCCCCTGCACCTAGAGGAAGTGGGAGTAGACTAATGTGAACACATTCTGAGTAAATATGTGAGAAAGAAGATGTAGAAAAAACTGGTTAAATGGAACAGAAGTAGAATCTCTCTCCAGCAGGATTTTCTGTGCAACTTTCAAACCTACCTTGTGTGGGATAGAAGAAAAAAGAGCTTCAATATCAACAGCTACCAAGAGTCAACCTCAAGGGACCACAGTGCCCTCAATTGCTCATAGTAAATCAGAGGTGTCCTGTATGTAGGAAAGCAATCCAACCACATGGGGAACAAAGGTATTCATCAACCAACCTATTATCCCAGTATATAATTCAATGTTAGGTATTATTTGTCTCCAAGGAGGGTTAAAAATATTCCTATCAGTTTTGGGGAGTGCATAAAATGACAGTGTGTATGGGTATTTAACTTGAATACTCTCATACAGCTCTTTATTATTCACACCATCCATATATGCATTTCCCGAAATGGCACCAAATTCCCTCTTATATATGTTCTAAGAGCTCCTCTGTGATAGGTCTATACCAGTCACTATCCTTCAGAATGTCCCAACCACGGGTGAGGTGCTTGATTTGCCCCCGATTACATCAGTTGTGATGAAACATGTAGGGCGGAGCCTATGTACATGCCATTGCCACGCCTGTCTTGCATTGTATACGAGCTGATATACCCCCATGCATGGTTTCATGCGCTTTGGATTGATCTTATATTGTCTGGTGTCTCAATGAATTTTTTTTTTATTACAGCGAGTTTAAGGATTTACACTATGTGAATGTTTAATTTTATTTTATATCTATGATAAAAACACATTTTTGCATATCCACTGAGATACAACTGGATCTGCTGAATCCTTAACCTTTGTTCCTGGATGAAACGTGCTGTTTTGTGCAGTTATCACACTAGGTGCTTTTGACTCCGTAACAGAGTCCTACAACTCTGATAAAAGTCCATCTTATTATGGTGGTGGATCAGGTGGTGGAATTGGATCATATATAACTTCACAATCGCACGGACATTTCTTCATTGGACGTTTTTCTGTTTTTCCCTTCTGGTTTTGTTATAATAATATTTTTTCATCATTTATTATGCCTTTTTTGGACTGTTTACATTTATTTGTCACAATTTTTGGTTTAGTATTTTTTTTCACTATTAGTGCTGCATTGTTTATGCTTTATTTTACTGTACAGTACATCTGACTGTTTTTGCTAGCAGCTATTTTTGTCAGCGCGTTTTCTTCCCCGCTTTTGGTGCTTGATTTATGTCTTAGCTGTCAGATTCCTAGTGCTTGGCTGAGCACTCTATTTCTAAATACATCTGGATTGTTTTTAATGAGACCTTTTTTTTTAAAGTAGACGTTCTGAGCTCTTTCTCCTTTTGTACTTTTTGAAATAGTACCTTCTGTCAGGGATCTACCAGCACCAGACCGGGGCGCTTGCATACGCCTATGCGTCGGTGCGCCTCTGTTCAGACACGGCATCAAACTGCTACTGTTGCTGTGCATCAGCGCGGCGCTCGGGCGCGCACGGGTGCGCGCGGGTGCGTGCGCGCGCACGGGCTCGCGCGCGTTCGCATTAGCGCCGGTTTGGCACCATTCAGCACATAAAAGTTCCCCTGTTCCATGGGAACATCGCTGCTTCGTCTCAGCTCTGTGAATCTGCTTGAACCTGTATCCTGATTATCTGCTACCTGATTTGACCCAGCTTGTTTGACCATCCGACCTGCTCCAACCCCGACCCGGCCTGTCTGACTACTCTGCTGTCTGTATCTGCTACCGTTGCCGACCTCTGCCTGTTCACCGACTCTGCCTTGCCTGCTGTTATTACCTGTGCCAGTTACCTGCCAACCCGGACTGTCTGACTCTGCTTGTGCCTGCCGCTTACTTGCTGTTGCACCTTCAGCTTCAGCTCCAGTGATCTCTCCCTCCAGTGTGTCAAGTCTGCTGCTGTTCCAGTCTCCACTCACCTGCAGTCCTGCCTTCCAGTGTGTCAAGTCTGCTGCCGTTCCAGTCTCCACTCACCTGCAGTCCTGCCTTCCAGTGTGTCAAAGTCTGCTGCCGTTCCAGTCTCCACTCACCTGCAGTCCTGCCATCCCAGGAGGGATCTCTGCCTCCACATCAGAGACTATACTCCAACAGGCACTCCTACCCCACTGCGCTCACCATCCATATATGCATTTCCCGAAATGGCACCAAATTCCCTCTTATATATGTTCTAAGAGCTCCTCTGTGATAGGTCTATACCAGTCACTATCCTTCAGAATGTCCCAACCACGGGTGAGGTGCTTGATTTGCCCCCGATTACATCAGTTGTGATGAAACATGTAGGGCGGAGCCTATGTACATGCCATTGCCACGCCTGTCTTGCATTGTATACGAGCTGATATACCCCCATGCATGGTTTCATGCGCTTTGGATTGATCTTATATTGTCTGGTGTCTCAATGAATTTTTTTTTTATTACAGCGAGTTTAAGGATTTACACTATGTGAATGTTTAATTTTATTTTATATCTATGATAAAAACACATTTTTGCATATCCACTGAGATACAACTGGATCTGCTGAATCCTTAACCTTTGTTCCTGGATGAAACGTGCTGTTTTGTGCAGTTATCACACTAGGTGCTTTTGACTCCGTAACAGAGTCCTACAACTCTGATAAAAGTCCATCTTATTATGGTGGTGGATCAGGTGGTGGAATTGGATCATATATAACTTCACAATCGCACGGACATTTCTTCATTGGACGTTTTTCTGTTTTTCCCTTCTGGTTTTGTTATAATAATATTTTTTCATCATTTATTATGCCTTTTTTGGACTGTTTACATTTATTTGTCACAATTTTTGGTTTAGTATTTTTTTTCACTATTAGTGCTGCATTGTTTATGCTTTATTTTACTGTACAGTACATCTGACTGTTTTTGCTAGCAGCTATTTTTGTCAGCGCGTTTTCTTCCCCGCTTTTGGTGCTTGATTTATGTCTTAGCTGTCAGATTCCTAGTGCTTGGCTGAGCACTCTATTTCTAAATACATCTGGATTGTTTTTAATGAGACCTTTTTTTTTAAAGTAGACGTTATGAGCTCTTTCTCCTTTTGTACTTTTTGAAATAGTACCTTCTGTCAGGGATCTACCAGCACCAGACCGGGGCGCTTGCATACGCCTATGCGTCGGTGCGCCTCTGTTCAGACACGGCATCAAACTGCTACTGTTGCTGTGCATCAGCGCGGCGCTCGGGCGCGCACGGGTGCGCGCGGGTGCGTGCGCGCGCACGGGCTCGCGCGCGTTCGCATTAGCGCCGGTTTGGCACCATTCAGCACATAAAAGTTCCCCTGTTCCATGGGAACATCGCTGCTTCGTCTCAGCTCTGTGAATCTGCTTGAACCTGTATCCTGATTATCTGCTACCTGATTTGACCCGGCTTGTTTGACCATCCGACCTGCTCCAACCCCGACCCGGCCTGTCTGACTACTCTGCTGTCTGTATCTGCTACCGTTGCCGACCTCTGCCTGTTCACCGACTCTGCCTTGCCTGCTGTTATTACCTGTGCCAGTTACCTGCCAACCCGGACTGTCTGACTCTGCTTGTGCCTGCCGCTTACTTGCTGTTGCACCTTCAGCTTCAGCTCCAGTGATCTCTCCCTCCAGTGTGTCAAGTCTGCTGCTGTTCCAGTCTCCACTCACCTGCAGTCCTGCCTTCCAGTGTGTCAAGTCTGCTGCCGTTCCAGTCTCCACTCACCTGCAGTCCTGCCATCCCAGGAGGGATCTCTGCCTCCACATCAGAGACTATACTCCAACAGGCACTCCTACCCCACTGCGCTCAGGAGACCACTGTCCCCACTCCAGCAGCTCCTGAACCAGCGTTGTATGAGAGGTCTTCTCCTACAGTCAGGCTCTCCTACCAGGTACCTAACAGTACGAAGTAGCCATGACTGAGCCTGCAGGAGATACCTCTTCTTTGACCCGGCACAGACGGCTCCTGGTCCTTCCTTTGTAATGCTTCCACCTGAACCAAAGGTTCCCACTCCTGATAGATTCTCTGGAGACCGGGCCAAGTTCTGGGCCTTTCGCAATGCCTGCAAGCTCTTCTTCGCATTACAGCCCTGAACTTTCTCACTGGAAGCCACCAAGGTGGGGTTCGTGATCTCCCTCTTACAAGGGGAACCTCAGACCTGGGCTCATCGTCTACTTGAGGGGGACTCAGCACTAACCCAGTCTTTATCATCTTTCTTTGAAGCCATGGCACAAATATACGAGGTGCCTCAACAGACTACTACAGCTGAATCAGCACTGTTCACGCTCCAGCAAGGTCGCAGACCTGCGGAGGACTATATCATGGACTTTAGACGTTGGAGTGCGGACACTCAGTGGAATGATGCGGCCCTGCGTCACCAGTTCCGCTTGGGTCTATCTGAAGGTTTAAAGGACGAACTTGCCCGAGTGGGTGTACCAAACACTCTTGAAGCATTGATTAATTTGACTATTCAAATCGACCGACGTATCCGGGAACGTCGATCTGAACGATCTGCTCTACAAACCCGCCCGATGTGGATGACAGCCAGAGCACCACTCCCGGCAGCACGCTACTTACCCCCATCCAGTTCAAATCCAGCTAATGTCACGCCTGACGCTGCAGAGCCTATGCAATTAGGACTTATGCGACCTGCCTTATCGCCTGAAGAATGGGCCCGACGCCGGCAACTCAATCTGTGCCTCTACTGCGGTGGGACTGGGCACTATGTCCTGAACTGTCCAGTCAAGATAAGTAAGTGCCCATCTTCTGTGTATACCAGTCTCTCTGCACTGTCTGCGAACTCTACCCACATTGCCATTCCTCTGTCTTTACAGCTGCAAGAAGGGACTATAACGATCAACACCATCATTGATTCCGGAGCATGCAGTTGCTTTATTGACTCGAACTTTGCCAGCCAGCATAACATCCCATTACGAACAAAGACCCATGGACTCGCTGTATTTCTAGCTGATGGATCCCGCATCAGATCGGGACAAGTAACCCAGGAAACTCTGCCTCTGCCTGCTTCCTCCCAACACAAGGAATTGCTGGTTCTTGATGCCATCTCCTATCCTATGTTTCCCATCATCCTGGGCATTCCTTGGCTGCAGGCCCACAACCCATACATTCATTGGACATCTGGAGAAGTGAAATTCTCATCTTCTTACTGTCATGAACACTGTTTTAAGAAAGATTTGGATTCCTCATGCACCTTACTTTGTTTAGACACCGACCAGAAACTTTGTCAAGTCATACCTAAACAGTATCATGAATTTATTGATGTTTTCAGTAAAAAGGGGGCAGACTCTCTTCCACCTCATCGCCCCTACGATTGCCCCATTGAATTGCTGCCAGGATCCGAAATACCTTTCGGACGCATCTTTCCATTATCTGAGAAAGAACAGGAAGTACTAAAGACATATATAGATGAGAACCTGGCCAAAGGTTTTATACGCCACTCTACCTCTCCAGTAGGGATGAGCTTCGAGTTCGAGTCGAACTCATGTTCTACTCGAACATTGGCTGTTCGCAAGTTCGCCGAACAGCGAACAATTTGGGGTGTTCGCGGCAAATTCGAATGCCGCGGAACACCCTTTAAAAGTCTATGGGAGAAATCAAAAGTGCTAATTTTAAAGGCTTATATGCAAGTTATTGTCATAAAAAGTGTTTGGGGACCCGGGTCCTGCCCCAGGGGACATGGATCAATGCAAAAAAAAGTTTTAAAAACGGACGTTTTTTCAGGAGCAGTGATTTTATTAATGCTTAAAGTCAAACAATAAAAGTGTAATATCCCTTTAAATTTCGTACCTGGGGGGTGTCTATAGTATGCCTGTAAAGGGGCGCATGTTTCCTGTGTTTAGAACAGTCTGACAGCAAAATGACATTTGGAAGGAAAAAACTCATTTAAAACTACCCGCGGCTATTGCATTGCCGACAATACACATAGAAGTTCATTGATAAAAACGGCATGGGAATTCCCCACAGGGCAACCCCGAACCAAAATAAAAAAAAAAAAATGATGTGGGGGTCCCCCTAAATTCCATACCAGGCCCTTCAGGTCTGGTATGGATATTAAGGGGAACCCCAGCCAAAATTTTAAAAAAAAATTGACGTGGGGTTCCCCCTAAATTCCATACCAGACCCTTCAGGTCTGGTATGGATTTTAAGGGGAACCCCGCGCCAAAAAAAAAAAAAAAAACGGCGTGGGGTCCCCCTAAAAATCCATACCAGACCCTTATCCGAGCACGCAACCTGGCAGGCCGCAGGAAAAGAGGGGGGGACGAGAGTGCGGCCCCCCCCCCTCCTGAACCGTACCAGGCCACATGCCCTCAACATTGGGAGGGTGCTTTGGGGTAGCCCCCCAAAACACCTTGTCCCCATGTTGATGAGGACAAGGGCCTCATCCTCACAACCGTGGCCGGTGGTTGTGGGGGTCTGCGGGTGGGGGGCTTATCGGAATCTGGAAGCCCCCTTTAACAAGGGGACCCCCAGATCCCGGCCCCCCCCCTGTGTGAAATGGTAAGGGGGTACTTACCCCTACCATTTCACTAAAAAACTGTCAAAAATGTTAAAAATGACAAGAGACAGTTTTTGACAATTCCTTTATTTAAATGCTTCTTCTTTCTTCCTTCATCTTCTTCTTCTTCTGGTTCTTCTGGCTCTTCTGGTTCTTCCTCCGGCGTTCTCGTCCAGCATCTTCTCCGCGGCGTCTTCTATCTTCTTCTCCTCGGGCCGCTCCGCACCCAGGCATACTATAGACACCCCCCAGGTATGAAATTTAAAGGGATATTACACTTTTATTGTTTGACTTTAAGCATTATTAAAATCACTGCTCCTGAAAAAACGGCCGTTTTTAAAACTTTTTTTTGCATTGATTCATGTCCCCTGGGGGAGGACCCGGGTCCCCAAACACTTTTTATGACTTGCATATTAGCCTTTAAAATTAGCACTTTTGATTATTCATGTTCGTGTCCCATAGACTTTAACGGCGTTCGCGTGTTCGAACAAATTTTTTTCCTGTTCGCATGTTCTGGTGCGAACCGAACAGGGGGGTGTTCGGCTCATCCCTACTCTCCAGCTGGTGCCGGAATATTTTTCGTCACCAAGAAGGACAAGTCTCTCCGTCCGTGTATAGACTATCGTGAACTAAACAAGATCACGGTCAAAAATCGGTATCCTCTACCTTTGATACCTGAACTCTTTCAAAAATTAAGGACTGCCGTCATTTTCACCAAACTTGACCTGAGAGGGGCATATAATTTGATCCGTATCCGGGCTGGGCATGAGTGGAAGACAGCATTCCGAACCCGATTCGGGCATTATGAATACCTGGTCATGCCCTTTGGACTCTGCAACGCCCCTGCGACCTTTCAACATCTGATTAACGACGTCCTCAGGGACTTTTTAGATGTTTTTGTAATCGCATACTTGGACGATATCTTGATTTTTTCAGAATCCCGTGAATTGCATCAAGAACATGTCCGCAGGGTGTTGGGTCGTCTCCGCTTACACAGTCTGTACGCGAAAGCGGAGAAATGTGAGTTCGAACAACAGAGCATCCAATTCCTGGGGTTAATCATCTCTGCAACAGGCATCAAGATGGACCCACAAAAAGTTTCCGCTGTTCTGGACTGGCCGGTACCCTTGGACAAGAAGGGAGTTCAGCGGTTTGTGGGGTTTGCAAATTTCTACAGAAAGTTCATCAGGGGGTTCTCAGCCATAATTGCACCCATCACGCAGTTAACCAAACAGAATATCCGTTTCTCCTGGAACCAACTTGCCCAAGACGCCTTCGAAAATCTCAAAAGACTGTTTACTTCAGCACCTATCCTCAGTCACCCTGAACCATCCCTACCGTTTATTTTAGAGGTTGATGCCTCCGAGATTGCGGTAGGTGCGATTCTTTCACAGCGCAAAGGTAGCAAAGAGATAATGCATCATGTAGGGTTCTTCTCCCGTAAACTCTCCCCTGCGGAGAAGAATTATGACGTTGGTGACCGAGAGCTTCTCGCCATTAAAACTGCTCTAGAAGAATGGAGGTACCTGTTGGAGGGGGCTATGCATCCAGTACTAATTTATACTGACCATAAAAACCTGGAGTACTTACGATCTGCCAAACGACTGAAGCCTCGACAAGCCCCCTGGGCTCTGTTTTTCTCATGTTTTTCCTTCCATATCACATACCGCCCAGGCTCTAAAAATATTAAACCGGATGCATTATCACGTATGCATGACAATCCTAAGGACTTATCTACTCCTGACACCATCTTACCCGCAAACGGTTTTTTACTGCTACAAACAGATTTACTTTCTCTGATTAAGGAAGCATCCTCTGAGTCAGCCAGGCCTACTGGAATTTCTTTAGTAAGTAGAGATGGTCTGTTCTGGAAGGGAAGCCAAATTTTTGTTCCTGAAGACATTCGGGTCAAGGTTTTAACACTTCTCCACGACCATCCATTGGCAGGCCACTTTGGAGTTCGCAAGACCCTGGAACTAGTGCAGCGTACATTCTGGTGGCCCAATCTGAAAGACTTTTGTGAAAAGTATGTCAGTTCCTGTCCCATCTGCATCCAGAATAAGTCATCCAGGAATCGAGCTTGGGGCCTATTGAAACCATTGCCTGTTCCCGACAGACCATGGAAAATGATTTCTATGGACTTTATTGTGGAACTTCCATGTTCTGAAGGATGCTCAGCCATCTTTGTAGTAGTGGACCGTCTAACCAAAATGGCTCATTTTCTACCTTTAAGGGGAACCCCGTCTGCCACCGAAACTGCTTGCATATTTGTCAAGGAGATCATCAGACTTCATGGAGTACCTGTAAACATAGTTTCTGATAGAGGGGTTCAATTCACTTCACGCTTCTGGAGATCCCTGTGTGAAACCCTAAAGATTGAATTGGCCTTGTCCTCGGCCTATCATCCTCAAACGAACGGTCAGACAGAAAGGACTAATCAGACCCTGGAACAGTACTTTAGATGTTTCACATCATTCACACAAGATGATTGGGTATCTCTACTACCCTTAGCAGAATTTGTCTACAATAATGCCAAACATTCTGCCACTGGTCAATCTCCTTTTTTCGCCAATTATGGCTTTCACCTAACCTTTCTACCTGATTTCCTTTCAGAGTCTTCGGTTCCAGCAGTACAAAGTACAGTGGAGTTCCTCAGTCACAACAGCCGGTTGTTGCAGGAAACAGTGTCCAAGGCTCAGGCAGATGGTAAGAGGATCTTCGACCGGAAAAGAAGGGGGGAGCTGAACTTACAAATTGGTGACCAGGTATGGCTTTCTACCGTTAATATCAAATTAGCATGTCCTTCTAAGAAGTTGGCACCTAGATTCGTGGGACCCTTTCCAGTTAGAAGGAAACTCAATGAAGTGTCTTATGAATTGACTTTACCTGATTCATTTAAAATTCATCCGGTATTCCATGTATCTCTGCTCAAACCTGCTGTACCTGATCCCTTTCCTGCTAGAAGCACAAGACCTCCTGAACCTGTTGTAATTAATGGCAGCGAGGAATTTGAGGTTGAGGCTATCCTTGATTGTAGAAGAAGGCAAGGGAAAAACCAATTCTTAATCAAGTGGAAAGGCTACGGCCCAGAAAGTAACTCATGGGAACCGGACAGTAATGTGCATGCTAGGCGTTTAGTGCGCACCTATTTTTCTACTCATCCTGAGAAGAAGAGGTTGTTGGGTATCCGTAGGCTGCCCCTTGGGGGGGGGCAATGTCAGGGATCTACCAGCACCAGACCGGGGCGCTTGCATACGCCTATGCGTCGGCGCGCCTCTGTTCAGACACGGCATCAAACTGCTACTGTTGCTGTGCATCAGCGCGGCGCTCGGGCGCGCACGGGTGCACGGCGCGGGTGCGTGCGCGCGTTCGCGTTAGCGCCGGTTTGGCACCATTCAGCACATAAAAGTTCCCCTGTTCCATGGGAACATCGCTGCTTCTTCTCAGCTCTGTGAATCTGCTTGAACCTATATCCTGATTATCTGCTACCTGATTTGACTCGGCTTGTTTGACCATCCGACCTGCTCCAACCCCGACCCGGCCTGCCTGACTACTCTGCTGTCTGTATCTGCTACCGTTGCCGACCTCTGCCTGTTCACCGACTCTGCCTTGCCTGCTGTTATTACCTGTGCCAGTTACCTGCCGACCCGGACTGTCTGACTCTGCTTGTGCCTGCCGCTTACTTGCTGTTGCACCTTCAGCTTCAGCTCCAGTGACCTCTCCCTCCAGTGTGTCAAGTCTGCTGCTGTTCCAGTCTCCACTCACCTGCAGTCCTGCCTTCCAGTGTGTCAAGTCTGCTGCCGTTCCAGTCTCCACTCACCTGCAGTCCTGCCTTCCAGTGTGTCAAAGTCTGCTGCCGTTCCAGTCTCCACTCACCTGCAGTCCTGGCATCCCACTAGGGATCTCTGCCTCCACATCAGAGACTATACTCCAACAGGCACTCCTACCCCACTGCGCTCAGGAGACCACTGTCCCCACTCCAGCGGCTCCTGAACCAGCGTTGTATGAGAGGTCTTCTCCTACAGTCAGGCTCTCCTACCAGGTACCTAACACCTTCTTTTCATGAGTATTACGAAGATCGAAGTAACCAAGAGATTCCTGTGCTTTTGAGCAATGTTGCCCTGTGCTGTTTGACAATTTGTAACAAGTGGTCAATCAAATCTGGCGAGTGAGGTATACCACTGGGGTTTATCATATGCCATTCTACTTCCATGAACCATTCAACATTTGGGGCCATACGCTCTTTTTTTAACATAACATTCACTTTTGAGAACACACCAGCAAACTTCTTCTTTCTCCCTCGACATATTCCACTAATGCTTTAATATCTTCTATCTTTAATATCTTCAGCTTCTTTGTGTATGTAGGGCCTTTTGGGCATTTTCTTTAAAAAAAAAGCCCAGTTTCATCCACATTTAAGATTTTGTCTGCACAGCAGCCACCTTTCTCTATAATTTTATCAAATTAGTCAACAAATTTGTATGCCGATTCTATATAAGCACTTGTTGCCTCACTGATTATGCAGGTTGAATCTCCAACAAAATCATTGAAACCACCCATGGCTTGCTGTAAAAGTTTCAGTTGATTCTTAGCCTTTGAGCACCTTCAAAGTCTCAAATGTACTGAGTGCTTTGGTTTGAAATAATAAAAGGCTCATTGGCATTATTTTTTGTATCTGGCCATCAAAGCAGATCACCAGTAATTTCTTTATGTCATGAATGAGTCATGTGTTATGGCTTAAACTTTTTACCAGCTTCATAGTTGCTTCTTATCTTCATTTTCATCTTAAGATCAATAGCCTTCCTTTGTTTCTTGACATTTTGTACTATGGGGTGCAAAATAAAGTACCATGCAATACAGTATAAAGTTTAAAATACCCAGATCTCACAGCACTACTGGTTCATTTCCATACCTAAAAAATAAGTTTTATCAAAGTGCAGCCATGAAAATACTGTAATGTGCAATGATGTCACGTGGTGGACCCTTAGGTCCCTCAGACCCTCTTAGGTGTTAGGGCCCTATGTTTTCTGTCCAATTATAGATGTTCCAATGGTACAGCCTGTTGGAGTTCCTGGAATAAGGGTGTCATCATGACTTGCAGGTCTACCACAGATTCAGCGATGCTCCTAATGCACAAGTTGGGGCGTCTAGCCCTGTTTTCAAAATCCTCCAGTTTGGAATGTAGTTTCAAGTTTTCTTCTTTAAGATTTTGAGTTATGCAATGTAGTTTTAAGCAGTAGTCTCTATTTCATGCACATCTCTAGTGCAGCTGTGTGATTTCCCAGCTCTGATTTTATGTGTAAGGCTGTCAGTTATTTGGACAGAAGTTTGTTTCAGTGCCTTGAGCAGCATGCATTCTATTTGTTTAAGTAGAGCTTGAGGGACTACAGCATCATTTTGTGAATGCTGAGAGAGTAAATTCTGTGTCTGACTCACCCTGGGAGTCTGGCAATGTCTTTGTCTGCTTCAGGGAGTGAGCCGTGCTGCCAGAGGATGGCACCAGTGCCATCTTGGCTGGGGCCTGGGCCAGTGGGTCCTTAATGAAGGTGTTCTTGAGCTTTGTGTACCTCCTAACACCATGCCAGCTATATTGTTTGATGTGCCGCAGCTGTGGGAGGCTGTGGAAGGTTTTGTGTATGGCGTTGGATCATGGGTGCGCTGTTTACGGCAGCTCAAGGTCCCTTTGGGAGTGGAGCTCTAGCCCAGCATGTCCGTTCAGCTAGAATCTGCATGCTCCCCAGACTATGGATGCAGCAGGTGACTTGTGCTCCATGTTTTCATACTGTAGAAAAGGAAAAAATGCAATGCTTGGTTGATGCAGAGAAAACAAATGAAGCACATTTCATAAAAAAATAATAATTACATAATAATACATAATAAATACTGTTGTGGAAAATGTTATTAATGTATGTTGTCAGATGCCCCCCCTAGTGTCAGTTTTGCTGCAATACTCTCATGTGAGGGTATTCGCACATACAAACGCTGGTGGAAGACCATTGGATGCGGAAACCTTCCCGTGGACATGGCAGATCTGTTGCTCTTTTAGGGATGTTAGATTATGCATTCATCAGAAGCTTGGCCACCTCATGGTGACATGAGGACATGGCAGATCTGTTGCTCTTTTAGGGATGTTAGATTATGCATTCATCAGAAGCTTGGCCACCTCATGGTGACTGCATTAATAACTCCGAGCATACATGTCTGCGTACATGGGAACTATAGCATAACTATATGAAAATTATGGCCCACTGAGCCATGGTTTTGTATGGTTTGCATCACTGGTAACAGTGGGAGTGTGCACACGGTTGTGTTCAAAGCCATGTGCTTGCCATATGGTTTTGCACACCACAATCTGCACACGTCACTACTGTATTCCTATTTTGAATGTATACATGTCTTTGATTGGTTCTGTTTTTGACCCTATTGGAAGGGTTTCTGTGTTCTCACATCCTGTTAATTCCTTATATGGTCATTCACATCCTGTGTTGATTTCCTGATGTCTGATTACTTGGAATGCGTGGGTTTTTAGGTAAGATGCATTTATTTCATTAGACAAAATTGGTATTATATCATAAGATGGAAATGGGTGCTTATTAGCACAGGAGATATGGCTGTGTGCATAGTTTACAGCCGAATTTCCATTTCAGGATGGTGGGCCAGGTACTTTATGGAGCAGACAGAACCCCCCTCCACATCGGCAAGAAAAGGGGGGAGAACGGATCCCAGTCCAGGACATCTCTTTCTGATGTGTTGGCGAGCCTCTGCTCTGCAAAAGAACTAATTTTTCGTCTTTTGAAATAATGCTGGAAGTTTGACCGTATGTCTGGTGTGTGCCTGCGTGTGTGTGATATGTATCTCGAATGTTTGTGTATGGAGACTGTGTGCTGTGTAAGTAACTGTATGTTGTGTAATAAGTATATGAGAAATAGAAATGTATGATTATTTGCAGCCTGCAATGTGGGTGTGACTGATGCTGTGTAACAAGTTTGTAATGCATGTGAGAAATGGATGAATTGTAATTATTACTTATGTATGGGACAAGTAGATTACATGATTTTTGTATGTCTCAAGACACAGATGGTTAGCAGACTTTGATAGTTGTATAGAAAAGCTTTTAGTTTGAAGATGACTGCTGCACTTTTAAGTGGGCATGCGGCCTGGGGGAGGGGCGGCCAAGCATTTTACAATGGTGAAAGTTGGCTGCTCCCTGTGGACAATAGAAAGGTTTTGTTTTTGAGATTAAAAGAACATGCAAGCATTCACTGTCTGTATCTCTCAATGTCTTGTTCCTGTGAAAGCTGATGTGAACTGAGTTTGAGAAGAGAGGGTATGTTTCAGCCGTATGATTGTGGGTTATGTGGCTTGGTTGTTTCATTGGATAGCATGTGTTCCTAAGTTGTGCTTTTCGTAACTCTAATGCCCCGTACACACGGTCGGATTTTCCAATGGAAAATGTCCGATCGGAGCGCGTTGTCGGAAATTCCGACCGTGTGTGGGCTCCATCGGACATTTTCCATCGGATTTTCCGACACACAAAGTTGGACAGCAGGAGATAAAATTTTCCGACAACAAAATCCGATCGCGTCAATTCCAACCGTGTGTGGACTGTTCCGACGCACAAAGTGCCACGCATGCTCAGAAGAAATTCTGACACGGGACAGCTCGTTCTGGTAAACTTAGCGTTCGCAATGGATACAGCACTTTCATCACGCTGCAATGTAAAAAATGGTTTAATACAGCGCACTCTCTTCTTCTTTATAATGTGACAAGAATTAAGTCGTTTTGCTGCTCATATTCACACACACTTCTCACAAAGTTTTATTTGTGTTTTTTTAGTGGGATTCCCTCAATATATTGTTATTAGTTGTCACATCTGGCAGTTTTATATTTTTTATGTTTTTTTTTTTTGTTTTTAAGCCTTTTTTTTTCTTTAATGTTTGGATTTTTTCCAAGGCTGATCTTTGTTCAATGTTATTTTTATTTTTACTCCAGAATATTTTCGTGTGTGTTTTGTGTGGCAAGTTACCCCAACACCATTGATATCTTTTATTATTTAATCTCCATGAGATTTTTTGTTGTTGGTGTCCCTTGTTCATTTCACATTTTATATTAGAAATGTACCTGAATCCTCACAAACAAACTGTCATTTTTGAAGTAAAACACATAGGAGAGTATAATTCAAAACAAAAATCCTTTATTAAGGGCTCAGAACCAAACAAAGAGGAAGGCAACACTGGATCAACAGGAGAAATTAATGAAGCCTGGGACCCCCACGGCAGACATCAATTCTTAAACCTCAAAATTGGTGGCCTGCGGAGTCCATATCTAAGAGAGGGCAGTCTGGTCCGGGATTCACAGAGACTCGGATAGCAGCAGATGACATCAGTGTCCCCAGGCTGTGGTACCACAAGAGGCTGCATCTTTTGGCTGACCAGACTGGATCCAGGGTCCTCACTGTCTGGTCTTCCTTTCACACTTCCTTCCGGGCTGTGGCTGTGCAGTTGGAGATGTGGCAGGAGGAGGAGTAGGACCTGGAGGAGGAGTAGGACCTGCAGGAGAAGGAGGAGGACCATCCCAAAGCTGTGTGTGAGGTGTAATTTGGCCCCTCACACCTTTCGCCAGAGCCTCTGATATGAGGGCCTCACACATGGCTTTTTGGCCCTCCTCCATCCTCTGCATTTTATAGGCTATGAATGCCGCAAGGTTCTCCTGCCTGGTGTGTGGTGCTCCCAGGACCTCTGTAGCCCTACAAAAAAATCTGATAGCAGCCTCCTCTAGGGTACTCCTCCTACTGCCACTTTCTGTTTCCAGGGGGGGTGGAGGGACCTGCAGATCAGCCACCTCCTGGCTGAGACTTCCCTGTGTATGAAAAAGGGACATGGTTTTAGTTTTTGCATCATCAATCACAATCATAAATTAGTACTCCCAACTAACATCTAGTTAACATCATTGATTGGACAAGCAGAAATATTTAGAGGAATGCTATACCTGGCTCAATCTGGGCTCCTCCACATGTGGCCTGGAAGGCCCAGGTTGGGCGTCAGAAGCCTCAGCCGGGGGGGAAGGAAGCGTGGAAGGAAGACTGGAGAGGGATGGCCTGGGTTCAGTCTGGCCTGCCAGAAAGTGAAGCCTGTCGTAGTACAACATCCTGGGGACATAGATGTCACCTGCTGCTCCGGATCTCTGTGAATCCAGGACTTTATTGCGCTCCCTCAGATATGTGCTCCTCAGGCCACCAATGAAAATCTTTAAAAAAGTGATGTCTGCCGTGGGGATCACCTGCTTCGCAATTTCACACAATTGCTCCAGTGCTGCCTTCCTCTTTGCTTGGTTCTTGTAATGGGGGTGTTTAATCTCCCACAGACAGGGCAGCTCCCTTAGCATCTCTATGAAGACTGAAATGAAGTCCTGATCTTCCAGTACCATATCCATGTTCACTGCAAGACACAACACAAGACAAAGCCTAATGTCACACCAAACTCTCCTAATCTTGTTACAATATAGGCCTCAATCTATAGAAGCAGTATATGCCCAAGTTTGTCTCTTACCTTCGTTCTTACGATCGCCGCGTTCAATGCTCCTTCCTCCGCTCACAGATCAAACGTAATACGCACGCGTGTTACGCTTTATATAAACTGCGCATGCGTGTAACTCCGCCCGCCCCTGACGTTCTTACTAGTGTATTCCCCGCCCCTTTTCGTTCGGCGCAGTGGGGGAAGAGCATGATGGCGGACATACAGCAGGTGCGGGCTAATTGTAGCAATGAGGAGGAGGAGGAGGAGGAAAGGGCGGATCCAGGCACGTCCCGATCCAGAAGGAGACGTTTTAAGGCCACAAATATGTCGTTTGGGGAGATGTTGGAGATGGTCGACATCATGAAGAAGTCCGACTATGACGAAAAATATGGACCTTACCCCCACTCCAACATCCGAAAGGCCAAAATCATGGCGAAAGTGGTCAGGAGTCTCGAGCGGAATTTCGGGGTACGAAGGTCTAAAGATCAGCTCAGGAAGCGGTGGTCGGACCTGAAGTTGAGAGAGCCAGAGCAGTACCGAAAGATCCGGAGAGTGCTGCAAAAAAGTAAGTAGTTGTGCTGTGTTCCTATTCTTTCTGTCTTTATTCCGTTCGTTCTGCTCCATATGCTTTTAGTAATTGTAACATTTAAAAAGGTCAACTTTAATGTTCATGGCCCATTATTCGTTCGTATCAAACATTTTTCTTTCGGCCTCTAGAACACCATTGTTTAGGCCATATGCATTTTCACACATTTTTGGGGGCCTACTTGGATGCCAAATATTTGTTTGTGTAGATGGGTTTGTTACTAGAATGAAATGCAAACTAGATTGTGTGTAAGCATAAAAATAATAAATGTGCCTGCGCTAAAAAATGTGTTAAAATATCGTGTATATATAGTAAATTAATCCGCTGTAAATGAACTGTGAAATCATATATGTATATTACAAAAGTGCAAAATCAAGACTCAAAGTGCATATGACATTGTGCAAAAAACAACAAAACCCATTGAAAGTGCACCATGCATAAATGAAAACAACAACAAGTGCACAGGTATCCTGTGTATTACAAGTGTCCAGCTCAATCCACAGGTTAAAATCCAAATAAATGTATGCAAACAGTGTCCATAAGAAAAAATTCCTCCGAGATCTTCTAAAAAGGTGCTCAAATCACAGCAAACAATATGTGCTCGCCCGTGACACCCCACATGTGTTTGCGCTCACCTCTACTCGTGTGACCCAGTATTTAAACTGTGTCAATACACGCAGTGGGGCCAATCCTGGGCTCCCTCAGGCTGGAATACTGGGAATACAATCCTCACAGGTGCAGTCAATATCCACATGTATAGGAGAAAAATAAGAACTCCATAGTGTGATAAAGCAGGGATATTTTATTAAACCAAACGAAAATCCTCCAGGAGGGTACTCACATTCAGTGGGTGCTTCAGTGCACCAAACTTAACAAGCATATAACAACAAGCTGCGATCCAGATGGTGTGCGGTGTGGTGTGTGATGTCTCCTCCACATTGAAATGAATGGGCTGCCTGTGTAAGGAGAGGACACTGAGCAGCTGTTTTCACATCTGGACACTGGAGCACTAGTGTGGGACACAAGAACACCATTTTTATTAGGGGGCCACACAGGTGCTCCAGTGTATACTATAGGGGGGTCTCCATCTGTGAACCTTGTACCAAACAGGTAAAGTATTGCAGCTTGACAAAGGGCAATAAAAAATATACATCTTGGAACTCGGCTAAAATAGACAATTGTACCCCACTTCCAAGCAATGTTTCCTATTTCTATAGTTCTGCCATCAAATATCTGTGTGCTAAGTATACCATTTTTGTTTTACATAGGGGAGAAAAGACTCGGACACCCCTCATCCCAGGAGACCAGAGACCCCCTTAAAAAAAATAATAACATCATTGATGTTTTGGGGCGAATTTAAACCCCACAAAATCACCTGTTTTATCGTACCAAACTTTTTTCAATGTTTAGAAAAGCCAAATTTGGAGGATGCACACAGTGTGTCAACATGTGCTATCTGCCATCACGGGAGATCAATGGACGCGTTTTGGGGGGGCAACCCCTTCCTCAATTATAAAGTAGCGTTGAGGAAGGGCTTGCTCCCCCCAAACACGTCCCTTGATCCCCCATGATGGCAGATAGCACATGTGGACATTTGTAAATAGGTGTGCATCTTCCAAATTTGGCTTTTCCAGGGGTGATTTCCCCCCATCTGAACGCTATATCAAACCCAGTTCCTAAATACTGATGTCTGATATAGCCTTCAGGTTTTACCTAATGTGAACTTTGTAAGTTCAAGTTTTTTGGCTTTCATGTTGGTTTTACACAGGCCTGTTTTATCTGAAATGGATATTTTGATTTTTCATAATGCTACTGCAAACATTGTTATACAACAAACATGTTGGTTTGTTTTAAAAACCTTTGGTAAATGCGCATGTGATTGTGCAGGTATAAAAAAGTGCCTTACTCAAGAATGTGTGGATTATTGTCTCAACACTACAACACTAGGGATGAGCTTCGAGTTCGAGTCGAACTCATGTTCTACTCGAACATTGGCTGTTCGCAAGTTCGCCGAACAGCGAACAATTTGGGGTGTTCGCGGCAAATTCGAATGCCGCGGAACACCCTTTAAAAGTCTATGGGAGAAATCAAAAGTGCTAATTTTAAAGGCTTATATGCAAGTTATTGTCATAAAAAGTGTTTGGGGACCCGGGTCCTGCCCCAGGGGACATGGATCAATGCAAAAAAAAGTTTTAAAAACGGCCGTTTTTTCAGGAGCAGTGATTTTATTAATGCTTAAAGTCAAACAATAAAAGTGTAATATCCCTTTAAATTTCGTACCTGGGGGGTGTCTATAGTATGCCTGTAAAGGGGCGCATGTTTCCTGTGTTTAGAACAGTCTGACAGCAAAATGACATTTGGAAGGAAAAAACTCATTTAAAACTACCCGCGGCTATTGCATTGCCGACAATACACATAGAAGTTCATTGATAAAAACGGCATGGTAATTCCCCACAGGGGAACCCCGAACCAAAAAAAAAAAAAAAAAAATGATGTGGGGGTCCCCCTAAATTCCATACAAGGCCCTTCAGGTCTGGTATGGATATTAAGGGGAACCCCAGCCAAAATTTAAAAAAAAAATTGACGTGGGGTTCCCCCTAAATTCCATACCAGACCCTTCAGGTCTGGTATGGATTTTAAGGGGAACCCCGCGCCAAAAAAAAAAAAAAAAAAAGGCGTGGGGTCCCCCTAAAAATCCATACCAGACCCTTATCCGAGCACGCAACCTGGCAGGCCGCAGGAAAAGAGGGGGGGACGAGAGTGCGGCCCCCCCCCCCTCCTGAACCGTACCAGGCCACATGCCCTCAACATTGGGAGGGTGCTTTGGGGTAGCCCCCCAAAACACCTTGTCCCCATGTTGATGAGGACAAGGGCCTCATCCTCACAACCGTGGCCGGTGGTTGTGAGGGTCTGCGGGCGGGGGGCTTATCGGAATCTGGAAGCCCCCTTTAACAAGGGGACCCCCAGATCCCGGCCCCCCCCCTGTGTGAAATGGTAAGGGGGTACTTACCCCTACCATTTCACTAAAAAACTGTCAAAAATGTTAAAAATGACAAGAGACAGTTTTTGACAATTCCTTTATTTAAATGCTTCTTCTTTCTTCTTTCTTCCTTCATCTTCTTCTGGTTCTTCTGGCTCTTCTGGTTCTTCCTCCGGCGTTCTCGTCCAGCATCTTCTCCGCGGCGTCTTCTATCTTCTTCTCCTCGGGCCGCTCCGCACCCATGGCATGAGGGGAGGCTCCCGCTCTTCTCTTCATCTTCTTCTCTTCTTCATCTTCTTCTTCATCTTCTTCTTCTTCTTCTTCTTCTTCTTCCTTCTTCTCTTCTTCCTGTCTTCTCCGGGCCGCTCCGCAATCCATGCTGTGGCATGGAGGGAGGCTCCCGCTGTGTGACGGCGTCTCTTCGTCTGACGGTTCTTAAATAACGGGGGGCGGGGCCATCCGGTGACCCCGCCCCCCTCTGACGCACGGTGACTTGAGGGACTTCCCTGTGACGTCACGGGGAATGCCACAGGAAAGTCCCGTCATGTCACCGTGCGTCAGAGGGGGGCGGGGTCACCGGGTGGCCCCGCCCCCCGTTATTTAAGAACCGTCAGACGAAGAGACGCCGTCACACAGCGGGAGCCTCCCTCCATGCCACAGCATGGATTGCGGAGCGGCCCGGAGAAGACAGGAAGAAGAGAAGAAGAGAAGAAGGAAGAAGAAGAAAAAGAAGAAGAAGAAGATGAAGAAGAAGATGAAGAAGAGAAGAAGATGAAGAGAAGAGCGGGAGCCTCCCCCCAAATGCCATGGGTGCGGAGCGGCCCGAGGAGAAGAAGATAGAAGACGCCGCGGAGAAGATGCTGGACGAGAACGCCGGAGGAAGAACCAGAAGAGCCAGAAGAACCAGAAGAAGAAGAAGATGAAGGAAGAAAGAAGAAAGAAGAAGCATTTAAATAAAGGAATTGTCAAAAACTGTCTCTTGTCATTTTTAACATTTTTGACAGTTTTTTAGTGAAATGGTAGGGGTAAGTACCCCCTTACCATTTCACACAGGGGGGGGGCCGGGATCTGGGGGTCCCCTTGTTAAAGGGGGCTTCCAGATTCCGATAAGCCCCCCGCCCGCAGACCCTCACAACCACCGGCCACGGTTGTGAGGATGAGGCCCTTGTCCTCATCAACATGGGGACAAGGTGTTTTGGGGGGCTACCCCAAAGCACCCTCCCAATGTTGAGGGCATGTGGCCTGGTACGGTTCAGGAGGGGGGGGGGGCCGCACTCTCGTCCCCCCCTCTTTTCCTGCGGCCTGCCAGGTTGCGTGCTCGGATAAGGGTCTGGTATGGATTTTTAGGGGGACCCCACGCCTTTTTTTTTTTTTTTTTTGGCGCGGGGTTCCCCTTAAAATCCATACCAGACCTGAAGGGTCTGGTATGGAATTTAGGGGGAACCCCACGTCAATTTTTTTTTTAAATTTTGGCTGGGGTTCCCCTTAATATCCATACCAGACCTGAAGGGCCTTGTATGGAATTTAGGGGGACCCCCACATCATTTATTTATTTTTTTTTTTTGGTTCGGGGTTCCCCTGTGGGGAATTCCCATGCCGTTTTTATCAATGAACTTCTATGTGTATTGTCGGCAATGCAATAGCCGCGGTAGTTTTAAATGTGTTTTTTCCTTCCAAATGTCACTTTGCTGTCAGACTGTTCTAAACACGGGAAACATGCGCCCCTTTACAGGCATACTATAGACACCCCCCAGGTATGAAATTTAAAGGGATATTACACTTTTATTGTTTGACTTTAAGCATTATTAAAATCACTGCTCCTGAAAAAACGGCCGTTTTTAAAACTTTTTTTTGCATTGATTCATGTCCCCTGGGGGAGGACCCGGGTCCCCAAACACTTTTTATGACAATAACTTGCATATTAGCCTTTAAAATTAGCACTTTTGATTATTCATGTTCGTGTCCCATAGACTTTAACGGCGTTCGCGTGTTCGAACGAATTTTTTTCCTGTTCGCATGTTCTGGTGCGAACCGAACAGGGGGGTGTTCGGCTCATCCCTATACAACACTTTTGGGGTGATGTAATTGTTGTTTTATGCACAAATGGGGGTTATTTCCTAAGGGCAAATCCTCTTTGCACTATAAGTGCAGGTTCAGTGCAGTTGCAAGTGCACTTGTAGTGAAATGTGTTTTTGCATTTAGGAAGTACCAGCCAACACTGTTTTTTATAAGGTTACCCAATCACGACATTTTCTGCACTCAACACATTTCTGTCAGGGTCAGCTAAAACAAACACAAGCAGTAAATGTCCACCAAGAATTTCTTTTGGTTGTTTTTTATTTGAAAAAGGTGTCACATATTGTCTGGCATATTGATAGCCCCCCTACCCGCAAAGAACTCCAGGTATCGTAACCGGACATCACGGGCATTCAGGGAGGGCAAGCCAGGACGGCCGCTTTCAAGTGCCGTCATTGTTGATGTATTTGGGATTCCGGCCTCAGGCCAACTGAGCCAGCATAGTTGGCTGAATGTTTTCGTAGAAAATTATGGAGAACACAGCAGGCAAGTATTATATGGTTCAGTTTATACTCCGCCATATGGATGGGTGTCATAAATAATCGGAACCGGCTGGCCAGGATTCCAAATGTGTTCTCCACCACTCTTCGGACTCTGGCCAGCCGGTAATTAAAAACCCTCTGCTCCGGAGTGACGGCTTGCCTCATGCAGGTATCCTGCCTGCTGATATAGGGGGTCAGCGAAGCCAACAAACGGTGAAATACGGGGTCCGTCATCCTGAGAAAGTTCCTGAAATCATCAGGATTATTCTCACGGATCTCACGGAGCAAAGGCATATGACAGAACTGGTCACGCTGAAGCAACCAATTCTTGGTCCATGAACTCCTCCCCACCCTGTTCATGGACTGGACTTGTGTCAAGGTCAGGACCCCAACACCAAGCCCCCGCACAGCACGAACTCTAAGAGGAGTACGCATACGCAACATGGCTAGAAAACGGTTGGCTGCTCAGAACAAAGTAACAGAACGCACTGAAGAACAGCAAGGCCTGTGAAGAGCAACCTGAAAAACAGCAACGAGCGGACAAGATCGCACAGAAAACTCCAATACGAACTGACTGCACACACTGAAGAGCAGATACAAACCCACAAGCACAAACTGAACGGCAGAAAACGATCTGAAAGCCACGAGTCTGAAAAAGCGCGAATCGTCTCTCACCAAACTTTTACTAACACGAGATTAGCAAAAGGAGCCCAAAGGGTGCCTCGCTTGGTTCTGAACTGGCCTTTTCTAGTCTCGTCGTACGTGCTTGACGTCACCGCGTTCTTGGCGATCGGAAATTCCGACAACTTTGTGCGACCGTGTGTAGGCAAAACAAGTTTGAGCCAACATCCGTCGGAAAAAATCCGAGGATTTTGTTGTCGGAATGTCCGAACAAAGTCCGACCGTGTGTACTAGGCATAACACTTTTTTAAATGTTTGTCTAATGCCCCGTACACACAGTCGGATTTTCCGATGGAAAATGTCCGATCGGAGCGTGTTGTCGGAAATTCCGACCGTGTGTGGGCTCCATCGGACATTTTCTATCGGATTTTCTGACACACAAAGTTGGAGAGCAGGAGATAAAATTTTCCGACAACAAAATCCCTTGTCGGAAATTCCGATCGTGTGTACACAAATCCGACGGACAAAGTGCCATGCATGCTCAGAATAAATAAAGAGATGAAAGCTATTGGCCACTGCCCCATTTATAGTCCCGACGTACGTGTTTTACGTCACCGCGTTCAGAATGATCGGATTTCCTGACAACTTTGTGTGACCGTGTGTATGCAAGACAAGTTTGAGCCAACATCTGTTGGAAAAAATCCTAGGATTTTGTTGTCGGAATGTCCGAACAAAGTCCGACCGTGTGTACGCCCTATAAGTGTTCATTTAGTATCTCAAATGTGTAATTTTGTGGGGAGAAATTTTTAGTTTTGGCGGGAAAATGCACCATTTTGTTGTAGTCACCATGTGGATTGGCAGCCATTTTGAAGACCTGTGGGCCTGCTCCATTTTGTATTCCTTTGTGTGTGCAAAGCCATGTGGTATAAGCTGCCATCTTGTTTCTAGACTCCTTGTGTGTGCAAAGCCATGTGCTATGAGCTACAATCTGGCTTCTAGGTACCATTTTGTTTCCCTTTTTAAGTGAATTCTATTTTTGTACTGTTTACACACTTTTCAAGAAATCTATTGCATTTTCTGTATTGAATATTGGTTTTGAGTGAAATCTCTACTTTGCACTGAATTTCAATGGATAACAAGACGAGCTTTAACTGTGAGTTTCTTTTACTTTTAGCGGTGTGTGTTTAATTTTTATTTGTTTTGCATTTTTGTGTCTTTAGCTGAGGGTTGTATTGTATAGCCCGCAAAATATGAAACTAGGCTTACCCTCCCCTCCCTTTTCCTGTACATTGATATGTAAATAAACCAGTTTGAGGGGTTTTAGAGCTGGGCATGCAACAGGAAGTTCTTCTCAGCATTTTATGTATCCACAGGAAGTTGGGGGGGGAGCTTGGGGTATCATACAAGCAAATGAGATTTGTGCTTGGAAGGACAATGGGAAAATACTGGCGTTTGAAAGTATTTTAAATATCTCCCAGCTGTCTTTTTAGTTTTATACTGTAATACAGTTTTTGGTAGAGAGCAAACAGGAGGCATCCAAGTTATTGTTGTAATATCAAGGTACAGAGAGAAGCCACAGTGTTTTGTAAAAGAAGCGGGCAAAAGTGCTCTGTGTAGATTCGTCTGACGACGCAGTGTACGGTCGTACAGCGCAATGCGCTTATGTATGCATACACTGTGAGGGGTAGAGACATAACTCGGGGGGTGATCTGTGGTTGTTGGCGAATCATTTGGCATAGTTAATAGTTGGTTGTTAAAAGAGTGGTACTCTGTAGTTCTGTGCCAAAAGTGTTGGGACGACAAGCCATAGAGTTGATGCCTCGTTTTAGTGTTTCTAGTTGAGTGACTAATAGTGGTTGTAGTCCATCAATCCACCGTGTAAGAAGACATCGGGCGGTGGTCTCCGAAATGGGTGCAAGGGTTTTCCCTGGACACAGGGGTAAGACGATAAGCCGATTTGAATCGCCATGGGCAATGGCAGTCCATGCAAGGGAAGGAATTCCAGGCTTCCCAAAGACTCTCTTACATTCTTATCACAAATGTTGTATTGTTTACCATTCTTTGAAGGATAGAGTAATAACTTTTGTTTATAAGTATCTTTTCAGGTCCAAAGAGTTTCTAAAAGTGTATGTACAGGTGTATAAGAAGGTAAAAGTACCATAGGCTATTTCACTGTTTTATTCTGCACCATTCTAAACCCTGCATGTCTTCCTCCAGTTTGTAATGAGGAGGGAAGAAAAGGGGGGATGAGAGTGGTGAGAATGACAATTTTTCAAACCAATAATACTAACCTTTGTAATTCTAACCAAGTTTGTGCCAAGACTATTTTTCTTTGATAGAATTTGAATCAGCAAGCAGCAGTCTGGTGAAAGAGGCTCCTATAGCAGATGCTAAGAACCTTTTTGTCACTGGTTCCAGGTATTACACCCCAGATGGTAGACCTCGCACAGGTTATGCAGTGACCACAGTCCCGATGTCTGGGTTATTGTCATATGAGGTTTGTTTGAAGGTCAACCAAAACCAGAGTTATACTTTCCTCATTAGCTGTCACCTACATTCTCAGTTGATGGGGTGGGTGCAATCACTGTAACATGAACTTCAAAAGGTCCACCACAGGGTTCACAAGTCCATCCTGGACCCTGACACAATAACCAGTTTACATCCTTTCCAACCAGGTGACTGGGTCATTGTTAAGAAGCTTGAGGGATGAGACCACGCCAGCCACTGCAAGAAGCGGATCAACTACACCAAAAAGATGAGGAGTATCTTTGTTTGAAAAAATCAGGTTATATGAGAATATACTGGTGTGCAGAGCCTGCCATCATCCTAACTAATACTAAAAGAATATATGCAGCAAAGTGCATGTAAGGGACGCCCCTTTGGATTTTAAAGGCAGGAAAAAAGGAGTAGGAGGGGTAAATGGGGATAAAAGGCAAACATATGCCAACTTTATTATTATACACAAGTGGAAAAAATGTCTAAAAGACAAGGAAAACATGTACAATGAGCAAAGTCAATATCTTAGAAATAATTTGATATAAGACATACAGAGCATGAATAGATGATATCACCCAATGCCATCAAACTCAAGAAACCAACCCAATCAAAATGGGTGTAGTGGGGGTAGGTGGCTAGTGTGTGTATCCCGACATGTTTCGGAGAAGACCGTAGTCAAACTTGTATATTCCTTCTTCAGGGAAATTTTTTACACAGACGGGTGAAAATATTTCTTGTCTCTCGAACATAAATATATAGATAAGTAATCGACAATAAAATAGCAAGAGAAGACCTCAGAAAGTGGTCTATTTTTTGCCATTATATAAAGTAACCAAGGTCATAGTACTTACATAGTCAAGCTCATGTCATAAATAAAAACATACAGATAAGGGGATCACATGCTGGCTGCAGAGGTCCACACCTGACGGAGGGGGTACATGTGTCAATACGCAGAGCCGGCGAGAGCACTTTCACAAGGGACGCCCAATCTTCCCTGTAGCAAACATTGTCACCATTAAGGGGAGAGATTGCACAAAAAGAAAGGCAAGGGGGTATATTAAGAACCAGCAAATGTGGAACGTCTTTTTTTAAAGTATGTAGTAAACAGAAACATGAGAGAAACACATAAAGAACTTGTGTGGTGAATGGCAGTATAGATGTATAGTCTGTGCAAGGCATAGTTCTTACCTAGATTTAAACAATGGACATCTGCTGCTGACAACCCGGTATCTGCCAGTGAATTAACACAGTGTGTTAGGTGTGAGCATTAAGGTTACCTGTATATAGGGGGGATGAACCAATCCAGTGAGAGCAATCATGTCAGTTCAGCTGTGTGTGAGCACAGCTGAAACAAGGCTAGTAAGAAAGTGTGTCAACAACAGCCAATGGAGTGCAAATCGAGAGACCATCCCTGCAGCCTCGTCGGTGCGCATGACACACAGGCATGCGTCTCAAGGGGCGTACCTCAGGCGCAGGGACGCGCGGCGCAGCCACGCCCACAACTGGCGTGATGGTGTCACGTGTCGAAGCGCCACCGGGGAAGGACCCTGCATATGTACAGAACTTTAAGCCTATATCACTTCTCAATGTAGACTTAAAGATATAAGCAAAACTCATTTCCACTAGACTTCAGTCCTTTCTACCTACTCTTGTAAAACCAGATCAGGTGGTATTTGTGCCAGACCACCAGGCTCCAGATGCCACAAGACGGGTAATAAATCTCATATATCAAGCTGTGGCCTCTCGAAGACCTTCCCTGCTGTTGACGTTAGACACCGGGAAGGTCTTCGATAGGGTTCATTGGGGGTACCTATCCAGTTTATTAGAAAAATGTGGTATTCAAGGTGAAATCTTTTCAGCTTCTACCACTTTATATACAGTTCCATCTGCATATGTGTATTCGGAAAGTTTATTTTCAAAGAACTTTACAATCTCAAATGGTATGAGGCTCCCCCCTGTCTCCGCTCATTTTTGCCTTGGTAATGGAACCCCTAGCGGAGAAAATTAGACCCCATAATTCCATTAAAGGTGAGGGGCATCCCCAGGGGGGAATACCATCCTGTAACACTCTTTTCAGATGACATAATTTTGACATTGGCCGACCCAGCACAATCACTACCAGCTGTACACCAGATCTTAAACTAATGTAACTGGTCTCCATCTCCTATTAAGTAAACAAAACTAAATCCAGCATCTTAGGTATAAATATCAACAACACCTTAAAACAAAAACTTTACAATCCCAGTTTTCATACCCTTGGGCTTATAACTCATTGTCATACCTGGGAATTACATTAACCTCCCCTCTCTCCAACTTATACAAGGAGAATTTTTTTACATTACTAGCAGAGACTCAAAAAGACACTATTAAAATGGGTTAACTCTACTTATCCTGGATGGGAAGATTAGCAGCGTTTAAAATGTCTATTCTCCCCAAGATGCTATATGTCTTTAGGACGCCACCGATCCAAATCGCACTTGCTTTCTTTGAAACTATACAGAAAACAATCTCCACATTTCTATAGATCAAAGGCAAATCTAGATGTACTCATGATATTTTACGTAAACATAGAAGGGCAGGTGGTATGGAAGTACCAGATCTACATGATTACTATATGGCTACACTACTAGACCAACTCGGGTTCTGGTTTATACAACCAAACCTTAAACCATGGTGTACTTTAGAACAAGAAGCTGTAACGTTAGACAGCCTACAATCACTTTTACTAGCCAATGCCATACCCCCTAATATTAAAACTGGTATGGATCATCCCAAAATATCAACCTCTATATTGGCATGGAAATGTTTTATACAATATGGTAACCAATTGGTCAAACAGATAAAGGTCCCAATCACTGTGGGAACATTCAGATTCATTAATCATAATATAGCAGTTCCTAGATGGGAAGCGAGGGGGATCAAGGAAGTCTCAACTATTCTCAGAAAGACTAGCAAACTCATTCCTTATGAGGAATTATCATCCAGATTTGCTTTACCAAAAGGAGAGTTCCTAACCTACGCCCAACTAAAATCCACTTTATCTCCCAACCCGGCTTCGGAAATAGAGATTTCCCAGGAAGCTTGGCAATACTGGACACCTTCAATCCCCAAACAGAAGGGCAAACAGAAGGGCATCTCCCTTTTTTACAATTGCCTACATGACAAACTCACTTTTAGCATATCCAACCCCCTGTTTAAATGGGCATCTGAACGTAATGTTACCATTACAGAACACCAGTGGCAAAAGGCAATAGTAAACAACCTATCCGCCTCCAAATGTACTACATACTGGGAAATGGCACAGAAAATTCACCTTTGATGGTACTACATGCCATATATGCTGGCTCAATTCAAATCTGAACATGCTAACCAATGTTGGAGAAGTTGTGGCCTGGTGGGTACACTATCTCATATGATATGACCCAATATCAGGCTGGCTGTATTAAGTATTGGATTAGAAAAATTTCCATCTGACCTTAAACATGTGGTCATGCACATACTCTTTGCTGCACAAATGGAAGTCTAACCTAGCCCCAAATACTGGTGAGGTAATCAATCTTATTTCTGAGACATACACCCTAGATACTGGCGTACAAACATGGTTGCCTATCCAAATTCTTTAAGCAATGGTCTACCTGGAAAGCATTTTTTTTTTGCTGGGAAGGCGGAACTCCGCTTTAAACACTGAAATGTTGGAAAGACTCCGTCCTGCCAAAGTCTTTACAAATCTAGACTTATATAACTATGTCTGCATTTGTCAAGGTGATGGAAGACTGTCTTTAGAACCAGATATGGGCATTTTGAGTCCTAAGTTATGCCCTTTGGCCATTGCAAGGCTCCTGCAAATTTTCAACACTTCCACTTGCTGACTGCCTAACTGGAAAAATATGTCATAAATTTGACATTTTAAACCTGGATTAATTATGGCTGCAGCTAGATGCAAAAAACCCAGTATTGAAATTTCCCTCAGGCGCTCGTCTGTGTTTTTGATAAAAGTGATCTGAGCAGTGGATTTGCTGTTTGATCACTTTTAGAAGCCGTAGGATGGGTCATCCCCCCGCCGCTTTTCGGTGGTTCCTGGGCTTACCCAGGTGATCAGTGAGCCCAGGAACCTATCTGGTGCTGCTGAAGGCTGGTCACAAAGATGAGCAGAGGAAAACTGCCTCTGCTCATCTCTATGGTCTAGGAGGACCGGAGCAACATTATGACATCACTTCCGGTTCCAGCCTAACGTAAACAAAAATGCTTTTTTTTTAAAGCATTAGATAATTTTTTTTAAACTAATGCTTTCCATTTTAGATGAAAGATGCAAGGTCTTATAGACCCCAGATCTCTCCATAAAAGGGACCTGTCATGCTGTATTGTTATTGCAAGGGATGTTGAATTTTTTTGCGATAGCAATAAAAGTAATCAAAAACATTTTTTTAAAAGGGACAGTGTAAAAATAAAAAACAACAATGAAAAAAATAATAGTGATCATTTATTTAAAGTGCCCCGTGCTCGTCTGCAGCATTGAAACAAAAGGGGGGGGGGTTTTCCGGCGCTCCGCAACATGTGATGTCTAAGGTAAATAGTACAATGGTAGCTATAATAGCACATTAAAATAAGGCAGGTAAACTCTAGAATGAGGAGGCAGCCATCCTCAGAGGGTGTCCATTACCTCTGTTGATAATCAATGTTGAAAAAAGGAGGGGTGTGGAGGCGCCAACTGTGGTAGCTTGTTTATGCAAAAATAAAAGTTAGAGTAACAATTACACTTACTGGTTCGCAGGGTGAAGGTGTTTCTTTGAGATGGAAAAGTGTCCTGGGATGTGCTGTTATCTTGTTTCCGGCTCAGATTTCATTCCTTCAGGCATCTGGGTGTGGAGTCTGTACACAGGCTGAACTGCTGCATCCAGTGCATGGAAAGCTCCACGCTGACCACTCTGGAGTGCAGAAGAGAAAATGACGTCACTGATGCACGGCAAATGTCCAGGCTGGTGTTGGGGATAATGCAGGGATAGTACAGGCTACGCGCTCGGGGCTCACAGCTCCTTCTACTGGCCTTTTTGCTCCCTGGAGGAGAGCAGCTTGAATATATAGTGGAGGCAATTAGGTTAATTAGGTTAAGGTGTATGGGCTGGAGGTCTGTGGCTGTGGAACCACAACAGCCAGCAGACCAACAATCTTCCAAAAAGCACAAAAAAGTTGAAAGTAAAGTATGAAGAATTAAAAATATGATGAATTGGGGGTAAGTTTAATAAATATAAGGATAATAATAGTAAGTGGAATTAGAGTTAAAACATTTATTTAGAAGATGAAAAAAATGTGGAAAAAAAATGAAATAAAAATAAATATAAACTAAAAAATAAAATGAAAAATAAAAATAAAAATAGGAAAAAAACAATGAAAATAAATAAATAAATAAATAAATAAATAAAAATAAATAAATAAATAAATAAATAAATAAATAAATAAAAATAAAAATAAGTATAAAAAAACATAAAAAATAAATGTAAAATTAAAATAAAAAATGAGATTAAAAAGCACTGGGACACACATTATGAGGATGAGCTCAGGGGGACATGAGGGAAGGGGGGGGAGGGGGGGAAATTGTTATATAGAACGATAGAGTTGCTATCTGGGTCCATGAGGGGACAGCGGTCCCTCAGGTGACTGGATGATATGACAGCAAAGGACCATGGGGGTATTTTTATGTTGTAAGAAACTTCTACATGGTTTGTATAGTGATGGGCAAGGTGTATATATATATATATATATATATATATATATATATATATATATATATATATATATATATAATAAGAAAGTGAAGAATGAATGTATGATTGGAGAGGGGAAGGGGGGGGGAGTAAACTACAACAAAGAATGTGTTTCTAATTCTTCATTGAGTCCCCCTGGCGAGAGAGTACCCAATGAATATATCCAGTAGGCCTCCTGCTGACACGGGCATTTAAAACGTTCCGCAGCAGGAAGACCTCTGGGCATGGCCTTGATGACCCAGACTCTGAGGCCCATGGTAGATTTTTGGTGTTCCTTCAAAAAATGAAGAGGGACACTGTGTTTGTCCCAGCCCTTTTCTATGAAACGCCTGTGTTCGCCAAAACGTTGGCGTAGGGGGCGTATGGTCCTGCCCACATAAAAGAGACCACATGGGCAGGTCAGGCAGTACACCACGTATTCACTGGAGCAATTATAAAAGTCTTTTATGGTGTATGTTTTGTCTTTAACAGTGAAGTTTTTTTGTCCATGGTCAACAAATTTGCACGTTAGGCATAATTTTTTCCGGCATTGGTACATTCCCACTAATGGAATTAGGGGGATGTGTGAGGCTGGAGTGAGTGGGACTTTACGGATTTTACTGGGTGCTATCCTACTTTTAATATTTTTTGCTCTACGATATGAAACCTTGGGTAGTTGGGTGAGGGAAGAACCTAGAAAGGGGTCTCCAAGCAAGATGCACCAATGTTTGGCTAAGATGTTCTCCATCTTCTTGTGACAATCATGAAACTAGGTAGTGAAATGTGTTGGTTGTGGATTATCTGAAGTTTTGGGTTTGGGTGGAGGTTTCTTTGCCTGTTGGAGGAAGGGCTTTTGTACCAGATGTGGTGGGTATCTTTTGTCTTGAAATTTATTGGAAAGGAGTTTACCCTGTATGTGGTAATCTTCGTCCTTGGTGCAATTCCGCCGAATTCTATGGAATTGGCTCTTCGGTATGTTGTTGATCCATGTTGGATGGTGACAGCTCTGGTAGTGAATATAGGAATTTCCAGCGGTGGGTTTGACAAAGTTTGTAGCATGTATTTCAGATTCACTATGAAAAAGTTCTAAGTCCAAGAAGATTAGTTTTTCAGGGTCTATGACATGGGTGAAGGATAGCCCTAGGGAGTTGCAGTTGCAATGCTTGACAAAGGACTCTATACTCTCTGATGTGCCCTCCCAGATCAGAATGATATCATCGATGTAGCGCCCATAATATATGATATGGGCGGCAAAAGGGTTGTTATGTGAGACGTATTGTAGCTCCCAGTAGCCCATAGCCAGGTTGGCGTAGCTTGGGGCAAAATTGGCACCCATGGCAGTGCCTTGAGTTTGTAGATAGAAGGTGTGGTCAAACTCAAAGTAGTTGTGTTCTAGACAGAATTGTGTAGCCTCCAGGATGTACTGTGCTTGTCTGGGATTGATGAGGGGGTCCTCAGAGAGAAAATATTCTACTGCTCTGAGGTCTAATGCGTGGGGGAATGGAAGTGTATAGAGATGTAACGTCCAAGGATACTGTCACGGAGGACAAGTCACCTCCGTTCGCCAGGCTGCGGGGCGCATGCGCAGGGGGTTGTTGCTGAGACGCGCACCCGTGCGCGGCCTGTTGGTGCGGCGCGCGCGGGTGCGCGGCGGCCCGCGTGTGCGCGCCGTCGCCCGTGCGGGTGCCCGGTAGCGCGTCAGGCTGACGCGCTCACTGGGAGGTTACTTTAGACGACACCAGCGCCCAGTCGGGTTGCTGGTTTGTCGTCAGCTCCCTCCCCTGTTCCTTGAGCCTGTGTTTTCCTGCTATTGCCTATATCAGTGTACCGAACCTCTGCTGGCTTGTCTAATCACCACTCTTCCGGATCATCCCTATGCTTACTGCCTGACCTGTGTACCAAACCCCTGGCCTGTTTAACCACTTCTCTGCTGGACTATTCTGCCAATAACCTGCCTGATCTGTGTACCGAACCCCTGGCCTGTTTAACCACTTCTCTGCTGGACTATCCTGCCAATAACCTGCCTGATCTGTGTACCAAACCCCTGGCCTGTTTAACTACTACTCTGCTGGACTGCCCTGATTGTAGTTGCCTGACCCGTGCACCGAACCCTGGCCTGCTTAACCATCGCTCTGCTGGGTCTTGTGATATCCTGATTAACACTAGCTTGTTCCCTAACCTCTGCTTGTGTTTCCAGCTCTACTCTCTGCGGATCCCAAGACACCCGCTTCCAGCCTTGGTACTCCCCGTCCTACCGGAAGCCCGCGCCTCCGCGTGCCCCCGGCCTCCTGTATTCATTTCGGGGGTCCGGGTGCGCGTGGTCGTAAGGGCGAGCCGCTCTCGGCATCTCGGCCTCGGTGAGTATTGACCTGACAGTACAAACCAGCCAGATGTCCGAGGCCGACAGAGCGCGCTCTCCCTTGGAGATCCTATGCCAACAAGTCTCCGCCTTGGCTGATTCAGTACAGAGGCTACAAGAGGGATACACGCAAGTGGATAGCCGCCTTCGACAACTGACGGGGGCACTCCCCCCTGCTGCCGCAGCTCCTGCACCTAGCAATGAAGGCCCGCTCCCTCAGGCCTCTGCCGGCCCTACAGTTGTAATGGCACTCCCGGAACCTAGGGTTCCCACGCCGGAACGGTTCTCAGGGAACCGTAAGAAGTTCAGGGCTTTCAAGAACGCATGCACCCTCTATTTCGCGTTGCAACCCCGAACTTTCGCATCAGAAGTGGTCAAGGTGGGATTTGCAATTTCCTTGCTGTCAGAAGAACCCCAGGCCTGGGCACACGGCCTGATGGAGTCGGGGAGTCCGGTGCTTAATACCATTGATACGTTTTTTGAAAGTATGGCTCAGCTGTATGACGATCCACAGCGTAGGGCCACCGCTGAAGCTATCTTGCACCATCTAGTCCAGGGAAGGAGACCAATTGAGGATTACACGGTGGAGTTCCGCAAATGGGCGGCCGACACTAACTGGAATGAGCCAGCCTTACGCTACCAGTACCGCCAAGGTCTGTCAGAGCTCCTCAAGGATGAGTTAGCCAGAATGGAGACCCCCGAATCCTTGGAGGAGTTAATTCAGGCAGCTACCAAATTAGATCGGCGATTGAGGGAACGTCGGTCAGAGCGATTCCAAAATCCTCGCCCGGCATGGGCAACCCCAAGACTCCAACCCATTCCAGTGTCTTCACCCATTACAGCTGGGTCTACTGCACTTCCCGATTCTGAACCGATGCAGCTGGGTTTAGTACGACCACCGCTAACCTCAGAGGAGAGACAACGTAGACGACAGTCCAACTTGTGTCTCTATTGCGGGGGAGCCGGCCACTTCCTGCGCAACTGCCCGATAAGGCCTAGTAAGTCTTTTCAACCCAAAACAACGACTTACCAAGATAACAATGCCTCTAAGTCTTACGTAATGTTGTTTATCTCGTTACAGCTACCGGAAGGGGAATCCCGCCTGCCGGCGATCATTGATTCAGGTGCATGTAGCTGCTTTATGGACGCTGCTCTGGCCCAAACCTTGCATGTGCCTTTACAACCGAAGACGCAACACTTACAAGTCCACTTGGTGGATGGATCCCTTCCCAGTTCAGGCCCAATCACCCAGGAGACTCGACCTATTCTCGCCACCACCGACTCGGGACACCAAGAACTTCTACGCCTAGATCTTATCCACTCTCCCATGTTTCCAGTCATTCTAGGTTTACCTTGGCTACAAGCCCATGACCCTCTTATCCAGTGGAGTTCGAAGATGGTCTCGTTTCCCTCCTCCTACTGTTCTCAGCACTGCCGCCCTCAGAGATCCAAGATCTGTGCTACGATCTCGGCTCCTTCGGTTAACCTCCAGCATGTCCCCCAGGAGTATCACGAGTTCCAGGAAGTCTTCAGCAAACAAATGGCCGATTGTCTCCCACCTCATCGACCTTACGACTGCCCAATCGACCTATTGCCAGAATCAGAAATCCCTTTTGGGCGTATTTTTCCTCTCTCCGAAACAGAGCTGGAGGCTCTCAAGCAATATATTGATGAGAACCTGAAAAAGGGGTTCATCCGTCCCTCATCCTCACCTGCCGGAGCAGGTATCTTCTTTGTTGGCAAGAAGGACGGTTCCCTTAGGCCCTGTGTGGATTACCGGCAGTTGAATAACATTACTATCAAGAATCGGTATCCGTTGCCGCTCATTCCAGAGTTGTTCCAACGCTTTAGGTCAGCCAAAATCTTCTCCAAATTGGATCTCCGAGGGGCATACAATCTTATTCGAATCAGAGCTGGAGACGAGTGGAAGACGGCTTTCAGATCAAGGTTCGGGCACTTCGAATACTTAGTGATGCCCTTTGGGCTCTGCAACGCTTCGGCTACGTTCCAACACCTGGTGAATGACATTTTCCGCAAATACCTAGATGACTTCCTCGTAGTCTACTTGGATGATATCTTAATTTTCTCCTCTACACTGGAACTGCACAGGGATCACGTCAAAACGGTTCTGACCATTTTGAGACAGCACAAGCTCTACCTAAAAATGGAAAAGTGCGAATTTGAAAGATCAGTTGTGCAATTCTTGGGGTTCATCATTTCGGCAAATGGAGTAGAAATGGATCCTCAAAAGATACAGGCTATTCAGGAGTGGCCAGCTCCTTCTGATAAAAGAGGGGTTCAACGCTTTATAGGCTTTGCTAACTTCTACCGGAAGTTCATCGTTGGATTCTCTACCATAGTGGCACCCATCACTCAATTAACACGCCGCCACGGATCATTCCAGTGGTCCCAAGCGGCACAGGAAGCTTTCATGAAGCTAAAGAATCTGTTCAGTTCCGCTCCTATTCTCCGGCATCCTGATCCTGCCCATCCGTTCGTATTAGAAGTGGATGCATCAGAAATAGCCACGGGGGCAATCCTTTCTCAGAGACATGGACCCAAGGCCATCTTACATCCAGTTGCATTTGCTTCTCGGAAACTCAATGCGGCAGAATTAAACTACGACGTAGGTGACAGGGAGCTGTTGGCCATAAAATTTGCCCTGGAAGAATGGAGATACTTACTTGAGGGGGCACTCCATCCAGTGATGATTTTCACAGATCACAAGAATCTTGAGTACCTCCGAACAGCAAAACGCCTCAAACCCAGACAAGCTCGTTGGGCCCTGTTCTTTTCGCGCTTCAATTTCCATATCTCCTACAGACCTGGCATAAAGAATGGAAAAGCAGACGCCCTTTCCCGGATGTTCTCAGCAGAACTCCAGACTTCAGAACCAAGCACAATTCTTGCACCTCACAATTTTCTTGGGTTAACACAGACAGACCTGATGTCTTCAATCAAGAAATCATCTAATTCATGTACCGATCCGGAGGTACAATCCCTGAGGAAAGACGAAGGTCTCTTTTGGGTCCGGGGCAAAATTTTTGTGCCCCAACAAACCCGGTTAACCGCTCTCAAGATGTGCCATGACCATAGGTTGGCAGGCCACTTCGGAGTTAGGAAGACAGCTGACTTGATCTCCCGCTCCTTCTGGTGGCCGGGGTGGAGACGAGATTGCAGTAAATATGTGACCTCTTGTCTCCGTTGTCAACGCAACAAGGGCCAGAACACCAAATCTTGGGGTCTACTTAAACCACTACCTATTCCGGAACGACCGTGGTCCGATGTGTCTATGGATTTCATCGTGGACCTGCCAGCCTCAGAAGGCTACACTACTATTTTCGTTGTGGTCGACCGTCTGTCCAAAATGGCCCATTTCCTACCTATGATAGGTACTCCTTCTGCAGTAGAAACAGCCAACGTTTTTCTGAAAGAGGTCATAAGGCTTCACGGGGTACCAAAGAATATAGTGTCTGACAGAGGCGTACAATTCACGTCCAAATTCTGGAAGGAACTTTGTAAGGCCCTGGATATTAAAGTATGCCTCTCATCAGCCTATCACCCTCAGAGCAATGGCCAGACGGAGAGGACAAATCAAACCTTGGAGCAGTATCTCCGTTGCTTCTGTTCAGGTTCTCAGGATGATTGGGCAAAACTTCTCCCATACGCAGAGTTTGCGTATAACAACTCCGTTCATGCGGCTACCAACCAAACGCCCTTTTGGGCCAACTGCGGGTTTCATCCCACGTTTCTGACTAAGGACACTCCTGAGGTAACAGTTCCTGCGGTACAGGACAGAATAATATCTTTACAAACCAACTTCCAAGAAATCCAAGGCATGCTACAGAAAGCTCAAAGGGCCCACAAGGAGCAGTATGACCGAGGCAGGAAGGAAAATCCAACATTTAACATAGGGGAAGAGGTTTGGTTGTCCACCGCTAATCTCAAGCTACAGTTACCATCCCGAAAACTAGGACCTAAATTTATTGGTCCTTTCCCTATCAAAAGGATCATCAACCCCGTGGCCATGGAGTTAGCCCTGCCTAAAACGTACAGGATCCATCCTGTCTTCCATGTATCTTTATTGAAGCCTGTTGTACCCAGTCCTTTTCCAGAAAGAGGAGAGGTTCCTCCCCCACCAATCAGGGTGGACGGTGAGAACGAGTTCGAGGTGGAGGCTATCTTGGGTTGTAGAAGACGGGGCAGACAACTACAGTACCTGATCCAATGGAAAGGATACCCACCTGAAGACAACTCATGGGAACCTGCGAAGAACCTACACGCCCCTCGCTTGATTCAAACCTTTCATCAAGACCATCCGGAGTTGATGTCTAGCCTGGGCGTCCGGTGTCCGCCCTTAGGAGGGGGGCACTGTCACGGAGGACAAGTCACCTCCGTTCGCCGGGCTGCGGGGCGCATGCGCAGGGGGTTGTTGCTGAGACGCGCACCCGTGCGCGGCCTGTTGGTGCGGCGCGCGCGGGTGCACGGCGGCCCGCGTGTGCGCGCCGTCGCCCATGCGGGTGCCCGGTAGCGCGTCAGGCTGACGCGCTCACTGGGAGGTTACTTTAGACGACACCAGCGCCCAGTCGGGTTGCTGGTTTGTCGTCAGCTCCCTCCCCTGTTCCTTGAGCCTGTGTTTTCCTGCTATTGCCTATATCAGTGTACCGAACCTCTGCTGGCTTGTCTAATCACCACTCTTCCGGATCATCCCTATGCTTACTGCCTGACCTGTGTACCAAACCCCTGGCCTGTTAAACCACTTCTCTGCTGGACTATTCTGCCAATAACCTGCCTGATCTGTGTACCGAACCCCTGGCCTGTTTAACCACTTCTCTGCTGGACTATCCTGCCAATAACCTGCCTGATCTGCGTGCCCCCGGCCTCCTGTATTCATTTCGGGGTCCGGGTGCGCGTGGTCGTAAGGGCGAGCCGCTCTCGGCATCTCGGCCTCGGTGAGTATTGACCTGACAGATACCCACTGGTAGGTGGGTTCCCAGGTGTAGAAGGAAAGCATCTCCAATAGGTGGGTACTATCTCTAATATAAGATGGGAGGTGTTGCGCAAGGGGTTGAAGGAAATGGTCTATGTACATAGAAAACCTGCTGGTGATGCTCTCCATAGCAGCTACTATGGGACGGCCTGGTGGGTTGGACTGATCTTTATGGATTTTTGGTAAATGGTAAAAATAGGGAGTTTTACGAAAACCTTTGATGAGAAATGACAGTTCAGCTTTGGAAATAATACCATCTTCTAGAGCTCTGTGGGCTAATTTTGTGGCTTTCTGGGTGAATTCTGGTAAGGGATCATGAGTGAGTTTGGAATAAGTGTTGGTGTCGGATAATAGTCTGAGTGATTCCGCCATGTAGTCTGAACTGTTCTGTATTACAATGCCGCCTCCCTTGTCTGCTGCCTTTATGATGATATTATGGTTGTTGGTTAACTCATCCAGGGCCTTCTGTTCTGCTTTAGAGAGGTTAGCTCTTTTCTTGGGAGCCGATTTACACATTTGGACAAGGTCGGTATACATGACTTGATAGAATGTCTGTAGATAGGGGCCTTTTTTATGTACTGGGTTGAAGATGGACTTGGGTTTGAATTTTGTATGTTGAATGGGAGGGGATGTTTGGTAGTGTTGAGTGTACAATTCCATATCTGCAAAGGGATATTCTGTATGGAGTTCATCTGGGTCCAAGATGAGGGAGGAATCTGTGTCTGTATCTATTGGGAGGACATCATGGTTAATGGTTTCAATGGGTTCTTGCGAGGGTGGGGGTTTCAGAGAGGATTGGATATTGTAGAATCTTTTCACTGTCAAGTCTCGTATAAATTTATTAAGGTCTTTGAATAACATGAAGGGGTTTGGGCGGATGGTAGGTGCAAAGGTGAGACCTTTGCTCAAGAGTGAGGTCTCTCTATAGATAATATATGGGTGGATAAGTTGAAAATCTTTATACTTTCCGTATTTTTCCTTTTAAGTTTTCATCTGCCCCCCCTTCCTCCTCTCTTGCGTACTTTCTTTTGAAGGTGCCGAGTGGGGGGGCTAACCCTAAAAAATCATCATCCTTGGTTGTTTCTGTGTTGTTGGTCACTGTGGGGCTATAGGATGAAGTAGGAAAAAGGGGGGTTACTAGGTTGGACTGTGTATTTGTTATAACCCTGGTGATGAAAGAAGGAGTACTTGGGCAAAGTGTAGTGGAGTTTGGTTCAACCGCTGGGTTTGAAGGTGTATCTGGTGATGGATCTGGATCCGCATGAGCATTGTTGACTGGTGTGAACATTGTTTTTGACTGGGGGTTATGAGTTTTTTTGTTTTTGTTGGTATTTGCCACTCACTGTGGTTTGGGAATGAGTTGGAGAAGAGGTTGGGGAACGGGGATAGGTGAAGGGTTATGGTGGGAGTGCTGCGTGGTTGTTGTCGGTGAGGGACCTGTTGAGAGTGACCTAGGTGCAGGTCTCCAGGGTGGTGGAGCAACCAGCTTTTTCTTCCAGCAGAAAACCCTGTTGTTAGTATAATCACCAATGTCCCTCCTGAATTTTCCTAATTTGTTTTGGATAAGGTCATTTTCTTGTCTGATGGTGTTCCTTTTTAGTGTCCTGAGCCAGGTGTATGGAAGTTGCGCAATGTGTTGTGTGATGCTGCTGCAGGTTTCCCTAATTTCAGCTACCAAGGTTTCATATTTCCTTTTTCTTTGTGCAATAATAATTTTTATCCATTTTTTTGCACAGAATTCAGATACAAAAGCCCATTCTTTGGATAGGTCTGGGCCTAAGAAGGAACACTGTTTTAACACTCTCAAGCCTCTGGGTGTGATTTTATATGATAAATATTGTTCTAGGAAAAAACCATCCCACCAATGTTGATTGGCGGAGGAGATTTGGTCTTCTAATTTTAAGAATTTTTTGCATAGGGATTTACGGTGACCTGGATAGAGGGAGGTGGGGCTGAAGAAATTGGTTGGGACCAAAGAGTAAAATTCATCTAAAATGTTAAATTTGGCTTTCTCAATTTCTATGATGAGCTCCATAAGTGTGTATCGGTACAAAAAAAAAAAAAGAAAAAAAAAACACAAAAAAAAAAAAAAATTCCACAAATTTTTAGATTAATTAAAAATATATAAAAATGTATATATGTGCTTAGTATTATGGCTTATAAAATAGGAAGACATCCAAAAAGCGGTGCAGCTCAGAGAAGGGCACGACTGTTCAGTAATCATAATCAGCAGAGAAACAAAAGGGTGGGTTTTCCAGTGCTCCGCAACATGTGATGTCTAAGGTAAATAGTACAATGGTAGCTATAATAGCACATAAAAATAAGTCAGGTAAACTCTAGAATGAGGAGGCAGCCATCCTCATTTTTATTTCATTTTTTTTTTCCACATTTTTTTCATCTTCTAAATAAATGTTTTAACTCTAATTCCACTTACTATTATTATCCTTATATTTATTAAACTTACCCCCAATTCATCATATTTTTAATTCTACATACTTTACTTTCAACTTTTTTGTGCTTTTTGGAAGATTGTTGGTCTGCTGGCTGTTGTGGTTCCACAGCCACAGACCTCCAGCCCATACACCTTAACCTAATTAACCTAATTAACCTAATTGCCTCCACTATATATTCAAGCTGCTCTCCTCCAGGGAGCAAAAAGGCCAGTAGAAGGAGCTGTGAGCCCCGAGCGCGTAGCCTGTACTATCCCTGCATTATCCCCAACACCAGCCTGGACGTTTGCCGTGCATCAGTGACATCATTTCCTCTTCTGCACTCCAGAGTGGTCAGCGTGGAGCTTTCCATGCACTGGATGCAGCAGTTCAGTCTGTGTACAGACTCCACATCCAGACGCCTGAAGGAATGAAATCTGAGCCGGAAACAAGATAACAGCACATCCCAGGACACTTTTCCATCTCAAAGAAACACCTCCACCCTGCGAACCAGTAAGTGTAATTGTTACACTAACTTTTATTTTTGCATAAACAAGCTACCACAGTTGGCGCCTCCACACCCCTCCTTTTTTCGTCTGCAGCGTTGAACACATACAAAGCTCACGCCCACATATGTAAACTGTGTTCGCACTACACATGTGAGGTATTGCCACAAACTTTAGAGTGAGAGCAATAATTCTAGTACTAAAACTCCTCTGTAACTCTAAACTGATAACGTATAGAAACTTTTTTTTTTATTTTATTTTAGTTGTCATACATATAGAGAAATAAAGAATTTCATTAATCCATCAATCGTATGAGTTCCAACAAATCCATTCAAAATCCAATTAACAGCATTACTCCTATCTTAAATACATCTACAGACTAGTTATTTGAGATAGTCTTCATTCTCTCTTCTGTTAGACCTGCTTCTTTTGTATGCCCTGACAACATACTTTACTAAGAAGAAAAATCTCTACATATCTGAAGAGGCAAAAGAAGAAAATAAGAAGCCCCATGAGGGAAAGATTTCCTAAAAAAAAAAAAAAAAAACACTGATAGGGGAGATGTACCGAGGAAAAGGCAAGTTTACTATACCATCATCCACGAAAGTGAGGTCACCCCCAAGTCCACACTCTCTTTTTCACATACTCTCAGGAGCAAAGAGGGAACTCCCTTCCTCCGAGAATTTAAATGTATTCCATTGACCCCAAGTTTCTAAATATGTCTCCTTTCGATTTTGAGCCGATAATAGCAAATCCTCCATCCTATTAATCTCTTCAATTCGTGTGACCCATGTAAGAATTGTGGGAGGGTACGTATCTCTCCACTGCCGTACGATACATGATCTAGCCACGTTAATAAGATGGCGCAAAATTAATTTACTATATGTTTCCCCCGGTATGTTTGATATTCCCTACAATAGTGTACAGGGGGGAGTTGACAGATGATAATAAAGTGGTGGAACATATTCGGGAGCAAATACGCAGGGTAGGGCCCAAGGTTGGGTGCTTTTTGAGAGCTGAACTCAGGTCTCCATAGCACCAAACCGCACGACACAATGGGACCTCACACTGTGATTGCTCGATTTTTGGCCATATTTTAAAGCTTGCCTGCCTACACCAGTCTACTAGTCGCGCCATATGAGCCGCCTGATAATATTTCTGCATATCGGGTACCGCTACCCCCCCCGTATTGTTTAGGCATTGTCATTAAACGGTGTTGAATTCTGGGCCTTTTATAGGTCCAAATGAATTCAGTTATCATATTATTAGTCTGTTTAAAGAATTCTGGGGGTATATGAATGGGTAGAGTTTGAAAAAGATAGGAAAATTTAGGCAATACTGACATTTTTATTATGTTACATCTACCGAACGAAGAGAAAAGGCCCTAATGCCATTTAGAGAGTAAGACTTTCACTCTACTCAGTAGAGGTGGGAAATTCAACTCAAAGGTTTGGTCCAATTTAGGTGGAATCAACATGCCCAGGTATTTGATGCCGGTATAGGTCCATCTAAACTTAAAATTCATTTTTAAAGCGTTAATTTGAGTTGTAGTCATAGATAAACCCATTGCCTCTGACTTGGACATATTCATTTTTAAATTGGACAGTGCACCATATTGGTCCAATTCTCTTAGTAGGTTCGGCATAGATATAACAGGATTAGTGAGGCAGAATAAAAGATCATCTGCATATGCAGATACTTTATGATGTAAATCTCCAGTTATTAACCCCCTGATATCCGGGTTTTGCCTGACCTTACAAAGAAATGGCTCTAAGGTGATAGCAAAAAGGAGTGGTGATAAAGGGCACCCTTGGCGGGTGCCATTAGAGATAAAAAAAGGTTCAGATAGAACTCCATTTGCTTTTATTTGTGCCTCCGGCCTTGTGTATATGCTCGAGATCCACCCTACCATCCTCTCCCCTACACCCACATATTGTAGGACTGAGAACATAAAAGACCAATTGACCCGGTCGAATGCCTTTTCGGCATCCGTTCCCAGGAACACAGTGGATGTTTTAGAATGACCGGCTACATGGACTAAATTCAGAGTTTTAATGGTATTATCACGGGCCTCCCACGTTGGAATGAAGCCTGCCTGGTCTGGGTGTACTAATGCAGACAAATGTGGTTGTATACGTGTGGCTAATATTTTTGTAAATAACTTAAGATCTAGAAAAGAAAGAAAAAAAGAGCGCACCAGCCTAGTGCATTATCCTTTACAGATTTATTGATTAAAAACAAGATAAAATCTACTCACAAAGGTTGAAGAAAAAATCGCATCGTATATGGCATAGAGGCGATTAGTCCAGTGGTAGCAGTTTTCCAGGTCCCAGGAAGGAGGCGTACGGACTACTGCTGGCTAACGTGTTTCGAAGGTTAGCCTTCTTCATCAGAGCCTTAGTAGTGTTAGTCTCCTGCTGGTTTTTATACATGTGTCCATCCAAACAAGACTGGTCAGGTTGGTTCTGAGGCTCCTCCCTTAATTAGTGGGCGGTCCTCTGAGAAGGGTGGGTCTTGGCTTTGTTATTATTATTATAAGGCCATAGTGTATTTATTTTTAATAGTATTAAAAAACTTTTTACGTTTAGTATGATTTTAGTCAAATTTATAGTTTTAGTTTTCATTGTAGTTTCTAGTTACTAGTTCTAGCTTTGGTATTTTAATTTTGATTTTTAATTTTTAATTTTTAATTTATAATTCATATTTAGATCAACGGCCATGCATATATTCAGGAGTGCAAACATCCAACAACAGATAGACTGAAATAGTCCTGCCAATACTATTATGTAAGTGAGCCAAGGCATATCAAATGTTCCTTGGAGCTCCTCTCCCCTCTCATCTATGGATTACAGACATCAGAAGACACTGATCAGAGGTCAAAAATCTAAGATCAGAGATAGAGTAGCATACCTTATGATGTACATGTCTGATGGCAGCTCTTTTGCTCGGGCAAAGTGTCTCTGTGGGGACTGTAGCTGTACCGGCTTCCATTGCTGACAGATCCTGGCCGGTGACACGTTCTTGTGTTCTGTAGAGCCTGGTGGAACGCACGCCGCTCCTTTGCTTTGCTTCCACAGGGCGGAAGTGCGGTCGTGACGTCATATCCCGTGTGCCCTTTGGCGCACTAGATTGACATACTATCATAAACAATAGCCTCCATTTTGCCGTAGGCAAAGATAGAGGCCAAAGTCAGACAGAACCGTCTGAGCTATGGATTAGAGGGGGATAATAAATTGAAGTGGAGCTTCTGAAAAGAATATATATATATATATATATATATATATATATATATATATATATATATATATATATATGTGTGTGTGTGTGATAAACTAGATCTGATAGTGCCACTAGAAGGGAGAGGGGAGGGGGAAAGGGAAGAACCAGGGAAGGAGGGGATAAGCTCAATTATCGGATGCTAGACATAATAGTTATCTAAATGTAAACTAGATGGAGAAACAGGGGCTGTTAGAGAAATGGTTCTAGAGCTGTAACCAGAAAGTGACAGTATCCTGAACACATGTATTAGAAAACCGGCAAGAGATGCACTAAAATTAATAATAAAAAGTAGTAATATAAAATATATATAATATATAATGTATAAAATATACATAAATACACATACATCTACATAGACATATATGCGTATAGAAATCTAAAAAGGCAATATTGAAAATAAATCCGTATAGAAGTACACAAAAGTATGTGTACTTTGCCAATGTAATATAAAAAGGGTTTGTTATAACCACATATAAATAATACATATAATGGTTTTGTACATTATTTCGGGTATACCCAGGGGTTATTTAGTAGACACCAACGAAAGGGATAACAAAATCATTATGTCAAATTGATTTGTAAGACAATGGTGATAATGATGATGATGATAATACCAATCGTTTAGGTTATAATCAGACCACCAATTCTATTATATTTTGAAAAATAAAAATAGTAATAACAATAAAAATAAATATAAAAAGGGGTTTATAAAAAGCATTAAGATGTATTGAATATGATATTTGATAACGATAAAGATTAGATTACGTTAGATTAAATGAGATTATAAAAAATTAGTTAATTAAATTGGATGAAATAGATATGGATATAATATATTATTTATAGAATATTAGATAGAGCCACTGCCTACAGATATATGTATATATATATATATATATATATATATATATATATATATATATATATATATACACATATAATTACACGTGTATACACACATATATAAGCACACATATACACACAACCACGTAAAGGACCCGTATATGCTGTGGTCTAGTCTTATGGTAAATGTATATTGGACATATCCTGTGAGAGGGGTATTGCATTGATGTCATCTATGAACTAAAATACAACAATTAGTCCAAGATCTAATAGGATATGACTTAATAAAAATGGAAATGAAATGATAGTACCTAAAAAACTCTACGTATACAGTGATATATGGGGCCTAGTGATAGAGTGCCTAGTGGGGCCTAGTGATAGATGAATGTCACAGCAGTAATAGATTTAATAAATTGAATGGATATAAAATTATCCCTCCACAATGGCTTAGTGCTAGCATTATACTATTTTGTGTATTTCTGATATCCAACAGGCCTGTTTCTCTACCCAATATAGGAATAAAGCGTTCGAAATTCAGAATGTTATTAAAAAGAATTGGAATATTCTGAAGCACGACCCTGTTTTGGGTAAGACACTCCCTGATCATCCTAATATTGTTTTCCGGAAACCCCGAGATCTTAGGAGCCTGATAGCCCCAAGTAGGGTAAAAACATTTACCAACAAACCAACTAATAGTTGGACAACAATATTTGACCAAAAAGGATGCTACAGGTGCGGTATTAAGAACTGTGGCACATGTATGTACATGTGGCATAGGAAAAAAACTGTAGCAGGGAGAGACGGAAGAGTTCATCAAATTAAACAATTCATAAACTGTGGAACAGAGTATGTGATCTACGTATCGTATGTCCATGCGGGCGTCTATACGTTGGCCGTACACAACGTCCAATGCGAGTTAGAATTGGTGAACATAAATGTGGCATCATAAATCTAAGAGACAAATATCCGGTCCCTCGACACTTTGTAGAGGCCCACCAGGGGGACCCCGCAGGCATGAAAGTATTCGGGATTGAGTCTATTGGAGGCGAGCTGGATACAGGAAGAAGACACCAGAGGCTATGCAAGAGAGAAGCCTTCTGGATCTTCACCCTCGGCAGTCTCGCCCCGGGAGGCCTAAATGAAGACCCAGAAATACACAAAATAGTATAACGCTAGCACTAAGCCATTGTGGAGGGCTAATTTTATATCCATTCAATTTTATATCCATTCAATTTATTAAATCTATTACTGCTGTGACATTCATCTATCACTAGGCCCCATATATCACTCTATACATAGAGTTTTTTAGGTACTATCATTTCATTTTCATTTTTATTAAGTCATATCCTATTAGATCTTGGACTGATTGTTGTATTTTAGTTCATAGATTACATCAATGTAATACCCCTCTCACAGGATATGTCCAATATACATTTACCATAAGACTAGACCACAGCATATACGGGTCCTTTACGTGGTTGTGTGTATATGTGTGCTTATGTATGTGTGTATACACGTGTAATTATATGTGTATATATATATATATATATATATATATATACATATATCTGTAGGCAGTGGCTCTATCTAATATTCTATAAATAATATATTATATCCATATCTATTTCATCCAATTTAATTAACTCATTTTTTATAATCTCATTTAATCTAACGTAATCTAATCTTTATCGTTATCAAATATCATATTCAATACATCTTAATGCTTTTTATAAACCCCTTTTTATATTTATTTTTATTGTTATTACTATTTTTATTTTTCAAAATATAATAGAATTGGTGGTCTGATTATAACCTAAACGATTGGTATTATCATCATCATCATTATCACCATTGTCTTACAAATCAATTTGACATAATGATTTTGTTATCCCTTTCGTTGGTGTCTACTAAATAACCCCTGGGTATACCCGAAATAATGTACAAAACCATTATATGTATTATTTATATGTGGTTATAACAAAACCTTTTTATATTACATTGGCAAAGTACACATACTTTTGTGTACTTCTATACGGATTTATTTTCAATATTGCCTTTTAAATTTGATTTCTATGCGCATATATGTCTATGTAGATGTATGTGTATTTATGTATATTTTTACATTATATATTATATATATTTTATATTACTACTTTTTATTATTAATTTTAGTGCATCTCTTGCCGGTTTTCTAATACATGTGTTCAGGATACTGTCACTTTCTGGTTACAGCTCTAGAACCATTTCTCTAACAGCCCCTGTTTCTCCATCTAGTTTACATTTAGATAACTATTATGTCTAGCATCCGATAATTGAGCTTATCCCCTCCTTCCCTGGTTCTTCCCTTTCCCCCTCCCCCTTCCCTTCTAGTGGCACTATCAGATCTGGTTTATCACACACACACATATATATATATATATATATATATATATATATATATTCTTTTCAGAAGCTCCACTTCAATTTATTATCCACCTCTAATCCATAGCTCAGACGGTTCTGTCTGACTTTGGCCTCTATCTTTGCCTACGGCAAAATGGAGGCTATTGTTTATGATAGTATGTCAATCTCGTGCGCCAAAGGGCGCACGGGATATGACGTCACGACCGCACTTCCGCCCTGTGGACCGCAACCTGGAAGCAAAGGAGCGGCGTGCGTTCCACCAGGCTCTACAGAACACAGGAACGTGTCACCGGCCAGGATCTGTCAGCAATGGAAGCCGGTACAGCTACAGTTCCCACAGAGACACTTTGCCCAAGCAAAAGAGCTGCCATCAGACATGTACATCATAAGGTATGCTACTCTATCTCTGATCTTAGATTTTTGACCTCTGATCAGTGTCTTCTGATGTCTGTAATCCATAGATGAGAGGGGAGAGGAGCTCCAAGGAACATTTGATATGCCTTGGCTCACTTACATAATAGCATTGGCAGGACTATTTCAGTCTATCTGTTGTTGGATGTTTGCACTCCTGAATATATGCATGGCCGCTGATCTAAATATGAATTATAAATTAAAAATTAAAAATTAAAGATCAAAATTAAAATACCAGAGCTAGAACTAGTAACTAGAAACTACAATTAAAACTAAAACTATAAATTTGACTAAAATCATACTAAACGTAAAAAGTTTTTTAATACTATTAAAAATAAATACACTATGGCCTTATAATAATAATAACAAAGCCAAGACCCACCCTTCTCAGAAGACCGCCCACTAATTAAGGGAGGAGCCTCAGAACCAACCTGACCAGTCTTGTTTGGATGGACACATGTATAAAAACCAGCAGGAGACTAACACTACTAAGGCTCTGATGAAGAAGGGTAACCTTCGAAACACGTTAGCCAGCAGTAGTCCGTACGCCTCCTTCCTGGGACCTGGAAAACTGCTACCACTGGACTAATCGCCTCTGTGCCATATACAATGCGATTTTTTCTTCAACCTTTGTGAGTAGATTTTATCTTGTTTTTAATCAATAAATCTGTCAAGGATAATGCACTAGGCTGGTGCGCTCTTTTTTTCTTTCTTTTCATTTAATATTAGGACAATCCCATCCTAAAGAGCAGCAAGGCCGAAATCCACAGTCCTTCCTGAACCCTTGAGATCTTTTAGCTAATACACCTGTGCGCAAGAGTATTTTTGCATCTTAACTTAAGATCTACATTCAATAATGAAATGGGGCGATAGCTGCCACATATTGATGGGTCCTTATCCTCCTTCGGAATAAACGGTGATATGTGCTTTCAGGGTTTCTGGAGTAAATCCTGTCCCATGTCCCATTGCATTAAATGTTTGTACCATCTGCTTACCCAACTGAGGGAAAAATGTCTGGTAGTATTTATGTGTAAAGCCATCCGGACCCGGAGCTTTCCCTGGTTTGGATGTCTTGATGGTCTCTTGCAATTCCTCTAAGGTAATAGCAACGTCCAACTCTTCTCGAATCTGCTCTGTCAGTTGAGAAATACCTGAAGAGGAAATATATTCCTCCATGATATTTTGAGGTTGTGATCTGGTAGGCAAATTATATAAAGATTGGTAAAATCTACGAAAGGTCGGGAGGGAAGGTGTACTTTTCTACCTTCAGGGTCCACTAAGTGGGGGACATAGGATTGAGTCCTCTGTTCCTGTAAAGCTCTAGCCAGTGAACGTCTCCTGTCTCATAATAATATTTCTGGCATATCTGAAGTGCTGCTTTAGCTCTATGTTGGAGTAACTCTGTCACTTGTCTACGCAATTTAAGGAGTTCTGTCTCCCCAGTGCACCTCGTGTTCTGTTTATGTTGGGACTCTAACATCTGTATATCTGTCAGTAATTGGGTCAATTGGGCCCCCCTTTCCTTTTTTATTCTGGACCCATGCTTAATGAGTACCCCTCTTATTACCGTTTTGTGCGCTTCCCAGATTATCCCTGCATCTGTCTCCTCTACAGTATTATATTGAAAATAATACTGCACTTCCTTAATAACGTCCTCAACCACCATCTTATCTTCCATCAAACTCTCATTTAATCTCCACTGTCTCCTCTTGTCAGAGGAATACTCATTCATAGTTAATGTCAGTGAGACCGGGGCATGGTCTGACCATGTGATACTCCCTATAGCCACCTCTTTAACCACCGTTAACATACTCTGTGGAGTGAAAAATAAGTCAATTCTAGAATATGCTTTATGTGACACTGAATAGAAGGTGTAGTCTCTTTCGTCAGGGTGATACGCTCTCCACGCGTCAGTAAGTTGGTGATTATGCAATATTTGTAAGACTTGTTTACGTAGACCTGTAGCTACTGAGGATCTTCCCCCTGATGTATCCATCTTCGGGTCTAGAGGAAGATTAAAATAACCCCCCAAGATAAGTTTACCATCAGTAAATTTCATCAGCTTATTAATAGTAGCGCAGATAAATTGATCTTGATTATTATTGGGGGCATATATTGTGGCAAAAGTCACTTTTATGCCACCCATCATCCCTTTGAGGAATAGAAATCTGCCCTCTATATCTGTTTTTTTGTCTATTAATGTCCAGGAAATTCATCTTGAAACCAATATAGAGACCCCTCTTGATTTAGCTGCCCTATTAAATGCATGATATGCATAACGGTAGAAGTTGTTCTTAAGAATTGGTACCTTACCCTCTCTGAAATGGGTTTCCTGAATGTACGCCACATCCAAGTGTGAGCGTTTCAAATCTTGCATAAATCCCACAGGGGGTCAAATGCAAAAAAAGAAAGAGGAGAAAGAAAAAAAAAAAAAAGTGAAAAAAACCCTCACAGGGGGTGTTAGGGGGCTAACGATCTTCTTCTAGGAGCAAGTGAACCTCTTCTCTAGCATATCCTGATTAGAGTGTTCTTTCAAACCCAAATCAGGCCCGGAGACCATTCCAGTGAGAAAATAATGACACAACAGTCAAATGTCTGGAATGTTCTGCTTTTTACTTCCGTAGACAATCACTTATATAATCAAAACGACATCACAAAAAAAGTTCAACCCTTTCATTAATATACAGACATTACGTATACATCAGATGATTAAAAACCACCTAAAAATGAGACATTATTTCTTCATACAGAAACTATAAACAAGCAAAAACCTTCATGCGTCATTTCGGGGAAATCGTGTTATTTACAAGGATTTGAAACTAACTTTTGATAGACGTCACATATACATATTATTCTAAGATGGATACATATTCTTATAGCTAAAATAAAGGACAGCAAGCTAAAATATCCTTACAATCCCCTCTTTGATCACACATGTATATATATATATATGTATGATCTCACTTCCTTATCATGGCGATATTCTCAGTTTGCATCTGATGATACATACTGAGATAAGTTTTATTGGGAGATGAGGGATCTGAAATGCGAGTGGCTCTATTAATAAGGCACATAATAAGCTTGTACACAAGATAAAGGAAAAGGAAAAAGAATATCCAAGAGAATATCCCTCCAAATCCAAAATTAACATTTCCAAAAGGTCTCAAGGTCTGGGCTATGTTGCAAGCCTCTTGTTGCAGCTTGGCCACCTCTTTTCTATGCTATGCTATCACATCATAATAGTCTGGTACCTCTATACTGGTATTGTGTACCCAAGTACAACATTCATAATCCTCAGTCATTTCACATAATCCTGTAAGGGCTGAACTCATGCTCTCAATGGCTAAGTCATGCAATTCTAGTTGTTTTCTAATAGCCCTAGTTTCAACATTAAGTTTAGAAATGTCTTCAGAATTCTTTTCCATCATCTCATCAATAATTCCTGAATAATTATTTAACCTTTTCATCAAATCTATTCCCCATCCTGTCCAGGAAGGGAACCATGCCCAGGCCATATCCTTCTCAAGGAATAACTCTCTCTTGTTACGATGCTTTAATGGATACCTTGGTTGTATACTAGCTTCAAGCAAATGACTCCCATCACTATCACCTATCACCCCCATTATGAGCACCAGTGAGGCCAGATAACACCAGCCTTGGACCTCTTGTGGAATCCAGGGATAACAAGTCTTTCCACAACAAATATAAGTGTGGTCACCAAACGAGAAGGGGCGTATTCACAGTAGTTTCTTATCTACTGCTGTAACTATTGCCAGAACCTGAAACAAATGCTGTACAAATTTACTACTATCATTTTTAGAGGCAAGAATCTTTTCAAAATTAGCCCGTACTCTGACCTCATCGTGGTGTGTTTGATATAAAAAACAAGACTTCCCACTAGGGGCATAGCAATTAGAAATATTCAAAACAAATTGACTACAGATATGAGCATTTCTAGTAGAATTCCCTAAATTGAAACACCAGGTAGGATTATGACTTCTATTGATGATGTGAAAGGAAATGGTGTCATTAGTTCTTCTGCTGACATTCAAAAGGTCAAGGGGAATATTTCCTTTTAAAAGGGGAGTAATATTTAAAGGTATAGCTATTAGGGGTATCCTAACAGTGCTAAGGTGCAATTTGCCACAAATCCAACATTTCTGAAATCCTGATTTCCGAGCATAAGCATATTTAAATTTTAACAAAAGCATTTTATCAGCAAAATTATCTTCAATGTCTCTTTTATTTCTAACTTGTATCACTGTAATGTTCTTCTGTGTATGTGTGTTTCCACAAATACTTTTAATCGCACCCAAATCTTCAGGGTGGTAGATACAGTTAGTGATGATCCAAGTGGGCGGAAACACTATCAGGGTGATCAGGAACAGGAAGCAAAATGTTTTGCCAGAAGTCTGTGGTGAAATAAGCGAGGTCATCTTCTCTGGCCGGACCTGCTTTTCCAGGAACTCCTCCTTCATCTGCTTGGACTTCTGCTTGAGGGCCTCCTTTATTAAGGATCTCCTTCCTGCTCTTGGGGCTTTTTTGCAACCTTTTTCACTCGGCTGGCATGGATCCTGGACTAGCAGTTTTCCACCAAGATAGCCGTTCTGATCACTGCAATCACCTTAGTAGGAGGTCCAAAGGGATACTCTTGCTTCTTATTTCTGTTCAGCTGTTGGACCACCACGGTGTCTCCCTCCTTGAAGAGGTGAGTAGCTTCCTGTGAAGAAAAAAGAGAGGTGCGAGCAACATTTCTTTGACTGTATCCAATATTTCAACCAGTTTTCTTACATATTCTTCCTGTATTAAGTCTAAGTCTCCCTTTTTTACCATTAAAGGTGCTCTGGCCTATGGGGTGGGGAAAAATCTACTCATCAAAACTTCTAAAAAAAACTTATTTCTGCCAGAACTGCTGGGAGGACCCTTCTCCAGTTGGCAAAGGTTCCCCCTGTGGCCTTTCTTATCTTGTCTTTTATTGTTCTATTCATTCTTTGTACTATTCCTGAACTTGGAGGGTGATAGGGAATGTGAAACTTCCATTCTATCTTGAGAGTTTTTACCAAGTCCTGGCAGACCCTGGCTATAATAGCTGGACCATTAGAGAACATGTCCACAATTATCAAAAGATATTCCTGTCTTTTTGCCTAGTTTGGGCCTGTGTGTGAAATCAGCCGTAACTCGTATACCTGCGTGGCCTATTCCGTGGTACTATGAATGCACTTGCTGTTGGTATACATGGTTTCCCCTCTTTGCAGAGAAATCCAGACCTTGGATCTCTCTACACACCCTTTCCATTCCAGTCCCTTAACTTATAATTTGATGCATAATCCTGGGGATCTGCAAGTGACTTTTCAAAAGGGGATAGGTCAGGTATCAGCATAACAATTTGGATGTCTGCTGTCTGTGAGATAGCAGCTTATTTAGCAGCAGGGTCAGCCAGACCTGCTCATTTCTCCTGGCCATCTCTGTCTATTGGCCTGTGTGTGCTCTGCAGTGTACTATAGCCTAGAGCAAGAACCATCCACAAAAACATTCTGTGTGTCTGGTAGTGCTGTGGACCTGGGTGATGTGTCTTGGTGAATGAGGTTTATGCAGTCATATTATGGCACAACCTCATCCTGTTCTCCTTTTTAATCCTAAAAGAGCGTTTAAAATCACCTCATATCCGCTCAAACTCTGAGCAGACATGTGCTGTGTATGTACATTTTTCAACAAGATTGACACATTGTAAGTGATGTGAAGTGTGGCGTCGTGTCCCACAGTGAAAGAAGTGACCATCTCAACCATCATAGATCAGGACGCTTGAGCGCACCGGGACCATCTTTGAGAAAAAAACTACAGGGCACAGTCTCCCACTATATTCCTGGGCCAGTACTTCCGCCATGGTTCTGCAATTTTCCCTGGCAAACAAGTGGAACATTTTGCCATATTCAAGGAGGCCTGAGGCTCGGGCTGGTAACCATTACACATTTCAACATGGCAAAACATGGCAAAAACATTTAACATTTCATCAGACCATTTTACAGTATCAGACATTTCAGAGACATTACTTCAAAAACATTGCTTGTCTCAATATATTGTCATTGAAAGAGCAGTCAGGTATCCATTGGCGGCAGTAACCAATCATACCTAGGAAGGTGAGCATGTCCTTCCTATTAAGTGGGCGGGGCAGACCCATTCAGAGCCGCAGCTCTTTTATGACTGACTCTTCTTTCTCCTTTTGTGAGCACAAATACTCAACTGTTTTTTTTTTCTTGACAACATTGTAACTTTTCCTTAAACATTTTGTAACCACATACATGTAACCATTTCAATAAAGATAGGCTATCAGCTCGGCAGTACTCCTCTGAAGAACTACAAATCAAAAAATCACCAACATACTGCAACAGTACAGAACCATGAGGGGCAGTCCAGGGCCCAAGGGTGACTTGGAGTACAGTGACCGTGTCTCCTCGTCTAAAGGGATGAAAAAAACATTCTTTAAATCAATCACAGTAAAATACTCTGCATCGCATGGCATGGCGGTAAATATTGATGGCACATCAGGCACTACTTGGGCAATTGGTACGACTAGGCTATTGATGTCCCTTAGGTCTTGTACAAACCTATAGTCACCATTTGCCTTTTTTTTTTTTTTTTTTTTTACTGGGAGTATTATAAGGCGAGACAATTTCCCTTAAGATTCCTTTCTTTAAGAAATCCTCTTTCTCTGTATGTAACTCCCTCTTTGTCCTTGCCCCCTTTCCTCTTTTTATAAAAGTTTCCCCTTTGATTTCCTAAGAAATCAATTTGCTAATGTGTTGATACTGGTGTTTGTTTTGGGATGTCAAAACATCCTGCTGCGTCTTTTTCAATCAACGTTTTTTTTTTTTTTTTTTCAAGACAGACTTTAATAAGTCTGTATTTAAAGGACTGTGCATTTCATCTTAAGTGTTAAATCCGGCGTCTTGTGTAATGAAAGGAAAACTTTATATAACTAACTGCGCAGTTACTTCCTCTTTTTTACTCCGTGCTTTCTGCTTGTTTTAAAACTACGTGTTTTGTATTCTGACCCTTTACGGCGTGCGCAGCCTCTACAGCTTTCAACTTCTGCGTTGTGGTATGTAAGATTTAACCCTTAATTTACCATCCCATGACTCTGCTAAACCCATCGTGGACAATGTATGGGCTAGGACACTATAGGGAGCCTCGGTCCAGCCGATCTCCACAACATATATATTTATTTCTTTATAAACATTCTAATTAGATACTAAGTCTCTTTTTTCCTTTTTGCAGTATGCCAACAGGTTCAAACAGTGCCTTCAATTGCAGTAATACTAATGCCACAAACAATTCCCCACTATTTATTACAGTCAGTGAGATATTAGTACTTGAACCCTGTTGGCAAAAAGCCAAATGTCCAAATTTTGCACTTGACTTCCCCTTTGCAAGAGATGTCAGTAGCAAAAAGAATTATTCAAATAGCATGTTTTAATCAAAAGTTATCCTCACCAATTTAATTACCTTAAAAAAAGTGTTATTAACGCTCTACCCATATTTTAAATGGTAAAAACGTCCCTAATGTCACAATACTTCAAAGACCGGGGACAGACTTGATAAGTCTCCCCTGCTCTTCCAATAAGTGACATTACTCCCTGCACTGTCAATCCTTCTTAAAACACAAATTTGTGTAAACCAGTAATACAATCAGGACACTTTTGAAACCTTTTCTTTTTTTTTTTACTTTCCATAAGATGACACTGAACGGCTGATTACAGCAAGGCAAATAAAATATTTTTACTCACTGCATCAATGCCAGAATCATCCTGCCAACTATATATATATCTATATCTTATACTTTAGAGTCAAAGCATTTATATATAAATCATTAAAAGTCAGCATCAATACATCACCAAATATTGTAACATCACTCTACGTTTCATTATAATACAATGACAATACAATGCAGTGGAAAGGTGTCATCTTACCTTATGACACCTGACAAATTCCACACAGACAAAACAGATGACCTTATTTTATCTACTTATTTTATCTACTTATTTTATCTCCTAAGCGAAAGAAAGGCAAACAAAGAGGTTTGGGTTTTTCCAGGACACTCTATCAGATATCTTTATAAAAGTTACAGTACTGTATTATATAATTTGGGTTTCTCAGAACCCCTTGGACTAACTCAGAGTCCTTTCTTTTTAGAACTATCTCAGAGTTCTTTGGACTAACTCAGAGTCCTTTGGACTAACTCAGAGTCCTTTGATCCGTCACCCGAACGAATCTCTGCGAGATTCATACATTTACATAAATGTTTTTAACACTACACCTTCTGTTAACCCCATATAAGGAAACGGTCTTTTAAACTAAAGTCACGGTGAAAGAAATAATAATAATTAAATCAGACTCACCGGACTTTAGAAACTTGGATGATGATCTTGGATGATGATCATCTCATAAACAATGACCATCCCACCGCTGCCACCAAAACTCTGTTAGGGGGCTAACGATCTTCTTCTAGGAGCAAGTGAACCTCTTCTCTAGCATATCCTGATTAGAGTGTTCTTTCAAACCCAAATCAGGCCCGGAGACCATTCCAGTGAGAAAATAATGACACAACAGTCAAATGTCTGGAATGTTCTGCTTTTTACTTCCGTAGACAATCACTTATATAATCAAAACGACATCACAAAAAAAGTTCAACCCTTTCATTAATATACAGACATTACGTATACATCAGATGATTAAAAACCACCTAAAAATGAGACATTATTTCTTCATACAGAAACTATAAACAAGCAAAAACCTTCATGCGTCATTTCGGGGAAATCGTGTTATTTACAAGGATTTGAAACTAACTTTTGATAGACGTCACATATACATATTATTCTAAGATGGATACATATTCTTATAGCTAAAATAAAGGACAGCAAGCTAAAATATCCTTACAGGGGGTCTAGTGCAAAAAAACAAAAAAAAACAAACATAAATAAATATAACCCTACAGGGGATCTAGTGAAAAAAAAATTATAAAAAAAGGGTGCGATACTCCGTGCATATGTGTGTAGCTAAAACCCGCATGGATAAAGATACGGGGAGGGCTGTGTTGTATGGCCTTCCTTTTTCATATATTAGGTGTAGTTTTCCTTGTGCTGTCTCGTGCAGTCCCCTCTACTCCCTACCCCTCTACCCCCCCTTCCCTCCAGTGCACCCCAGATCCTCTATTCAACCATCATAACACCTTTCTTATCGTCAACAAAAGAGAAGTTGGACAAGAATTCAAACAACAAAAAACATTTCCATCTAGGCTTATAACATGAATCCAAATATTCAGTTCAGTACCCCTGTTAGAGGAAAGAAAGAAGGGAGTGGCATATACTTATGTATTAATAAAACGAGGATCTATATATCCCCTTCCTTTTCCCTCCCAGGGAAGGTATGGTGATCCTTATGCTATCTCGTGCAATCCCTCTTACCCCCCCCTCCAGCACATCCCAGATCCTCTATATATCCACCATATGACCTGTCTTGTCATCAATACATTAGAATAATAAAGTAATAAAAATTCAAAACATAAACATTTCCAGCCCGACTTATAAGTCCCATAGTTCAGTCCAATACATCTGCTGGAGAAAAGAAGGGATTGGCATATACTTATGTGCATACTTATATATAAAAAAAAAAAAACAAGGATCTGTATGACTCCCTCCCCCTCCATCGTCAAGAAGGGGGAGGGGGAGGGAGGTCTCCCACTGGGCAGAAAAGGGAATGGTGAGAGAGATGGGACCACCCAGTACCCCCCCAAAACAGACAAAAAAAACCCCACAGGGGGTCTAGTGAAAAAAACCCACAGGGGTTCTAGTGCAAAAAACAAACAAAAAAACAGCCCCCTGGTTTCATTCTTCCAGCTTCTCCGCCGAATCTCCCCTCTGTTATATTCACAGTTTCACTTTCCTGTTTATGATACTATGTTCTCTCTACTTTCTGCGCACTCTTGGGACCAACTACAACCAGTCTGGAACCTCAAATGGATCAACACCCAGAAACAAAAAGAGGTCTGATAAGTCTGCTCTGGAACGCAACCAGAAAGATAGAGTGCCCTTTTTTATCAGCACTGAAATTGGGGACCTCCACCGATATGTCCCACCCCAGTCTCGTACCCGCTCTAATAATGGGAGTAGTAGGGCTCTGCGCTGCAATGTAGCTCTTGATAGGTCTGGTAGAATTTTCACCTGGCCCCCCTTAAGGTCTATTGTTCCTGTCTCCCAGGCTTTCTGCAAAATGGCCTCCCTATGTGCGAAATAATGCAAACAACACACCGCGTCCCGGGGGCGATTAATGACCTTGGACTTTGGGCCTAATGCTCTATGAACTCTATCAAGTTCCAAATTTAAAGGCATAGCGTCTTTTAGTATATTTTCAAAAATAGATTTTACCATGTCCTGTAGGTTTTCCTGGTCTAATGCCTCTGGGATTCCTCGCAGGCGCACATTGTTGCGTCTACTCCGATCTTCGAGGTCCTCCAACTGTAGCTGTAGCGCCACTGAAGTCTCTTTTTGGGTGTAACTATCTCTCTCCAGTATGCTCACTCGCTGTTCCAGGCTTTGATATGCACTCTCCCCATCCCTCACGCGCTCCAAAAGTATTTGTAGCTCACCCCGGACCAGCTCCAGCTCCTTATGGTGTGCATCCTCCACTTTTCCAATAAGGGTTTCTATGTCTGCCCGTGTGGGGAGAGCCTGTATAAGTGTCTTTAGGTTCTCCAGTTTCAACCCCGCTGCTTCCTTCTCCCCAGGTAGGGGGATTATAGGTGTAGCCCCCGCTACCGCAGCCAACGTTCTGGGGCTCTGTGGGATAGTCTGTAGCGCTTCCACGCTAGTTCTCACTGACATCTGTCCTTGGGCTGGCTGCATAGGTGTACTCTCCCTAGGCTGCAGCAGCACGTTTGCCTTCCCTCTCTCACTTCCGGGTTCAAGTCCTGCACCCTGTACCGTGGGGAAGTAGCGGTGGATCTCTGGCTGCAACTCCCCCTCTCTGGGAAGCCGGACCAGCTGGGCTGCTTTACGTGCGGTTCTCGTCTCCCTCTGTCTCCCCGAGTTCATACCGCTGTAGTCTCACCAAGAGATAGCCTTGAGGTCCCACCAGACTAATCCTAAAACACTGCTAGCATGTTGGTCAGTTAATCAGCCTCATAAGGAGCAGGCTGGGGCTGGGAGCTTGTGTCTCTCACTCCCTCACCTGGCCATGTGCAGACCACTCCCCCCCCTGAGCTCGTGTAGAAACTTTTCGAGCGTCACCTGTGGAGAGTACCGTAGTTTGGCGCCATTCCACGAGTGTTCCCAAATTTGAATCATGACATGTTTAGTATCTATTTACTCGGTGTAACATCTTTCATATTTTACAAAAGAATTGGGGTAAATATTATGGTTTTTTTTTAATTCATTAAAGTGTATTTTTTCCAAAAAAATAACATTTGAAAAATTGCAACAACAGCCATTTTATTCTCTAGGGCCTCTGCTAAAAAATATATATAATGTTTGGGGGTTCTAAGTAATTTTCGAGGAAATAATACAGATTGATACTTGTAATTATAAAATTTAAGAAAAGGGCCTGGTTCTTAAATGGTTAGTTACATTTTTCAAGAGCTGTTGAACCAGTTTGTGATTGTATATCTGGATGACATTCTCATCTTTTCTGACAACTTGGAAGAACATCACAAGCATGTTTGCACTGTCTTTGAAAGATTAAGGAAGAACCAATTTTACATCAAACTGGAGAAATGTGAGTTTGAATGAACCCAGATCCAGTTCTTGGGAAATATTATTTCTCCCAAGAAGATCAAAGCAGTGGTGAATTGGCCTGCTCCTGGAAACGTTAAGGCAATACAATGATCTGTTGGATTTGCCAACTTCTACAGAAAATTAGAAGATGGAGGCTTCAGACTCTGCTGTGGGAGCTATCCTTTCTCAGCAAAAAGGAGAAAAAAATGCAGCTTCATTCTTTTGCCTACTTCTCTCGCTTAAAGTCTTCCACTGAAAATAATAATGACATTGGGAACAAAGAGTTGCTGGCAATTAAGCTTTTTCCAAATGGAGACATCTGCTGGAAGGGGCTAATCATATTGTAACTGTTAGGGATGAGCCTGATGTTTGAGTCAAGCATCGGGTGTTTATTTACTTGCAAATAAACCAAACATATGGGGCTTACGCTGCAAATTCGAGCACCTGCGGAACGCCCCATAATGCACTGCGAGATTGTAGTGCATTGACGTCTGATGATTGGCCAAAGCATGCACCTGACCTGCATGCTTTGGCCAATGGCAGCTCGATCTGCTGCGAGAAACCATAATTGGCCAAAGGCAGGGTGCTTTTGGCCAATCATGGCTCAGGGGGACCAAGTCCACGCCCCACGCTATATAAGGCTGCTTACATAGCGGCTGTGTATAGTGTGTGGATGGAGATAGATTGAACTAGATTAGGCAGGCAGGTTAGTTAGAGGCAGTGTATTTATATATATATATATATATATATATATATATATATACACATGTATAATATGTGTGTGTTTGTATATATACTCTGCATTTAGTGTAGACTAGATATTCAGTGTAAACTCTGTATTCAGTCAGTGCAGGCGGTGTAGTTTATATATAATATAGGGTATTGAAGTGGTTAAGGGGGACCCTGCGCCAAAAGAAAAAAAATGGCGTGGGGGGTCCCCCCAAAATCTATAGCAGGCCCTTCAGGTCTGGTATGGATTTTAAGGGGAACCCAAAATTTAAAAAAAAATTGTGTGGGGGGGCCCCCAGAATCCATACTGGACCCTTATCCAAGCATGCAACCTGCCAGGTCAGGATGGGGGGGGCGAGCGAGCACCCCCCCTCCTGAACCATACCAGGCCGCTTGCCCTCAACATGGGGAGGGTGCTTAAAATGAGCACTTTTCTTATTCATGCCCCATAGACTTTAACGGTGTTCGCATGTTCGCACAAATTTTTTGCCTTTTCGCATGTTCTGGTGCAAACTAAACCAGGGGGTGTTCGGCTCATTTCTAGTAACTGTTATAAAAATCTATAATTTGTTCCATCAAGGGATTGTCTTCTAGACAAGGCACATTGGTTGCTGTTCTTTTTCAGGTTCAATTTTGTTATTTGTTATCAACCTGGGCCCCTATAGGTAAACAACTCTGAATGCACGATACTGCCTCAAAATAATTTTCTAGGGGCCACAAGTTCTAAGGCATTCTTGAATCTTCTTAAAGAGAGGTATGAGAATGACACAATTCTCAATCATCCTCCTTGGACATTAACCTTGAGTACAAAAAATGGCTTTTGGACTCGAATACATTTTCTCTATGTACCTGAATCAATTTGGGTAGAAGCCTTCAGATTAGTTGACTCTAAACTTGCTACCCATTTTTGGGGTTTTATTAAGACAAAAGAGCTCCTATGTTACTTTTGGTAGCCCAGTTACAAGAAAGATGTCAGGAACTATGTGGCCTTGTGTCTGAACTGTACACACAGTAAGGCACCTCAATCCTCTCCTTTGGTGTTATTCCATTTACAACTCCCTGTTCCATCAAGATCAAAGGGGTCAATTTCTATGGACTTTGTGGTCAAGGTCCCCCCCTCAAAGGGGATGACCTCTATCATGGTAGTTGTTCACCATCCCACTAAGTTGGTTAATTTTATACCAAATAAGGGAGTATCCACTGCTGAAAAAACTGCATAGTTAATGGTTAGAGAAGTCTTTAAACTACATGGAATTCCTGATAATGTGGTGTCTGACAGAGGAGTACAGTTTACTTCACAGTTTTGGAAAAAGTTTTTTCTCAACTTTAGGTGTAACAATTAAACTGTACTCTGCTTTTTATCACCAGTTTAATGGTCAGACTCAAAGGACCAATAAAACTTGGGAGCAATAATTTCAATGTTTTATTATCTTCATAACTGAGGATGACTGGGTGGACTACCTTGCTATGGGCGAGTTTGCTTATAACACTTAGCACAACATATGCAACTGTGTTCCTGAAAAATGTGTATAGAACTGAATGGGACTTTAATTGTGCCTCTAAGAATTATGAATAGATAGAAATCAATGAGAAAATACATAATTTTATTCAAGAATAAAAACAGTTAATAACACATTACAGTTAATACGGTTGAATTGGATTCAGGGTGTGCAAATTCCCAATTTTAACAGTTATGGCCTACGCGTTTCGCAGACAAGGCCGCTTCGTCAGGGCCTTTGAGAATGGCACAATGTGATCATGTGTAGATTCTACAAATAAGGCATCGATTAATATTGCATAAATTTATAAAGTTACATCGGTAAAGACTACAATATGAAATATATATATAGACATTGATGCATAAATTTATACAAAAATATATATTGATGAGAAATTGTTACCAATGTTCACTAAACAGATCTGGGTGTTTTATAAAATATTAAACAGACAAACATAGCTGCATTATCAGTCCATTAGGGGTGTGTGTGGCGATGCTAGTCAACGTGTGAGGTTAAACAGTGATCAACTCTATCTTGTTTAATGTCTAAACAGGTAATGCTGCAGTTTTGTATAGGAAGAAAAAGAGAATGTATATATGTAAATATAAATCATATTATTCTATCAAAAAGTTTCTCCCACTCACCCGAGAACTGTAAATGGAGGATGCCGGCTTGGCGGGACAATGTGAGGCCTTTGTGCTCGTGGGATTGCTCCACCCCAACCCTCCTCACCCGAGAGGAAAGGGCAGGCCCCTATATATGCAGATGAAAGAGCATGGTAAACTAAATGATTAAAAAGTGATAATGATAAAAGATACCTCCAAAGACAAATGGATGTGTCAGAATTAGGGATGAGCCGAACACCCCCCTGTTCGGTTCGCACCAGAACATGCGAACAGGAAAAAAATTCGTTCGAACACGCGAACGCCGTTAAAGTCTATGGGACACGAACATGAATAATCAAAAGTGCTAATTTTAAAGGCTAATATGCAAGTTATTGTCATAAAAAGTGTTTGGGGACCCGGGTCCTGCCCCAGGGGACATGGATCAATGCAAAAAAAAGTTTTAAAAACGGACGTTTTTTCAGGAGCAGTGATTTTATTAATGCTTAAAGTCAAACAATAAAAGTGTAATATCCCTTTAAATTTCGTACCTGGGGGGTGTCTATAGTATGCCTGTAAAGGGGCGCATGTTTCCTGTGTTTAGAACAGTCTGACAGCAAAATGACATTTGGAAGGAAAAAACTCATTTAAAACTAGCCGCGGCTATTGCATTGCCGACAATACACATAGAAGTTCATTGATAAAAACGGCATGGGAATTCCCCACAGGGGAACCCCGAACCAAAATAAAAAAAAAAAAATGATGTGGGGGTCCCCCTAAATTCCATACAAGGCCCTTCAGGTCTGGTATGGATATTAAGGGGAACCCCAGCCAAAATTGAAAAAAAAAATTGACGTGGGGTTCCCCCTAAATTCCATACCAGACCCTTCAGGTCTGGTATGGATTTTAAGGGGAACCCCGCGCCAAAAAAAAAAAAAAAAAACGGCGTGGGGTCCCCCTAAAAATCCATACCAGACCCTTATCCGAGCACGCAACCTGGCAGGCCGCAGGAAAAGAGGGGGGGACGAGAGTGCGGCCCCCCCCCCCTCCTGAACCGTACCAGGCCACATGCCCTCAACATTGGGAGGGTGCTTTGGGGTAGCCCCCCAAAACACCTTGTCCCCATGTTGATGAGGACAAGGGCCTCATCCTCACAACCCTGGCCGGTGGTTGTGAGGGTCTGCGGGCGGGGGGCTTATCGGAATCTGGAAGCCCCCTTTAACAAGGGGACCCCCAGATCCCGGCCCCCCCCCTGTGTGAAATGGTAAGGGGGTACTTACCCCTACCATTTCACTAAAAAACTGTCAAAAATGTTAAAAATGACAAGAGACAGTTTTTGACAATTCCTTTATTTAAATGCTTCTTCTTTCTTCTTTCTTCCTTCATCTTCTTCTGGTTCTTCTGGCTCTTCTGGTTCTTCCTCCGGCGTTCTCGTCCAGCATCTTCTCCGCGGCGTCTTCTATCTTCTTCTCCTCGGGCCGCTCCGCACCCATGGCATGAGGGGAGGCTCCCGCTCTTCTCTTCATCTTCTTCTCTTCTTCATCTTCTTCTTCATCTTCTTCTTCTTCTTCTTCTTCCTTCTTCTCTTCTTCCTGTCTTCTCCGGGCCGCTCCGCAGCCATGCTGGCATGGTGGGAGGCTCCCGCTGTGTGACGGCGTCTCTTCGTCTGACGGTTCTTAAATAACGGGGGGCGGGGCCATCCGGTGACCCCGCCCCCCTCTGACGCACGGTGACTTGAGGGACTTCCCTGTGACGTCACGGGGAATGCCACAGGGAAGTCCCGTCATGTCACCGTGCGTCAGAGGGGGGCGGGGCCACCGGGTGGCCCCGCCCCCCGTTATTTAAGAACCGTCAGACGAAGAGACGCCGTCACACAGCGGGAGCCTCCCTCCATGCCAGCATGGCTGCGGAGCGGCCCGCAGAAGACAGGAAGAAGAGAAGAAGAGAAGAAGAGAAGAAGGAAGAAGAAGAAGAAGATGAAGAAGAGAAGAAGATGAAGAGAAGAGCGGGAGCCTCCCCTCATGCCATGGGTGCGGAGCGGCCCGAGGAGAAGAAGATAGAAGACGCCGCGGAGAAGATGCTGGACGAGAACGCCGGAGGAAGAACCAGAAGAGCCAGAAGAACCAGAAGAAGATGAAGGAAGAAAGAAGAAAGAAGAAGCATTTAAATAAAGGAATTGTCAAAAACTGTCTCTTGTCATTTTTAACATTTTTGACAGTTTTTTAGTGAAATGGTAGGGGTAAGTACCCCCTTACCATTTCACACAGGGGGGGGGCCGGGATCTGGGGGTCCCCTTGTTAAAGGGGGCTTCCAGATTCCGATAAGCCCCCCGCCCGCAGACCCTCACAACCACCGGCCAGGGTTGTGAGGATGAGGCCCTTGTCCTCATCAACATGGGGACAAGGTGTTTTGGGGGGCTACCCCAAAGCACCCTCCCAATGTTGAGGGCATGTGGCCTGGTACGGTTCAGGAGGGGGGGGGGGCCGCACTCTCGTCCCCCCCTCTTTTCCTGCGGCCTGCCAGGTTGCGTGCTCGGATAAGGGTCTGGTATGGATTTTTAGGGGGACCCCACGCCGTTTTTTTTTTTTTTTTTTTGGCGCGGGGTTCCCCTTAAAATCCATACCAGACCTGAAGGGTCTGGTATGGAATTTAGGGGGAACCCCACGTCAATTTTTTTTTTCAATTTTGGCTGGGGTTCCCCTTAATATCCATACCAGACCTGAAGGGCCTTGTATGGAATTTAGGGGGACCCCCACATCATTTTTTTTTTTATTTTGGTTCGGGGTTCCCCTGTGGGGAATTCCCATGCCGTTTTTATCAATGAACTTCTATGTGTATTGTCGGCAATGCAATAGCCGCGGCTAGTTTTAAATGAGTTTTTTCCTTCCAAATGTCATTTTGCTGTCAGACTGTTCTAAACACAGGAAACATGCGCCCCTTTACAGGCATACTATAGACACCCCCCAGGTACGAAATTTAAAGGGATATTACACTTTTATTGTTTGACTTTAAGCATTAATAAAATCACTGCTCCTGAAAAAACGTCCGTTTTTAAAACTTTTTTTTGCATTGATCCATGTCCCCTGGGGCAGGACCCGGGTCCCCAAACACTTTTTATGACAATAACTTGCATATAAGCCTTTAAAATTAGCACTTTTGATTTCTCCCATAGACTTTTAAAGGGTGTTCCGCGGCATTCGAATTTGCCGCGAACACCCCAAATTGTTCGCTGTTCGGCGAACTTGCGAACAGCCAAAGTTCGAGTCGAACATGAGTTCGACTCGAACTCGAAGCTCATCCCTAGTCAGAATCAACTGGGGAAAGCAGAGTAGATGTAAATATATGGCGAGTAACAGAAGAGTGAAAGCAGAGGCAAGACAATAACAGTGGGATGGGGGGAGAGTGAAGAAGGTTAATATGCAAGTTAATGTCATAAAAAGTGTTCGGGGACTCGGGTCCTGACCCAGGGGACATGTATCAATGCAAAAACATTTTTAAAAACGGCCGTTTTTTCGGGAGCAGTGATTTTAATAATGCTTAAAGTGAAACAATAAAAGTGAAATATTCCTTTAAATTTCATACCTAGGGGGTGTCTATAGTATGCCTGTAAAGTAGCGCATGTTTCCTGTGTTTATAACAGTCAGAGAGCAAAATGGCTTTTCTAAAGGAAAAAACAAGTCAATTAAAAGTACTAGCGCTATTAATGAATTGTCGGTCCCGACAATACACATAAAAATCATTGAAAACAAAAATGTGTGGGGGTTCCCCAAAATTCCATTACCATGCCCTTCAAGTCTGGTATGGATATTAAGGGGAACTCCGTGCCAATTTTTTTTTTTTTAATTGCGTAGGGTTCCCCCCAAAAATCCATTCCAGACCCTTCAGTTCTGGTATGGATTTTAAGGGCAACTCCACGCCAAAATAAAAAAAATGGTGTGGGGTTCCCCCAAAAATCCACACCAGACCCTTATCCGAGCATGCAACCTGGCAGGCCGCAGGAAAAGAGGGGGGGAGAGAGCGGCCCCTCTCCCTCCTGAACCGTACCAGGCCACATGCCCTCAACATGGGGAGAATGTCCCCATGTTGATGGGGACAAGGGCCTCATCCCCACAACCCTTGACCAGGGGTTGTGGGGGTCTGCGGGCGGGGGTCTTATTGGAATCTGGAAGCCCCCTTTAAAAAAGGGGACACCCAGATCCTGGCCCCCCTATGTGAATTGGTAAGGGGTACATTGTACCCCTACCATTTCACAAAAAGAAAGTGTCAGAATGTTAAAAAACCACAGGAGATGACTTGGGACAAGTCCTTTATTAAAAATAAAAAAATAAAAAATAAAAAAGAGATTCCAGCAAAGTAGCGCAAAAAGATTCCAGCAAAGTAGCGCAAAACAAGCAGGTGAGCCACTGAGGAGACACTGAAACAAAGTGTCTTATATGGGGGGACACAGCTGTTCTAATGTCCCGGGAGGGGTTGGTCAGTGGGAGGAGATTCCTGGGGTTGTTCGAGTCGTCCGGATTATTAAGCCTTTTGATCTATATTACTTCTCCCTACTTCTCTCTTCTTTTCCCCCCTCTTTTTTTTTCTTTTCCCCCCTCCCCCCTTTTTACCTTTCCCTCTTTCCCACTTTTCCCTCCCCTCCCCCCTCTCCTTTCCTTTCCCCCCTTCCCTTCCCCCCCTCTCCCCTCCCTCCTTTCTTCCCCTCCCCCCTCCCCCACCCCTCCTCCCCTTTCTTTCCACATCCTTCCCCCTCTTCTTCTCTCTCCCCCATCCCACACTGTTATTGTCTTGCCTCTGCTCACTCTTCTGTCACTCGCCATATATTTACATCTACTCTGCTTTCCCCAGTTGATTCTGACACCTCCATTTGTCTTTGGAGGTATCTTTTATCATTATCACTTTTTAATCATTTAGTTTACCATGCTCTTTCATCTGCATATATAGGGGCCTGCCCTTTCCTCTCGGGTGAGGAGGGTTGGGGTGGAGCAATCCCACGAGCACAAAGGCCTCACATTGTCCCGCCGAGCCGGCATCATCCATTTACAGTTCTCGGTGAGTGGGAGAAACTTTTTGATAGAATAATATGATTCATATTTACATATATACATTCTCTTTTTCTTCCTATACAAAACTGCAGCATTACCTGTTTAGACATTCAACAGTATAGAGTTGATCACTGTTTAACCTCACACGTTGACTAGCATCGCCACACATACCCCTAATGGATTGATAATGCAGCTATGTTTGTCTGTTTAATATTTTATAAAACACCCAGATCTGTTTAGTGAACATTGGTAACAATTTCTCATCAATATATATTTTTGTATAAATTTATGCATCAATGTCTATATATATATTTCATATTGTAGTCTTTACCGATGTAACTTTATAAATTTATGCAATATTAATCGGTGCCTTATTTGTAGAATCTACACGTGATCACATTGTGCCATTCTCAAAGGCCCTGACAAAGCAGCCTTGTCTGCAAAACGCGTAGGCTTAAACTCTGTTAAAATTGGGGATTTGCACACCCTGAATCCTAATCAACTGTATTAACTGTAATGTATTGCATCCTGCAAAACGGGAATCCTGCATTGCATCAGAGGTGGGCAGGGTCACCCATACACGTCACTGGGAAACCCTGGCGTTTCCCCTTGTCAGAGGGGGATGGGGTCACATGATGGGTAGCCCCGCCCTCAGCTACATAAGAGCTGTCAAGCTGTTGCCGCGTCATTGGCTGGGTGCCTCCGGTGGAGGCAGGATCCTGTACGTGTTCCTCGCTGGAGTCGCTGGAGATCATCCATTGCTGGAGATCAAGAATTAGATGACATTGCTGGAGTAGATGCATGGATTTGTTGGATTACATTGCTGGAATCTCTTTTTTATTTTTTTATTTTTAATAAAGGACTTGTCCCAAGCCATCTCCTGTGGGTTTTTTTTAACATTCTGACACTTTCTTTTTGTGAAATGGTAGAGGTACAATGTACCCCTTACCAATTCACATAGGGGGGCCAGGATCTGGGTGTCCCCTTTGTTAAAGGGGGCTTCCAGATTCCAATACGACCCCCGCCCGCAGACCCCCACAACCCCTGGGCAAGGGTTGTGGGGATGAGGCCCTTGTCCCCATCAACATGGGGACATTCTCCCCATGTTGAGGGCATGTGGCCTGGTACGGTTCAGGAGGGAGAGGGGCCGCTCTCCCCCCTCTTCTCCTGTGGCCTGCCAGGTTGCATGCTCAGATAAGGGTCTGGTGTGGATTTTTGGGGGAACCCCACGCCATTTTTTTTATTTTGGCGTGGAGTTGCCCTTAAAATCCATACCAGAACTGAAGGGTCTGGAATGGATTTTTGGGGGGAACCCCACGCCATTTTTAAAAAAAATTTTGGCACGGAGTTCCACTTAATATCCATACCAGACTTGAAGGGCATGGTAATGGAATTTTGGGGGACCCCCACGCATTTTTTTTCAATGACTTTTATGTGTATTGTCGGGACCGACAATTCATCAATAGCTGGCATTAGCGCTAGTATTTTTAAATGACTTGTTTTTTCCTTTAGAAATGTCATTTTGCTCTCTGACTGTTATAAACACAGGAAACATGCACTACTTTACAGGCATACTATAGACACCCCCCAGGTACGAAATTTCAAGGAATATTTCACTTTTATTGTTTCACTTTAAGCATTATTAAAATCACTGCTCCCGAAAAAACGGCTGTTTTTAAAAACTTTTTTTGCTTTGATACATGTCCCCTGGGTCAGGACCCAGTCCCCGAACACTTTTTATGACAATAACTTGCATATTAATCTTTAAAATTAGCACTTTAGATTTCTCCTATAGATTTTTAAAAGGTGTTCCGCGGCTTTTCAAATTTGCAGCGAACACCCCAAATTGTTCGCTGTTCGGCAAACGGGCGAACAGCCAATGTTCAAGTCGAACTTATGTTCGACTTGAACAGATAGCCCATCCCTAGTGGAGAGCAGCCATTAAGTTAGGTAAAGAGATCCGTGGCTGTTGCACGTAAAATAATATATCATTTGCATAAGCAGCGAGCTTGTAGTACAAAATAATTCATATCTGGGCTTTAGGGCTAGAGTAGAGAGAGGCAATTCTGTGCTGCATCTTAGGACTGAGGCCTAAAAATCGAAGGGTAGTCATTAGTCCCAGTCTACCCTATTAAATGCTTTCTCAGCATCAGTTGAGTGTAATAGGATGGGCTAGAGGAAGCAACCTAATGGCCATGACTTTGTCAAAAAGCTTTATGTCAACATTGATGAAAAAAAAGAAAGGGTGATAGCCCTTACCAGAGTGAACTCCTTCAGTTTGTGTATAATTTGGGATAGCTTAGTCCAGGGGTCTTCAAACTTTGGCCCTTCAGTTGTTCAGAAACTACAATTCCCATCATGCCTAGTCATGTCTGTGAATGTCAGAGTTTTACAAAGCCTCATGGGATACGTAGTTCCGCAACAGCTGGAGGGCAGTAGTTTGAGGATCCCTGGGTTAGTCGGTTGGTTATGGTTAGGGCAATATATACAGTAATTGTCAGGGTACAGCGAGTATTGCCAATCATTCCTTGAAGGAAAAGAAATTTCCCATTATCATCTGCTAACATTTTTTCTAGTGTAAAAGAGATGCTCCTGTAAAAGCCAATAGCTACACCTTTAGCTTTGTTAATATCAGAGAGGTCATAGAACCAATTAGAGTAATATGGAGGTGTAGCCTAACTGAGGTAGTATGTGTGAGATGAGTTTCTTATAAGAATGCAATAGAGCAAGCAGAACATTTTGGTTCTGTGAGAATTTGGTGGTGCTTAGCTGAAGTATTCAGGCCTCTAACATTATATGACATCAGGTGTAATGTTGCCATAGTGATACAGGAGCAGAACCTCTACACAGCAACAGGCTCCAGGGGAAGGGAAGGAGAGGGAGGGAGAGGGAGAAAGAGAAAGAAGAGAGAGTGCAGGAAATAAAAAAAGAGCATATTGAACAGGACGCAAAGAAATACAAAATTAGCACTGGTTGTAGCATAGCTACGCCACACATGTCACCACTGTGGAGCCATAGGGGGACATGGTGTCGAGAGATCCCTAGTGTAGGAAGAGTGCAGAGCCAAATTGGCAATAAAACCCAAGGGAATCTTGAAACTGCGGACCATAAACGGCATGGGGGTTGTACTCAGGTAAAGTGGCGCATATAACAGGTAAACCCATGGAGCATGTGACATCGGCCGAGGTCTAACCTAAAATGAAAGACGGAACCTTAATGAACGAGTAACACAGCCCTAGCGGGAAAAAATGGCCCATGCGTGGATATTGAGAGGGTCAAATCCAACCAAGTGGCGAGACCAATCCACTGCATGGAAAAGCTCAATGCAGCAATAGGATCATGAAATTCTAAACACAAAAACAAATGAAAAGTATTTCTATTAAGTGTGGGACTCTCTGCTTAAGGAGCCAGTCAGTAATAAAAAAAAATGAATGAAATGAAGATATTCCATGTGAGATGAAAGTCCCAACTAGGGTAGCAGAAGATGCAATCTTAAGAATGGGGAAAACATGGGGGGATCCCACCCATTTTTCTGAGCAGAGCCAGGGACGCTTGTGCATTTATTTTAGATGGAGTCTTCCTCCACTGGGAGTCTAGCACTAATGAGAAAGTTGGGGTCTATTGCTGCCATCCCAGTAGTTCAGGAGAATCAACTTTGAGATCTGAACAGAAGGACAGAAGGTCTTCTGGGAACCGTAGGGTATGAGTTTGTCCATTTTTCATAGCAATCAAGTAAGAGGGGAAGCCCCATCGATAGATGATGTCCTCAGTGCGGAGCTTATCCAAGAGCAGTCTCAGGTCCCAATGTTGTTCCAAGGTCTCTTTAGAAAAGTCAGGAAACAGGGCAATAGAGGCTCCATCAAATTCTATTAGTGGGGACCTGCGTAGTTTCTGCATGATGGCATTTTTTTCCTCGAAGTTATGCAAGCCACAAATGACATTGTGAGGCAGATCAGTGGATAGGTTGCGTGGCCACCCTAGAATAGCATTGAAAATTCCCCTTACAGTGTCGGGTAGGTCTTCATCTTTACTTCCTTCTAGGAGGCCCTGGAGGCGAATATTGTTCCTCTGATTTCTGTTCTCAAGGTCTTCTAGCTTGTACAAAGCAGCCCTATGAGCGACTGCAAACGGTGTCACTTGGCCTTAAAGCTCCTTAATAGTGTGCCCATGGGCATCTTGCCACCTTTCAGTCTTCCACTTTGAACAGGAAGTGAGAGAGGTCAGAGCGCAGGGCCGACATCTCATTTTTATTTGACTTTTCCAGGCTCTGGAACATACCTGTGATTTCCCTCTTTAAATCCCTAAGTAAGAATGTCATTTTAGAGTCTTCCAAGCACTCTGAGCCGAAGGAGGATACTGGGGAGCTCTGGTGTGTGGATGCAGCGTGTGGAGAGGCGGACCTACTCAATCTCGGAGATCGGGCCTGCACCGCCAGGAAGCCAGGAAGCTTAGTTTCTAGGTGCCCTCCTGACCCCTTGCCTGTTTTGAACCGGGAGCTGGAACAGCAGGTCAGCATATTAGGGCTGTGGTAAGGAAATACCTCAGCCGGAGCTAAGCTTGGATGTGTCTGCTCGGCGCCATGCAAAAATCACGCCCCCAAGTCCATTTGATCTTTAGGAAATGAGGACAAAGTTATACCCAACAGTAAAAAAACTGTCTATAATTTTGGGGCAAGTGGTTGCATAATATTCTTAGTGTTGGAAACAATGAGGTAATATTTTAAGGGGGACAGTCCCTTTTGGAACTTTTGGAGGCCCTAATGGGTCAGTGTGATGGGGATTTTCAAATTAAGATTAATTTCTTTAGTTTTCTAATGGTTATCAATGTCAATCTGAAAAAACGGTGTATATTTTATTTTTGATAGTACTCATAGGGTCAGACAGGAGACTAACATAGGTGAGTTCATCTTTTAAAAGATTCAACATTCCTGAGTGATATTCTATGTAGTCTATGACCACAAAAGTACCACCCTTATCAGCCAGTTTAAATATAATATCCTTATGTTTTAGAGAGAAAAAGTAGATTTTCTTTCTTCTTTGCCAATATTTGAATAAGCATGTCATCAAGCATGTTCTGTGTTTCTTTAATAATATAGTTTTTTTTGTTATCTTAACAGTGTCCATTTTATCCTACCTGTTTGTTTATTTTTCCTTTTTACCTATTATTCTTTGATATTAGGACTTTCTGCATGATGGCATTTTCTTTTTGTCTTCATTTTGACATACAGAGGGTAGAGGTATTGTTTTATGATTACTTCCAGTTGGTGGAACCCATGACACTTATCACTTCCAGGTTAAGTGGAAGGCATGACATGACCATTTCCAGTTGAGTGGAATGCATGACACGTCCACTTCCTATTCCTATTCTCCAATATTCCTTTTCCTGTCTCTGATCACCACCTTATTAGTTTCACTCTCTCCTTGCCTGCCTCCTCCTTGCCTTCCAACTACCAAACTATTACCCGTAGAAACCTTTGCCATCTTAACCCTTCTCTTCTTTTTTCTGCTACAGATTGTCTCTACGACAAAATTTCATCCTTGTCCTGCCCCAACTTGGCATTTCTGTCTACAACAGTTCACTGTCATCCACCCTGGATACCTTGGCCCCCCTCATTATGCACAGAATCAGGCCCCGACCGCTACAACTCTGGCAGACAGACAATACCAGAAGCCTCAAAAAAAGTAGCTGCACTCTTGAGCGTCTGTGGCATAAAACGAAGTCACAGCAAGAATTCAGCCAATATAAATCTGCCCTCTAAAAATACCTTTCCTGCCTGCACACTGCCAAACAGACCTACTTTATCACTCTCATTAACACCCTCTCACGCAGTCCCCATCAACTCTTTTATACCTTTACCACTCTACTTCGTCCTCCATTACCCCCACCCACTAACTTACTCACTGCCCAGGAGATTGCTAATCACTTCAAAAATAAGATTGAGACAATTTGTCTTGAGATCTCAGCTCTACAGATATCTCCCTCACTTTACACTCCTTGTCCTCCTGCACAATCAACACTTCCCCCTTTTAACCCAGCTACTATAGAGGAAGTCATTAAACTTTTTTCCAATGCCCACCTAACCTCCTGCCCCTTGGACCCTGTTCCTTCTTAAATACTATGGTCACCATCGGACTCAATCCTACACTCCTTAACTCATATCTTCAACTTCTCACTCTCTACTGGCATCTTCCCTAACCCTCTAAAATATGCGCTAGTCACTCCCATACCAAAAAAAGGCCTCAGATCCCACCAATCTTAACAACCTAAGACCCATCTCTTTACTCCCTTTTGACTCCAAACTCCTTGAATGTTTAGTCTACAACTGACTGAGCGACAACCTCATTGAGAATAACCTTCTTGATCCCCTTCAGTCTGGATTTCGCCCCTACAGCACTCCACAGAAACTGCCCTCTTAAAACTCACAAACGACTTACTAACAGCAAAAACCAATGGTCATTATTCTATACACTTACTCTTGGACCTTTCTGCTGCCTTTGATACAGTTGACCCCCCCTCCTCGTCAAAAAACTCAATTTGTTTGGTCTCCATGGCTGCACTTTCTGTTGGTTTGAATCTTACCTATCTCATCGCACCTTCAGTGTCACTTACAACTCCACTTCCTCTTCTACAACTCCTCTTACCGTCGGGGTCCCCCAAGGTTCTTTCCTTGGACCTCTACTATTCTCGATCTACACATCCTCCCTGGGTCAGCTAATAGACTCCCATGGCTTTCACTACCATTTATATGCTTATGATACCCAAATCTATCTCTCTGCCCCTCAGCTCACCCCATCAATCTCCTCACGCATCACTGATCTACTAACAGATATATCAGCTTGGATGTCAAACCACTTCCTCAAACTGAATCTAAATCTGAAACTGACCTCTTAATATTTCCTCTCCCACGTGCCCCCTCCCCTGACTTCTCTGTCAAGATCAATGGCACATCTATCAGTCTGTCCCCACATGCCAGGGTGCTAGGGGTAACCTTAGACTCTGAACTGTCCTTTCAGGCCCACATACAACCCCTGTCCAAATCATGCCGCCTTAACCTCTGCAAAATTTCCAGAATACTCCCCTTTTTAACTAATGACACCACCAAGCTTCTAATTCACTCCCTGGTTATTTCTCGCCTCAACTACTGCAACTCCCTCCTCATTGGTAGGGATGAGCCAAACACCCCTCGGTTCGGTTCACACCAGAACCTGCGAACGGACCGATAATTTGCAAGAACGTTAGAACCCCATTGACGTCTATGGGACTTGAACGTTCAAAATCAAAAGTGCTAATTTTAAAGGCTAATTGGGCCTTAGGCACTGGTGCTGGTGCCACAACACTACAACCCCTCACAGATACTCTAGTTGGAGCACAGGAACTAGCCCTGCTGCAAAGAATTGCATCAAAAATTGTAATTACACGCCCCTGCTAAACAGGGGCTGAAAAATTGGGCCTTAGGCACTGGTGCTGGTGCCACAACACTGCAACCCCTCACAGATACTCTAGTTGGAGCACAGGAACTAGCCCTGCTGCAAAGAATTGCATCAAAAATTGTAATTACACGCCCCTGTAAAACAGGGGCTGACAAATTGGGCCTTAGGCACTGGTGGCGGCACCCAGAACCAAAAATGTTCTTACAAGCTATCAGCATGATCATTGAGGAGGAAGAGGATAATTACTCAGCATAACAGGATAGTCACTCAGCATCAGCATAGGCAGTCTTTGAAGGGATCTGACATTTCAAAAAAAAATATTTGGTTACATCAGCATCAGGTGCTTGGTAGCTGGTGGTGATCCAAGACTGATTCATTTTTATGAAGGTCAGTCGATCGACCGAGTCGGTGGACAAACGCATCCTGTGATTGGTTACAAAGCCTCCAGCAGCACTGAATGTGCGTTCTGAAAGAACGCTGGATGCAGGACAGGCCATTAGCTCAATTGCATACTGTGCAAGATAATGAAGAAACTCCTGCGCTGTCAGAAATACCTATGCTAAGGGGCACTGCTGCAACATCTAAATGGCTGATCCAAACAGACAAAGTGGTGTGAATAAAGTAAGTGGTGATTGCGCTGTGATAAGAGGGGAAGGAAGGAGGAGGAAGGGGAAGGGGCTAGCTCAAATGTATAGAGAGGTGAATGAAAAATGAAAAAATTATACAAAATATAAAGGTATAATGAGCATGAGGGCTAGTATCATACCGTCCCCATTTCCTCAATGCTCGTATGCCCAATACTCCACATATATGCATCCCATTGTGATGAGCATTGAGGAAATGGGGAGGTTTGAAGACACCCTTTTTGAGGTATACGAACTCGACGTTCGTTGGATTGACGCCCACACTCATTTTACAAAAGTGAGTGCATCCTCCTTCGGTGTCCTGTTCCTTTTTCCACTTTGGCCACCACGGAGTTATACTATATACTGTCTGCTTATGTTTTTTATATACCATCCTGCACACCCACCACCCGAATCGTCTGAACTACTGGATGGGACCCTTGCTTGCTGGTGATTTGTTACTGGATTACAAGCTGTTGTCTTGCAGCAGTAAGGTGAGCTGCTTGCGAGCACAGAGGTGTCCCCACTATAGACTTTTTTCCTTTCCCTGTGGCTTGTGGACTTGCCTTTTTGGAACTGATGACTCATTTTTTGAGCACTTTGTACTACAAGGTGGTGGGACTGTTCACCATTTATTTATTTTTCTTGGAGTCACCAATAAGTATTTGCTGACTTACCACATATGTGCTAGTATGATACTAGCCCTTTTGCACTGAGATTTTTTTCTTTTCTTTTGTGTCAGTATTTACAATATTTTTATGTGCTAGTATGATACTAGCCCTCATGCACATGGACTTTGTTTGATTTATATATTTTAATTTGTTCAATTTTTTTGTACCCACACTGTATTTGTCACTCATTTCATAGCTTTTTATACATTTTAGGCTATTTTGTTTCTTCAGTTTATTCGGATTTAGTGCTCATTAGACTGCACTTTATTACATTTCATCACACTTTTATATTTTGTATAATTTTTCCATTTTGCCTTTTGGAACTGATGACTCATTGTTTGAGCACTTTGTACTAAAAGGTGGTGGGACTGTTCACCATTTATTTATTTACTTGGAGTCACCATTAAGTATTTGCTGAGTTACTACATATGTGCTGGTATGATACTAGCCCTTTTGCACTGAGATTTTTCTTTTGATAAGTATTTGCTGAGTTACCATATATGTGCTAGTATGGTACTAGCCCTTTTGCACTGAGATTTTTCTTTTCTTCTGTTTCAGTATTTACATTGTATTTTTTATGTGCTAGTATGATACTAGCCCTCATGCTCATTATACCTTTATATTTTGTATAATGTTTTCATTTTTCATTCACCTCTCTATACATTTGAGCTAGCCCCTTCCCCTTCCTCCTCCTTCCTTCCCCTCTTATCACAGCGCAATCACCACTTACTTTATTTGCATACTGTGCAAGCTCTGGCCAGTGATCCATCCTCAAGACCCAGTAACCCAGGTGATTTTCGGTGGGAAAGGTGTCCAAGTCAGATCTTGCCCCTAGGTATTCCTGCACCATGTAAAACAGACGCTGGCGATGGTTGCTGGAACCGATCATACCTTGGGGCTGCAGACAAAAAAAATGATCTGAATGCATTGGCCACCTTCTCCACCACTCCTTCTTTGACTGAGCGAAGCCTCAGCAACACGTTGTCCAGGAACAGAAGTTTGTAACCTCCCAGTCACTGGAAACACGTTGCACAGACCTTTCTGCAAGGCCTCCCGAAGATGTTTATTCCTCTGCTCCCTCTGCAATGGCAAGATAAGGTCTGCAACCTTACCATGAATATGAGGATCCTTCCACAGGCTTTGCAGGGTGGAGAGTGTTAGGTGCTTCGTCTTCTCCTTGTGGCCTAGGCTCTTGGATGTGGCTCAGTGGAGGTCCTCGCCGGCGGTTAATCAATGACACATACACACATAGGTATGCTGAAAATGATTACAATTCTTTATTTTTAGATTCGCTTTTTTATGCTGTCTTTACAAGACTCTGCCCACAATTTGGGGGCCAATCAAAATGATAATACATATTAGCATATTCGGTAATTTCCAAACATTAATACATTAATACATCTTGTGATATCAAAACTGGTGACCCATACATGTAGTTCAAATTAATAGGTCAAAACATTCCTTACCCTCTGTCATTGTCCACAGCTTCCCTAAAAAAGCCTAATGCCAGACAAAAAAGTACAGAGATAAAACCACAAACAGATGCTTCCTCTGATGAATACAGAAAAAGAGGAAAAACGGTCAGGCTGGTATATTTTGGTAAAAGCATATGACAGTCTGACCTCCACTAAGATATAAACATATTTTTCTGATTATTAAAGCAAAATCTGATTATTAAAGCAAAAACCCTGAATATATCATGAACAGGGTGAAATCAACACTTAATCAATAATGAAATGTAATATAGAATCTCCTTACAATCCTCCCTTTGACCATTCGATATCATCGAAATGGTCATTCCACCTTTTCATCACGCCTCAAGGAGTCATATTCCTCAGCTACCTGTCCATCACGCCTTAAGGATTCATATTCCTCGGCCTCATTTCCCTGGTTCTCGTACCATACCGTGGGATCTCTGGTAATGGAAGTCAGCTTCATGGTTTCGGAAGGTGCTTTGCTACCCTTTTGGTAGAGGCATTTGAGTAACGTGAAGCATGCATACAAGAACAATATGAAAAGCAGTATGGTAAAAATTGTCATTGCAGTGTTCTTAAACCATGAAGTGAGACCTCCAAAACTCAACCCGGTAGAGAAAGGGTCCCATGTTTTCCCAATATCCTATCTGGGCCTTTCCACAAATCCCTTTTAGTAGCCCTAAACCTCCTGGATGATACACACAATTCGCTATTAACCAAGTAGGTAGGAATACTATCAGAATCAGACATGTCCAGAGGCATAATGTTTTTCCTGACACAAAGGTGGAAATCATTTTGTCAGGTACTGTGTGCAAAGTTCTGTTACACGTTTCTTCCTGTTGGTGGGGGATTCGTCTCGTCGTCCAGAGAATTTTGTTTCATGCCTTCTTGAATGTCCTTCAAATCCGGTCGTTGTTCCTGAAGAGAGAAGTCTTGGGATGCTGGTGGAGGGTCAGGGGTCTGGGGTTGCTGTGGACACTTCTTTAACCGGCTGGCGTGGATCCAGGTGTTTCCTAGATCGGTCAGCACAGCAGTCCTGGAAACCTTCTCTATTTTCCAAGGTCCGGAGAAAATGGGTCCAACCTTCTTTTTGTGTGCCAGTTGTTTCACCAGTACTTTGTCTCCTGGGATGAAGGGATGAGTAGGTTCTGTTGAAAGAGGAGAAAAGGTGACAGAGACTTGTTCGTTCATATCTTGTAGCATACTTACCAGATTTTTCACGTACATTTCCTGTTGAGAATAGATGTTAATGTCAGTGTTTTGATCTAAGAGGGGCAGCTCTATGTTTGCAGGAACTCCCATCAAAATCTCAAAGGGCGAGAGTTTTGTTCTAGCATGTGGTGTTGTCCTGATCTGAAATAGGACAGAAGGAAGGTAATCCAACCATCCTTTCATGGTGCCCCCCGTAGCCTTTTTTAACTTGTCCTTAATGTTCCTATTCATTCTTTCCACTACTCCTGCACTTTGTGGGTGGTAAGGGATGTGCAGTTTCCACTGTAAGCCTAGTAGCTTAGCTAAAGTCTGTGTAACAGAGGAGCTGAAGGCAGGCCCTCTGTCTGACCAAATGGCCGTTGGTATTCCGAACCTACAAACCCAATGGTTCAGTAGGCACCTGGCAGCAATTTTAGCAGTCTCACCTGTACACGGAATTCCTTCAACCCAGCCTGACCATTTGCATATGATCACGCAAAGGCATTTCAAATTACCTCTTTGTTTGGGCATGTGTGTGAAGTCTATTTGCAAATCTGTTAGGGGACCCAGGGGTGAGGGCAGGTGGCCATGTAATCCATGATTTTTCCCTTGGACATTGTTTTGTGCACAGGTTAGACAACTGCTGGTGAGGAGTTTTGCCTGTTTACTTAAGTTGTTTGTGCAGAAAGACTTTGTGTATATGTTTGTTAGGGCGGTGGTACCTATATGTCCTGGACCATGGAGATAGGAAAGTATGAGAACACTGCTTGATTCTGGTATTCCCAATATCTTCCCCTCTTTTGACCAAAGACCTTCTTGGTCCTTGGTCAAGCCATCCTTGACCCAAAAAGAAACATCCTCCTCTGTAGCTAATCCCTGTATTTGTGCCACAACGGTTTTAAAGTTGGGTGATGTAAAGTGTTCTTTGAAGAACATTGTTGTGGGGGCTGGCTGACCAATGTACAGGGCAGCGGCTTTTTTTGCTTCCCTGTCTGCCAGAGCGTTTCCTTTGGAAACTCTGCTGTTATCCGATGAATGTGCTTTCACTTTGACAACCGCTATCCTCTTTGGGAGAAGAATCGCTTGCAGGAGTGCTTTAATTTGCGTAGAGTTGGCGATTGGCTTGTTGTCAGCGGTTTTAAATCCTCTATTCGCCCAGATTACGCCATAGTCGTGCGCTACACCAAAAGAGTACCTACTATCTGTGTAGATGTTTACCTCCTCATCAGAGAAAAGTATGCAAGCTCTCGTGAGTGCCTCCAATTCTGCTACCTGTGCAGAGGAGGGTGGTAAGGCTTTTGCTTCCAACACCACATCAGGTAGTTGGACAATGGCATACCCTGTCAGGAATGTTGCATCAGAGGGGTGAGTACAACTGCCATCTATGAAGACGTCCTGTACTCCTGGTAAGGGAATGTCAGTGAGGTCTGGGCGAGGGCTGGTTATTGCTGCAACCTGTTCAACACAATTGTGCTTCTGATCAGGGTCTCGTGGCAGCTTGAGCAAAGAATGTAAAAGATGGACAGTGGGATTACTTGGTGGTGCGTGTTTGAGGGTGAGGTTATCAGTATTCAGAAGTGTGATCTCATACCCACTAAGCCTTTGTGCTGTCATATGCTGTGTGTTCATGTTCTGTAGAAGGTGAGTTACTGAATGAGTAGTGTAGAGAGTCAGTTCATGGCCTAATACTGATTTGTTAGCCTCCTGAACTGCCATAGCACAAGCAGCAAGGTTTTGCAGACAGGATGGCATCCCCTGTACTTGGGTAGGCAACTTTTTTGAGAGATAGGAGACTGGTCGGTACCCGGTTCCATGTTGCTGTGTCAAAACCGCAGCAAAAGAATTTCCCGATACCACACAGTATAATTGAAAGGGTTTGCCATATTCTATCAATCCCAGGGCGGGGGCCTGAGTCAGACTTTTTAACAAGGCCTGAAATGCACAGAGCCTCTCTGTTGTCCAATCTACTGTCTTTGGGGCGGTGGACAAGGTAGCCTCCCTCAGAATGCCATCATAATATGAACAATCTGGGATCCATTGGCGACAATATACAATTGCACCCAAGAATGAGAGCAAAGTTGCTTTGTCTCTTGGAGGACTGAGAGCCTGCAGGGCTGCGGCACGTTTGGGGGATACCAGCCTGGTTCCCTCCTTCAGAATGCATCCCAGGTATTCTACCTGACTTTGACACCATTGTATTTTCCTCTTCGATGCTAGGTGGCCAGACCTGGCCAGGTGATGTAACAGAGATGTGGAATCGACCGCACAATCTTCAGCAGATCGACTGCACAGGAGCAAGTCGTCCACATACTGTATTAGCACCGACCCGCGCTCAGCAGTCCATGACTTAATTGTCTCATTAAGGACCATGGAGAAGGCTGCGGGACTGTCCACATACCCCTGAGGTAATCTTGACCAGGTCAACTGCTTTTTCCCCCCCCATGAGAATGAGAACATGGGCGATACCCCATCATCGATCGGGATGCTAAAATACGCGTTCGCCAGGTCTACTACTGTGTAGCAAAGGGAATCAGCAGGTATTTTCAAAAAGATGAAAGAAATGTCTGCCACCAAAGGTGGCAGAGGTATAACCTGCTTGTTCACGGCCCTTAGGTCCTGTACAAGCCTCCATTCCCCATTTGCCTTTTTCACAGGGTAGATTGGTGTATTCCAGGGGCTTATGATGTGTTTCAGAATCCCTTTTGCTATGTAATCATTGATTAATGGTGTGATGCCTTCAATTTTTTCAAGTGGCAGGGGGTATTGCTTGTGATATTGTACTACAGCGTCTGGACGCATTTGTGGTGTGTAGGGGGTACAGTTGATAAAACCCACACTCCCTTTGTTGTCTGCCCATATAGCATGTGTTTCTAGAGTGGGTGGCAATGATGCAAAGAGTCCCCTGAAAGTGTGTCTCTTTGGGGCATGTAAATCACAGAACGGTGAGTTGGCAGTGAGGGAGCCCCCTCTGTCAAATTTAATGGTGATATTCAGTTTTGAGAGTAGGTCCCTCCCCATTAAAGATACTGGGCAATCCACAAGGACAGCAAAACTCTGAGTGCACAGTTCCTGCCCTTCTGGAGTAGCCACGGGCAATGGTGGAGTGATGGGGTGGGTAACTGATATCCCATTTATACCAATAGAGTTTCCCTCAGTGCAGTGCGGTGTGTCATATATGGCATCATTCAAACTACTGAATGTAGCCCCTGAATCCAGAAGTAGACATATCAGGTGATTGTCTACCCGCAATAGTACCTGTGGAAGACTTTTCCACGATGGATTATAACACACAAGGCTGAGGGACGGGACGTACTCTTGGCATCCCTATTGTGGTGTCCGCCGAGCGGATGGCCACTGCATCGGAATGCGTGGGGGTGGTCTGTTAGGCTGAGGCTGGTATTGGGGTTGTGGTGGGTGTGGTTGGGGTTGTGGTGGGGGTGGTTGGGGTTGTGGTGGGTGAGGATACCTGATATCCTGAAGGCGACGGGGGCCGGTGTTAAGATTCCTACCTCTTCCTCTCTGGGCGTTTGTTCTAATTCTGTAGGGACATTGGGACTTCCAGTGCCCCAGTTCCCCACAGTTAAAGCACCCCTGGTCTGGTGGGTAAACCTGGTCTGGGGGATAAGATTGCATTGGTGGATAAGGTTGCATTGTCATTATGTGGGTGGGCGGGGTCCCACCAGTTGGCAGAGTCTGGGTTGGTGTTAGGGAGGGAAAAATACCACCCTTCTGTTCAAATACCCCTGATGTTTCTCGTGACCTAGCATCTTTCATAAATTCATCTGGGGGTTGTTCTGCCCACTTTGGATTAGTGAATTTAAGCAACTGTGTCACCTTCGTATCGCCACCAGCCATAATGGTGGTGGTGAACAATTGGGGGTTGGCGTTATCTACTGCTTTCCACAGACTATATACCCGGGTACAAAATTCATAGAACTTTTCCTTCGGTCCCTGTTTTGCTAGGACAAGTTCCTGAAGTGCAGATGAACCCTTGTATATAGCAGACCAATGATTCCCCATACCTTTCCAAAAAGACACCCAATCTTTATTTTCTTCTATGTGGGCTGTCCATAAGGCCTCTACGGGATGCCCCTCTGGGCTGTCAGGGTCAACTATACTAAGAATCCCTGCTATATCTTCTTTATCCAGGCTTGTCCCTGCACTGTATTTTGCAAGGAAAGCACCAGCCTCCCTAGGGCTTTTCTTTGGGCTGGGGCATAACTCCTTTATTTTTGACAGTGTGCCTAGGGGTAGGGGAATATGGACTTCCGTCTCCCCTATATGCATGAGTGGTGCTTTAAAGGTGGCACCTAGAGTTTCCTGTTCCACCTCCATTTCTCTTTCCTCAGTAGAGGATTCACCCTGCTCCCTTTCCTCCTGTGGGGGTTTCTGGCTTCTGAGTGTAGTGGATGGCTGTGAAATTATCTTTTCTTCAGCTTCCTTAATCCTTCTTGCCTTTTTCTCCAGTTTCCTCTCGTACGCCTCTAAATCTTCCCTTTTCCTCTGTATCCTTTCTTCCTCCTCCTGCTGTCTCTTATTAAATTCTTTCTGTTTCTCCTCCCATTCCTTTTCCCTGGGGCTTAACTTCCTGACTCCTTCCTCTTCTCCCTTTTCCAGGGACATTCCATCCCTTTCTTCCTTCGTTATCACAGAATACTCTCTCATCTCACCATCCCTCTTATCTAGCTCTCTTTTGTAACGTTCTAACTCTTCCTCCCTTTTCTTGAGCTCTTTTAACTTCTCTTCTAATTCCCTTTCCTTCGGATCCAACCTCCTAATCCTCTCTTCTTCTCTCCTACGTATACCTTCTACCCGGACTTCCTCTTTCCTGCTTCTACTTTCGTTTTCCCATCGTGTAACCTGTGCCTGATCAGCTGCACTATGTACCATGGTAGCTAATACTGCTGGATCCAAAGATGGATACAGCTGAAGACATGGACCCAATGTTCCATCCTCCTGTTTAACCATCACATAAGGGGGGGGTGCTTCGGGTTGTTGTGATAGGGCGGGTGAATTTACAGGTTTTGGTGTGGGGGCTTTAGTTACATACTCTGTTTTATATTTGGCTAAGCATTTATTCCATATTTTGTAACAATTTTTCATATACTGGATGTCTTCCCATTTCCCAGGTGGGTAGGAGTGCTTGTGTACCTGACACACCTTGCTCACTTCCTTCCACTCATCCTCAGAACAGGGTCCCACTGGCCCTGGGTCATGTATCCCCAGCTGTTTGCACCTATCTCTGACCTGTGTCCAAAATGGTTCTACCTGTGACCCTGGCAGTGTGTTTTTAACATACTCATAGGGAGATGGATTGGCCATGGTCTGGGTTGCTGCAGAATTCCCCATCTAACAACCTTGGAAGTGTATGACTAGTACAGGGACAGAGATGAAAGCAACCTGTTTGTGCTATAATCTGTTCCCTGACTTGGGAGTAAGTCCCTTGGTCTCTTATGGCAGTGGGGCTGAAATAGCTATGAAGATTAACTCTTAGTACCCGGCGTACAGTGCCCCTTCTTGCGGCAGTATAGACCCCCCTTGCACCAAGCCGGTATGAAAATCCGGTTGGTCTAGTAGTGAGCAGGATCCATGTCCTGTCAACACTAAGGAACAGTAAACCAAAGGTGCAACGTGGGCAGGCGGGCGCTATCTCACTACAATCAGGCTCCTGTCCTAGGTTGTTCATTTAGTACATATATGTGTAATACAATATCAACAAAATCCCTCTAAATCAATACAGTACTTTACATTCAGTTGTCATACACATATGTTATCATACACTTATCTCTAATTCTCTAATACTCTATACACTCTAAATACTTACGGTGTTACCTAAAAGCAAAACAAGCAAGAAAACAAGCAAAATCTTATATATACAGTGGCAAGATAAAGTTACATTATATGAACGTGTTATAATAAGTATAATAAGTATAATAAGTGCACTTTTCAATATTTTCCCCAAAAATTGGGCGTCCACTAAGCCACTCCTTATACTACGGGCGTATTCTATACTTCCCGAGTTTTAAACACACATATATATATCTACTCAACACAGTCAGACCAACCTAGTCAGACTACTCAAAAACCAAAATACCTGCGAGCCCTTCTAACCCTCCAAGGGGCCAGCCATAGCCCGTTGCGAAGGCACAGTTTATGTAAGTGGGTGGACATACAAGGCTATTTGAACAAGGCAAGCATCAATACCAGTTACCAAAAAATAGGCAAAAAGGTATAAAAATGTCTTACCTGTTCAAAACACCCCACTTCTGGTACCAAAACTGTTAGGTGCTTCGTCTTCTCCTTGTGGCCTAGGCTCTTGGATGTGGCTCAGTGGAGGTCCTCGCCGGCGGTTAATCAATGACACATACACACATAGGTATGCTGAAAATGATTACAATTCTTTATTTTTAGATTCGCTTTTTTATGCTGTCTTTACAAGACTCTGCCCACAATTTGGGGGCCAATCAAAATGATAATACATATTAGCATATTCGGTAATTTCCAAACATTAATACATTAATACATCTTGTGATATCAAAACTGGTGACCCATACATGTAGTTCAAATTAATAGGTCAAAACATTCCTTACCCTCTGTCATTGTCCACAGCTTCCCTAAAAAAGCCTAATGCCAGACAAAAAAGTACAGAGATAAAACCACAAACAGATGCTTCCTCTGATGAATACAGAAAAAGAGGAAAAACGGTCAGGCTGGTATATTTTGGTAAAAGCATATGACAGTCTGACCTCCACTAAGATATAAACATATTTTTCTGATTATTAAAGCAAAATCTGATTATTAAAGCAAAAACCCTGAATATATCATGAACAGGGTGAAATCAACACTTAATCAATAATGAAATGTAATATAGAATCTCCTTACAGAGAGGAGGGCGGAGAGGAGGTTGGTGCCATTGTCACAAACCACACTTTCTGCCTTAGGTTGGCATGGCGTCAACCACCTCTGAACCTGCCCCTGAAGAGCTGACAGAACCTCTGCCCCAGTGTGGCTCCTGTCCTCCAAGCACACCAGCTCAAGCACCACATGGCATCTTTTGGCCTGCGTACTTGCGTAGCCCCTTGAACGCCTACGGAACATCGCTGGTTCCGAGGACAAAGCACAGGAAGAGGCCACAGAGGAAGAAGAAGAGGAGGGGGTGGAGGAGAGAGGTGTGTCAGAATCACCAGTAGTGGCATTTTGGAGGCGTGGTGGCAGAACAACCTCCAACACTACTGCACCTTGTCCTGCATCTTTCCCAGCTGCCAGCAGAGTCACCCAATGCGCCTTGAAACTTAGGTATTGTCCCTGTCCATGCCTGCTGGACCATGAGTCAGCGGTAATATGCACCTTACCGCTGACCGCCCTGTCCAGCGAGGATAAGACATTGCCTTCCACATGCCGGTAGAGAGCCGGAATCGCCTTCCGTGAAAAAAAGTGGCGTTTGAGAAACTGCCACTGAGGAACCGCACGTTCCACAACTCATGGAAGGGGCAGAGTCTACCAACTGAAAAGGTATCAGTTGAAGTGCTAGCAATTTTGCAAGTTAGCATTCAACCGCTGGGCATGTGGATGGCTGGGAGCGAACTTCTTTCTGCGGTGCAGCAGCTGGGGCAGGGAAATTTGCCTGGTACAATCTGACGTCGATGTACCGATAGCAGATTGCCCGCAAGTACTTGGCTGTGACACACCTAATTGTACACCTTCATTCCTCTCAGTGCAGGTCTCAGAGAGGACTGAAGGTATAGTGGGGTTGGAGACCCCAGCTGATAAGGAGAAAGGAGAGGTCCTCTTTGTTCTTTGGTGTGTGTCTTTTAGGTACGCTTGCCAACGAAGTGCATGGCAGGTCAACATATGTCTGGTCAAGCATGTGGTGCCCAAGCGGGTGATGTTTTGGCCACGCGAGATAGGCTTGAGACATATGTTGCAAATAGCAGCAGTGCGATCTGATGCACTCGTCTCAAAAAAGGCCCACACCAAAGAAGTTTTGGAATAATGCGCAGAGACAGCAGCGCCCTGCACATGCAGAGCTCTGAGGTGTGATGCAGTCAGTGTGCTGCCCTTAAGCTGGCCCCTGGAGGGCATCCTGCCTCGTTGGTGATGTGCCTCCTCCTCCTCCCCTCTTCTATCAGGCACCCACGTTGAGTCAGTGTCCTCATCATCCCCTCCCTCCTCATCACTGGAGCAAACCTGGCAGTATGCTGCAGCAGGGGGAACATGACTGGCAGATTGCTGTACTTCTTGGGCACCCCTTCTGTCCGTGCTCACGTTACTGCCTTCATCTAGCTCAGTATCATCATCAGAGCCTTGAAAACGCTGGGCATCCTCCTGGAGCAGGTACCCAACACTGTGGTCAAACAGTTCGAGGGACTCCTCAGGAGGACATGGTGGGGCTAGGGAAGGAGTCACTGATGCCATTGAGCCGAGGAAAGAGGCCATGTTGGCAGCTGCTTTGCCAGACAAAGAACCCGGATCCTGGGTGAGAGAGGATGAGGAGGATGAGGACGGCTTGGTCATCCACTCGACCAAGTCTTCCGCATATTCGGCTCAACGCGGCCAGCTGCCGAAAAAAAGGCCAAGCGTGTCCCACGGCCACATGCTGATCAGGATGCACCGTGTCCATGGCCAGCACTGTTGCCTCTAGACACAGAACCTGCTTGCCCTCTTTTATTGGCTTGTGACTGTCCGCCTCTCCTTGTTGGCCTTCCAGACATACTATTGGCCTGCAGTGAGCTGCACAAAACTGGTATATATATAAATAGAGAGAGAGAGAGAGAGAGAGAGAGAGAGAGAGAGAGAGAGAGAGAGAGATATATATTCTGATTATACTGCAGCTAGCAGAATGGACTGCCTGCCTGTAGTATTATTAGTATGATAACCCCTGCACTTGTCTTCAGGTAGCTATAATGTAGGTGCAACTGTGCAGGCTACACAGTACAGTAACTGGAAATACGTCAAAAGCCTACACAAGCACCTGGTTGCAGGTAGCTATACTGTAGGTGAGACTGAGCATGGTACACAGTACAGTAACTGGAAATACTTCAATGAGCCTACACAAGCACCTGGCTACAGGTTGCTATACTGTAGGTCAGACTGTGCAGGGTACACAGTACAGTAGCTGGAAATACTTCAATGAGCCTACACAAGCAACTGGCTGCAGGTTTCTATACTGTAGGTCAGACCGTGCAGGGTACACAGTAAAGTAGCTGGAAATACTTCAATGAGCCTACACAAGCACCTGGCTACAGGTTGCTATACTGTAGGTCAGACTGTGCAGAGTACACAGTAAAGTAGCTGGAAATACTTCAATGAGCCCACACAAGCAACTGGCTGCAGGTTGCTATACTGTAGGTCAGACTGTGCAGGGTACACAGTAAAGTATCTGGAAATAATTCAATGAGCCTACACAAGCATCTGTCTACCGGTTGCTATACTGCAGGTCAGACTGTGCAGGGTACACAGTACAGTAGCTGGAAATACTTCAATGAGCCTACACAAGCACCTGGCTGCAGGTTGCTATACTGTAGGTCAGACTGTGCAGAGTACACAGTACAGTAGCTGGAAATACTTCAATGAGCCTACACAAGCACCTGACTACAGGTTGCTATACTGTAGGTCAGACTGTGCAGTACAGTAGCTGGAAATACTTCAATGAGCCTATACAATCAACTGGCTGCAGGTTGCTATACTGTAGGTCAGACTGTGCAGGGTACACAGTAAAGTAGCTGGAACTACTTCAATGATCCTACACAAGAAACTGGCTGCAGGTTGCTATACTGTAGGTCAGACTGTGCAGGGTACACAGTAAAGTAGCTGGAAATACTTCAATGAGTCTACACAAACAACTGGCTGCGGGTTGCTATACTGTAGGTCAGACTGTGCAGGGTACACAGTACAGTAGCTGGAAATACTTCAATGAGCCTACACAAGCACCTGACTACAAGTTGCTATACTGTAGGTCAGACTGTGCAGTACAGTAGCTGGAAATACTTCAATGAGCCTATACAAGCAACTGGCTGCAGGTTGCTATACTGTAGGTCAGACTGTGCAGGGTACACAGTAAAGTAGTTGGAAATACTTCAATAAGCCTACACGAGAAAATGGCTGCAGGTTGCTATACTGTAGGTCAGACTGTGCAGGGTACACAGTAAAGTAGCTGGAAATACTTCAATGAGCCTACACAAACAACTGGCTGCAGGTTGTTATACTGTAGGTCAGACTGTGCAGGGTACACAGTACAGTAGCTGGAAATACTTCAATGAGCCTACACAAGCACCTGGCTACAGGTTGCTATACTGTAGGTCAGACTGTGCAGTACAGTAGCTGGAAATACTTCAATGAGCCTACGCAAGCAACTGGCTGCAGGTTGCTACACTGTAGGTCAGATTGTGCAGGGTACACAGTAAAGTAGCTGGAAATACTTCAATGAGCCTATACATGCAACTGGCTGCAGGTTGCTATACTCTAGGTCAGACTGTGCAGGTTACACAGTACAGTAGCTGGAAATACTTCAATGAGCCTACACAAGCAACTGGCTGCAGGTTGCTATACTGTAGGTCATAAATATAAAGTGCAAATCTCTAAAATAGATAAATCCTACATATAAATGAATAGTCCATAAATTGAAAAAATGAAGAAATAAAACATGAAAAACTCTTCTTGTGATCAGTGTATCCATACAATTCCACCACAGTGATTGTTCGTCCTCAAAAGGAGTGCACACCACCACCAGTAAAAATGCGCGCTCACCTCCCAGATGAGTCAAATCTCATATGTGGATCTCCCCACAAGCTCTTTGCTCTCACTTTCTCTTCCCAATCAATGGTGGGTAATCCAGATGGCTCTTTTCTTAATGGTAACTCAGCTCATTAATATCCAAAGAAGCGGATCATCTCCCAGCTTGGCTCAAGATTCCATGAGTTCAGGACATGTAAATAATAAGTATAGAGACCATAGTGTTCTCCGTATACAAATTTATTCAAAGCCCCCAAACAGACACGTTGCACTTACAAGATAAAAACTTTTAAAATCACATAAAAACCTCCAGAGTAGCACCACCGTGTCCACATACACAGTGCCTGGCTGGACGTGACTATCAGCTCCTCCCTTCTAGACACATATCAGCCAGTCACAGGCCTTCCTCAGTAGATGGGCCCAACTAAAGACATGGCCATGTCTTTGGCCTTGAGAAAGTGGCCCAAATAATTGTCAGTAGATATGCTGTTTATGCAACTGTTTTTGCATTTTTTGTTTGAGGTTCAATATCTGGCTACTTAAAGTGCAGCCCCATAATAGTGAACAAGTATGGTGATGGGTGGATTGAAATGTAAGTTCAAAAATTTTTACAGAATCTCTCACCATACCTTAAAGAAAAGTTTTTGCTGAAATTTCTTGATAGGGAAGCAAGGGAAGGGTGAGTATTTACTGCTGAGAGGGGGGGGCATTAAAGTGAATCCACTGTCTTGTCGTGCATATGAAAAGCATGTTTTTCCCTTAAGATACATTTTTATTATTGATTACAGCATAAAGTGTCCAATATAATACTGTTGGTATTATTTGTAAACATATGTGATTTCTGCTGCAAAATCCTTTTTATGCCATTACAGTAATGCAATGTGACAAAAGATCCATCAAAACACATGAACAATACCTTTCCACGTCAAATGAAACAATTACCCTGTGTATTAAGGGAAACACATCTTATATATTCAACTAAAATATTTGCATTTTTTAATTACATGTAAAATTATGAGTGATTGTCATTTCTCATCTTTAATTAACCGTTTGTCTTCATGTATATTTGGGTGGCATTTGAATGGTATGGAAATACAGTGCTTAATTGAATATGCAAGACAGATGTTATTATATTTCTGCACCTTTGAATGGCATTTTCATATTTACAAGAGCTGAATGTAATATTTCCATCAGAATTGCTGCATTAGTTATTTATATATTTTCACTCCATGTCGCTAGACCACAAAATTAAAATGCACTACTTGTGTCAAACATCCCAAAATTACTGTTTGTTTATTTTTTAGGTGCTAATAAAAAAGATTAATGGTACTGCTGGATAATGAAACAATCTGTTGCACAGCATGCTAAGGAATACAGAATGGAACCAGATCAACATTTTTCCTTTAACAAAAGCTTTATTTTCCTTGCAGAAATGATTATCTTATGACCTTTTAGCACTGAAATAACATTAAGGTAAAGTATAATCAACCGATTTCTAAATGTCATCGTTACTTTTCCTTCAACAAGAACACAATATTATATTAGCCTGTCTTTTTGCAGATAGCTGATCAGAATTGTTTTCCTGATAAATAAAACCCATAGTAAATGATGCCTCGGTCATTATATCGTTAATGTAATATTTATTAAAGTAGATCTGATGTAAAAAATGGAATGTTTGTTAACTGTTTCCAGCAATGATTTTTATTGATTTTAAGAGAGAAAACATTTCATTACACATTCGGACCATAGGTGTAAGACATCCTATAATCAAGGATTAATTGATTCATTTGGTTTTGGTGGTGTGTTCACACAAAGTCCCAAAATTCCCCCACCCCCCCTCTTCTATATGATTCAGGGATGGAGATACACAAACTTTATAGCATTCATTGTCTCTTATAAAGTAATTATTTTATAAACACTAATTTAGGGATGGAAGCAAATACCTTTACACATTTATAATCTTTATAATTTTATATAGATTGGTTAATCTGTGACATACATCTGCCAATACCATTTTATGAGGTACACAAGGATGCATCTACCCAGGGTTGCGATTTTTGCTGGGGGTGCATTTTGTTTGCGTCATTTCCAGAAACTGCGAAGTTCACTGGGGCCCTCCCCTCCTCTCTCATTTCTTTGACGTGGGGGGATGGGAAGGCGTTCACTGTGCATCAACATCCCACCCACACGCTGTACCTTTGACGTCAATCTTGAGACCGCCGGCCGACGTTGTCTATTCATCTGCCTGCTTTATGGAGGGAGTTTGAGGTGTCCAGTGCCGAGCATCAATGGTCGCTCGAACACTGGCTCCGCCTTCTCATCAATGTGCAGCGTGACATTGGGGTGGGTATATATTCCACACCCCTATGGAGCACATACTCAGTCTGCTCCTTGCACCTTGATGACACTATGCACATCTATGGACTATGCTTTTCACTTCATATTAAGGGTATTATTTGGTTTTCTATCCAGCTATGGTTCTATCTTGTGCTATCTTTGATCTTATTACCCATTCTATGGCGAGACACTCTCCTGTTTTCACTTTACACTCAAGATCTGTTCTTTGTCTTTCTCCCCCTTTTAATGGTTTTCATATCTTCCCCAATTATTTATTGTATAGTCACTTTGCTGATGCACTTTATTTACAATTTTTCCACAGAAGCCCTATGGGACTTCACTCACTTATTACAACCACAGTTATTTATTGGGGACTAAATCACTATAGATGCTGGCTTATTGTTCTCTGTTCACTGCTATGTTGCCACAGTTATCACCACCTCAGATTCCAGGGGTGATGTTCCCATAGTCCTTTCACCTACCAATACTACCCATGTTGTTGAATACTGTAGCTTACTTACAGGTAGGGATGAGCCGAATACCCTCCGGTTCGGTTCGCACCAGAACCTGCGAACGGACCGAAAGTTTGCGCAAACTTTATAACCCCATTAAAGTCTATGGGACTCGAACATTCAAAATCAAAAGTGCTAATTTTAAAGGCTAATATGCAAGTTATTGTCCTAAAAAGGGTTTGGGGACCCGTGTCCTGCCCCAGGGGACATGTATCAATGCAAAAATAGTTTTAAAAACGGCCGTTTTTTTCGGGAGCAGTGATTTTAATGATGCTTAAAGTGAAAAAATAAAAGTGAAATATTCCTTTAAATATGGTACCTGGGGGGTGTCTATAGTATGCCTGTAAAGTGGTGCATGTTTCCTGTGCTTAGAACAGTCCCTGCACAAAATTAAATTTTTAAAGGAATAAAGGTAATTTAAAACTGCTTGTGGCTTTAATGTAATGTTGGTTCCCAGCAATATGGATGAAAATCAGTGAGACGAACTGCATCGGTACCCCCCCAGTCCATTACCAGGCCCTTTGGGTCTTGTATGGATATTAAGGGGAACCCCGCACCCAAATTAAAAAAAGGAAAAGCGTGGGACCCCCAGGCCCTATATACTCTGAACAGCAATATACAGGTGGTGCAAACAAGACAGGGACTGTAGGTTTGTTGTTAAGTAGAATCTGTTTGTAATTTTGAACTGGTACATTTTTAAACTGGCTCCAGCCAAAAAAATCTATTTTTAAGCTTTTAGGAAACCATAGGGAAGGGTTATCACCCCTGTAACATTTGTTTTGCTGTCTGTGCACCTCTTCAGAAGATTTCACCTCACTTTCTGTCCCAATGACAAATGTTTTTTGAAAACTTGGGGTTTTTAGTGAAACAAGGATTGTTGATAAAGCATCAGTGAAGAGGAGACACTTTTTCCCATATTAACTTTTACAGGAGAGAATTTCCCTTCCTAGGGGTAGATTTCATCTCACTTCCTGTTCTCTCCTTCCGTTTGCAAGTAGGAGTCATTTGTAAGTTGTATGTTTGAAAGTAGGGGCCTGCCCTATATACTCTGCAGAAATTGGGGCCTTAGATGTTGGTGTTGCCACAACACTGTAATGCCCCGTACACACGGTCGGATTTTCCGATGGACAATGTCCGATCGGAGCGTGTTGTCAGAAATTCCGACCGTGTGTGGGCGCCATCGGACATTTTCCATCGGATTTTCCGACACACAAAGTTGGAGAGCAGGAGATAAAATTTTCCGACAACAAAATCCGATCGCGTCAATTCCGACCGCGTGTGGCCTGTTCCGACGAAGTGCTACGCATGCTCAGAAGAAATTCCGAGACGGGACAGCTCGTTCTGGTAAACTTAGCGTTCGCAATGGATACAGCACTTTCGTCACACTGCAATGTTAAAAATGGTTTAATACAGCGCACTCTCTTCTTCTTTATAATGTGACAAGAATTAAGTAGTTTTGCTGCTCATATTCACACACACTTTTCACAAACTTTTATTTGTGTTTTTTTAGTGGGATTCCCTGAATATATTGTTATTAGTTGTCACATCTGACAGTTTTATATTTTTTAATTTTTTTTTATTTTGGATTTTAAGCCTTTTTTTTCTTTAATGTTTGGATTTTTTCCAAGGCTGATCTTTGTTCAATGTTATTTTTATTTTTACTCCAGAATATTTTTGGGTGTGTTTTGTGTGTCAAGTTACCCCAACACCATTGATGTCTTTTATTATTTAATCTCCAGGAGATTGTTTGTTGTTGGTGTCCCTTGTTCATTTCACATTGTATATTTACTTGATTTGATTGTAGCCGTATTAGTGCAATTGTGACAGAGAGGAATTGTATATTTGAAATGTACCTGAATCCTCACAAACAAACGGTCCTTTTTGAAGTAAAACACATAGGAGAGTATAATTCAAAACAAAAATCCTTTATTAAGGGATCAGAACCAAACAAAGAGGGAGGCAACACTGGATCAACAGGAGAAATTAGCGAAGCCTGGGACCCCCACGGCAGACATCAATTCTTCAAAATCAAAATTGATGGCCTGAGGAGTCCATATGTAAGGGAGGCCAGTCTGGTCCAGAATTCGCAGAGATCCGGATAGCAGCAGATGACATCTGTGTCCCCAGGCTATGGTACCACAAGAGGCTGCATCTTTTGGCCGACCAGACTGAACCCAGGGCAATCACTGTCTGGTCTTCCTTCCACGCTTCCTTCCGGGCTGTGGCTGTGCAGTTGGAGATGTGGCAGGAGGAGGAGTAGGACCTGGAGGAGGAGTATGACCTGGAGGAGGAGGAGGACTGGGGGGACCTGGAGGAGGACTGGGAGGACCTGGAGGAGAGGGAGGAGGAGGACCTGCAGGAGGAGGAGGAGGACCATCCCAAAGATGTGTGTGAGGTGTAATTCGGCCCCTCATACCTTTCTCCAGAGCCTCCGATATGAGGGCCTCACACATGGCTTTTTGTCCCTCCTCCATCCTCTGCATTTTATAGGCTATGAAGGCAGCAATGTTCTCCTGCATGGTGTGGGGTGCTCCCAGGACCTCTGTAGCCCTCCAAAAGAATGCAATAGCAGCCTCCTCTAGGGTACTCCTCCTACTGCCATTTTCTCATTTCAGGGGGGGTGGAGGGACCTGCAGATCAGCCAGCCGGCTCGGCCCGGCCACCTCCTGGCTGAGACTTCCCTGTGTATGAAAAAGGGACATGGTTTTAGTTTTTGCTTCATCAATCACAATCCTAAATTAGTACTCCCAACTAACATCTAGGTAACATCATTGATTGGACAAGCAGAAATATTTAGAGGAATGCTATACCTGGCTCAATCTGGGCTCCTCCACATGCGGCCTGGAAGGCCCAGGTTGGGCGTCAGAAGCCTCAGGCGGGGGGGAAGGAAGTGTGGAAGGAAGACTGGAGAGGGATGGCCTGGGTTCAGTCTGGCCTGCCAGAAAGTGCAGTCTGTCATAGTACAACATCCTGGGGACATAGATGTCATCTGCTGCTCCGGATCTCTGTGAATCCAGGACTTTCTTGCGCTCCCTCAGATATGTGCTCCTCAGGCCACCAATGAAAATCTTTAAATAAGTGATGTCTGCCGTGGGGATCACCTGCTTCACAATTTCACACAATTGCTCCAGTGCTGCCTTCCTCTTTGCTTGGTTCTTGAAATGGGGGTGGGTAATCTCCCACAGACAGGGCAGCTCACTTAGCATCTCTATGAATACTGACATGAAGTCATTGTCTTTCATTAAGATATCCATGTTCACTGCAAGACACAACACAAGACAAAGCCCAATGTCAGACAAAACTCTCCTAATCTTGTTACAATATAGGCCTCCATCTAGAAGCAGTATAGGCACAAGTTTGTCTCTTACCTTCGTTCTTACGATTGGCACGTCCAATGCTCCTTCCTCCGCTCACAGATCGTACGTAATATGCACACGTGTTACGCTTTATACACACTGCGCATTCGTGTAACTCCGCCCACCCCTGACGTTCTTTCTAGTGTATTCCCCGCCCCTTTTCGTTCGGCGCAGTGGGTGAAGAGCATGATGGCAGAGTTACAACAGGTGCGTGCTAATTCTAGCAACGAGGAGGAGGAGGAGGAAAGCCCGGATCCAGGCACGTCCCGATCCAGAAGGAGACGTTTTAAGGCCACAAATATGTCGTTTGGGGAGATGTTGGAGATGGTCGACATCATGAGGAAGTCCGACTATGACGGAAAATATGGGCCTTACCCCAACCCCAACATCCGAAAGGCCAAAATCATGACGAAAGTGGTCAGGAGTCTTGAGCGGAATTTCGGGGTACGAAGGTCTAAAGATCAGCTCAGGAAGTGGTGGTCAGACCTGAAGTTGAGAGAGCCAGAGCAGTACTGAAAGATCCGGAGAGTGCTGCAAAAAAGTAAGTAGTTGTGCTGTGTTCCTATTCTTTCTGTCTTTATTACGTTCGTTCTGCTCCATATGCTTTTATTAATTGTAACGTTTAAAAAGGTCAACTTTAATGTTCATGGGCCTATTATTCGTTCGTATCAAACATTTTTCTTTCGGCCTCTAGAACACCATTGTTTAGGCCATATGCATTTTCACACATTTTTGGGGGCCTACTTGGATGCCAAATATTTGTTTGTGTAGATTGGTTTGTTACTAGAATTAAATGCAAACTAGATTGTGTGTAAGGAGAGGACACTGAGCAGCTGTTTTCACATCTGGACACTTGAGCACTAGTGTGGGACCCCAGAACACCATTTTTATTAGGGGGGCACACTGATGCTCCAGTGTATACTATAGGGGGGCTACATCTGTGAAGCTTGTACTAAACAGGTAAAGTATTGCAGCTTGACAAAGGGCAATAAAAAATATACATCTTGGAACTCGGCTAAAATAGACAATTGTACCCCACTTCCAAGCAATGTTTCCTATTTCTAGTTCTGCCATCAAATATCTGTGTGCTAATTATACCATTTTTGTTTTACATAGGGTAGAAAAGACTCGGACACCCCTCATCCCAGGAGACCAGAGACCCCCCCCCTCTGGAAGAAGGGGAAATACCAACCCAAGAAGCTGAGCAGGAGGAAGAAGAAGATGTGGTGGAGATTGGCACCACAACAGGTGAGTGTCTGCGACCACAGGCTCAGGTAAAAGAGATGGATATTGGCAGATTTTTGAGACCTTTTTTTTTGTTCTTTATCTCTTTTTAGGTGATCGTGATCCAGAACTCTTTACATCTGAAAGTGCCCAGATACTGATCGGGGAGATCATGGGGTGTAATCTCCAATTGCAAAACATCCAGCAACAAATCAGTGATGTTATTAAAAAAAATAAGAACATCATTGATGTTTTGGGGCGAATTTAAACCCCACAAAATCACCTGTTTTATCGTGGTCCAATCTTACCAACATTTTTTCAATGTTTAGAAAAGCCAAATTTGGAGGATGCACACAGTGTGCCAACATGTGCTATCTGCCATCACGGGAGATCAATGGACGCGTTTTGGGGGTGCAACCCCTTCCTCAGTTATAAAGTAGCGTTGAGGAAGGGCTTGCTCCCCCAAAACAAGTCCCTTGATCCCCCCTGATGGCAGATAGCACATGTTGACATTTGTAAATTGGTGTGCATCTTCCAAATTTGGCTTTTCCAGGGGTGATTTCCCCCCATCTGAATGCTATATCAAACCCAGTTCCTAAATACTGATGTCTGATATAGCCTTCAGGTTTTACCATATGTGAACTTTGTAAGTTCAAGTTTTTTGGCTTTCTTGTTGGTTTTACACAGGCCTGTTTTATCTGAAATGGATATTTCGATTTTTGATAATGCTACTGCAAACATTGTTATACAACAAACATGTTGGTTTGTTTTAAAAACCTTTGGTAAATGCACATGTGATTGTGCAGGTATAAAAAAGTGGCTTACTCAAGAATGTGTGGATTATTGTCTCAACACTACAACACTTTTGGTTTGATGTAATTGCTGTTTTATGCAAAAATGGGGGTTATTTCCTAAGGGCAAATACACTTTGCACTACAAGTGCAGGTTCAGTGCAGTTGCAAGTGCACTTGTAGTGAAATGTGTTTTTGCATTTAGGAAGTACCAGCCAACACTGTTTTTTATATGGTTACCTAATCACGACATTTTCGGCACCCAACACATTTCTTTTAGGGTCGGCTAAAACAAACACAAGCAGTAAATGTCCACAAAGAATTTCTTTTGGTTGTTTTTTATTTGAAAAAGGTGTCACAGATTGTCTGGCATATTGATAGCCCCCCTACCCGCAAAGAACTCCAGGTAGCGTAACCGGACATCACAGGCATTCAGGGAGGGCAAGCCAGGACGGCTGCTTTCAAGCGCCGTCAGTGTTGATGGATTTGGGATTCCGGCCTCAGGCCCAACTGAGCCAGCATAGTTGGCTGAATGTTTTCATAGAAAATTATGGAGAACACAGCAGGCAAGTATTATATGGTTCAGTTTATACTCCGCCATATGGATGGGTGTCAGAAATAATCGGAACCAGCTGGCCAGGATTCCAAATGTGTTCTCCACCACTCTTCGGGCTCTGGCCAGCCGGTAATTAAAAACCCTCTGTCCGGGGTGAGGGTCCTCATCGGGAATGGCCGCATCAGGTGGTCCCCCAGCGCAAATGCTTCATCAGCAACGAACACAAATGGGAGACCTTCAACATTGTCCTCTGGAGGTGGCAAGTCCAAGCTGCCATTCTGGAGACGCCTGTAGAACTCCGTCTGGGCGATCACTCCACCATCGGACATCCGGCCATTCTTCCCCACGTCCACATACAAGAACTCGTAATTAGCCGACACCACCGCCAACATCACTATACTTTTAAACCCCTTGTAATTATAATAGTACGACCCCGAGTTTGGTGGTGGGACGATGTGAACGTGTTTCCCATCAATTGCCCCTCCGCAGTTAGGAAAGTCCCACCGCTGGGCAAAGTGGAAGGCCACAGTCTGCCATTCCTATGGCGTTGAAGGAAACTGTTGAGAAAAAAACAATAAACATTACTATCTTTTCAAAGATACATGGCAAGCAGATTAGACACAAACATTATGGGGCAACCTCCAGATAGCATTTAGTAAGGGGAATTTAACAAGGACAAAGTATAAGGTACACCTATCATATTCCCCCTTCCCCCCCTCTCATGGGCCATTTCTAACATTATATATATGTGTAAATCTTGGACAGGTAACCCTCTTCACTTCATTGAGAGATGAATGCCTAAATACAGGGTATTACTTGGAACAGCCCCTCCTTAGTTACACTATTGGCAGACCACTGGACAGGTAAGAAGTGTCATAATACAAAGATATAAATACACACTGTACAGGTTTGAGCACATTTGAACATTCTGATATTACCCATCAAGATAATAATAGGATACAAAAACTTTAAACAGTACCATTGGAAAGTATACAGGCAGGCTCTTGCACTACATGCTTTGGGGAATTCATCCATAAATCTGACCAGTAAAGAGGTGGGTATAGTGTGTATGGGTTTGGCAAAGTCAGCAGATAGATGATTGAGGATAGAGAATTGGGATCAGCTGACTTAGCAGTTGGGGGAGGGAGGGTTACAAAAAATTTGGGGACACCACAAAAAAAGCCTCTGGCACTCTGCCTGAATTTAAATCAAAAATAACATTTCCAAACATTTTAGGGGGTGTTTGGGGTAAAGCACTACTATGGAGCTGATAAAATATATTGTTAGGTGACTACATGAGGTGAATATAGGGCAGGAGACACCATGCTGGAGAGGTTATTGAAGGGCAAATATGTATGAAGGACCTAAAATAATAATTACATAAAAATCCAGCATGCATGAGGACAAAGGGGACATTCACAGCATATTACAATCATGGTAATTAGGGAATGAGGAAAGAAATACAATATATTAGCAAACATTCAATACAATAAAATGTGATATTAAAGGATAAAAATCTTACCTTCATATACTCCTTCTGCAGGACCTGTATGATGGCAGAACAGGTCTCTGGGATCCCCAGAGCCTGCAGGGAGATGCCTGTCGAGAACTTGAGGTCCTGCAGGCTTCTCCCTGTAGCCAAATACCGCAAGGTAGCGACCAACCTCTGCTCCGCTGTCAGGGATCTACCAGCATCAGACCGGGGCGCATGCATACGCCTATGCGTCGGCGCGCCTCTGTTCAGACACGGCATCAAACTGCTACTGTTGCTGTGCATCAGCGCGGCGCTCGGGCGTGCACGGGTGCGCGCGGGTGCGTGCGCGCGCACGGGCTCGCGCGCGTTCGCATTAGCGCCGGTTTGGCACCATTCAGCACATAAAAGTTCCCCTGTTCCATGGGAACATCGCTGCTTCGTCTCAGCTCAGCTGTGAATCTGCTTGAACCTGTATCCTGATTATCTGCTACCTGATTTGACCCGGCTTGTTTGACCATCCGACCTGCTCCAACCCCGACCCGGCCTGTCTGACTACTCTGCTGTCTGTATCTGCTACCGTTGCCGACCTCTGCCTGTTCACCGACTCTGCCTTGCCTGCTGTTATTACCTGTGCCAGTTACCTGCCGACCCGGACTGTCTGACTCTGCTTGTGCCTGCCGCTTACTTGCTGTTGCACCTTCAGCTTCAGCTCCAGTGATCTCTCCCTCCAGTGTGTCAAGTCTGCTGCTGTTCCAGTCTCCACTCACCTGCAGTCCTGCCTTCCAGTGTGTCAAGTCTGCTGCCGTTCCAGTCTCCACTCACCTGCAGTCCTGCCTTCCAGTGTGTCAAAGTCTGCTGCCGTTCCAGTCTCCACTCACCTGCAGTCCTGCCATCCCAGGAGGGATCTCTGCCTCCACATCAGAGACTATACTCCAACAGGCACTCCTACCCCACTGCGCTCAGGAGACCACTGTTCCCACTCCAGCGGCTCCTGAACCAGCGTTGTATGAGAGGTCTTCTCCTACAGTCAGGCTCTCCTACCAGGTACCTAACATCCACAGTGATGGCTTTCCTCATGCAGGTATCCTGCCTGCTAATATAGGGGGTCAGCGAAGCCAACAAACGGTGAAATACGGGGTCCGTCATCCTGAGAAAGTTCCTGAAATCATCAGGATTATTTTCACGGATCTCACGGAGCAAAGGCATATGAGAGAACTGGTCACGCTGAAGCAACCAATTCTTGGTCCATGAACTCCTCCCCACCCTGTTCATGGACTGGACTTGTGTCAAGGTCAGGACCCCAACACCAAGCCCCCGCACAGCACAAACTCTACGAGGAGTACGCATACGAAACATGGCTAGAAAACGGTCGGCTGCTCAGAACGAAGTAACAGAACGCACTGAAGAACAGCAAGGCCTGTGAAGAGTGACCTGAAAACAGTAACGAACGAACAAGAATACAATGACTACTTAAAGTCACGCGGAACTTGCTGCACGCACTGAAGAGCAGATACAAACCCACAAGCACAAACTGAACAACAGAAAACGATCTGAAAGCCACGAGTCTGAAAAAGCGCGAATCGTCTCTCACCAAACTTTTACTAACACGAGATTAGCAAAAGGAGCCCAAAGGGTGCCGCGCTTGGTTCTGAACTGGCCTTTTATATTCTCGTCGTACGTGGTGTACGTGACCGCGTGGTTGTTGATCGGAAATTCCGACAACTTTGTGCGACAACAAGTTTGAGCCAAAATCCGTCGGAAAAAATCCTAGGATTTTTTTGTCAGAATTTCCAAACAAAGTCCGACCGTGTGTATGGGGCATTTGCCCTTACAGTTACTCTTGGTGGGCACAGGAATGGGCCCTGCTGTGAAATATTAGATCAAGAATTGTAATTACATGCCATTGTTGAACATTTGTAGAAAAATTGGGCCTTTGGTGGTGGTGGTGCTGGTGCCACAACACTGTAAGTCCTCCTCACAGTTACTCTTGGTGGGCACAGAAATGGGCCCTGCTGTGAAATATTAGATCAAGAATTGTAATTACATGTCCCTGTTGAACAGGGGCAGAAAAATTGGGCCTTAGGCACTGGTGCCACAACACTGCAACCCCTCACAGATGCTGTAGTTGGAGCGCAGGAATGAGCCCTGCTGCAAAATATTGCATCAAAAAATGTAACTATACACCCCTGTTAAACAGGGGCTGAAAATTTGGGCCTCGGGCTCTGGTGCTGGTGCCACAACACTGCAACCCCTCACAGATACTCTAGTTGGAGCGTATGAATGAGCCCTGCTGCAAAGTATTGCATCAAAAATTGTAATTACACGCCCCTGTTAAACAGGGGCTGAAAAATTGGGCCTTGGGCACTGGTGCTGGTGCCACAACACTGCAACCCCTCACAGATACTATAGTTGGAGCGCAGGAAAGAGCCCTGCTGCAAAGTATTGCATCAAAAATTGTATTTACAGGCCCTGTTAAAGGGTCAGAAAAATTACGCCTTGGCCACTGGTGGCAGTGCCCAGAACCAAAAATGTTCTTATGAGCTATCAGCATGAAAATTGAGGAGGAAGAGGATTGTGACTCAGCATAACAGGATAGTCACTCAGCATCAGCATAAGCAGTCTTGAAGGGATCTCACATTAAAAAAAAATCAATCGGTTACATCAGAATCAGGTGCTTCGTAGCTGATGATCCGAGACTGATTCATTTTTATGAAGGTCAGCCGATCGATCAATTCGGTGGACAGGCGCACCCTTTGATTGGTTACAAAGCCTTCAGCAGCACTGAATGTGCGTTCTGAAAGAACGCTGGATGCAGGAAAGGCCAGTAGCTCAATTGCATACTGTGCAAGCTATGGCAAGTGATCCATCCTCAAGACACAGTAACGTAGAGGATTTTTGGTGGGAAAGGTGTCCAAGTCTGATCTTGCCCCTAGGTAATCCTGCACCATGTGAATCAGACACTGGCGATGGTTGCTGGAACCGATCAGAAATTGGGGCTGTGGACTGAAAAATTGTCTGAACGCATCAGTCAGACAGCCACCTTCTCCACCACTCCTTCTGTGACTGACCAAAGCCTCAGCAACACGATGTCCAGGAGGACCAGGAAATTGTAACCTCCCAGGCTCTGGAAACGCATAAACCTTTCTGCAAGGCCTCCCGAAGATGTTTCATTCTCTGCTCCCTCTGCAATGGCAAGATAAGGTCCGCAACCTTACCCTTGTAACGTGGATAAAGGAGGGTTGCCAGCCAATAATTATCCCTCCCCTTGATACCACGAATGCGAGGATCCTTCCGCAGGCTTTGCAGGATCAGGGAGGCCATGCAGCATAGGTTTGCTGAGGCATTCGGTCTAGAGTCCTCTGGGTCACTAAGGATGACATGATCCGCAGCCACCTCCTCCCAGCCACGTACAAGTCCATGTGTTTCTTCGGACTGTAAATGATCCCTTGAAGACTGCTGCTGATGCTGAGTGCCAGGCTCCACCTCCATACTGACACAATCCTTCTCCTCGTCCTCTTCCTGTGTGATCGGCGGGCACGCAAGAACACTGTCTGAATAAAGGGGGCCTTGAGAGGTAAGGAAGTCCTCCTCTTCCTCCCTCTGTTCTGCCTCAAGTGCCCTGTCCATTATTCCACACAGCGTGTGCTCCAACAGGTGGACAAGAGGGACAGTGTCCCTTATGCATGCACTGTCACTGCTCACCATCCTCGAGGCCTCCTCAAATAGTGACAGGATAGTGCATGCATCCCTGATCATAGCCCACTGGCTTGGGGAAAAAAAAACAAGGTCCACTGACCCTGTCCTGGTGCCATAGTCGCACAGGTAATCATTGATGGCCCTCTGCTGCGTGTGCAGCCGCTGCAGCATGACCAACATTGAGTTCCACCTGGTGGGCATGTCACAGATTAGGCGGTTCTTGGGCAGGTTAAATTCCTTTTGGAGGTCAGCCAGCCCAGAACTGGCATTATATGACCTGTGGAAATGCACACAGACTTTCCTGGCCTGCCTCAGGACATCCTGTAAGCCCGGGTACCTGCCCAAGAACCGCTGCACCACCAAGTTAAGGACATGAGCCAAACAGGGCACATGGGTCAGTTGTCCCTGTCGGAGGGCGGAGAAGAGGTTGGTACCATTGTCACAAACCACCATACCTGGCTTAAGCTGGCGTGGCGTCAACCACCTTTGAACCTGCCCCTGCAGAGCTGACAGAATCTCTACCCCAGTGTGGCTCCTATCCCCCAAGCACACTAGCTCAAGCACCGCATGGCATCTTTTTGCCTGCTTGCTTGCATAGCCCCTTAAACGCCTACGGAGCACCGCTGGTTCCGAGGACAAATCAGCCATGGAGGAAGAAGAAGAGGAGGGGGTGGAGGAGAGAGGTGTGGCAGAATCAATTTTGTAGAATTTTGCAGGCGTGGTGGCAGAACAACCTCCAACACTACTGCGCCCTCTTCCTGCACCTTCCCAGCTGCCAAAAGAGTCACCCAGTGCGCGGTGAAAGATAGGTAACGTCCCTGTCCATGCCTGCTGGATCATGAGTCAGTGCTAATTTGCACCTTTCTGCTGTCCGCCCTGTCCAGCGAGGCCAAGACATTGCCTTCTACATGCCGGTAGAGAGCCGGAATTGCCTTCCGTGAGAATAAGTGGCGTTTGGGAACCTGCCACTGAGGAACTGCACATTCCACAAACTCACGGAAGGGGGCAGAGTCTAACAACTGAAAAGGCAGCAGTTAAAGTGCTAGCAATTTAGCCAAGCTAGCATTCAACCACTGGGCATGTGGATGGCTGGGAGCAAACTTCTTTCAGGGGTGCAGCAGCTGGGGCAGGGAAATTTGCCTGGTACAATCTGACGTCTATGTACCGATAGCAGGTTGCCCGCAAGTACTTGCTGTGACACACCTAATTCTACACCTTCATTCCTCTTAGTGCAGGTTTCAGAGAGGACTGAAGGTATAGTGGGGTTGGGGATCCCAGCTGATGAGGAGCAAGGAGAGGTCCTCTTTGTTCTTTGGTGTGTGTCTTTTAGGTACGCTTACCAATGAACTGCATGGCAGGTCGACATATGTCTGGTCAAGCATGTGGTGCCCAAGCGGGTGATGTTTTTGGCTACGCGAGATATGCTTGAGACATATGTTGCAAATAGCAGCGGTGGGATCTGATGCACTCGTCTCAAAAAAGGCCCACACCAAAGAACTTTTGGAATAACTGGGATGTATATATATACTGATACTGATACTGATACTGAAGCTAGCAGAATCAACAGCCTGCCTGTAGTATTATTAGTATGAGAACACCAGCAATTGTCTTCAGGTAGTTTTAGGTGCACACTGTGCAGAGGACGCAGTACACTAACTGTAAATACTGCAGCTGCCTGCCTGTGGTACTAATAGGATCAGAAGAACACCACCAATTTCTTCAGGTAGCTTTAGGTGCACACTGTGCAGAGGACACAGTACACTAACTGTAAATACTACAGCTGCCTGCCTGTGGTATTAATAGGATCAGAACAAAAGCAATTTGTCTTCAGGTAGCTTTAGGTGCACACTGTGCAGAGGACACGGTACACTAACTGTTAATACTGCAGCTGCCTGCCTGTGGTACTAATAGGTTCAAAAGAACACCAGCTATTTTCTTCAGGTAGCTTTAGGTGCACACTGTGCAGAGGACACAGTACACTAACTGTAAATACTGCAGCTGCCTGTCTGTGGTATTAATAGGATCATAACAACAGCAATTGTCTTCAGGTAGCTTTAGGTGCACACTGTGCAGAGGATGCACTACACTAACTGTAAATACTGCAGCTGCCTGTGGTACTAATAGGATCAGCAGAACACCACCAATTGTCTTCAGGTAGCTTTAGGTGCACACTGTCCAGAGGATGCACTACAGTAACTGTAAATACTGTAGCTTCCTGCCTGTGATACTAATACAATCAGAAGAACACCAGCAATTTTCTTCAGGTAGCTGTAAATACTGTAAAAACACCTGCCTGCCTGTCAGTAGGAAGAGAATAACAGGAACGGATCTAGCTAAACTGAATACAGTGTATATATATATATATATATATATATATATATACAACACCTTGGATGCATATATATACACAATACACTGTAAGTGCAGCTAACTGACTCGCCTGCCTACTCAAATGACCCTGTCTCTCTGTCTATCTCTCCGTTGCTGCAACACACTACACAAGGCCACCGCACAGGCGGCCTTATATAGTGTGGGGCGTGTACTAAACCCATGGAGCCATAATTACGGCTCTCTGTTCAGAAGGCACTGTGCTTGACCAAGCATGTGGGTCATAGTGCTTGCTTGGCCAATGATCAGCCAGCAATGCACTGCAATGCTGCAGTGAATTGTGGGCCATGACGTGCCACTCGAATTTGGCGCGAACAGCCCATAACGTTCGCAATTCGATGAACAGTCGAACATGCGATGTTCGAGTCAAACATATGTTCGACTCAAACTCGAAGCTCATCCCTACTTATAGGTAAGAGTGCTGGGATTAAGATATGGTTCCCCCTCTTCCTTTTATCCTATATCGCATTTATTTCCTGATGAGTGGAAGTTATCCACGAAACGTGCGTATAGCTTTCTATCGATGTACTGTCACTGCTACTATATATCTACTATGTGACTACCTTGAAGAATTTTGAATCAATATTATAATATCAAGCGTGCAATCAATTATGTCTATATGCAAGTTTGGGCTACATTTAATATATTTTTAATATATGCCATGTAGGAACACTTGAACACTTATATATATATATATATATATATATATATATATATATATATATATAATGTGTTTTTTATTTTATGTTATACATTGTGTATATATATATATATATATATATATATATATATATATATATACTGTATTTATCGGAGTATAACACGCACTTTTTTCCCCTTAAAATCAGGTGAAAATCGCAGGTGCATGTTATACGTCGATCCCCTGCGATCCCGAGCTGTCACATTTTCAAAATCGCCGACCGCGATTTGAAAATGGCGTGGCCGGCGCCGAAATACACAGAGCTGGTCCTCGGCTCTTCCCGGCGGCTCTCGTTCACTTTCGGCTCCACTCGTAGTCCCGAGCGGAGCTATCCGAACCTACTCGGCTATATATATATATATATATATATATATATATATATATATATATATATATATATATATTTATTTATTGTCCCATATGCATCCATGTGCACCATTAAATTATACTTACTAATTGATTCATTTGGTTCTGGTGGTGTGCTTTACACAAAGTTCCATCGTTCCCCCATTCCCCCCCCCCCCCTCATCTATATAGTCAAGGAAGTCTAGACAAATACAACTCATATCATAAGATAATTTCAGCAAAACTACAGGGAGTATGACTTTAAGAACACATAAGTCCGACATAGGTGAACATAAAAATACAGTAAAAGGTCATAAGGAACTAATGACATCATTCATGCTGAGCTTTCAATTAAGATTGGAGTGTTTTTCGATCAGTCCAAATTTTCAAGCATTTTCAAATTTAGGAAAAGAACTAGCTCTTATGGCAAATGTGTGTTCATAAGTATAATGAAGATTAATCAAGACAATGAGCTCTAACACGTTGGGAGCAAGATTTTTCTTCAACGTTTTAGTAATTAGTCATTTTGCAGCTAATAAAATATGGAGAACTATGGTGTGGTGGTAGGAGGGGAAACATTACATGCCTATGTTAAGCAGCGCTAAAGCTGGGTCAGGTGGCATTAGTAAAGCAGTCAGATCAGAGATTAGCTAGAATGTTTGTCTCCAAAGATTAGTAAGGGTTTTACATAAAATATGAAGAAGGTTGCCTACTTGCCCACAATCTCTCTAAGACAAATGAAATTGGTTGGGGAAAAAATGTGCTAGTCTATAAGGGGGTAAGGTACCATCTAGAGATATTTTTTGGGTTTAGCTCCCAGTGGTTGACACAGTGGGAAATATTATATGTATATTGTATGGCCTTCAGCCCTTTGGTGTCGGAGAAAGTAGATTGTAGATCTGTCTCCCAATGCTGCATGGGTAGGGTTTTAAGGAAGGTATCTATGTGTTAGAATACGGAGTAGAATAGAGAAATGCCTTTAGATTTAGATGATGGATCAATGTAAAACCGCCTTGCATGGAGGTGGACAAATAATAACGGTTTAGGTGTTGTTTTCAAAATGTGTGGGACACGTAGATACAAGAAATAGTCAGAGAGTGATATATTGTATGATTGTGCCAAATCCGAAAATGATTTAGGTTTACTATCCCTAAGAAGATACCCCTACCTAACCCTTTTTTTGCCTACTGCTAATTTTTGGTTTGCATATTTGAAATTAGTATCTAATTGTCAGAGAGGATCCCGGAGCAGGATGGTCGTTGGGCACTCTGGAGTGCACCGCTTCATTTTTCCCCCGCGATGGTGCCCACGCACACGGTGTTTGGCATCAATCGCCCTATTTAGTGTTCTGGGACACTGTGCTCGGTGCTGTCCGATCTTCAACTTCCTGTTCCTGTACTTCCTGTTTGCCTATTTGCTAGTCTGATCTTGCTGTGACCCGGCCTGTCTATTGAATTCTCCCTTGCTATCCGCCTGCATCTGACCCCGGCTTGCCTCCGACTTTCAACCTGCCTGATCCCTTGTACTGTACTGACCGCCTGCTGCCAACCCTGCCTGTGACCTGGACTTTGAATCTGCCTGCTCCCTTGTACTGTGCTGACCGCATGCTGCCAACTCTGCTTGTGACCGAACCTGCCTACTCTGCTCCTGCTCTGCACCAGTTAACTGTGCTTCAGCCTACCAAGCACCTTCAATCTGTCTGCACCAGGATCTTGGGCCTTATCTCTGCAAGTCTCCCGCCAGGCTCTCATACCACTCTGCGCTCCCGTGCCTTCTGTTTGCTCTATCAGGGGCCGGGAACCAGATACGTAAGGGAGGCCTTCCCCTGCTATATCGGGTTCATCAGTCAGGTACGTGAAGGTCTGACAGTATCGGACAGCCATGTCCAAGCCCGAGCAGGGGACCAAGGTGGGTTTTGTCATTTCTCTTCGGTCCGGTGAACCACAGGCCCGGGCCCACCGTCTTCTGGAGCAAAAATCAATCTGTTTGGATAGCCTGGATACCTTCTTTGCCACCATGTCTCAATTGTATGAGGATCCTCAGTTAAAAGCCACCTCTGAATCCACCTTGCATGCCTTACAACAAGGGCACAGGCCCGCTGAAGATTATGTTCTGGAATTCAGGCGTTGGAGTTCGCATATGGACTGGAATGACGCTGCCCTGCATTATCAATTTCGTATGGGGTTATCCGATTCACTCAAAGATGAACTGGCACGGGTTGGAATACCCCAAACTCTGGATGACCTTATCAACCTGTCTGTTCAGATTGATCGGCGACTGAGGGAGCGCCGTTCCGAGAGGTCCGCCAACCAGTTCCATCCCACCTAGGTCCTCCCCAAGGTCCCTAGTGCTACCAGCTCTGTAGGCCAAAGTCTTCATGTACCATTTACCTCAGCCCTCGATACCTCCGAACCGATGCAGCTCGGGCTTCTCCGCCCATCCCTGACTCCAGAAGAGCAACAACGCCGACGAGTCAATAATCTATGTATGTATTACGGAGAATCGGGTCACTACGTGAGATCTTGCCCTAACAAGACACGTAAGTCCCTTTCAACTTCTTCTAAGTTTGCACCTGCCTTGCCTAACCTTACTAACCACCTGGCTCTCTCCATTATTCTCCAGCTTCCAGGACAGGATTGACTCCGGAGCATGCAGTTGCTTCATTGATCTCACTTTTGCGGCTCATCACCGCATCCCTCTCCAACCAAAGTCGCAGGGACTTGCTGTCCACCTTGCTGATGGTTCCACCCTTAGCTCTGGTCCGGTCACCCAGGAGACTATCCCACTGCTGGCTGTCATGATCACTCATCATCGGGAATTTCTTCGGCTGGACGCCATCTCTTCACCACTCTTCCCTATTATTCTGGGGATGCCTTGGTTGCAGGCCCACAACCCTAGCATTGATTGGGTTTCTGGGGAAATCAAATTCCTTTCCAGTTATTGCCAACAGCTCTGTTTGTACAGCACTCCTGTGAAATCCAATCAACTCCTGTGTCTGGACAGTGACACCGAATCGCAGCAGGCGATTCCCTCTCCTTATCTGGACTTTTCTGATGTCTTTAGTAAAAAGGGGGCAGAGACCCTTCCGCCCCACAGACCTTATGATTGTCCTATAGAGCTTTTGCCTGGATCTGAAGTTCCCTTTGGGAGAATCTTTCCTCTAACAGAGCAGGAGCTGGACACCCTCAAGGTGTATATTGATGAGAATCTGAAGAGAGGTTTTATCCGTCAATCCACTTCACCAGCCGGAGCTGGCATTTTCTTCGTCGAGAAGGATCACTCGCTACGGCCTTGTATCGATTACAGAGAACTCAATAGAGTGACCATCAAGAATCGTTACCCTTTACCTCTCGTGCCAGAACTGTTTCAAAAGTTGGGTTCAGCAAAAATCTTCACCAAACTTGACCTCCGTGGTGCCTATAACTTAATTCGCATCAGAGAGGGAGACGAGTGGAAAACTGCCTTCCGTACCAGGTTCGGGCACTTTGAATATCTTGTTATGCCCTTTGGTCTGTGCAACGCACTAGCGACTTTTCAACACTTTGTTAACGACATTTTCCGTGACCTCCTGGACTTATATGTTATAGTGTACCTGGACGACATTCTGATCTTTTCCCCCTCAGTCATTGAACATCGCAGGCATGTCCAGAATGTGTTAATCCGGCTCAGGCAGCATGGACTTTATGCCAAATTGGAAAAATGCGAGTTTGAACTCCAGTGCATTCAGTTCCTCGGCTTAATCATCTCTACCAACGGTATTAAGATGGATCCCCAAAAGGTGGCAGCTATCCTGGAGTGGCCCGCTCCCTCCGATAAAAAAGGGGTCCAACGCTTTATCGGCTTCGACAACTTTTATCGGAAGTTCATAAGGGGCTTTTCTGCTATAATTGGCCCCATCACAGAACTGACCAAGCAAGGGAACCGATTCTGTTGGTCCCCTCAGGCGCAATCCGCCTTTGAAAAGCTCAAGGAACTTTTTACCTCCGCTTCTATTCTGAAACACCCAGACCCTGCCTTACCGTTTGTCCTTGAAGTGCATGCATCAGAGTTCACAGTAGGGGCAGTACTTTCTCAGCGGCAAGGTGCCAAAGCTCTCCTCCACCCAGTAGCCTTTTTCTCACAGAAACTCTCCAATGCGGAGAAAAATTATGACGTAGGAGATCGGGAGCTTTTGGCCATTAAAGCCGCACTTGAAGAGTGGCGCTACTTATTGGAGGGTGCCGCTCATCCCATTTTGGTCTAGACCACAAAAACCTAGAGTATCTGAGAACAGCCAAGAGATTGAGACCACGGCAGGCAAGGTGGGCCCTGTTCTCTAGATTTCAATTCCACATTACGTATAGGCCGGGTACCAAGAGCATCAAACCGGATGCATTATCCCGCATGTTCCATGACTCCAGGGAATCCTTGCCTCCAGACACCATTCTCCCTGCTGGAAATTTTCTGCTTCTTCAGGGGGATCTTATATCTCACATTAAACAAGCCTCCAGGAGTTGGTCTCCTTCTGCGGAAGCTAATGTAAACCTGCAAGACGGCCTGTTCCGATACAAGGACAAAATCATGGTCCCAGAGGATCTGAGGGTGGCAGTACTGGAACTCTGCCATGACCACAAGTTGGCTGGACATTTTAGTGTTGAAGACAACAGAGCTGGTACAACGTACCTTTTGGTGGCCTCAGCTGGCAAGCGATTGCAAGAGTTTTGTGGAATCATGCATCACCTGTGCTCGGAGCAGGAACAGCCGAGCGAAGGCTTGGGGCCTATTAAGACCCTTACCCGTTCCTGGAAAGGCCATAGAAAATGATTTCGATGGATTTCGTAGTAGAGCTCCCCCTGGCAGAAGGCTTCTCCACCATCTTCGTCATTGTAGACAGACTGTCTAAAATGGCCCACTTCATACCCATGAAAGGTACACCTTCAGCTTTGGAAACTGCGAAGATCTTCATTAAGGAAATAGTGCGACTACATGGAGTGCCTTCAAGTATAGTATCAGATCGTGGGGTTCAGTTTACTTCCAGGTTTTGGAAGGCTCTCTGTAGTTCCCTTGAGATTGAACTGGCTTTCTCGTCTGCCTACCATCCCCAGACGAATGGGCAGACCGAGAACTAATCAGACTCTAGAACAATACCTCCGATACTTTTCTGCCTTCTCACAGGATGATTGGGTCTCTTTTCTGCCTATTGCTGAGTTCGCCTGCAACAATTCTGTGCACTCGGCCATTAAACAAACACCATTTTTTGCAAACTATGGTTTTCACTCGTCCTTTCTGACCGGCTCCTTACCTGAATGTGCGATTCCCGCGGTCTCTGAGACAAAGAACTTCTTCATCAACAACAACAAGTTACTACAAGAAACCATGGCTAGAACCCAGGAATACAATAAAAGGATGTATGACAGGAAGAAGCAAGGAGAACTGTTGTTAGAACCTGGCAGCCAGGTTTGGCTGTCTACCGGTAACTTAAGGATGGCTTGCCCCTCGAGGAAGTTGGGTCCCAGGTTCATGGATCCCTTTTCGGTCAAGAGGAAGATCAATGATGTGACCTATGAACTTGACTTACCCAATACTCTGAAGGTTCACCCGGTCTTCCACGTGTCGTTGCTTAAACCCGTTACTCCCAATTCCTTTTTGGCCCACCTGAACCCGTAATTATCAACAATGAGGAAGAGTTTGAGGTGGAAGCAATTCTGGACTGCAGGAAGAGACACAACCAAGTCCAATACTTAAACAAGTGAAGGGGGTATGGACCAGAAGATAATTCTTGGGAACCGGAAAACAACCTGCACGCTGAAGAACTCTTAAGGGATTTTTGGAGTGCCCACGCGGATAGACTGGTCCAGCTGGGCATCCAGAGGCTGCCCTTAAGGAGGGGGCACTGTCAGAGAGGATTCTGGAGCAGGATGGTCGTTGGGCACTCTGGAGTGCGCCGCTTTGCGCCGGGAAAACCTGTTAAAAAAAGTCAATACGAGTGTAACTTTTGTGGGCATGAGAAAAAAAAAGTAAAATCCTTTTCTGTGGCGCGTTGGCACCGCCATACATCAAACAGAGGAGGGGTCTAGGAAACTTGACAAGGTAACTCTGTGGGAGCGATTTGTTGAAGAGATAGAAGTGTCCATCTTTTGATATACTATTGCATTGAAGTCTCCACAAAGTATAACATGGCCCTGATGGTTCCCGTATACTCAGATGGTAGGCATGAAATTGTAGATATAGGTATGTAAAAAATACTCTTACCAAGAGTGGTGGACTCCCCGGCCAGCGGCTTCAGAGTCAGAGTAAGCTTGTGGTAAAACAAACAGCAATGAGTGGAATGCTGCTTCGTCCGTCAGTAGAAGTACAGGAAGGTGAGGGTCTCCACAGGACTATCCCCCACACTAGGACGCTCTATTCACCGTACAGCTCCTCCGGTGGAAAAATCAAAGGAGAAACTCCACATAGCGTAAAACTGCTTTAAAAGGACTTTAATAAAAGCTTTGCAGTAAAAAAATTACACTGACACATGGACCACAACAGAGACCAGGTATAGAAAAGGTATATTGGCCCATAGACAACAACAGAGGCCAAAGTGCCAAAACATATAGAATCAATTAAAAAAGCACTTGTTCGGTCGTGGCATAGCAGGCATATCCAACCCGACGCGTTTCGTCCGCTAGGACTTCAACTGGGACGAAACGGACGAAACGCGTCGGGTTGGATATGCCTGCTATGCCTTGACCGAACAAGCGTTTTTTTAATTGATTCTATATGTTTTGGCACTTTGGCCTCTGTTGTTGTCTATGGGCCAATATACCTTTTCTATACCTTGTCTCTGTTGTGGTCCATGAGCCAGTGTAATTTTTTTACTGCAAAGCTTTTATCAAAGTCCTTTTAAAGCAGTTTTACGCTATGTGGAGTTTCTCCTTTGATTTTTCCACCGGAGGAGCTGTACGGTGAATAGAGCGTCCTAGTGTGGGGGATAGTCCTGTGGAGACCCTCACTTTCCTGTACTTCTACTGACGGACGAAGCAGCATTCAACTCATTGCCGTTCGTTTTGCCACAAGCTTACTCTGACTCCGAAGCCGCTGGCCGGGGAGTCCACCACTCTTGGTAAGAGTATTTTTTACATACCTATATCTACAATTTCATGCCTACCATCTGAGTATACAGGAACCATCCTGGCTGTCCAAAGGAAGCCCAAGCGGCCAAGTATTTGGGTGTACCTTCATAGGTCCAGCATTGGGACTCACATTTGATTCCATTGAGTGTGTTTATGAACATTATTTATATATATGAGTGCACTTATATTGAGTTATATGTTTCTATATTTTTATGTTTTTTTCACATATTATTCTAATATACGTACCTTGTACGACACCTGTTACCAACAGATACACACGTCTGCTGAGCAACGTTTTAGCACACTGGTTGTTGTTTCACGGAATTTTAATATAAATACCACGTTTATTATTTTATTTAATTTTTTTTTCTTCACGATTAAATAGCACATATACTTATCCCCATACAGTCATCTCCTTTAGGTTAACACAATTAGCTCTTCGTTTGGCTGGACTTTATTGGATACAATTTAACACACACCTGATAAGGCAGACTATAGGGAATACTCGGTTGATTTATTATTGCTTTTTCCTTTTGAAATAATACAGGATTTGGAAAAATCCTATTTTGATTAAATACCTCACTGGGTAAGTTTGGCCCTCTGATTGATATTTTAGTGGGTCTGACCCAAATGAGGAACAAGTTCACTTTAGCGCCACACTGTATTCTTTTACTTTTGATTTACAATTTGTCTAATTGTTGTGTAGGCAGCTTTTCATACATTTTTTTGGGATTGGTGCAATATTATTATTTTTGTTTTATAACATGGCCCTGGCATAGAGGTTGGACCTTTTTCAAAATTTTTCTTAGTGAAGAGATCGATCTGACATTGGGTAAGTAGACATTAATGATGGAGAAGAGGACATTATTTATCTGGCACACTAGAGCTAGGTATCATTCCTGCGTGTCCGATTCTTGTGAGATCAATGTGAAGGCAACTGAGTCCTTAACCGCTATTAGTATATAATACTGGAGGCTTTTGTGAGGTAAAATGTGTTTCTTATAGACAAAAAATGTCACAGTTAAGCCGTTGTGCTTCTTTCCATACCATGTGCCCTTTCGTTGGGCTATTTAAGCCTTTAACATTCGAGGAAGAAATTTTAAACTGCATCTTGGTGAATATTGTCCTTGAAAATGCTAGGAAGGCTCGGCAGAGAGATCGGATTGTGGGTATGGCGGGCAATATGTCAGTGTAAGAAGCGTCAAGATGTAAGATCGAAATCCTGGAGTGTGTTTGGAAAGCAAGTATCAGCAAGGTAATGAGCCTGAGTTATTGGGTGGTTAGTAAAACAGTCAACAAGGAAAAAAGAACAAAACAGGGTATTCCTTTTGGGATAAGAAGTCCAAAATGGGAAGCAAAAAAGTATGATTCCAGCCGGAATCTGAGCGGAATGTAGACCGCAACTTTTAGGGGTGCAACTGCAACTGTAAAACTAGGTAACCAGCATTTGCGCTATACAAGCTCACCGGAGCTATGTTAGCTTGATTGAAAAGTAATTCATACAGGCCTTTGTTTGGTAAAGGAAGCCCTTTGTTCTGGTAGGTCCTGATCAGATGAAGCAGGCTGGTCCGTGGTGGAAGTTTGCAGATCTAGGATTTGTCAATCCCGCAACAAGCGGATGCCATTAGCAAGGGAATTAATTGTAAAAAAATTGGTCATCCTTAGTAATAAGGACTTTCTCTGGGTATCTCCATTGGTAAGAGATATGGTGGTTCCTTAGAAGTTTTGTTATAGTGGCCAACTACCTGCGCTGCTGTGTAGTGTGCTCTGACAGGTCAATAAACAGCGAAAGCGACTGCAAGTTGGTCCACTTGTCTGAAGGCTGACATTAGTTTTTCCTTAGTGTGGAAAAAGTGTATGCGGGCAATGGTGTCATTTGGCAGGTGTGCGGGGATATGCTTCAGTTTTGGGAGTCTGTGGATGCGATCGATCAGTAGGTCTTCTAGAGGGAGATCTGGTAGTGCAGCTTTCATCACATCCATAAAGAAGGCCATCAAATCAGATTGTTTAATCGATTCAGGGACCCCTCTTAATTTTACATTATTGCACCTGGAGTGGTCTTCCAGGTCTGCAATTTTTTATTTCATCCAAGTGATGTCATCCTCCTGGGAATTGTGGGCGTCAGATTGTTAAATGTGGAGGCAAATTCACCCTTTTTATCTTCAATATGTGTCACTCTATTGCCTATTTCAGAAACTTCTGATTTAAATTGCTGGGATAATGACAAAATGTCTGCATGGAGTGTGCTTCTTAGAGAGACTAAAATGTCTTTCAATGTGGTGTCAAGCACCGGCTGATTAGCAGTGCGAAACTCATATATAGAGTCCTGTAACTCTCTTGTATCATCAAGGGAGCCTGCCAGGTCACTCACCTCCAGGGCTGGATCAGATGCATCCTGTAGCTTGTGTTTGACTTTAACTAGGCTGGAGGAGCATGAGGAAGATTGAGAAGCCTGGCCATTAGCATGCTGTGATCGGGTGAAGTCAGGGAAGAAGTGCTTCAGGCATCCCTCTTTCAGACTGGGGAAGTCATGCGGGAAGTGCAGAGAACAGCCGGCACCATCTTGGCTGAAGAAGCAGCGGGGCTGGGTGTAAAAGTCCGTCATTCTCCTTGATAGATTGTGGTCTTTCCTCTTGCGGGACATGAAGTGAGGAGATGCCTGACCTGGAGGTGACTGGAACCCCTGGTTTTCTGGGCACTGTACATCCGGTTGTGGGCTCCGGCAGGCTGTCTGTTTGTGGACCAGTCTTCTCAAGCGGCCATCTCCTGTGCTAGCCGGCCATGCCCCCCTGAAAGCAGTTTAATGGCACAGTCATATAGGTGATGAGGAGGTAATTGATCATCATTCTTTTTATCATAATCTTCCAAGAACTAATGGCATTGTGGAGGCAGGCTGTTATATGCCTGGTTAGTTACCACATCTACTTGTGATTCCCTGATCAATGTAGAACTTTTTTGGCAAGGTTCCCTGCAATGTTTATCGCAATGGGAGAGGAAACATTGGTGGCATAATCTGCTGAAAGCTAATAGTCTCACAATGGTCAGCCTCAAACTGGAGTACCAGAGGAACTGTTTCATTAGTAAGAGATTCTGACAATATAAGTGAACCATCAGCTGTCTCCATTTCATTAGGGGCAGGTCTATTTCTTGTTTGAACATCATTGCTTTGGGCAAACTCTATGTCCTCCCAGCCCCAGAGTCCAGCATAACAGAGCAAGGAATTTCATGGCCTTCAGTGAAAAGTTTAATAGGGATGAAAAATGAGACAGTAGAGAATTAACTTTATTTTCTTCATAAATAAATGAGGCGATAGACTGGGTAATTGAGTTTATTTGTTCAGGCACTATAACATCAGTCACAGCAATTGTTCTGTTGACTTTGATGGGACAATTAACTGTATAATGCCCAGAGTCCTCACAATAGAGACATGGGTTCTCTGAACATCTTCTCCCTTTCTCCTGAGTAGAAATTGATCTCCTAATAGCATCAACCTGCCTAGGTTTGGGAGTGTTAGAATCCAGAGAAACTTATGGATCTCTCTGAACAAACTGACTAGCAGAGAAATGCATACCACAAATACCTCCAAACATTCCCAGTGTCTGCTTTCATTATGTAAGCCTTTGATAAATTCAAGTACATAATTGGATGAATGACTCAAAATCATTAGGAGCCTCTACTCTGGTGAGCTCATGTTTTAGCTGTTTAGAGAGTAGAGATGAGCCGAACACCCCCCTGTTTGGTTCGCACCAAAACATGCAAAAAATTTGTTCAAACACGTGAACACCGTTAAAGTCTATGGGACCCGAACATGAATAATCAAAAGTGCTAATTTTAAAGGCTTATATGCAAGTTATTGTCATAAAAAGTGTTTGGGGACCTGGGTCCTGCCCCAGGGGACATGGATCAATGCAAAAAAAAGTTTTAAAAACGTCAGTTTTTTCGGGAGCAGTGATTTTAATAATGCCTAAAGTGAAACAATAAAAGTGTAATATTCCTTTAAATTTCAGAGCTGGGGGGTGTCTATATCATGCCTGTAAAGGGGCGCATGTTTCCCGTGTTTAGAACAGTCTGACAGCAAAATGACATTTCAAAGGAAAAAAGTGATTTAAAACTACTCGCGGCTATTAATGAATTGTCGGTCTGACAATACACATAACAGTTCATTGATAAAAACGGCATGGGAATTCCCCACAGGGGAACTCCGAACCAAAATTTTAAAAAAATGGCGTGGGGGGTCCCCCTAAATTTCATACCAGGCCCTTCAGGTCTAGTATGAATATTAAGGGGAACCCTGGCCAAAATTTAAAAAAAAAATGGAGTGGGGGTTTCCCTCAAAATCTATACCAGACCCTTCAGGTCTGGTATGGATTTTAAGGGGAACCCAGCGCCAAAATAAAAAAATTGACGTGGGGTCCCCCCAAAAGTCCATACCAGACCCTGATCCGAGCACGCAACCTGGCAGGCTGCAGGAAAAGAGGGGGGGACGAAAGAGCGCCCCCCCTCCTGAACCGTACCAGGCCACATGCCCTCAACATTGGGCCCCCAAAGCACCTTGTCCCCATGTTGATTGGGACAAGGGCCTCATCCCCACAACCCTTGGCCTGTGGTTGTGGGGGTCTGCGGGCAGGGGGCTTATCGGAATCTGGAAGCCCCCTTTAACAAGGGGACCCCCAGATGCTCACCCCCCTGTGTGAAATGGTAAGGGGGTACAAAAGTACCCCTACCATTTCACAAAAAAACTGTCAAAAATGTTAAAAATTACAAGAGACAGTTTTTGACAATTCCTTTATTTAAAGTCTTCTTTTTTCCATCTTCTTTCTTGTCATTTTTAACATTTTTGACAGTTTTTTTGTGAAATAGTAGGGGTACTTTTGTACCCTCCACCATTTCACATGGGGGGGTGGGATCTGGGGGTCCCCTTGTTAAAGGGGGCTTCCAGATTCTGATAAGCCCCCTGCCCGTAGACCCCCACAACCACCGGGCAAGGGTTGTGGGGATGAGGCCCTTGTCCCCATTAACATGGGGACAAGGTGCTCTGGGGGCTACCCCAAAGCACCCTCCCAATGTTAAGGGCATGTGGCCTGGTATGGTTCAGGAGGGGGGGTGCTTTCTCATCCCCCCTCTTTTCCTGCGGCCTGCCAGGTTGCGTACTCAGATAAGGGTCTGCTATGGATTTTTGGGGGGACCCCGCACCATTTTTTTTTCATTTTGGCACGGGGTTCCCCTTAAAACCCATACCGGACCTGAAGGGTCTGGTATAGATTTTGAGGGGGACCCCCCACGCCATTTTTAAAAAAAAATTTAAATTTTGGTTCGGGGTTCCCCTGTGGGGAATTCCCATGCCGTTTTTGTTAATGAACTTTTATGTGTATTGTCGGACCGACAATTCATTAATAGCCGCAAGTAGTTTTAAATGACTTTTTTTCCTTTGAAATCTCATTTTGCTGCCAGACTGTTCTAAACATGGGAAACATGTGCCCTTTTACAGGCATACTATAGCCACCCCCCCAGGTACGAAATTTAAAGGAATATTACACTTTTATTGTTTTACTTTAAGCATTATTAAAATCACTGCTCCCGAGAAAACGGCTGTTTTTAAAACTTTTTTTTGCATTGATCCATGTCCCCTGGGGCAGGACCCAGGTCCCCAAACACTTTTTATGACAATAACTTGCATATAAGTTTTTAAAACTAGCACTTTTGATTTCTCCCATAAACTTTTAAAGGGTGTTCCGTGGCTTTCGAATTTGCCGCGAACACCCCAAATTGTTCGCTGTTCGGCGAACTGGTGATGTTCGAGTCGAACATGAGTTCGACTTGAACTCAAAGCTCATCCCTATTAGAGAGCCACTGGCAGAACTGACACTTTTGAGCTGCTGGGTTCCAGGTGGTATCGGAGACCCAGCTTTGGAATTTTAGCAATAGACTATCCACCCTTCTGAAAACTATGCAACTTTGCTTTGGCAGTAGCACAGTGGTTAGGAACATCAAAAACCAGATTCATAGTGGTTAAAAAAGTCTCATGAATGATTTAGAGTGGTGCTGTCTAGTTCTACATAGGAGAGGCCTAAGCTGGGGCTTCCTAAGTCAGAAGGTTGATAACAAATAGTACCTTCTTTTCCTCAGAAGTAAATGCAGAAGGTTGCATTTTGAAATATATGTGACACTGGTTAAGGAAATTTCTGTGATGGTGGTGACCTCCATTGCATTTGAGTGGTAGAGGCATACATGCGTTGGCATCATCTCGGGAATGTAAGTCCAGCAATTGTTTCTGCAGAGCCTGAATTTCTTGCTGTTGCCCTTTCACCACCATTTCCAGCTTGGAAAATTTGTCTTGGTAGGTAACACTGAACTCTTGCAGATCTGCAATTTGCTGCCTGCTAGGAGCCACAGCATTTGCTGGAGCACCCTTCATGTTTGGGCCAAATTATTCTGTCATGGACTGGAGTCAGGCTCAGAGTCCAGTAGCGTTAGCAGAAGAGAGGCTCCCATTGACCAGCAGGCTAAGTAAACAAGCAGGTCACTCTGGCGGATGACATAGGCTTACCTAAGGTGCAGGATCTAAATACTAACCGATATTCACCAGATGTGATGGGGAGATTGGTTTCACTGCACTGCATGTTAGCATCAGGTCGCGGTCCTCAAGATTGTCCCACCAGGGAGTGAGCAAGCCGGGGGTAGGGATAGGGTTGCCAACTTTTCTTCAAGCCAAACCCGAACACTTTAGCGGCACACAGCAATTTTTTTTTTTTACGGGGGAACACTGTAGACTGTGGTATAAAATGGAACTCTGATGTAAGGGGGGTTTCTGCTTACCAAAGCCCCCACTAACATCAGAATTCCCAGCATTCCTCATTAAATCAGGGTTCCCAAAGCTCCCCCTTACATCAGAGTCCACAGAGCACACCTTACATCTGAGTCCCCCTTACCTTAGTGTACTCATTTGCTCAGGGGCAGGACAGAGAAGGGAGGGAGGGGGCCTATGCACTGGGTGGGTACTTTGGTTTATGGGGAACATAGGTGTGTGCAACCCGGGCAAAAAGGGGGAATCGCACTGGGTGAATAGGGTGTGCCCTGGCACACCTAAGTTGGGGGGGGGGTTGCAGTCCCGTCTGAATAATGTGTCCGGGTTTCAGACATTCTGAAACCTGGACACATGATTCAAAACCCGGACTGTCCGGGCGAATCCCGGACAGGTGGCAACCCTAGGTAGGGATCAAGCAGAAGTGTAGTCAATAAACAAGCCAAATATAGGTAACAAATAGTTGCAGGTAGTAATCAAGCAGATGTATGGTCAAAGAACAAGCCAAAGGTCGATAATGAGTGGTAACAAAGGTACTGATGGCAGCAGAAGTGACAGAAGGAAGTGTAGAAACATGACTTAAAACAGGAAGTTCATTAGAAAAGCAAAGGGTTCAATGTTCAAGATAAACAAGGTTCAAGGCAGGATCATTCAAGGAATTGTCCATGGCGCTTTACAGCATCTTAGGTGGCACAGTTACTGCCAGACACAGCAGTGGTCCTGAGTTCTGGTCTAGGCTCTGACAGGTACTATTGTCTTTCTGCATGATCAGTGTTCTTTGGATTATGCTTTATGGAACAAAAAAACTGATAAAAGCAATTTCATTCTTGATTGTTTTTGTTTTTTGTTTTTTTCATTTTGACATTACCCATAACCAAAACCCCATCTGCATGGTGATGTGGGACATGCTTAGTGAGCCTTCAGGCCATTCGCTGGCCAACAAAGGTACAGACAAATGTTTTATGACTACTGTATGTTCTGTTGGTGGAATTCATGACACATCCACTTCAGTTTAATGGACTGAATGACATGTCCACTTCCTATTTATGAAACACACACTATGTACTGTGATGGTTTTCCTCCATACAGCAGCTGGGGCTCCCATCCCTGGAAGTGTCATTTACCATTTATTTCAGACCAGAAACTATTTTATTTGCTTATGGGTACCCAGTCCTAGGATGTATTGCAAAAGGGTGATCCAGCATGGCCTTAAAATGTTGATGGATATGCTGTTTTTGCACCTTCTTTGTATTTTTTCTAAAACTTTATACCTGTATACTTTAAACATCTAAACTTTTAATAAATAAACTTTTAAAAACTCTGGACGTTCAATATTTGGTGTACTGGCTATTTATAATTGGAAATACTTCCATGAACTTCCTGTTCCTAGAGGAAATTCTAGTTGCTGCTGAAAATTTACAACTTATTCTTGTTTCAGTGACAACCATAAAATGTTGAATTCCCTTTCACTTTCTTTGCTATTGACAATGGTCCTGACTCTCAGCTCAACCCTGCATAGATATTTTCTAGCTCATGGAACAACAATCTAAACACCAGATGACTGAGAGTGAATGTCACTGGAGCAGGTCAACTGAGAAGGTGACACATATATTTTACTGGGAACATGCACCATTTAAACTATCTACTTTAACTACTTGCCGACCGCCTCACGCAGATATACTGTGGCAGAATGGCACGGGCAGGCAAAGTAACGTATGGGTACGTTACTTGCCTCCCGTGGGCGTGGGGTCCTATCGGACCTCCCGGTGCCCGAGGCGGTCAGTGTCTGTCCCCGAGCGATCAGAGGTGAGGGGGAGGCCATCCATTTGTGGCCACCCCCTCGCGATCGCTCCCAGCCAATAACAATCTTCCTCTCCTGCTGTAATGTAAACAGCGGCAGAGGAAGTGATGTCATCTCTCCACGAGCCAGTCTTTTCGTCGCAGAGGAGAGAAGACATCAAGTAAGTTTGCACCAACACTACACTAACAGTAGAACACTCTAGGCACACATTTCACCCCCATCACCCTCCTGTACCCCCTGTCAGTGACACCAATAGCAATTTTTTTTTCTGATTATTGCATTGGTGTCAGTTTGTGACAGTTATAAGTGATAGGGCAGTTAGTGGTAGCCCCCTTTAGGTCTAGGATACCCCCCTAACCCCCCAATAAAGGTTAACCCCTTGATCACCCCCCCGTCGCCAGTGTTACTAAGCGATCGTTTTTCTGATCGCTGTATTAGTGTCACAGGTGACGCTAGTTAGGGAGGTAAGTATATAGGTTTCGCCGTCAGTGTTTTATAGTGACAGGGACCCCATATACTACCTAATAAAGGTTTTAACCCCCTGATTGCCCCCTAGTTAACCCTTTCACCAGTAATCACCATATAACTGTTACGGGTGACGCTGGTTAGTTAGTTTATTAACGTTTCAGGGCACCCGCCATTTATTACCTTATAAATGTTTAACCCCCTAATCGCCCGGCGATGATATAAGTTAAGTTTTAGGGTCAGATAAGGTCTGCGTCGCCCCAGGCAGCATCAGGTTAGCACCAGTACCGCTAACACCCACGCACGCAGCATACACCTCCCTTAGTGGTATAGTATCTGAATGGATCAATATCTGATCCGATCAGATCTATACTAGCATCCCCAGCAGTTTAGGGTTCCAAAAAACGCAGTGTTAGCGGGATCAGCCCAGAAACCTGCTAGCACCTGCGTTTTGCCCCTCGACCCAGCCCAGCCCACACAAGTGCAGTATCGATTGATCACTGTCACTTACAAAACACTAAACACATAACTGCAGCATTCACAGAGTCAGGCCTGATCCCTGCGATCGCTAACAGTTTTTGTTGGTAGCATTTTAATACAGTCGCTAACAGTCAGGGGGTTTTTTGCCTGTGAGTCTCACTAGTGTACCACTAAATTTAGAGCCCAAAATGGCAAATCGAAGGTACACTAGTGAAGAGACCTACACGTTTCTGAGCATGACAGATAGTGAAGAGGAAGTCACTCATCTTTCAGATTCAGGCTCAGAATACGATCCTGTAGAGGACAGCAGCTCCATGATAGATAGCTCTGACGATGGAGTTGTGGTCCCTGCCAAGGTCAGGGGTACCAGACCCCGATCTTCTTCTGCTGTTGTTGAGGTGCAAGAATCACAGGTCCCTCATATGGAGCAGAGCAGTACTAGTGCTGCTATTCCTTCTGGTGAACTGGCAAGCGCCAGCGGCCTAGTACACCCTGGTCGTACATCCAGCACTGCAGTAACACTTGGTGACGTGGCGAGTCCCATAAGTGCAGTTCAAGCTGGCGAGGTGGCAAGTGTCCCGCTGCCACCAAGAAGACAAACACAGGCCCGTCATGCCCATAGTGCCCTTCCTGCTGCATTCGCCAATCCTAATTGGGAACCCACCACTTCTGCAGCACCTGTACTTCCCCCATTCACTGGTCAACCTGGCATTCAGGTGGAAACAGTTGATTTTATGTCACTTGATTTTTTTTCGCTGTTTTTCACAGAAGATCTCTACAGATCTATTGTGGACCAAAGCAATTTGTACGCTGGTCAACACATCGCCACTATTCCCCAGTCCTCCCTTGCCAGAGATTGGAAACCAATTACGGTTTCCGAATTTAAGATCTTTCTGGGCCTTTCCATCAACATGGGGAATAGTGGCGATGTGTTGACCAGCGTACAAAAAAGTGTGAGTTGCGGTCATATTGGTTCACTGACCCAATTCACCATATGCCCATGTTCTCTGCCTCCATGACCAGGGCATGATACGAGCAGATTTTGCGGTTCATGCACTTCAACAACAATGAACTCTGTCGTCCTCGTGGAGACCCTGAATACGATTGGCTCCACAAAATTCGGCCCCTCGTAAACCACTTCAACCAACGTTTTGCAGACTTATTTACTCCCCATCAAGTTGTCTGCATTGATGAGTCCCTGATTAAGTTTTCTGGCTGCTTGTCATTCAAACAGTACCTTACCAGCAAGTGTGCCAGATACGGGGTCAAGATGTATAAGCTCTGTGACAGGGCCACAGGCTATACATGTAGTTTTATGGTTTACGAGGGCAAAGATAGTCACGTAGAGCCGACAAACTGCCCTGACTACATAGGAAGCGCTGGCAAGATTGTGTGGGACTTGGTGCACCCTTATTCAGAAAGGGGTACCACTTGTACGTGAACAATTATTACACGAGCGTGCCACTTTTAGTCACCTTTTTGATTAACAGATTGGAGCATGTGGCACCGTGCGACCTAATCGCCAGGGCTTTCCCCAGCAGCTTGTAGATTCCCATCTTGGGCTGGGGGAGAGAGCCTGCTTCAAGTGTAATAACTTGCTCGCTATGAAGTGGAGGGATAATAAGAATGTTTTCATTCTTACCTACCTTCATGCAGACATGACAGTCCAAATTCCTACGGTGACTGGTGTGAAGAAACCCCTCTGTGTCCATGAACATAACCAAAATATGGGAGGGGTGGACCTCAACGACCAGTTGTTGGCGCCATACCTAATTGCCCATAAGGCCAGATGCTGGTACAAGAAAGTGTCTGTTTATTTATTTCAATTGGCTTTGCTGAATGCTCATGTGCTATACGGAGCTTCAGGACGGACTGGATCCTTCCTTAAATTCCAGGAAGAGATCGTCAGAGCCCTTCTGTTTCCAGACAGTCCTCCCGAGTACCCCTACCCAACGAGCCCCCCAAAGAAGATGTTGTGTCTGCAGCAAGCGCGGATATTGGCGTGACACCCGGTATTATTGTCCCTCCTGTCCTGACATTCGTGGTCTTTGCATTGGTGAATGTTTTGAACGCTACCATTCACTAGTTGAGTATTAGCGTAGGGTACAGCACTGCACAGACTAGGCACACTAATACAGGGTCTCCCAAGATGCCATCGCATTTTGAGAGACCCGAACCTGGTACCAGTTACAAAAGTTATAGTTATAAAAAAAGTGTACAAAAAAAAAAGTAAAAAAAAAAAAACAAAAAAAATATGTAAAATAAAAAAAACAAAAATAGTTGTCGTTTTATTGTTCTCTCTCTATATATGCTCTCTCTAATGTTCTGCTCTTTTTTACTGTATTCTATTCTGCAATGTTTTATTGTTATTATGTTTTACCATGTTTGCTTTTCAGATATACAATTTTTTTATACTTTATTGTTTACTGTGTTTTATTGTTAACCATTTTTTTATCTTTTCAGCCATTCAGCTGCAGAGCGGATTTATTTATCTTGACAGCAACAGCGTTTGCTCCAACGATACATAAAGCCGTGACTCCAGCGCTTTCGGAGGTGATTTCACCACCACAGTTACATACTTCAGCATATATGCTGAAGCGTGGGGGCAGCAGGGGGTGAAAGAGCGATTTGCTCCTACCTTTTGCGGGAGGATGCCCCCATGTTTCGGCATATATATATTATAGGCACAGGTTGCGTTAAATGTTTTATTTTTTACTATGTTTTTTTTTGTATTTGCTTTGCAGGTATGGTAAGTCTTATGCCCCGTACACACGGTCGGACTTTGTTCGGACATTCCGACAACAAAATCCTAGGATTTTTTCCGACGGATGTTGGCTCAAACTTGTCTTGCATACACACGGTCACACAAAGTTGTCGGAAAATCCGATCATTCTGAACGCGGTGACGTAAAACATGTACGTCGGGACTATAAACGGGGCAGTGGCCAATAGCTTTCATCTCTTTATTTATTCTGAGCATGCGTGGCACTTTGCTTGTCGGATTTGTGTACACACGATCGGAATTTCCGACAACGGATTTTGTTGTCGGAAAATTTTATATCCTGCTATCAAACTTTGTGTGTCGGAAAATCCGATGGAAAATGTGTGATGGAGCCCACACACGGTCGGAATTTCCGACAACAAGGTCCTATCACACATTTTCCGTCGGAAAATCCGACCGTGTATACGGGGCATTACTGTTATACTGTAATGTTACTTTGTTTTATTGTTAACCATCATTTGCTTAGCAGGTACGCCATTCAGTTGCAGCGTGGATTTATTTATCTTGACAGCAACAGCGTTTGCTCCCACGATACATAAAGCCATGACTCCAGCGCTGTCGGAGGTGATTTCACCACCACAGTTACATACTTCAGCATATATGCTGAAGCGTGGGGGCAGCAGTGGGTGGAGGAGCGATTAGCTCCTACCTTTTGCGGAAAGATGCCCCCATGCTTCGGCATATATATATTTTAGGCACAGGTTGCGTTAAATGTTTTATTTTTTACTATTTTTTGTATTTGTATTTGCTTTGCAGGTATGGTAAGTCTTATGCCCGTACACACGGTCGGATTTTCCGATAGACAATGTCCGATCGGAGCGTGTTGTTGGAAATTCCGACCGTGTGTGGGCGCCATCGGACATTTTCCATCGGATTTTCCGACACACAAAGTTGGACAGCAGGAGATAAAATTTTCCGACAACAAAATCCGATCGCGTCAATTCCGACCGTGTGTGGCCTGTTCCGACGCACAAAGTGCCACGCATGCTCAGAAGAAATTCCGACACGGGACAGCTCGTTCTGGTAAACTTAGCGTTCGCAATGGATACAGCACTTTCGTCACGCTGCAATGTTCAAAATGGTTTAATACAGCGCACTCTCTTCTTCTTTATAATGTGACAAGAATTAAGTAGTTTTGATGCTCATATTCACACACACTTCTCACAAACTTTTCTTTGTGTTTTTTTAGTGGAATTCCCTCAATATATTGTTATTAGTTGTCACATCTGACAGTTTTATATTTTTTATGGGTTTTTTTTTGGATTTTAAGCCTTTTTTTTTCTTTAATGTTTGGATTTTTTCCAAGGCTGATCTTTGTTCAATGTTATTTTTATTTTTACTCCAGAATATTTTTGTGTGTGTTTTGTGTGTCAAGTTACCCCAACACCATTATTATCTTTTATTATTTAATCTCCAGGAGATTTTTTGTTGTTGGTGTCCCTTGTTCATTTCACATTGTATATTTGAAATGTACCTGAATCCTCATAAACAAACTGTCATTTTTGAAGGAAAACACATAGGAGAGTATAATTCAAAACAAAAATCCTTTATTAAGGGATCAGAACCAAACAAAAAGGAAGGCAACACTGGATCAACAGCAGAAATTAGTGAAGCCTGGGACCCCCACGGCAGACATCAATTCTTCAACATCAAAATTGGTGGCCTGAGGAGTCCATATCTAAGGGAGGGCAGTCTGGTCCGGGATTCACAGAGACTCGGATAGCAGCAGATGACATCTGTGTCCCAAGGCTGTGGTACCACAAGAGGCTGCATTTTTTGGCCGACCAGACTGGACCCAGGGCAATCACTGTCTAGTCTTCCTTCCACGCTTCCTTCCGGGCTGTGGCTGTGCAGTTGGAGATGTGGCAGGAGGAGGAGTAGGACCTGGAGGAGGAGGAGGACTGGGGGGACCTGGAGGAGGACTGGGAGGACCTGGAGGAGGACTGGGAGGACCTGGAGGAGAGGGAGGAGGAGGAGGACTGGGGGGACCTGGAGGAGGACTGGGAGGACCTGGAGGAGGACTGGGAGGACCTGGAGGAGAGGGAGGAGGAGGAGGAGTACCATCCCAAAGCTGTGTGTGAGGTGTAATTTGGCCCCTCATACCTTTCTCCAGAGCCTCTGATATGAGGGCTTGACACATGGCTTTTTGGCCCTCCTCCATCCTCTGCATTTTATATGCTATGAATGCAGCAATGTTCTCCTGCATGGTGTGTGGTGCTCCCAGGACCTCTGTAGCGCTCCAAAAGAATCTGATAGCAGCCTCCTCTAGGGCACTCGTCCTACTGCCACTTTCTCTTTTCAGGGGGGGGTGGAGGGACCTGCAGATCAGCCAGCCGGCTCGGCCCGGCCACCTCCTGGCTGAGACTTCCCTGTGTATGAAAAAGGGACATAGTTGTAATGTTTTGCATCATCAATCACAATCCTAAATTAGTACTCCCAACTAACATCTAGTTAACATCATTGATTGGAAAAGCAGAAATATTTAGAGGAATGCTATACCTGGCTCAATCTGGGTTCCTCCACATGCAGCCTGGAAGGCCCAGGTTGGGCGTCAGAAGCCTCAGCCGGGGGGGAAGGAAGCGTGGAAGGAAGACTGGAGAGGGATGGCCTGGGTTCAGTCTGGCCTGCCAGAAAGTGCAGCCTGTCGTAGTACAACATCCTGGGGACATAGATGTCATCTGCTGCTCCGGATCTCTGTGAATCCAGGACTTTCTTGCGCTCCCTCAGATATGTGCTCCTCAGGCAACCAATTAATATCTTTAAATAAGTGATGTCTGCCGTGGGGATCACCTGCTTCGCAATTTCACACAATTGCTCCAGTGCTGCCTTCCTCTTTGCTTGGTTCTTGAAATGGGGGTGGGTAATCTCCCACAGACAGGGCAGCTCACTTAGCATATCAATGAATAGTGACATGAAGTCAGTATCTCTCATTAAGATATCCATGTTCACTGCAAGACACAACACAAGACAAAGCCTAATGTCAGACAAAACTCTCCTAATCTTGTTACAATATAGGCCTCAATCTAGAAGCAGTAAAGGGACAAGTTTGTCTCTTACCTTCGTTGTTACGATCAACGCGTCCAATGCTCCTTCCTCCGCTCACAGATCGTACGTAATACGCACGCGTGTTACGCTTTATACACACTGCGCATGCGTGTAACTCCGCCCACCCCTGACGTTCTTTCTAGTGTATTCCCCGCCCCTTTTTGTTCGGCGCAGTGGGTGAAGAGCATGATGGCAGAGTTACAGCAGGTGCATGCTAATTCTAGCAACGAGGAGGAGGAGGAGGAAAGCCCGGATCCAGGCACGTCCTGATCCAGAAGGAGACGTTTTAAGGCCACAAATATGTCGTTTGGGGAGATGTTGGAGATGGTAGACATCATGAGGAAGTCCAACTATGACGTAAAATATGGGCCTTACCCCCACCCCAACAACCAAAAGGCCAAAATCATTGGTAAAGTGGTCTGGAGTCTGGAGAGGAATTTCGGGGTACGAAGATCTAAAGATCAGCTCAGGAAGCGGTGGTCGGACCTGAAGTTGAGAGAGCCAGAGCAGTACCGAAAGATCCGGAGAGTGCTGCAAAAAAGTAAGTAGTTGTGCTGTGTTCCTATTCTTTCTGTCTTTATTACGTTCGTTCTGTTCCATATGCTTTTATTAATTGTAACGTTTAAAAGGGCAACTTTAATGTTCATGGGCCCATTATTCGTTCGTATCAAACATTTTTATTTCGGCCTCTAGAACACCATTGTTTAGGCCATATGCATTTTCACACATTTTTTGGGGCCTACTTGGATGCCAAATATTTGTTTGTGTAGATGGGTTTGTTACTAGAATGAAATGACAACTAGATTCTGTGTAAGGAGAGGACACTGAGCAGCTGTTTTCACATCTGGACACTGGAGCACTAGTGTGGGACCCCAGAACACCATTTTTATTAGGGGGGCACACAGGTGCTCCAGTGTATACTATAGGGGGGTCTCCATCTGTGAAGCTTGTACCAAACAGGTAAAGTATTGCAGCTTGACAAAGGGCAATAAAAAAAATATACATCTTGGAACTCGGCTAAAATAGACAATTGTACCCCACTTCCAAGCAATGTTTCCTATTTCTAGTTCTGCCATCAAATATCTGTGTGCTAATTATACCATTTTTGTTTTACATAGGGGAGAAAAGACTCGGAGGACAGCCCTCATCTGAGGAGACCACAGACCCCCCACCTATGGAAGAAGGTGAAATACCCCCAAACGAAGAAGAAGAGCAGGAGGAAGAAGAAGACGTGGTGGAGATTGGCACCACAACAGGTGAGTGTCTGCGACCACAGGCTCAGGTAAACGAGATGGATGGTGGCAGATTTTTGAGACCTTTTTTTTGTTCTTTATCTCTTTTTAGGTGATCGTGATGTGAGGGATCCTGAACGCTTTACTTCAGAAAGTGCCCAGATACTGATCGGGGAGATCATGGGGTGTAATCTCTAATTGCAAAACATCCAGAAACAAATCAGTGATGTTATTAAAAAAAATAATAACATCATTGATGTTTTGGGGCGAATTTAAACCCCACAAAATCACCTGTTTTATTGTGGTCCAATCTTCCAAAAATTTTTAAAATGTTTAGAAAAGCCAAATTTGGAGGATGCACACAGTGTGCCAACATGTGCTATCTGCCATCACGGGAGATCAATGGACGCGTTTTGGGGGTGCAACACCTTCCTCAATTATAAAGTAGCGGTGAGGAAGGGATTTCTCCCCCAAAACACGTCCCTTGATCCCCCGTGATGGCAGATAGCACATGTTGACATTCGTAAATTGGTGTGCATCTTCCAAATTTGGCTTTTCCAGGGGTGATTTCCCCCCATCTGAACGCTATATCAAACCCAGTTCCTAAATACTGATGTCTGATATAGCCTTCAGGTTTTACCTAATGTGAACTTTGTAAGTTCAAGTTTTTTGGCTTTCTTGTTGGTTTTACACAGGCCTGTTTTATTTGAAATGGACATTTCGAGTTTTGATAATGCTACTGCAAAAATTGTTATACAACAAACATGTTGGTTTGTTTTAAAAACCTTTCGTAAATGCACATGTGATTGTGCAGGTATAAAAAAGTGCCTTACTCAAGAATGTGTGGATTATTGTCTCAACACTACAACACTTTTGGGGTGATGTAATTGCTGTTTTATGCAAAAATGGGGGTTATTTCCTAAGGGAAAATACACTTTGCACTACAAGTGCAGGTTCAGTGCAATTGCAAGTGCACTTGTAGTGAAATGTGTTTTTGCATTTAGGAAGTACCAGCCAACAGTGTTTTTTATAAGGTTACCCAATCACGCCATTTTCTGCACTCCACACATTTCTGTCAGGGTCAGCTAAAACAAACACAAGCAGTAAATGGCCACAAAGAATTTCTTTTGGTTGTTTTTTATTTGAAAAAGGTGTCACAGATTGTCTGGCATATTGATAGCCCCCCTACCCGCAAAGAACTCCAGGTATCGTAACCGGACATCACGGGCACTCAGGGAGGGCAAGCCAGGACGGCTGCTTTCAAGCGCCGTCAGTGTTGATGGATTTGGGATTCCGGCCTCAGGCCCAACTGAGCCAGCATAGTTGGCTGAATGTTTTCATAGAAAATTATGGAGAACACAGCAGGCAAGTATTATATGGTTCAGTTTATACTCCGCCATATGGATGGGTGTCAGAAATAATCGGAACCGGCTGGCCAGGATTTTCAAATGTGTTCTCCACCACTCTTCGGGCTCTGGCCAGCCGGTAATTAAAAACCCTCTGTTCCGGGGTGAGGGTCCTCATCGGGAATGGCCGCATCAGGTGGTCCCCCAGCGCAAACGTTTCATCAGCAACGAACACAAATGGGAGACCTTCAACATTGTCCTCTGGAGGTGGCAAGTCCAAGCTGCCATTCTGGAGACGCCTGTAGAACTCCGTCTGGGCGATCACTCCACCATCGGACATCCGGCCATTCTTCCCCACGTCCACATACAAGCCGACACCACCGCCAACATCACTATACTATTAAACCCCTTGTAATTATAATAGTACGACCCCGAGTTGGGTGGTGGGACGATGTGGACGTGTTTCCCATCAATTGCCCCTCCACAGTTAGGAAAGTCCCACCGCTGGGCAAAGTGGGAGGCCACAGTCTGCCATTCCTGTGGCGTGGAAGGAAACTGTTGAGGAAAAAACAATAAACATTACTATTTTTTCACAGAAACATGGCAAGCAGATTAGACACAAACATTATGGGGCAACCTCCAGATAGCATTTATTAAGGGGAATTTAACAACAACAAAGTATAAGGTACACCTATCATATTCCCCCTCCCCCCTCTCATGGGCCATTTCTAACATTATAGGGGGGAACTCTTGGACAGGTAACCCTCTTCACTTCATTGAGAGATGAATGCCTAAATAATGGGTATTACTTGGAACAGCCCCTCCTTAGTTACACTATTGGCAGCCCACTGGACAGGTAAGAAGTGTCATAATACAAAGATATAAATACACACTGTACACATTTGAGCACATTTGGACATTCTGCTATTACCTATCAAGATCATAATAGGATACAAGAACTTTAAACAGTACCATTGGAAAGTATACAGGCAGGCCCTTGCACTACATGCTTTGGGGAATTCATCCATAAATCTGAGCACTAAAGAGATGGGTATAGTGTGTATGGGTTTGGCAAAGTCAGCAGATAGATGATTGAGGATAGATAGAGAATTGGGATCAGCTGACTTAGCAGTTGGGGGAGGGAGGGTTACAAAAAATTTGGGGACACCACAAAAAAAAGCCTCTGGCCCTCTGCCTGAATTTAAATCAAAAATTACATTTCCAAACATTTTAGGGGGTGTTTGGGGTAAAGCACTACTATGGAGCTGAAAAAATACATTGTTAAGTGACTACATGGGGTGAATATAGGGCCAGGAGACACCATGCTGGGGAGGTTATTGAAGGGCAAATATGTATGAAGGACCTAAAATAATAATTATATAAAAATCCAGCATGCATGAGAACAAAGGGGACATTCACAGCATATTACAATCATGGTAATTAGGGAATGAGGAAAGAAATACAATGTATTAGCAAACATTCAATACCATAAAATGTGATATAAAAGGATAAAAATCTTACTTTCATATACTCCTTCTGCAGGACCTGGATGATGGCAGAACAGGTCTCTGGGATAATGATCCCCAGAGCCTGGGGTGAGATACCTGTCGAGAACTTGAGGTCCTGCAGGCTTCTCCCTGTGGCCAAGTACCGCAAGGTAGCGACCAACCTCTGCTCCGGAGTGATGGCTTGCCTCATGCAGGTATCCTGCCTGCTAATATAGGGGGTCAGCGAAGCCAACAAACGGTGAAACACGTGGTCCGTCATCCTGAGAAAGTTCCTGAAATCATCAGGATTATTCTCACGGATCTCACGGAGCAAAGGCATATGACAGAACTGGTCACGCTGAAGCAACCAATTCTTGGTCCATGAACTCCTCCCCACCCTGTTCATGGACTGGACTTGTGTCAAGGTCAGGACCCCAACACCAAGCCCCCGCACAGCACGAACTCTACGAGAAATACGCATACGAAACATGGCTAGAAAACGGTCGGCTGCTCAGAACGAAGTAACAGAATGCACTGAAGAACAGCAAGGCCTGTGAAGAGTGACCTGAAAACCAGTAACGAACGAACAAGAATACAATGACTAAAGTCACGCGGAACTTGCTTGCACGCACTGAAGAGCAGATACAAACCCACAAGCACAAACTGAACGGCAGAAAACGATCTGAAAGCCACGAGTCTGAAAAAGCGCGAATCGTCTCTCACCAAACTTTTACTAACACGAGATTAGCAAAAGGAGCCCACAGGGTGCCGCGCTTGGTTCTGAACCGGCCTTTTCAAGTCTCGTCGTACGTGGTGTACGTGACCGCGTGGTTGTCGATCGGAAATTCCGACAACTTTGTGCGACCGTGTGTAGGCAAAACAAGTTTGAGCCAACATCCGTCGGAAAAAATCAGAGGATTTTGTTGTCGGAATGTCCGAACAAAGTGCGACCGTGTGTACGGGGCATAACTGTTATACTGTAATGTTACTTTGTTTTATTGTTAACCATCATTTGCTTAGCAGGTACGCCATTCAGTTGCAGCACAGATTTACCTATCTTGACAGCAACAGCGTTTGCTCCCACGATACATAAAGCCGTGACTCCAGCGCTGTCGGAGGTGATTTCACCACCATAGTTACATACTTCAGCATATATGCCGAAGCATAGGGGCAGCAGAGGGCAGAGGAGCGATTTGTTCCTAACTTTTGCGGGAGGATGCCCCCATGCTTCGGTATATATATATATATATATATATGGTGCATGTATGCCCATCATTAGAAGTGGGTGGATGAAGGGAGGTATTCTAATGGTGGGCATACCCACCGATCAATCTCTTTTTTTCATGCAGCCCACAGGCTGCATGAAAAAAAAGTTTACAATATATGCCCAACAAGGACCAGCAACATACTGGTATGTTGCTGGACTTTAAGTGGTTATACCAAAATGATGCCTGCAGGTTTAGGTATCATCTTGGTATCATTCTTTTCATAAGCAAAAGAGAAAAACTCTCTCCTGCGCTCAAGTGTCTAGATACTCAGTGTGTGATAAGGCCAGAAAGCTTCAGTGGTATTTGCCGTCTTGCAGCCCTCTTCAGAATGTTGGGCATTCAAAAACTACAAAAAGAAACAAAAAGAAGAGAGGACGCACCGACTTAGGGCATTACCACTGATAGCGTTTATTAAAAAGTAAAATAGCAAGTATATACTCACAAACGAGCATGAAATACAGGCATGGACATAGACTGCAGGTATGCAGTAACAGACATCAGAATGAAAACGGGACCGGACATCGGGTGGATACGGCAATGGCTAACGCGTTTCGGGGGCGAGCCCCTTTTCCTCAGAGCCTAAGTGGGTAGTGACTGCTCAAAGGTAGGAGCTCCTCTATATATGTGTGTATGCATATGACCAAGCCTCCCAGTAATCACCAGCACCAGCCCACCATGGCCACTCCCCCTTGTACTGAAAGCAAAACCCTCCCAGCTGAAAGGACCCTCTCTGATGTCACCATATCCTCATAGTAACACCATGGTTATAGTAATCTCACATCCATGAAAGGAATGTACATATTAGTCAATCATTATTGTTGATGCAATAAATGTACCCAATCATAGTGCACAAAGATGGACCTCACCTGCGGGCTATTGGAGACTATCTAGGGGCAATGATCCGGCCACACCAAAAGTATAAATGTAAATGTAGATGTAAACTGGTGGGGGTGGTCAGGCAGCAATACCATCTGTGCCACCTCTGCACTAGCAGCATAATAGGAGATGTAATGTGGACAGTACGTACCGGAGGAAGCATCAGGGAACCATCAGAGGACTTCAAACGCCGGTGGAACGCACACCGCCTTGAGGACCCGGAAGTGCGGGTACGATTGCACTCCACCGGCGAGTTCCGGCTGCCTTAGGCATCGCCTCCACCTGCGCATGCGCAGTGGACACAGGCAGGAAGTGCGGGTGGATATGCGTTCCACCCCGCTACCTCCGACCACTTCAGCCCATACGCTCGCTATGAGCGAAAATGTATGGGTGCGCACGCATCCTCTCTGTGCCGGCACGTAGAAGTGGAAGGATATGGGAGGCTGGTCATCACCTGGACTAACTCAGTCCAATGGTGTATAATACAAATTCACTGGTATTGGAACTGCACAATCAGAGGGAGGGGAGGGGAGGGGGAGAAGGGAGGAGGGAAGGGAGGGCCAGAGGGGGTAGGCTGATGCTGATGCCGGGAATAACCCAAGAGACGTAGGCAACGCAACCACAATATACAGAGGAAGTCAACCCAATGGGCAGTCGTTAGAGAGTCCCCTAATAAAAATGTGCAATTAAATAAAATTATATTAATATATTATTAAAATAGTCATTGTGGTCAATGTAAAATAACAAATATGGAATATATCCGCAAAAGTATATATATGAAAAACCTACATAAAAATTATATGTTATTAAAAATAGATATACTAAAATAACCGCATCCGCATCTATACAATGCATTGCATCACATAATGAATCGTAATACAGACCTCACCTAAAAACTCTCCATGTATGTGTATGTACACACACATGCCCTCTTAAAGAATTGGTGTTGATGTACATGAGGGGAGTAATCTAACCTTACTTAATCCAACATTGGGATATAAAAAAAATTAATAAGATTAAAAATACAAACAAAATTATGAAATTCACAGTACAACCAGGACACAATGATTGCTGTTGGTAATAAAATCATGGAACTTTGTCAATGGGGAGGTGAGCAAAACATATGTGCACAGATAGGTGCGCTCCTGTCGACCCATTCTCGACATGTATCATATATAACTGGGGCTATAACGAAAAATGGAGCACAAAAAGTGGGTGATGGATTCTTAATCTAGGACTCTCTAACGCCATGTCCCCGCTGATTTCTGGTGGGTCACAAGTGATATGAACTATACCCAATATAAAGGACACATATACTGTTGCAAATACACATAAGGTATATATAAAAAACCCCATAAAAACCACATAAATCAATCATGCAAAAGAAACCCTATACTGAATATGATGAACGTCTAGCTAAGTCTTAGCAGAGAGGGGGACCCCAGCAAATTAGGTGGGGACCCTCCCAATCTAAGGATGGGTATTCAATATCTTCCATGGCCATGGGGGATGTGTAAGATGGAAATGTCTCTATGCAGAGGGGGGGGGGGGAAGACGAAAAATCTTTAATATCACAAACTATATGAAGCCATTGAATTAATCAATGTACTTGAATATCGTGAGGGACCAAGATGCGGAGGGAAGTGGCAGACTAGCAAGGATGGCACATATCATAGGACACTATGTAGTTCGATCTCTTCGTTAAGGCCTTTCAGGGCCAAAGTCCCCAAGGTGAAAATCCAATAAGCCTCTCTGGTGCACAGTAGCTGGTACTTTTTGCCACTGTCGAGATCATTGGGCATAGCTTCTAAGCCAAACAGCCTAAGGCCATCTAAGTTACTATCGTGAACCTCTAGAAAGTGCCTTGGTAAAGAATATTTATCTTTCTTAGTTAAGATGTTACTTTTATGTTCATTCATTCTAGTTTTCATAGGTCTAGAGGTCCGACCGTTGTATAGGCGGCCACATGGACAAAAGAGACCATAAACCACATATGCGGTGTGTAACAAAGTGCGACCGTGTGTACGGGGCATAACTGTTATACTGTAATGTTACTTTGTTTTATTGTTAACCATCATTTGCTTAGCAGGTACGCCATTCAGTTGCAGCACAGATTTACCTATCTTGACAGCAACAGCGTTTGCTCCCACGATACATAAAGCCGTGACTCCAGCGCTGTCGGAGGTGATTTCACCACCATAGTTACATACTTCAGCATATATGCCGAAGCATAGGGGCAGCAGAGGGCAGAGGAGCGATTTGTTCCTAACTTTTGCGGGAGGATGCCCCCATGCTTCGGTATATATATATATATATATATATATGGTGCATGTATGCCCATCATTAGAAGTGGGTGGATGAAGGGAGGTATTCTAATGGTGGGCATACCCACCGATCAATCTCTTTTTTTCATGCAGCCCACAGGCTGCATGAAAAAAAAGTTTACAATATATGCCCAACAAGGACCAGCAACATACTGGTATGTTGCTGGACTTTAAGTGGTTATACCAAAATGATGCCTGCAGGTTTAGGTATCATCTTGGTATCATTCTTTTCATAAGCAAAAGAGAAAAACTCTCTCCTGCGCTCAAGTGTCTAGATACTCAGTGTGTGATAAGGCCAGAAAGCTTCAGTGGTATTTGCCGTCTTACAGCCCTCTTCAGAATGTTGGGCATTCAAAAACTACAAAAAGAAACAAAAAGAAGAGAGGACGCACCGACTTAGGGCATTACCACTGATAGCGTTTATTAAAAAGTAAAATAGCAAGTATATACTCACAAACGAGCATGAAATACAGGCATGGACATAGACTGCAGGTATGCAGTAACAGACATCAGAATGAAAACGGGACCGGACATCGGGTGGATACGGCAATGGCTAACGCGTTTCGGGGGCGAGCCCCTTTTCCTCAGAGCCTAAGTGGGTAGTGACTGCTCAAAGGTAGGAGCTCCTCTATATATGTGTGTATGCATATGACCAAGCCTCCCAGTAATCACCAGCACCAGCCCACCATGGCCACTCCCCCTTGTACTGAAAGCAAAACCCTCCCAGCTGAAAGGACCCTCTCTGATGTCACCATATCCTCATAGTAACACCATGGTTATAGTAATCTCACATCCATGAAAGGAATGTACATATTAGTCAATCATTATTGTTGATGCAATAAATGTACCCAATCATAGTGCACAAAGATGGACCTCACCTGCGGGCTATTGGAGACTATCTAGGGGCAATGATCCGGCCACACCAAAAGTATAAATGTAAATGTAGATGTAAACTGGTGGGGGTGGTCAGGCAGCAATACCATCTGTGCCACCTCTGCACTAGCAGCATAATAGGAGATGTAATGTGGACAGTACGTACCGGAGGAAGCATCAGGGAACCATCAGAGGACTTCAAACGCCGGTGGAACGCACACCGCCTTGAGGACCCGGAAGTGCGGGTACGATTGCACTCCACCGGCGAGTTCCGGCTGCCTTAGGCATCGCCTCCACCCGCGCATGCGCAGTGGACACAGGCAGGAAGTGCGGGTGGATATGCGTTCCACCCCGCTACCTCCGACCACTTCAGCCCATACGCTCGCTATGAGCGAAAATGTATGGGTGCGCACGCATCCTCTCTGTGCCGGCACGTAGAAGTGGAAGGATATGGGAGGCTGGTCATCACCTGGACTAACTCAGTCCAATGGTGTATAATACAAATTCACTGGTATTGGAACTGCACAATCAGAGGGAGGGGAGGGGAGGGGGAGAAGGGAGGAGGGAAGGGAGGGCCAGAGGGGGTAGGCTGATGCTGATGCCGGGAATAACCCAAGAGACATAGGCAACGCAACCACAATATACAGAGGAAGTCAACCCAATGGGCAGTCGTTAGAGAGTCCCCTAATAAAAATGTGCAATTAAATAAAATTATATTAATATATTATTAAAATAGTCATTGTGGTCAATGTAAAATAACAAATATGGAATATATTCGCAAAAGTATATATATGAAAAACCTACATAAAAATTATATGTTATTAAAAATAGATATACTAAAATAACCGCATCCGCATCTATACAATGCATTGCATCACATAATGAATCGTAATACAGACCTCACCTAAAAACTCTCCATGTATGTGTATGTACACACACATGCCCTCTTAAAGAATTGGTGTTGATGTACATGAGGGGAGTAATCTAACCTTACTTAATCCAACATTGGGATATAAAAAAAATTAATAAGATTAAAAATACAAACAAAATTATGAAATTCACAGTACAACCAGGACACAATGATTGCTGTTGGTAATAAAATCATGGAACTTTGTCAATGGGGAGGTGAGCAAAACATATGTGCACAGATAGGAGCGCTCCTGTCGACCCATTCTCGACATGTATCATATATAACTGGGGCTATAACGAAAAATGGAGCACAAAAAGTGGGTGATGGATTCTTAATCTAGGACTCTCTAACGCCATGTCCCCGCTGATTTCTGGTGGGTCACAAGTGATATGAACTATACCCAATATAAAGGACACATATACTGTTGCAAATACACATAAGGTATATATAAAAAACCCCATAAAAACCACATAAATCAATCATGCAAAAGAAACCCTATACTGAATATGATGAACGTCTAGCTAAGTCTTAGCAGAGAGGGGGACCCCAGCAAATTAGGTGGGGACCCTCCCAATCTAAGGATGGGTATTCAATATCTTCCATGGCCATGGGGGATGTGTAAGATGGAAATGTCTCTATGCAGGGGGGGGGGGGGGGGGAGACGAAAAATCTTTAATATCACAAACTATATGAAGCCATTGAATTAATCAATGTACTTGAATATCGTGAGGGACCAAGATGCGGAGGGAAGTGGCAGACTAGCAAGGATGGCACATATCATAGGACACTATGTAGTTCGATCTCTTCGTTAAGGCCTTTCAGGGCCAAAGTCCCCAAGGTGAAAATCCAATAAGCCTCTCTGGTGCACAGTAGCTGGTACTTTTTGCCACTGTCGAGATCATTGGGCATAGCTTCTAAGCCAAACAGCCTAAGGCCATCTAAGTTACTATCGTGAACCTCTAGAAAGTGCCTTGGTAAAGAATATTTATCTTTCTTAGTTAAGATGTTACTTTTATGTTCATTCATTCTAGTTTTCATAGGTCTAGAGGTCCGACCGTTGTATAGGCGGCCACATGGACAAAAGAGACCATAAACCACATATGCGGTGCCGCAGTTAATACATTGTTTGTTTTATCTTGTGGATCTTGCCATCTGCTCCTACTATGTCTTTTTTTCTATGATACATGTAGGTACAGTTTCCGCAGTTTGAGCTCCCACATCTATAACTGCCCTTTTGGTCACATCTACATTTACATTTATACTTGTGGTGTGGCCGGATCGTTGCCCCTAGATAGTCTCCAATAGCCCGCAGGTGAGGTCCATCTTTGTGCACTATGATTGGGTACATTTATTGCATCAACAATAATGATTGACTAATATGTACATTCCTTTCATGGATGTGAGATCACTATAACCATGGTGTTACTATGAGGATATGGTGACATCAGAGAGGGTCCTTTCAGCTGGGAGGGTTGTGCTTTCAGTACAAGGGGGAGTGGCCATGGTGGGCTGGTGCTGGTGATTACTGGGAGGCTTGGTCATATGCATACACACATATATAGAGGAGCTCCTACCTGTGAGCAGTCACCACCCGCTTAGGCTCTGAGGAAAAGGGGCTCGCCCCCGAAACGCGTTAGCCATTGCCGTATCCACCCGATGTCCGGTCCCGTTTTCATTCTGATGTCTGTTACTGCATACCTGCAGTCTTTGTCCATGCCTGTATTTCATGTTCGTTTGTGAGTGTATACATGCTATTTTACTTTTTAATAAACGCTATCAGTGGTAATGCGCTAGGTCGGTGCGCCCTCTCTTCTTTTTGTATCATTCTTTTCAGCCAGTGGCCGGCTTTCATGTAAAAGCAATCCTAGCAACTAATTAGTAATCATAAAAAAAACGCGCTTAGGATTGATATATGTGTAAATCCTTACAGGTTGCTGCCTCCCTTATACAAGGACACTCACTAGGGTGTCCTGCAAAATAACGATACTTGGAAATGTTAGGGAAAAACGGCGCTACCTGAAAACCTGTTTGGCTCAGCCTATACAGGAGAACATTATGCAAACGTTATTTTATAAATGTCACACAGATCTTCAAGCTAGTGTACAGAAGAGATTCAATGTTATACAACCTGAGACCAAATACTAGGAACTGTAAAAATTGCAATCCGATGGCTGGAATGTATATGTATGGGTAAGTTTATACTTGTATGCTTCCTACATAAGTGGTGGTGTATGAGGCATATCAGAAAAAAAACCTTTTATGCATCCCATATAGTCCTGAGTAATCCGTATGCTTTCTCCAAAGCCACAAATTATATTACCACTGTTTGCACATATAAAGCATAGTATGTATAGCAAAAAAAAAAACATGAAAACCATGTATAAATCCAATTAAATTAATTCCTGTAAGGGAAAAAATTGCATGCACAATGGATGTATCTAGGAGTCTCAATATTCATACAGTTTATATATTGTAGCAATTATAGGAATATGTAGTACAGTCCCATGCAGTTCATGCGACAACCAGACACGTTTTTTTCTCAGTGACTTTGGTGTATACAGGGTTGAATGGTGACTTCTGTGATCCCTTCTGTGAAGACGTCAGGTGACGAAGCGCGCACGACGGACCCACGCTTGTTGTGTCACTTCCTGCAGACAAGTGGGAGGAACGTAGCACATCTCCAACTGACCGCTACTTCCCCCAGTCTGTATCTACATTGAGGACAGTGACTGAGCACATTATCCAAACAAACACCGGAGCGTCACCCCTCCCCAGTGGTCATTGGGTGGGTGCATGATAGCTCATTTCTTGGATTTGTGCGTTTTTTAATCCATCTTTTTGTACTTTATTTTTACTCTATTGGTTTTGGATTTTAAATTATTTTAAATAAATATATTTTTTTGGGACTATATCACACTATGGAAGCCCTTTTTCTTTTTCCTGACATATGAGGAGTAATTGCAGCATGTACATTGGAATTACCTGGAACATAGCAGCAACCAGCAGTAAAGTCCTTGTGTAATACTACAGGCCTGATACCCCTGCAGGGGTTCCGACATCTGGTGAGTGAGCAATTTAAGGGGGGATCACAGAAGTCACCATTCAACCCTGTATACACCAAAGTCACTCCGAAAAAAACGTGTCTGGTTGTCGCATGAACTGCATGGGACTGTACTACATATTCCTATAGTTGCTACAATATATGAACTGTATGAATATTGAGACTCCTAGATACATCCATTGTGCATGCAATTTTTTCCCTTACAGGAATTAATTTAATTGGATTTATACATGGTTTTCATGTTTTTTTTTGTTTTTTTTTTTGCTATACATACTATGCTTTATATGTGCAAACAGTGGTAATGTAATTTGTGGCTTTGGAGAAAGCATACGGATTCCTCAGGACTATATGGGATGCACAAAAGGTTTTTTTCTGATATGCCTCATACACCACCACTTATGTAGGAAGCATACAAGTATAAACTGACCCATACATATACATTCCAGCCATCGGATTGCAATTTTTACAGTTCCTAGTATTTGGTCTCAGGTGGTATAACATTGAATCTCTTCTGTACACTAGCTTGAAGATCTGTGTGATATTTATAAAATAACGTTTGCATAATGTTCTCCTGTATAGGCTGAGCCAAACAGGTTTTCAGGTAGCGCCGTTTTTCCCTAACATTTCCAAGTATCGTTATCTAGCAGCTAATTAGCCTCTAGACTGTTTTTACAAGCAGTGGGAGGGAATGCCCCCTCCACCATCTTCCATGTTTTTCTCTGGCTCTCCTGTCCCAACAGGTAACCTGAGAATGGAGCCGGTGATTCAGCCAGCTGACCATAGAGCTAATCAGAGACCAGAGTGGCTCCAAACATCTCTATGGCCTAAGAAACTGGAAGCTACGAGCATTTTATGGCTTAGATTTCGCCGGATGTAAACAGCGCCATTGGGAAATTGGGAAAGCATTTTATCACAACGATCTTGGTGTGGTCAGATGCTTTGAGGGGAGAGGAGAGATCTAGACTCTAATAGACCCAATTTTTTCAAAAAAGAGTACCTGTCACTACCTATTGCTATCATGGGGGATATTTACATTCCCTGAGATAACAATAAAAATGATTAAAGAAAATGAATGGAACAGTTTAAAAATAAGATTAAAAAGCAAAAAAAAAAGCTTCTAACTGTTGTGCATAAAATGCCAGGACAGTTCAAAACCCCCCAAATGACCCCATTTTGGAAAGTAGACACCCCAAGCTATTTGCTGAGAGGCATGTGGAGTCCATGGAATATTTTATATTGTGACACAAGTTGTGGGAAAAAGACAATTTTTTTTTTTTTTGCACAAAGTTCTCACTAAATGATATATTGCTCAAACATGCCATAGGAATATGTGAAGTTACACCCCAAAATACATTCTGTTGCTTCTCCTGAGTACATGGATACATAATGTGTGAGACTTTTTGGGAGCCTAGCCGCGTACAGGACCCCGAAAACCAAGCACCGCCTTCAGGCTTTCTAAGGGCGTAAATTTTTGATTTCACTCTTCACTGCCTATCACAGTTTTGGAGGCCATGGAATGCCCAGGTGGCACAAAACCTTCCAAATGACCCTATTTTGGAAAGTAGACACCCCAAGCTATTTGCTGAGAGGTATAGTGAGTATTTTGCATACCTCACTTTTTTTCACAAATTTTTGAAAATTAAAAAAAGAAAAAACTTCGCCTACTCAAATAATGTACTAACAAAAGCACAAACTGAATGGGCTCCATGGTGTGCATGTTTTCCAGAGACTTCTCATTGAGATCTGGCCATAACTAATCTAACTGACTTAATGGTCAGTGGTAGGATGTTAACATTATAATTTAACATTATAATTTTTCGTTTAGTTTTTTGTTTTTTTTTTTCGTTCAGTTAAAATAATTTTTGTTTCTAAGCCTCTTCTCTCTTCATACTCTGCATAATTGATCATTGATTTGATTGTGTTGATAATTGGGGGGGGGGGGGCGCCCTCACGGACACAGTTAGTTCCCAGATGGGGTGTCTAGGGGGGTGGCCCAGCTCCCCGTCCCGTTCCTGTTAAATAACGGATGTAGTCCGAAATACTTAATCGCATATCCATTGTTAACAAATTATTATGTAGAGTACATTAAGATATACAATCCACATACCATTTTCTTATCTGTTCGCAGTATGAATCAAGAAAGCAAATGTAATTTGTATCTTCTATCTGTTAAAAAATACTGTAATGTCCTACTGTTGTTAAAGTGGAAATCTTAATAAAAAACAATGAAAAGAAAAAAGAAAAAACTTTTTTTTTTCTTGTCTTTCTTCATTTTCAAAAATAAATGAGAGCTGCAAAATACTCACCATGCCTCTCAGCAAATAGCTTGGGGTGTCTACTTTCCAACATGGGGTCATTGTGGGGTTGTGCTATCTTGGCATTTTATGGCCTTCGAAACTGTGATAGGTAGTGAGGAGTGAATTAAAAATTTACGCCCTTAGAAATTCTGAAGGCGGTGATTGGTTTTTGGGGCCCCGTATGCAGCTAGGCTCCCAAAAAGTCCCACCAATGTGGTATCCCAGTACTCAGGAGAAGCAGAAGAATGTATTTTGGGGTGTAATTCCACATATTCCCATGGCATGTTTAAGCAATATATCATTTAGTGACAACTTTGTGCAAATAAAAATAAAAAATTTGTCATTTTCCCGCAACTTGTGTCAAAATATAAAATATTCCATGAACTCAATATCCCTCTCAGCAAATAGCTTGGAGTGTCTTCTTTCCAAAATGGGGTCATTTGGGGGGGGGGGGGGTTGTGCCATCTGGGCATTTTATGGCCTTTGAAACTGTGATAGGTAGTGAGGAGTGAATCAAAAATTTACGCCCTTAGAAATCCTGAAGGCGGTGCTTGGTTTTCGGGGCCCCGTACGCGGCTAGGCTCCCAAAAAGTCCCACACATGTGGTATCCCCATACTCAGGAGAATCAGCAGAATGTATTTTGGGGTGCAATTCCTCATATGCTCATGGCCTGTGTGAGCAATATATCATTTAGTGACAACTTTGTGCAAAAAAAAAAAAAAGTTTGTCATTTTCCTGCAACTTGTGGCAAAATATAAAATTTTACATGGACTCAACATGCCTCTTAGCAAATAGCTTGGGGCATCTACTTTCCAAAATGGGGTCATTTGGGGGGGTTGTGCCATCTTGGCATTTTATGGCCTTCAAAACTGTGATAGGTAGTGAGGAGTAAAATGTAAAATTTACGCCCTTAGAAATCCTGAAGGCGGTGCTTGGTTTCAGGGCCCCGCACGCAGCTAGGCTCCCAAAAATTCCCACACATGTGGTATCCCCGTACTCAGGGGAAGTAGCAGAATGTATTTTGGGGTGTAATTCCACATATGCCCATGGCATGTTTAAGCAATATATCATTTAGTGACAACTTTGTGCAAAAAAAAAAAAGTTTGTAATTTTCCAGCAACTTGTGTCAAAATATAAATATTCCATGGACTCAACATGCCTCTCAGCAAATAGCTTGGGGTTTCTACTTTTCAAAAAAATATTTTGGATGTCCATTACCTAATACTGGATGTATATGGTATAGCACTATATAATAAAAAGATTTTTCATGTTCTGCTGGTTAATATACAAAATATTCTCTGTTAAAAAGCGACACTTAGCAATTATTTTTTTTACAATCTTGGGTTTAATGTCTATTCAATGTATATGTAAATAATATGTTTAAATTCAAATTAAGTTTTCTTAGAGCGACATGTGCCCAAGGTGCGGGGATGGGATGGGTGACTTGGTGCATATGGTCTGGAGATGTCCCAAGTTGCATAGATATTGGAGTAAAATAGTGGAGAAAATAAATTCCGTATTTGGATCATCTCTAGTCTTGGAAGCTAAGACATACGTCTTGGGATTGGTGGAAGGGAATGGCTGGTTAGGAGATACATGGATTGCAATTATTAGATGTCTATTTCAAGCAGGGAAGTTGATTGCACAGAAGTGGCAGGCAAAAGCCCCTCCGACAGTAGAAGAATGAATGATGGTGATGCAAGACACTATTTTGAAAGAAAAATTCACTTAACGCAAGAGGGGCAATATTAGGAAATATGAGAAAGTGTGGAAACGATGGTTAGAGGTGGAATAACCCCAATTATAATTAAAATGGAGAGGTGTGAGAAGGGGGAGGGAGGGCAGAGAGTAGGGAATGAATAAATGAATTGGAAGTGTGGGTTTGTGTGAGAAGGGAATGGGTGGGGGCGAAAGAGGTGGGAAGGGGTTGAGGTGGGAGGGGGGAGGGAGGTGGGGAGTTGGGGGAGGGGGTTTTAAAGGGGGGATTGTATTTTTATTGTTTTCCTTGTTCGCATAAACTGAAAAATATATTTTTCAAAAAAAAGTATTTGATTTAAAAAAAGGAAGAGCGACATGACATGGCATGCCATGTCGTTTGCCTTTCTCCCTGTTTTCTCCCCCATATTCGTGTGGGGGGGCAGTAGATATGCAGCTAAAAGGCGCCGCTCTTGTCTGCCAGTGGGGGCAGACTATGCCTTGTCCTGTTTTGGTTTGCAGATGCCGTGCCTCCACTAGGGGGAATCTCTCTCCCTGTGGCCTTGGAGTTTGCATTATTCCACTGGCTGTGTGGGTGTGCATCTTTGGTCAGGCTGATTTACGTCAGATGTGGACTGATTGTCAGCACCTGACGTATCGGTTGGGATACACCAGTTAAAGCGATGCAGTGCCAAATTGTAAAAAGTGCTCTGGTCAGGAAGGGGGTAAATCCTTCCGGGGCTGAAATGGTTAACAATTCTAGGCTTCTGATCCTGGCCACATTTTGCCATGTCCAGACATGATTGTAACAGATTTTACACCAAATATAACTCCTTCAGAGAGTCAGAGTTGCTTAAAATGAAAAAGTTAAATTGGCCTTGCTTAAATTCGACATTCAAGCGCTAAATTTAAACTCCATTGAAACCAATGGGAGCCAAAACAATCAAATAAAAAAAAAATGCCTATTTTCTGGCTAATAGGTAAGGGAGTTGTCCCTGGGAAAGATGTACAAGTGCAAGCAGCATTTTAAAAAAAAATCCATTTGGCCAGGAGAAATGTCATGTTTGGGGGTACCCTAACCCTGCATGTTAAGAGATGCATCCCTATAATGTACCAAAAGTGTTACAGCAGCACTGATATTTTGGCAAAGTGTTTTTGAATTGCTGGCAAATGTTGTTTCCCTGGAAAGGACCCCCCCCCCCAAATAAATGGCAGACATAGGGGCTGCTATACATTTTGGGGGACCTTTGTTGGGATGTGCTTTTTTTAAGAACCCAGCAATCAAATGTAAATTGCTGGCAATTCAAACTGTATTTTTGTTCCTTTGTAAATGTCACATAGTATATCCTACAGCAACAATTACAATAAAAAAATTGCACCCCCCCTCCCCCCAATATGCATAACTGACTTTTTAAATCTGGTATTGATTTTAAACAGGGACCCCATGCCTTTTAGGTCAGGTATGGATTTTAAGAAGAAACCCCATGCAAAAATCAAGGGGAAGAAAAAACGTGAGGTCCCCCAACAATTCATGCCAGACCCCTAGTCCAAGCATACAGCCTGGCAGGCCAGGTAAGGCAGGGTGAGTGTGTGTCCTACCCTAAACCATGCCAAGACACATGCCTTCAATATGAGGAGGTACCATGCCAAGAGGGACCAACCAGCAAAACACCTTGTCCCCAATGTGATGAGAACAAAAGCCTCTTCCCACAACCTTGATCCAGTGGTTTTAGGGGTCTGTGGGCTGGAAGCAAAATCTGGAGGCCCCCCTTTAAAAATGAGGGTCCCTCAAATAGCCTCCTCCCCCACATTAATGACTTTGGGCAATCTAGAAATACTATAAATAAAGACACCCATGACATGTCCTTTTTAAAAAAAAAGTAAATTGTAAATCCATCTTTAGTCATGATGCTTGCCATCTGCTTACGTGCCAAAAGAAAAAAAACTTGATGGATCTGGTGCACAAGACAGTGGATGATGCCCCTCTTTACCAAATGACCATTTCCTGAGCTGTCATTAGCGATAGGGCCAGTAGCCATTTTAAATATATATATATATATATATATATATATATATATATATATATATATATATATATATATATATATATATATATATATATATATATATATATATATATCAGTGATGTCTCCATTATCTGTACACCTTTACTTACATGGTCAGGCCTACTTGGTGTGTTTTTTTATATAATGTGCTTTTATATCTTATTTTTTTTAGGAGCATAATAATATATGTATTATCTATGTAGCCATCTTGAAAGAGCATGATTTTATGATTCATGGAAGCTATGTTGCTTTGTTATTTTGTTGAGCGATATGTTAATTTTTTTTCCCTTAGCGCTCCTGTGTACTTATTTTATGCATTTCATTATTCTCCCAGACTGTATGTATGCCCTTAATATGCCTATCCTTTTCCTGGATTGTCCCAGTTTATGTTTGCCAGATCACCCATTGTTTCAAATGGGTGGGACATGGAGGACGTGGCTGGCATGGTTTATTCACATCTTGTTTCTGGCACTCTGGCCATATCAGTGAACATGAACAATTGTATTTCTGGTGGGAGGAGCAGGCTCTAGTGGTGGGGAGTAAATCAAAAAGGTCTGAAGGGTGTGTTGCAGCATTTTATTATGCCCTGCAGACACACATTTAAAGCAGAGTTCCACCCAAGAATGGAACTTCCGCTTTAAGTACTTGTGACCCCTGAAATGCCACATTTGGCATGTAATTTTTTGGGGGGGAGTGGGTACCTAGTTTTCACAGGTTCCCAGCTCCCATTTCCTCTCCTGGTGCTGCAGCACCAGAAGGAAATTTACCTCTTCCCCCTTCCTCCCTGCAATCTTTTGGGACTTGTCACTGGACCACGGGACAGGTGGGTGTCTGTTTATTAAAAGTCAGCAGGTACACTTTCTGTAGCTGCTGACTTTTTTATGGGTGGAACTCCACTTTAATGCCAACTATCCTGGGTACAGTATACCTATATATTTACATATGACACAGTTTCTGAAAACCAGCATATCCTTTAGCTGAATGGAACTATTATACTAATTATGATATATATTTAATGTATATGTCTCTTAGGAGGTCTAATGTGTCTTATTAGTCTTCTTAATTTTGTAATGTAAGTGTCATTGGTATCTTATACAGAGATGCAATACATTTTTGAAAGGTAATACCATTAGTGTTTCTTCCCATAGAGCTTTTTGGTGGTGTTTGATCACCTCTGCTGTTTTTATTTTTTGCGCTATAAACAAAAAAAGACTGACAATCTCGTAAAAAAAAAAAAAAAACAATATTTTTTACTTTTGGCTATAATACATATCTAAAACAAAACAAAATGTAAAAAAAACAAAACAAAATTTTTTCATGACTTTAGGCCAATATTTAACCACTTCAGCCTGGACCATTTGGCTGCCCAAAGACCAGAGCGTTTTTTGCGATTTGGCACTGCGTTGCTTTAACTGACAATTGCATGGTCGTGCGACGTGGCTCCCAAACAAAACTGATGTCCTTTTTTCCTCACAGATAGAGCTTTCTTTTGGTGGTATTTGATTGCCTCTGCGGTTTTTATTTTTTGCGCTATAAACAAAAAAAGAGTGACAATTTTGAAAAAAAAAACGCAATATTTTTTATTTTGCTATAATAAATTTCCCCAAAAAATATATATAAAAAAACTATTTTTTTCCTCAGTTTAAGCCAATATGATTTCTTATCCATATTTTTGGTAAAAAAAAAAAAAAAAAATTTGCAATAAGTGTTTATTGATTGGTTTGCGCAAAAGTTATAGCATATACAAAATAGGGGGTAGTATTATGGCATTTTTATAATAATAATAATTTTTTTTTACTAGTAATGGAGGCGATCTGCCATTTTTATCATGACTGCGACATTATGGTGGACAGATCAGACACTTTTGGCGCTATTTTGGGACCATTCACATTTATACAGAGATCAGTGCGATTAAAAATGCACTGATTACTGTGTAAATGTGACTGGCAGTGAAGGGGTTAACCACTAGGGGGTGCTGCAGGGGTTAAGTGTGTCCTAGGGAGTGATTCTAACTGTGGGGGGGCTGAACTACGTGTGACATGACACTGATCACCGCTCCCGATCACAGGGAGCTGTGATCAGTGTCACTAGGCAAAACGGGGAAATGCTTCGAGTCCACGGGACCCGCGATCACACTCACAGAGCTTGCGGCAGGGGCGCCCACAATGCCATGTCTTAAAGGGCAACGTACAGGTACGTTAATATGCCTGTACATGCCCTTCTGCCGACGTATATCGGCGTAAGCCGGTCAGCAAGGGGGTATTCTTCTACCTATTATTGGTTAAAAAAATCCCAATAAGCGTATATTGATTGGTTTGTGCAAAAGTTATAGCATCCAAAAAATAGGGGATTGATTTAGGGCCTTGATTTTACTGGTAATGGCAGAAACCTATGATTTTTAGTGGGACTGCGACGTTGTGGCAGACAAATCTGATCCTAAGTGACACTTTTGGGGACCTGTGACAACAATACAGTGATCAGTGCTAAAAAAAAAATATGCACTGATCCCGTAAAAAAGACACTGGTAGGGAAGGGGTTAACTACAGGGGCAATCAAGGGGTTACATGTGCTCCCTGGGAAGTGCTTTCTAACTGTGGGGGCATGGACTCACTGGAGGAAAAGAGAGGTCATGATTCAGCTTAGCTGAAACATGATCTCTCTCTTTTCCTCCCTAACAGAGCAGCAGTGTGGTTTGTTTACATCAGCACATCGCTGCTCCATCTCTCCTGTGAATGATCGATGGGTCGTGGTGTCTATCGAGGCCGCCGGACCTGCTAATTGGCTCCTGCTGTGTCTAATCACAGCAGTAGCGGAGTGCAGGCGGCGCACGCGCACCCCCTGAACTGTGTGCACGAAATCACATACAAGTACGTGATTTTGAACACTCCCAGACAACCCTGCTGCAGTAAATGTACGTGGGGCAGTCCGCAAGCAGTTAAAGACCAAAAACTGAGTGATCAGCGGTCGTTGATTATTCAGTCCTCGGTCTAGAGATGATGTTGGACAGATTCAGCATTGGACCAATGCTGTACCCACCTAGGTAAGTATACATCTTGGTTTTGTTTAAATCTCAAACGTCTCTTCTAAATTAACTCTGTTTCATAATGAATGTATATATTTAGCAGCCCTTGTAAAAAAATGCATACTTACCTCTCCTTCTGCCTGTGCTACTGATCTCTGATGAAGCTGGATCACCAGTTGAAGAAGCTGTGAAATCCAGCACTACTGGTAGTTTTGATTTCCTGGTTCCCCAGTGTATGCTGTGTTTCCTTTCACAAATCTCTGCATCACATCAGGACACAGTAGTGATGTAGGGGGCTGAAGATTTAACCACAGAGCTCAGCAATGGACAAGATGTTATGTACTGTAAGTACTGTATGTATGTACAGTATGTATATGTATTGTGAGGGCAATAATAATAATAGAGCTCAACTGTGGGTTGTGCAAAGAAGAAAGGTTTGGGACTTTGTACGAGGCATAGGACAGTTACGTCACAATTGCCTCCATCCCTGTCAAAACGAAGCAAGAGAAGAAGTTAGGACTTTACATGAAGCATGCAGATTTGGAAGCAAAAAATGAGCGATATAGTCTGATAATGTTAAATTTATTAAATACATCAAAAGCATTGATACATATTGCATCTTCCGTCATGATTAATTGATACATACAGAGGCATATTGCACATTAACGATGATATTCAAATAAATTGGTGAAACAGTATGTACAAAATGTGTTACAAAACTGCATGATTGTATAATTCTGGCATCTGAAGCTTGACGTGTTTCGCGGCTAAACTTGCCGCTCATCAGGAGCTGATGTAAACTGGATGTCTGTAAAACGAGAGTATTGTATCAGGCAATAAGTGGGTCTTGTATATGAAAAGTAAAAAATAGACGAGATTAACTTGAATCAACAGCCCAAACTCACAGGGGAGGCAATGGAAAGGGCGTGGCAGTGGCTACATGGGCAGCCAGGGACAGAATCTGACACGGGAGCTGAGGCGGCCAAGCAGGAGAGCAAGCCCTGTGCTGAAACAGTGAAATGCAACAATCAGTGAAAAATAAAAAAAAATAAAATGAAAAAAGTGTGAAAGAGGAAAAAGAAAAGAAAGAATGAGAAAATAAAATAAAAAGATGACATGAAAAAGAAAAGGGAAAGAAAATGTGAAAAAACAAAAAATGTGTGACAGTGAATCAGTGTTGGAAGCAATGGGAATACTCCAATCTAGTGAACACTATCATTTGGAGGTGAGAGGACTCAATTGTGTGATAGTGAAATTGTGTTGCTAACAATGGGGATGTTCCAACATAGTGAACACTATCAGTGTGAGTAGAAAAACACAAGAGTATAAAGAAAGCAAAGAAAAATTGGATGAGTACAAGGTGTGTTAACTGAATATGTGAAATGGAAAGTGCACCGCACTTGTTACATGGTGTTCCCAATCTACGGCCCCTGTGTAGGTGTGTTGGTAGCTGTGCCATGAACAAAAGCTTGCCTCGCCACAGCCGCAAGTAGCCGTGGGTTGTGCATGACTCCCTGGATGGGTCTACAGCACCGGTAATAGACACAGCAGGTCATGGTGAACATGCACATGCAACTTATTCACATAGTCTATTTCCAAGATGTACAGATATCAAAACAGTAAAACAAAACCAGAAAATGAATCTATAAAGGCAATTTACTAACACACTTGGCCTTGACTAGCTGTCCAGGCACCTAACTGTCCTAGCCTCATCACACAGCATCTGGTTGTCACCACGCAGGTAGTTTTCTGCTCTGCAGTCTGACATGCACATACATTTGGATTCCAGGGTGGAGCATCCTACCTAAGCAAACAGGGGAGTTTATGAAGACCAGATTACTCAAACCTGCTTTAGCTGACTTGTTAACCCATCAGCCAGCCCAGAAGGCTCACAACACATTAGAGTATCTGCATACTGCTTGAATCTGGGACAAATACTGTTTATGTCCCATCCTGGACACACAACCAACAGTTTTTCCTGGCCACAGTATGTATGCATACTGTATATATGTGTAATACATTGTTGATGTGATTTATATATTTTATATATTGTGAAGTTTAAATATTGTCAATAACTTATATTTGACATCGGACTGTGTGCCCCTACGAATAGTATATTTCTAACATTAAAAATATTGAACAAGAAATAGAGTGGTAATTTTTAATATTAGGTTGAATCGAGTTGGCTATGGTTGCAGTTATACAAGTTATATTTTTTTAGCAAAAGTGAAGTTACCTTTAAAACACAACTTCCGGTTCTGGCGCCGCATGGACTAGCTGATCTCCACATCAGCTCCCGCAGCCAGACTCATCAAATCGGCCTATAAAGCCTGCAAAACCCGCCACACTCTTCATCAACACCTCCACCTAGCTCCCGGCCACGCTATGGACAGGTTAGTGCAGAAAACCAGCCCGCGATTGCACTAGACCGCGACGGCCTACACAGCTCAGCCGCAAATCGAGGCCCTGGCTTGGCCTACACGGCTTCTCCCACGGAGATGGTGTCTGACATGGAGGTAAGCGGCGGCTCGGCCCCCTCCCTCCCATGAGCTGACACTGAAACTCAGCTCACAGATGACCATAGCACAGACCTTATTGCTCAGGCTGTGGCAGCTCTGCTTTCCCCAATGATAACGGCCTCTGTGGAGAAAGCTGTCAGCGCAGGCATGCAGCAGCTCCAGGCCCAGCTGGGGGAACATGCCTCCAGACTAAATGAAGCTGAACACCACATAGCAAATATAGAGGAGGAACTGTATCAGGCACAAGACACAGAACAAGCCTAAGACAAACTAAATAAATAGCTCCTAGAGAAATTGGACGATTTGGAAAATAGGTCCAGAATGAGTAATCTTCAGCCCTCACAGACCTCTGCACGAGGCACATTCCCGAAGAGCTAGGTCTCCCCGGCCCCTGCACCGTAGAGCATGCCCACCACATGGGAACTTTCAACTCCGACCGCAAATCACCCCGAGCTATAATCACCAAATACCTCAACTACTCAGACAAAGCTCTCATTCTACAGAAATTCAGGTAATCCAGATCCCTCCAGATTGATGGACTGAAAATCCTGATCTTCGCAGACTATTCCATAGAAGTCTCCAAGAAAAGGAAAGCATTCCAACAAATCTGCTCGGAACTACACCAGCAACAAATCAAGTTTACCTTGGCCTTCCCAGCCACTCTATGGCTCAAAGCCCCTAATGGCGACCAGCTCTCTTTCCATGATCCATCTGAGGCGGTGGCCTTCCTAAGATGAATATGCTCATGTCCGCACCTCAGCCCCTCTTCCAGAACGCCTCCTATCAACCGTGCTCTAGACCACGCAAAGACTCTTCAAAGCGGTTCAGAGCCTCTGGTCCTGACCAACGCCGATCCACACCCCATTGAGAGTGCTTTTACACCACCATTTTGGTCTTAACTGCGACTGCTCTTCCACCGGCCAGGCTGGTTCAATCCTAGCTGAGATGGCTCTCACAAATTTTTCTGTATCTCCCCTAACAGTTATGCTCTTTCCACCTCAGCAGGTACTCCATATACTGGTAGGCAAAAATGTTTTTTTTTTGTTTTTTTTTCACTGTTTTTACATGTTTCACATAATACTAAAATGTTAAAATTTGTCTATCGTTTATTCTGATGCCAAAGTTTTCTCCACTGGCATCCCTGTGTACCTCGGTCCACTCTCCCCGTGCACAACCCAATCTGTCAGCATATACTACCTTCTATACCGTGGGTTTAGGTGCTGCAATCCAATGGGTCTTGTAATGGGAGCTGACCTACCCAGTTACGTTTCTCAAATGTTTTATGGTTTCTTCTTTTCACCCCCTCCCTCCTGAACCCTCTCCTATCCCAAATGCTCTCATCCTGTGATACGCTTGCACCAAATGACCTTCAGTTTACACGCTCAGCCTAGGTTCTTTCAAATCTCCAAATACACTTTCAACTATCCGCCAAACGCTATTGCACTCAACCAATACAACACCAGCCCCTATCCCCCTTATGGCCCCCCGATATGAAATTAGTCTCCTGGAATGTGAAAGGGCTTCACTCTCCCAATAAAAGAGAGAATAAAAATTATACGCCACCTTAAAAGACTTAAAACCGTCATTGCGGGTAGGCACAGTCTTAGGTTCTGACTCCGATGGACACAAAGTAGGAGTTCTAATTCTCATACATAAAAACCTCCCCTGCATGGTCCTACCTCTTGACTCAGATCCCCAGGGACGTTTTCTATTAGTCCATGTTTAAATAGGGACCAGGGATTTGATAATCTCTAACATCTATGCACCCAATAACCCCACTAAACAGTTTTTCAGTGAACTTTCGACCTTTCGCGACCCACACCTCCCAGACATAATCGGCAGGGACTACAACTCCACAATACATTGATGACAGATCCTCTCCCAAACGCTAACGCACACCACCAGACTCAAATGCTCAGACCCTTCTGGCCTCCACAATGGACTCCTTACATCTTCACGACATCTGGTGACAGAGAATTCACATTCTACTCTAACCCCCATAATGTTTTCACCAGAATAGACTACCTCTTCTGCTCAGACGACCTTGTCCCACTGATATCTGACGCTGACATTCACGACATTGTTATATCTGACCACGCACCTATCTCGATAATGATTGACAACCCTGATATACATCCGAGTCCCAAACTATGGCGCTTCCCATCCTACCTTCAAAACAACTCTGACTTCTGACAGTACATGGAGCATGCATGGTCTGAATACACTTCGACCAATGCATTGCACTCTGACAACCCTAATCTATTCTGGGAAGCAGGCAAAGCCTTCCTCAAAGGTCGTATAATCTCTTACGCAGCCTCTTTCAAAAGGAATACCCTCAAAAATTAAAAACTGGCCAGCTCCCGACTGCACCAAGCCCAACGATCCCTATACAATACGAAGACATGGCTGTCAGCTAAGCAATCTTTTGACACCTGGGCTGAAACTCTTGAACAAATCAAAAAAACACACATAGAGGCCACCCTTCATAAGTTTGGCAATAAGGCAGGTAAGTTACTTTAGAGACTCTGTGAGGGCCCCTACAGCCCGACCTATATCACTACCCTTCGAGACGCATAGGGTAACATTAAATCCACTCAAAAAGGCATAAATGACGCCATGATACACTACTACTCCTCTCTCTACGTGGCTGACCCAATAGATGTACCAACAGCACTCTTTCTTTTCTTGAGAAAACAACCTTAACCCAAATCTCTCCCTCTCAATCAGATGCTCTAAACGCACACTTCTCCCTTCCTGAAATCTCCAATGCCATCAGAAACCTAGCCCCAGGCCCAGACGGCTTCACGGGTGAATTTTATAAATCCTTGCGAACACTCCTGGAACCCACCCTGCACAAAGTCTACCAACACATATGGTCAGGCGGCTCCTACCTACCCATGGGCAACCAAGCCATCTTCAAACTACTAGCAAAAAAAGGTAAAGATTCACAAGAACCAGGCTCATATAGACCTATTTTACTCTTAAACCTTGATGTCAAGATCCTTTCCAAAATTATCGCACCCAGATTAGCCGCCATCATACCCTCTCTGATACACCCTGCCCAATCAGGGTTCGTGAAGGGCAGGACAGCCACCATGAACATCAGAATGGTGATAATGGCCCTGGAACACGCCAAATGCAACCCTGAGGGAGATCACGCTATTATCACCTTAGATGCAGAAAAAGCCTTCGATAACGTAATTTTCTAATGGCTTTCCATGGTCATGACCAAAATGGGATTCTCCGGCCCTTTTGCCCACCTTATAAACACCATGTATGCCGCCCAGGCTGGTTGCGGCAGGCCTCTTAACAAATGAATTCCATCTCCACAAAGGTACAAGACAGGGCTGTCCCTTATCCCCTCTCCTCTTCAACATTGCATTAGAACCCCTGTCTAGATATCTGTCCCATATAGCCCCATTACATCGCATCAACATGGGTAAACACGAACTACGCACCTCACTCTTCGCTGATGATGTCCTTTTATTCTCAGTAAATGCCTCTTCTGACATGCCATGATCAAATCAATATTTGACCAATTTAGACTATGTTCGGGCCTTCGCATTAATTACAATAAAAGCAAAATCCTCCCCATTAGGTACCCTGTCCAACACCCCCTGGACTAAAAACTCCATATTCTCAGTAGTAAAATCTCACATCACCTATTAAGGAATAAAAATAGGGAAACTACCCTCCTCTCTGTACCACCTCAATGACCCCCCCTTGCTCTCAAAAATTTCTCAGGAATTAGATAACTGGATGGATCTGCCCCTTTCGCTTCTGGGAAGATGTCATTTAGTGAGTCAGTTTTGCCCATTTACTCTACCCACTTCAAACTATTCCTCTGCTTCTACACCATAAAGACACACAATTTCTCAATACTGCCATCTCCAAATTCCTTTGGCAAAACAAAAGAGCGCGTATCGCTCTTGCAAAGTTATATCTTCCGAGACGCGAAGGGGGGTATCAGTCTCCCTAGTGTCAGAACCTACAACCTAGCCTGCCTATTGAGAACAGGATTAGACTGGGTAGCCCAAACATCTTGCTACTACAACTTCCCCCTTGAAACCGCGATGGTTCACCCATATTCCTATAACATAAGGAACCCAACTCCTGTGAAGTCGTGAATCACAGTGCGAGACCACATCTCGCTCACCGACTTCTTCTCTCCGTTCAAACACAATGACAGGAAACGTCACCCTTGAAACCGAAGCCACAACCTCACTGTCTACCCCCATTCTACATCTATTCTATGAACTTGGTGCTCTTTCCCTCCTCCCCCACCCTCTCTTCACCTCTCCCCGCCCCCCACTTCCTTTAGGAATCATCCAATAGTACCCTCTAGGTAACCCTAGGGACCCTTCTCCTCCTTAGATCCATCCAGTTACTTTTCTTTTGTTATGTACCTTGCTACTTTTGTCATAAATACCATTTTGTACAAAAAAAAAAGTTTCCGATACTATTGCTATTATACCTTGTATGATGTATCCTTCTATAAAATCTATTAAAAAAAAAAAAAAAACACAAACACATGTTCCACTTTCATAATATCTGCCAACATGTGGGTGTTTATTAATTCAGCACAATAACATTGATTTATGAAACCTATGAGCATTATGCATAATTTATTCTTTGTCAACTACTTGCACACTACTTCTAATCTGTACTGCTATCCATTCAATAATTAAACAAACTGTTAAAAAAAAGAAATCTTTTCTAAACCTGTATCTTATTTACTGGTCAAGATGAAGATTACTAGAGCAAATTGATTCTGAACTGCACACAACCCTTGGGAATCTTGAAAAAAAATCTATTTTTATTCTTCAGGATTTTGTTCAAAGACGATTCTGTTCATTATGCCTGATGTCGCTCTCAATGTGACATCTGTTCACATTTATACTCTGCACAGGGGCTGACACAATGTTTGTTTGTCTGTTTACCCCAAACTCTAATTCAAACTGCATCTTGCAGATAATTTTTGTTTTTCTTCATCCTTCTGTCACAAGTTAGAGGGTATTATGTATATGCATCTGCAATATACATGTCTGTTCTCCTTTGCTTCATAATTCTCACTATTCATGTAATAAATTGGACAGACCGGGAGAGAGATGGATAAGAATTGTACATTGGCAATTAACCAATCTATATTGTTACTTGAAATTTTAGAATTGTTTTTAAAAAAAGGATACAGTTTATTCTTAGGTAAAGTGTGGAGCAAATTTAACATTTTGAGTCATTAACCACTTCAGCCCTGGAAGGATTTACCCCCTTCCTGACCAGAGCACTTTTTTCGATACGGCAACGCTTTAACTGACAGTTGCGCAGTCATGCAACGTTTCACCCAAACAAAATTGACGCTTTTTTTCCCCACAAATAGAGCTTTCTTTTGGTGGTATTTGATCACCTCTGCGGTTTTTATTTTTTGCGCTATAAACAAAAAAAGAGCGACAATTTTGAAAAAAAAGCATTTTTTTTACTTTTTGCTCTAATAAATATCCCCAATAAATATATAAAAAAAATGTCTCTCAGTTTAGGCCGATATGTATTAGTCTACATATTTTTGGTAAAAAAAAAAAAAAAAATCGCAATAAATGTATATTGATTGGTTTGTTCAAAAGTTATTGCGTCTACAAAATAGGGGATAGATTTATGACATTTTTATTGTTAATTTTTTTTATTAGTAATGGCAGCAATCTGCGATTTTTATCATGACTGCGACATTGTGGTGGACACATCGGACACTTTTGACACTATTTTGGGACCATTGTCGTTTATACAGCGATCAGTGCTATAAAAATTCACAGATTACTGTGTAAATGACACTGGCAGGGAAGGGGTTAAACACTAGGGGGCGATCAAGAGATTAAGTGTGTCCTAGGGAGTGATTCTAAAGCCTCGTACATGCAATCAGATTTTCCGCAGACAAAACCTCAGACTTCTGTCCGAAGGCGTGTGCCTGGATTTTGTCTTGCATACAAACGGCAAGGAATTTTTGGCCAACAAACACAAACGTAGTGACATACTACGTGGTCTTTCAGCTCTATAGCACCACCCTTTGGGCTCCTTCTGCTAATTTCATGTTAGTAGAAGTTTGGTGAGTGTTTATTCGTGCTTTTCATTTCATACTTTTCATTTAGCGCTTTTCATTTTGTGCTTTTCAGTTTGTTTCTGAACAGACATGTTGCGGAACTGGAGGAGATAATGTGTTATTAATCATTGGCCTTGGAGTTATTGCTTTGACCCAAGTCCAGTCCAGGAACAGGAGGAGGAGGATTTCTTGAACCAAAAATTGGTTGCTTTATTAATCGTGACCAATTATGTCATATGCCTTTGCCGCGGGAACTCCAGGAGAATAATCCAGATCTTTTTCGTTATTATATCCGCATGACGGACCCCTGCTTTCACCAACTCTTGGCATTGTTGACCCCCTATATTAAGAAGCAGGACACATGCATGAGGCTTTTATTTTATTTTTTGGTTGAATAATAATGATTTGATTTCTTATATTTTCTATACTATATATGTGAAAAATGTTAGTGGCTACATGATTTCAGCATTTGTTTGAAAAATTACAAGGGCTCAAGCAGTTCTACTACATATAGATGGAAATAAAAACGTGAGTCCTGAGACGGATATACTCTCCACATATTCTCTTTTTTTTTCTCATTCGTAAATACTGTAGTCTTGTCATGTTTATGTTGGTGCAAAATAATATAGTGGTATAGAAATCTGGTTTTGAATACACCATATATTACAATTTGTTTTGCCAATTGATCCACACAGCTGCCTAGATATATAGGTCACTTTTTAATTATGAATTGCAAGCAAGTCTCCTAGGAGAATTATGACAATTGTCTGTTTGAATTCAGTGTTATAGGGAAGGAGGATTAATGTATTTATAAGGGTATTTAACATTAATAAAATGTATATGATGATTTGGGTGCGTAATAGTTTCCCATATTTTTCTTAAAGTTTGGGATATACATTTGTCTTTACCTCATTTCATATAACTTTTTATCCCAATAAATTAGTCACCTTCAATATTGCGTTCACCATCCATTTATGTTACTCAACATGCCTCTCATCCCTTTAAGGCTCCATGTACACTGGGCTTAAAAAAACTTGTTCCCTTGGCAGAAAAAAATGCTCATATAGAGCATTAAGTGATTTTAGTGTGTTAAGCATTTTTCTGCAAGAAAACTCCAATAAAAAACACAAAGAAGAAGAGTTTTTTACCTGCCCATAAACGCAAGCTCAGAATATGCCTCAAATCATCCTAATGTGTATGAACACATAGGATAACATTGAGCTGCTTTTACAGACAAAACACAAAACTCCTGTTGAAGCAGCAATTTTAAAGCCAGCGCACATGGACCTTAAAACTCACATGTAAGAGGGGAAGGAGGGAAAAGTCCTCTAGGACAACCAGGAGATGCTGTGACTGGTGTGCATTAGAGATGGGCCAAATGCTCCCCCAGTTCAGTTTGCACCAGAACTCTTAAACATTGCAAGGGTTTGGAACCGAAAGACAGACCCTATTAACCACTTGAGCCCCGGACCATTATGCTGCCTAAGGACCAGAGGTCTTTTTCCAATTTGGCACTGCGTCGCTTTAACTGCTAATTGCGCGGTCATGCAATGCTGTACCCAAACGAAATTTGCGTCCTTTTCTTCCCACAAATAGAGCTTTCTTTTGATGGCATTTGATCACCTCTGCGGTTTTTATTTTTTGCGCTATAAACGGAAAAAGACCGAAAATTTTGAAAAAAAATGATATTTTCTACTTTTTGTTATAAAAAAAATCCAATAAACTAAATTTTAGTCATACATTTAGGCCAAAATGTATTCGGCCACATGTCTTTGGTAAAAAAAATGTCAATAAGCGTATATTTATTGGTTTGCGCAAAAGTTATAGCGTCTACAAACTAGGGTACATTTTCTGGAATTTACACAGCTTTTAGTTTATGACTGCCTATGTCATTTCTTGAGGTGCTAAAATGGCAGGGCAGTACAAAACCCCCCCAAATGACCCCATTTTGGAAAGTAGACACCCCAAGGAAATTGCTGAGAGGCATGTTGAACCCATTGAATATTTTTTTTTTTTGTCCCAAGTGATTGAAAAATGACAAAAAAAAAAAAAATATTTACAAAAAGTCGTCACTAAATGATATATTGCTCACACAGGCCATGGGCCTATGTGGAATTGCACCCCAAAATACATTTAGCTGCTTCTCCTGAGTATGGGGATACCACATGTGTGGGACTTTTTGGGAGCCTAGCCGCGTACGGGGCCCCGAAAACCAATCACCGCCTTCAGGATTTCTAAGGGTGTAAATTTTTGCTTTCACTCTTCACTGCCTATCACAGTTTCGGAGGCCATGGAATGCCCAGGTGGCACAAAACCCCCCAAAATGACCCCATTTTGGAAAGTAGACACCCCAAGCTATTTGCTGAGAGGCATATTGAGTCCATGGAATATTTTATATTTTGACACAAGTTGCGGGAAAGTGACACTTTTTTTTTTTTTTTTCCATAAAGTTGTCACTAAATGATATATTGCTCACACAGGCCATGGGCATATGTGGAATTGCACCCCAAAATACATTTAGCTGCTTCTCCTGAGTATGGGGATACCACATGTGTGGGACTTTTTGGGAGCCTAGCCGCGTACTGGACCCCGAAAACCAATCACTGCCTTCAGGATTTCTAAGGGTGAAAATTTTTGATTTCACTCTTTACTGCCTATCACAGTTTCGGAGGCCATGGAATGCCCAGGTGGCACAAAACCCCCCCAAATGACCCCATTTTGGAAAGTAGACACCCCAAGCTATTTGCTGAAAGGCATGGTGAGTATTTTGCAGCTCTCATTTGTTTTTGAAAATGAAGAAAGACAAGAAAAAACATTTTTTTTTTCTTTTTTCAATTTTCAAAACTTTGTGACAAAAAGTGAGGTCTGCAAAATACTCACTATACCTCTCATCAAATAGCTTGGGGTGTCTACTTTCCAAAATGGGGTCATTTGGGGGGGTTTTGTGCCACCTGGGCATTCCATGGCCTCCGAAACTGTGATAGGCAGTGAAGAGTGAAATCAAAAATTCACGCCCTTAGAAAGCCTGAAGGCGGTGCTTGGTTTTCGGGGTCCCGTACGCGGCTAGGCTCCCAAAAAGTCTCACACATGTGGTATCCCCGTACTCAGGAGAAGCAGCAGAATGTATTTTGGGGTGTAATTTCATATATTTCCATGGCATGTTTGAGCAATATATCATTTAGTGACAACTTTGTGCAAAAAAAAAAAAAAAAATGTGTCTCTTTCCCGCAACTTGTGTCGCAATATAAAATATTCCATGGACTCGACATGCCTCTCAGCAAATAGCTTGGGGTGTCTACTTTCCAAAATGGGGTCATTTGGGGGGGTTTTGAACTGTCCTGGCATTTTATGCACAACATTTAGAAGCTTATGTCACACATCACCCACTCTTCTAACCACTTGAAGACAAAGCCCTTTCTGACACTTATTGTTTACATGAAAAAGTTTTTTTTTTTTGCAAAAAAATTACTTTGAACCCCCAAACATTATATATTTTTTTAAAGCAAATGCCCTACAGATTAAAATGGTGGGTGTTTCATTTTTTTTTTTCACACAGTAATTGCGCAGCGATTTTTCAAACGCATTTTTGGGGGAAAAAACACACTTTTTTTAATTTTAATGCACTAAAACACGCTATATTGCCCAAATGTTTGATGAAATAAAAAAGATGATCTCAGGCCGAGTACATGGATACCAAACATGACATGTTTTAAAATTGCGCACAAACGTGCAGTGGCAACAAAATAAATACATGTTTAAAAGCCTTCAAAAGCCTTTACAGGTTACCACTTTAGATTTACAGAGGAGGTCTACTGGAAAAATTACTGCACTCGATCTGGCCTTCGCGGTGATACCTCACATGCATGGTGCAATTGCTGTTTACGTTTGACGACAGACCGCCGCTTGCGTTCGCCTTAGCGCGAGAGCAGGGGGCGACAGGGGTGTTTTTTTTTTTTTTTTTTTTTTTTTCTTTATTATTTTTTTGCTTTTTTAATCTTACTTTTAAACTGTTCCTTTCATATTTTTTTTTTTTATCATTTTTATTGTTATCTCGGGGAATGTAAATATCCCCTATGATAGCAATAGGTAGTGACAGGTACTCTTTTTTGAAAAAATTGTGGTCTATTAGACCCTAGATCTCTCCTCTGCCCTCAAAGCATCTGACCACACCAAGATCGGTGTGATAAAATGCTTCCCCAATTTCCCAATGGCGCTATTTACATCCGGCGAAATCTAAGTCATGAAATACTCGTAGCTTCCGGTTTCTTAGGCCATAGAGATGTTTGGAGCCACTCTGGTCTCTGATCAGCTCTATGGTCAGCTGGCTGAATCACCGGCTGCATTCTCAGGTTCCCTGTTGAGACAGGAGAGCCAGAGAAAAACACGGAAGACGGTGGGGGGGCATTCCCTCCCACGGCTTGTAAAAGCAGTCTAGAGGCTAATTAGCCGCTAGGATTGCTTTTACATGAAAGCCGACCGCTGGCTGAAAAGAATGATACCAAGATGATACCTAAACCTGCAGGCATCATTCTGGTATAACCACTCAAAGTCGTGAATGGCGTACCTGAAGACAAAAAAATGGTTAACAATGGTTAACAATAAAGCACAGTAAAGTGTAAATAATTACACACCTGAAAAACAAACATGATAAAACATAATAACAATAACAATAACAATAACAATAACAATAACAATAAAACATTGCAGAATAGAATACAGTAAAAAAGAGCAGAACAATAGAGAGAGAGAATAGAGAGAGAGAGAACAATAAAACAACAACTATTTTTTTTTATTTCATATTTTTTTTTTTTTTTACACTTTTTTTGTAACTAACTTTTATAACGGTAACCGGTTCCAGGTTCGGGTCTCTCAAAATGCGATGGCATCTTGGGAGACCCTGTGAAAGTGTGCCTAGTCTGTGCAATGCTGTACCCTACGCTAATACTCAACTAGTGAATGGTAGCGTTCAAAACATTCACCAATGCAAAGACCAGGATTGTCAGGACAGGAGGGACAATAATAGCGGGTGTCACGCCTATATCCTCGCTTGCTGCAGACACGACATCTATTTTGGGGGGGTTCGTTGGGTAGGGGTACTCGGGAGGACATAAAAATGCCTCTCATGCAGCCGACTGCATTGGGTTGGGGATGTGAATGGGGGAAGTACGGGCGCTGCAGAAGCGGTGGGTTCCCAATTAGGATTGGCGAATGCAGCAGGAAGGGCACTATGGGCACGACGGGCCTGTGTTTGTCTTTTTGGTGGCAGCGGGACACTACTTGTGCTTGCCACCTCACCAGCTTGAACTGCACTTATGGGACTCGCCACGTCACCAAGTGTTACTGCAGTGCTGGTTTGACTATGACCGGGGTGTACTACGCCGCTGGTGCTTGCCAGTTCACCAAAACGCTACAAAAAAAACTGTTAGCGATCGCAGGGATCAGGCCTGACTCTGCGAACGCTGCAGTTATGCGTTTAGTGTTTTGTAAGTGACAGTGATCGATCGATACCGCACTTGGGTGGGCTGGGCTGGGCCGGGCGGAGGGGCAAAACGCAGGTGCTAGCAGGTATCTGGGCTGATCCCGCTAACACTGCGTTTTTGGGAACCCTAAACTGCTGGTGACGCTAGTATAGATCTGATCGGATCAGATATTGATGCGATCAGATACTATACCACTAAGGGAGGTGTACAGTGCGTGCGTGGGTGTTAGCGGTACTGGCGCTAATCTGACGCTGCCTGGGGCTGGTGCTTGCCAGTTCACCAAAACGCTACAAAAAAAACTGTTAGCGATCGCAGGGATCAGGCCTGACTCTGCGAACGCTGCAGTTATGCGTTTAGTGTTTTGTAAGTGACAGTGATCGATCGATACTGCACTTGGGTGGGCTGGGCTGGGCCGGGCGGAGGGGCAAAACGCAGGTGCTAGCAGGTATCTGGGCTGATTCCGCTAACACTGCGTTTTTGGGAACCCTAAACTGCTGGGGACGCTAGTATAGATCTGATCGGATCAGATATTGATCCGTTCAGATACTATACCACTAAGGGAGGTGTATGGTGCGTGCGTGGGTGTTAGCGGTACTGGCGCTAACCTAACGCTGCCTGGGGCTGGTGCTTGCCAGTTCACCAAAATGCTACCAAAAAAACTGTTAGCGATCGCAGGGATCAGGCCTGACTCTGCGAACGCTGCAGTTATGCGTTTAGTGCCTTGTAAGTGACAGTGATCGATCGATACTGCACTTGGGTGGGCTGGGCGGAGGCACAAAACGCAGGTGCTAGCAGGTATCTGGGCTGATCCCGCTAACACTGCGTTTTTGGGAACCCTAAACTGCTGGGGACGCTAGTATAGATCTGATTGGATCAGATATTGATCCGTACAGATACTATACCACTAAGGGAAGCGTATGCTGCGTGCGTGGGTGTTAGCGGTACTGGCGCTAATTTGACGCTGCCTGGGGCGACGCATATCACCGCCGGGCGATCGGGGGGCTAAACCTTTATTCGGTAATAAACGGCGGGTGCCCTGACACTATAAAAAATAAACGAACTAACCAGCGTCAACCGTAACGGTTATACGGTGATCAGTGGTGAAAGGGTTAACTAGGGGGCAATCAAGGGGTTAAAACATTTATTAGGTAGTATATGGGGGTCCCTGACGCTATAAAACGCTGACGGCGAACCTAAATATTTACCTCACTAACTAACGTCACCAGCGACACTAATACAGCGATCAGAAAAATGATCGCTTAGCGACACTGGTGACAGGGGGTGATCAAGGGGTTAAAACTTTATTAGGGGGGGTTAGGGGGGTACCCTAGACCTAAAGGGGGGTAATACTCACTGTCCCAACACTGTCACTGTCACAAACTGACACTATGCAGTAATCAGAAAAAAAAAAAAAAAAAAACTGCTGGTGTCAGTTTGTGACAGGGGGGGGGGGGGTGATTGGGGGGGGGATCGGGGGGCGATCGGGGGGGGGATCGGGGTGATTTGTATGCCTGGCATGTTCTACTGTGTGTGTAGTGTTTGTGCACTCACATACTTGTCGTCTCTCCTCGGGCCGGAACGGAAAATACCGACCCGAGGGGAGATGACATCACTTCCTTTGCTGCTGTTTAGCATACAGCAGCAAAGGAGTGTTCTCATTGGCCGGCGGCGATCGCGAGGGGGGGGCCACGAACGGATGGTCTCCCCCTCATCACCGATCGCCGCTGGACATAGGACGACCGCCTCGGGCACCGGGGGGGGGTCCGATCGGACCCCCCACCCGCGGAAGGCAAATCACGTACCCTGTACGTGATTTTGCCTGTCCGTGCCACTTTGCCGACGTACATCGGCGTGAGGCGGTCGTCAAGTGGTTAAGTCTATGGGACCCAAACAGGAAAAATCAATAGACCCCATTTGTAAGGCGTATATGCAAGTTATTGGCCATACAAAGGATATGGGGCCTGGGTGCTGCCCTATGGAACATGTACCAATGCAAAAAAAACACTTAAAAAAAAGTTTGCTTTTAACCACTAGCCGACCAGCTCACACCGATATACGTTGGCAAAGTGGCACGGGTGAGCAATACAAGGTACCCGTATGTCACTGCGCCATCCGTGGCTAGCAGGCGCACGCCCACCACGTGCCGCAGGAGCGGGCCCACGGGTCCTGTGCGGACTTGATCGCCACCGTTGGCCCGCGATCGTGGCATGGAGAGGCAGAATGGGGAGATACCTATGTAAACAAGGCATTTCCCTGTTCTGTCTAGCACCATGACAGGAATCTACTGCTCCCAGTGATCGGGACAAGTGATCTCTCTCATGTTCTGGTGAGCCCATTCCCCCTACAGTTAGAACATGCTGAGGGAACATAGTTAACCCCTTGATTGCCTCCTAGTGTTTAACTCCTTTCCTGCCAGTGACATGTACACAGTAATCAGTGCATTTTTATAGCACTGATCGCTGTATGAATGCCAATGGTCCCAAAATAGTGTCAAAAGTGTCCAATCTGTCCGCTGCAATGTCGCAGTCACGATAAAAAAAAAAAATTGCAGATCGCCGCCATTACTACTAAAAAAAATAATAAAAATGCCATAAATCTATTTTGTTTCGGTACAATGTCACACGACCACACAATCGTCAGTTAAAGCGACGCAGTGCCGTATCGCAAATAAGGGCTTGGTCAGGAAGGGGGTAAGTCCTTCCCAGGGCTGAAGTGGTTAAAGGACCAGTGATTTTATTGATGCTTAACCACTTAAGCCCTGGACCATTTTGCTGGCCAAAGACCAGAGTACTTTTTGCGATTCGGCACTGCGTCGCTTTAACTGACAATTGCGCAATCGTGTGACATGGCTCCCAAACAAAATTGACGTCCTTTTTTCCCACAAATAGAGCTTTCTTTTGGTGGTATTTGATCACATCTGCGGTTTTTATTATTATTTTTTTTTTATAACTGACAATTTTTTATTGATTTTTCAAGAAAAAAGGATTTTTTAACATAGAGTACAGGAAAATACATTTTGTAGTAAATAGGTAAAATGGGGGCGTGACCTGGTACAGCCAAATGGCAGGCCTCCATCCCTACTAGAAATAGTTTAGGAAAGAGAGAAATGGGACTTTAAATGAGGCCCGCCATAAAAAATTTTTTTTTTTTTCATTAAAAGATGTTTATTGATTTTCAGTGAGTTACAGAAAATGGGATGAAAACACAAAATGCAAACAAAAATATAAGGGATAATACAAAAAAACAAAACAATAAAGAGAGAAAGAACAAGAAGAAGCTCATAACCGGAGCAATCATATACATATATCCAGAACTATGAGAAACTCTACTAGGGCGTACACACGGTCGGACTTTGTTCGGACATTCCGACAACGGATGTTGGCTCAAACTTGTTTTGCCCACACACGGTCGCACAAAGTTTTCGGAATTTCCGATCGGCAACCACGCGGTCACGTACACCACGTACGACGAGACTTGAAAAGGCCGGTTCAGAACCAAGCGCGGCACCCTTTGGGCTCCTTTTGCTAATCTCGTGTTAGTAAAAGTTTGGTGAGAGACGATTTGCGCTTTTTCAGACTCGTGGCTTTCAGATCATTTTCTGCCGTTCAGTTTGTGCTTGTGGGTTTGTATCTGCTCTTCAGTGCGTGCAAGCAAGTTCCGCGTGACTTAGTCATTGTATTCTTGTTCGTTCGTTACTGGTTTTCAGGTCGCTCTTCACAGGCCTTGCTGTTCTTCAGTGCGTTCTGTTACTTCGTTCTGAGCAGCCGACCGTTTTCTAGCCATGTTTCATATGCGTACTCCTCGTAGAGTTCGTGCTGTGCGGGGGCTTGGTGTTGGGGTCCTGACCTTGACACAAGTCCAGTCCATGAACAGGGTGGGGAGGAGTTCATGGACCAAGAATTGGTTGCTTCAGCGTGACCAGTTCTGTCATATGCCTTTGCTCCGTGAGATCCGTGAGAATAATCCTGATGATTTCAGGAACTTTCTCAGGATGACGGACCCCGTGTTTCACCGTCTGTTGGCTTCGCTGACCCCCTATATCAGCAGGCAGGATACCTGCATGAGGCAAGCCATCACTCCGGAGCAGAGGTTGGTCGCTACCTTGCGGTATTTGGCGACAGGGAGAAGTCTGCAGGACTTAAAGTTCTCAACAGGCATCTCCCCCCAGGCTCTGGGTATCATTATCCCAGAGACCTGTTCTGCCATCATCCTGGTCCTGCAGAAGGAGTATATGAACGTAAGATTTTTATCCTTTTATATCCCATTTTATTGTATTGAATGTTTGCTAATATATTGTATTTCTTTCCTCATTCCCTAATTACCATGATTGTAATATGCTGTGAATATCCTTGCTGGATTTTTATGTAATTATTATTTTAGGTCCTTCATACATATTTGCCCTTCAATAACCTCCCCAGCATGGTGTCTCTTGGCCCTATATTCACCTCATGTAGTCACTTAACAATGTATTTTATCTGCTCCATAGTAGTGCTTTACCCCAAACACCCCCTAAAATGTTTGGTAATGTTATTTTTGATTTAAATTCAGGCAGAGTGGCAGAGGCTTTTTTTTGTGGTGTCCCCAAATAATTTTTAGTAACCCTCCCTCCCCCAACTGCTAAGTCAGCTGATCCCAATTCTCTATCCTCAATCATCTATCTGCTGACTTTGCCAAACCCATACACACTATACCCACCTCTTTAGTGCTCAGATTTATGAATGAATTCCCCAAAGCATGTAGTGCAAGGGCCTGCCTGTATACCTTCAAATTGTACTGTTTAAAGTTTTTGTAATAGCAGAATGTCCAAATGTCCTCAAATGTGTACAGTGTGTATTTATATCTTTGTATTATGACACTTCTTACCTGTCCAGTGGGCTGCCAATAGTGTAACTAAGGAGGGGCTGTTCCAAGTAATACCCTGTATTTAGGCAATACAGTGCAGTGTGTATAAAGCGTAACACGCGTGCGTATTACGTACGATCTGTGAGCGGAGGAAGGAGCATTGGACGCGCCGATCGTAAGAACGAAGGAAAGAGACAAACTTGTGCCTATACTGCTTCTAGATTGAGGCCTATATTGTAACAAGATTAGGAGAGTTTTGTCTGACATTAGGCTTTGTCTTGTGTTGTGTCTTGCAGTGTCTTGCAGTGAACATGGATATGGTACTCAAAGATAATGACTTCATGTCAGTATTCATAGATATGCTAAGGGAGCTGCCCTGTCTGTGGGAGATTACCCACCCCCATTTCAAGAACCAAGCAAAGAGGAAGGCAGCACTGGAGCAATTGTGTGAAATTGTGAAGCAGGTGATCCCCACGGCAGACATCACTTATTTAAAGATATTGATTGGTGGCCTGAGGAGCACATATCTGAGGGAGCGCAAGAAAGTCCTGGATTCACAGAGATCCGGAGCAGCAGATGACATCTATGTCCCCAGGATGTTGTACTACGACAGGCTGCATTTTCTGGCAGGCCAGACTGAACCTAGGCCATCCCTCTCAAGTCTTCCTTCCATGCTTCTTTCCCCCCCGGCTGAGGCTTCTGACGCCCAACCTGGGCCTTCCAGGCGATATGTGGAGGAGCCCAGATTGAGCCAGGTATAGCATTCCTCTAAATATTTCTGCTTGTCCAATCAATGATGTTAACTAGATGTTAGTTGGGAGTAGTAATTTAGGATTGTGATTGATGAAGCAAAAACTAAAACCATGTCCCTTTTTCATACACAGGGAAGTCTCAGCCAGGAGGTGGCCGGGCCGAGCCGGCTGGCTGATCTGCAGGTCCCTCCACCCCCCCTGAAAAGAGAAAGTGGCAGTAGGAGGAGTGCCCTAGAGGAGGCTGCTATAGGATTCTTTTGGAGGGCTACAGAGGTCCTGGGAGCACCCCACACCATGGAGGAGAACATTGCTGCCTTCATTGCATATAAAATGCAGAGGATGGAGGAGGGCCAAAAAGTCATGTGTGAGGCCCTCATATTGGAGGCTCTGGAGAAAGGTATGAGGGGCCAAATTACACCTCAGACACACCTTTGGGATGGTCCTCCTCCTCCTCCTGCAGGTCTTCCTCCTCCTCCTCCCTCTCCTCCAGGTACCCCCAGTCCTCCTCCAGGTCCTCCCAGTCCTCCTCCAGGTCCTCCCAGTCCTCCTCCAGGTCCTACTCCTCCTCCTGCCACATCTCCAACTGCACAGCCACAGCCCGGAAGGAAGCGTGGAAGGAAGACCAGACAGTGATTGCCCTGGATTCAGTCTGGTCGGACAAAAAATGCAGCCTCTTGTGGTACCACAGCCTGGGAACATAGATGTCATCTGCTGCTTTCCAGATCTCTGCGAATCCCGGACCAGACTGCCCTCCCTTAGATATGGACTCCTCAGGCCACCAATTTTGATGTTGAAGAATTGATGTCTGCCGTGGGGGTCCCAGGCTTCACTTATTTCTCCTGTTGATCCAGTGTTGCCTCCCTCTTTGTTTGGTTCTGATCCCTTAATAAAGGATTTTTGTTTTGAATTATACTCTCCTATGTGTTTTACTTCAAAAATGGCAGTTGGTTTGTGAGTGTTCAGGTACATTTCAAATATACAATGTGAAATGAACAAGGGTCACCAACAACAAACAATCTCCTGGAGATTAAATAATAAAAGATATCAATGGTGTTGGAGTAACTTGACACACAAAACACACACAAAAATATTCTGGAGTAAAAATAAAAATAACATTGAACAAAGATCAGCCTTGGAAAAAATCCAAACATTAAAGAAAAAAAAAAGGCTGAAAATACAAAAAAAAAAAAATGTCAGATGTGACAACTAATAACAATATATTCAGGGAATCCCACTAAAAAAACACAAATAAAAGTTTGTGAGAAGTGTGTGTGAATATGAGCATCAAAACTACTTCATTCTTGTCACATTATAAAGAAGAAGAGAGTGCGCTGTATTAAACCATTTTGAACATTGCAGTGTGACGAAAGTGCTGTATCCATTGCGAACGCTAAGTTTACCAGAACGAGCTGTCCCGTCTCGGAATTTCTTCTGAGCATGCGTGGCACTTTGTGCGTCGGAACAGGCCACACACGGTCGGAATTGATGCGATCGGATTTTGTTGTCGGAAAATTTTATCTCCTGCTCTCCAACTTTGTGTGTCGGAAAATCCGATGGAAAATGTCCGATGGCGCCCACACACGGTCGGAATTTCCGACAACACGCTCCGATCGGACATTGTCCATCGGAAAATCCGACCGTGTGTACGGGGCATACAAGTTATACATAGATGTAATTATGTAGTATGGTATTTATCAGTCCATATTGCCCACAATTTGTCAAATTTATCGCACCTAAGCGAATTGATTGCTAGGAGTCTTTCAAACATGTAGTTTTGATGTACATTTCTAATAACATCAGAAATGTTAACTGTCGAGGCGTTTTTCCATTTTTGAAGAATCAAGGACCTAGCAACTAATAGTATATGGGATACCACATGTCGCATGTTGTATGGGAAGTTCTCTAGTCCAATCATTAGTATTGCCAGTGTTGGATTTGGATGTGTGATTATTCCAGTAATGGATGAGATGAGTTTAAATATTTGATTCCAATAGCTAGTTAGGCATGGGCATTCCCAGAACATGTGTAGAAGATGACCTGTATGGCCGCAAGCTCTCCAAGAGAGAGGCGAAGTGTTAGGGAACATTTTGGCTAGTCTATATGGGGTATATTGCCAACGGTTAAAAATCTTGATCGATGTTTCCCAGTGGCTAATACAGTGTGATGTGTTTAGTATAGTTTGAAACGCGAACTTCCATTGATCTTCTGTGGTCATTGTTCCTATATCCTTGTCCCAATTCATGTGTGCTGCTGATTTTTTAAACACTTTTTTATTTTGTAGTAAGTTGTAGTAAAGTGAAATGCCTTTGTTGCATATTGGGCCTTGTGTAATGTGTTGCCATACGGGGGTTGGAAGGTTGGTAGTGCCTAATGGGTTATCTTTCATAAAGTGTGCTACTCATATGCAGGTAAAAAGCTTGTGGTGTGGCATAGTGTGATCCTGTAATAAACGTTCTGCCGATTTTGGACTATTGTTTTGTATTAAGTCCTGAACTTTTTTAATCCCATAAGAGGGGAACTGTTTCAAAGATATCATTGGAACATTGACTTCAATCAAACTTAAGGGAAGGGCAAAGTCTACAGCCTTAGTATTGCTAAGTTTGCAGGTTAGGAGGAATCTCCAAGCTTGTAGAGATATGGAGATAGTTGGGGGCAAGTTCTTGGTACTCCATGGTAACCAATTGTCTCCCAGTAGAACCGCAGGCAAATCTGGTATAGGGGCTAGTGATTGTTCTATTTCCACCCACAGTGGTACCTTAGTGGAGGAAAACCAATATTTGAGTTGGTCAAGTCTAGTGGCCCACATTAGGGATGAGCCGAACACCCCCCGGTTCGGTTCGCACCAGAACCCGCGAACGGACCGCAAGTTCGCACGAACGTTAGAACCCCATTGACGTCTATGGGACTCGAACGTTCGAAATCAAAAGTGCTCATTTTAAAGGCTAATTTGCATGGTATTGTCCTAAAAAGGGTTTGGGGACCCGGGTCCTACCCCAGGGGACATGTATCAATGCAAAAAAAACTTTTAAAAACGGCCGTTTTTTCGGGAGCAGTGATTTTAATGATGCTTAAAGTAAAAAAAAAAAGTGAAATATTCCTTTAAATATCGTACCTGGGGGGTGTCTATAGTATGCCTGTAAAGTGACGCGTGTTTCCCATGTTTAGAACAGTCCCTGCACCAAATGTCATTTTTAAAGGAAAAAATCTCATTTAAAACTGCTTGCGGGTTTAATGTCATGTCGGGTCATGGCAATATGGATGAAAATCAGTGAGACAAACGGCATGGGTACCCCCCAGTCCATTACCAGGCCCTTTGGGTCTTGTATGGATATTAAGGGGAACCCCGCACCCAAATTAAAATAAGGAAAGGTCCCTATATACTCTGAACAGCAGTATTCAGGCGGTGCAAACAAGACAGGGACTGTAGGTTTGTTGTTAAGTAGAATCTGTTTGTAATTTTGAACATTTTTAATGTGTTTAGCTCCAGCCAAAAAATCTTTTCTAAGCTTTTTGGAAAACATAGGGAAGGGTTATCACCCCTGTGACATTTGTTTTGCGTCTTTCCTCCTCTTCAGAAGATTTCACCTCACTTTTTTGTCCCAATGAAAAATGTTTTTGGAAAATTTGGGTTTTTTTGTGGAACAAGGATTGGAAAGCATCAGTGGAAAGGAGAAATTGTTTTCCCATATTAACTCTTACAGGAGAGAATTTCCCTTCCTTAGGGGTAGATTTCATCTCACTTCCTGTTGTCTCCTTCCGTTTGCAAGTAGGAGTCGTTTGTAAGTTAGATGTTTGAAAGTAGGGTCCTGCCCTATATACTCAGCAGAAATTTGGGCCTTAGGTGTTGCTGTGGCCAAAACACTGTAAGCCCTCACAGGGCCCTGCTGTGAAATATTAGATCAAGAATTGTAATTACATGCCCCTGTTGAACAGGAGCTGAAAAATTAGGCCTTAGGCACTGGTGCTGGTGCCACAACACTGCAACCCCTCACAGACACTCTAGTTGGAACGCAGGAACGAGCCCTGCTGCAAAGTATTGCATCAAAAATTGTAATTACACGCCCCTGTTAGACAGGGGCAGAAAAATTGGGTCTTAGGCACTGGTACTGGTGCCACAACACTGCAACCCCTCACAGACACTCTAGTTGAAACGCAGGAACAAGCCCTGCTGCAAAGTATTGCATCAAAAATTGTAATTACACGCCCCTGTTAGACAGGGGCTGAAAAATTGGGTCTTAGGCACTGGTGCTGGTGCCACAACACTGCAACCCCTCACAGACACTCTAGTTGGAATGCAGGAACGAGCCCTGCTGCAAAGTATTACATCAAAAATTGTAATTACACGCCCCTGTTAAACAGGGGCTGAAAAATTGTGCCTTAGGCACTGGTGGTGGCACCCAGAACCAAAAATGTTCTTACAAGCTATCAGCGTGATGATTGAGGAGGAAGAGGATAATTACTCAGGGATAGTCACTCAGCATCAGCATAGGCAGTCTTTGAAGGGATCTGAGATTTCAAAAAAAATTATTCGGTTACATCTGCATCAGGTGCTTGGTAGCTGGTGGTGATCCAAGACTGATTCATTTTTATGAAGGTCAGCCGATCGACCGAGTCGGTGGACAGACGCACCCTGTGATCGGTTACCACGCCTCCAGCAGCACTGAATGTGCGTTCCGAAAGAACGCTGGATGCAGGACAGGCCAGTAGCTCAATTGCATACTGTGCAAGCTCTGGCCAGTGATCCATCCTCAAGACCCAGTAACCCAGAGGATTTTCGGTGGGAAAGGTGTCCAAGTCTGATCTTGCCCCTAGGTATTCCTGCACCATGTAAAACAGACGCTGGCGATGGTTGCTGGAACCGATCATACCTTGGGGCTGCGGACCAAAAAATTGTCTGAACGCATCGGTCAGACGGCCACCTTCTCCACCGCTCCTTCTTTGACTGACCGAAGCCTCAGCAACACGTTGTCCAGAAACAGGAGTTTGTAACCTCCCAGTCTCTGGGAACGCGTTGCACAGACCTTTCTGCAAGGCCTCCCGAAGATGTTTCATCCTCTGCTCCCTCTGCGATGGCAAGATAAGGTCCGCAACCTTACCCTTGTAACGTGGATCAAGGAGGGTTGCCAGCCAGTATTGGTCCTTCTCCTTGATACCACGAATACGAGGATCCTTACGCAGGCTTTGCAGGATCAGGGAGGCCATGCAGCGTAGGTTTGCTGAGGCATTCGGTCCGGAGTCCTCTGGGTCACTAAGGACAACAACGTCCGCAGCCACCTCCTCCCAGCCACGTACAAGTCCATGTGTTCCTTGGGACTGATCCCTTAAAGACTGCTGATGCTGAGTGCCAGGCTCCACCTCCATACTGACACAATCTTCCTCCTCCTCCTCCTCCTCCTCCTCGTCCTCTTCCTGTGTGATCGGCGGGCACGCAGGAACACTGTCTGGATAAAGGGGGCCTTGAGAGCTAAGGAAGTCCTCCTCTTCCTGCCTCTGTTCTGCCTCAAGTGCCCTGTCCATTATTCCACGCAGCGTGTGCTCCAACAGGTGGACAAGGGGGACAGTGTCACTGATGCATGCACTGTCAGTGCTCACCATCCTCGTGGCCTCCTCGAATGGTGACAGGACAGTGCATGCATCCCTGATCATGGCCCACTGGCGTGGGGAAAAAAAACCAAGGTCCCCTGACCCTGTCCTGGTGCCATAGTCGCACAGGTACTCATTGATGGCCCTCTGCTGCGTGTGCAGCCGCTGCAGCATGGCCAACGTCGAGTTCCACCTGGTGGGCATGTCACAGATTAGGCGGTTCTTGGGCAGGTTAAACTCCTTTTGGAGGTCCGTCAGCCGAGCACTGGCATTATATGACCGGCGGAAATGCACAGAGACTTTCCTGGCCTGCCTCAGGACATCCTGTAAGCCCGGGTACCTGCCCAAGAACCGCTGCACCACCAAGTTAAGGACGTGAGCCAAACAGGGCACATGGGTCAGTTGTCCCTGTCGGAGGGCAGAGAGGAGGTTGGTGCCATTGTCGCAAACCACCATTCCTGCCTTAAGTTGGCGTGGCGTCAACCACCTCTGAACCTGCCCCTGCAGAGCTGACAGAACCTCTGCCCCAGTGTGGCTCCTGTCCCCCAAGCACACCAGCTCAAGCACCGCATGGCATCTTTTGGCCTGCGTACTTGCGTAGCCCCTTGAACGCCTACGGAGCACCGCTGGTTCCGAGGAAGAGGCCATGGAGGAAGAAGAAGAGGAGGGGGTGGAGGAGAGAGGTGTGTCACAATCAGCATTTTGGAGGCGTGGTGGCGGAACAACCTCCAACACTACTGCACCTTGTCCTGCATCCTTCCCAGCTGCCAGCAGAGTCACCCAATGCGCCGTGAAACTTAAGTAACGTCCCTGTCCATGCCTGCTGGACCATGAGTCAGCGGTAATATGCACCTTACCGCTGACCGCCCTGTCCAGCGAGGCATGGACATTGCCTTCCACATGCCGGTAGAGAGCCGGAATCGCCTTCCGTGAGAAAAAGTGGCGTTTGGGTACCTGCCACTGAGGAACCGCACATTCCACAAACTCACGGAAGGGGGCAGAGTCTACCAACTGAAAAGGCAGCAGTTGAAGTGCTAGCAATTTTGCCAAGCTAGCATTCAACCGCTGGGCATGTGGATGGCTGGGAGCAAACTTCTTTCGGCGGTGCAGCAGCTGGGGCAGGGAAATTTGCCTGGTACAATCTGACGTCGGTGTACCAAAAGCAGATTGCCCACAAGTACTTGGCTGTGACACACCTAATTCTACACCTTCATTCCTCTCACTGCAGGTCGCAGAGAGGACTGAAGGTCTAGTGGGGTTGGAAATCTCAGCTGATGAGGAGCAAGGAGAGATCGTCTTTGTTCTTTGGTGTGGGTCTTTTAGATACGCTTGCCAACGAACTGCATGGCAGGTCAACATATGTCTGGTCAAGCATGTGGTACCCAAGCGGGAGATGTTTTGGCCACGCGAGATACGCTTGAGACATATGTTGCAAATAGCAGCGGTGCGATCTGATGCACTCGTCTCAAAAAAGGCCCACACCAAAGAACTTTTTGAATAACGCGCAGAGACTGCAGCGCCCTGCACATGTGGAGCTTTGGGGTGTGATGCAGTCAATGTGCTGCCCTTAGGCTGGCCCCTGGAGGGCATCCTGCCTAGTTGGTGATGTGCCACCTCCTCCTCCTCCTCCTCCTCCTCCTCCTCTCTCCTATCAGGCACCCACGTTGAGTCAGTGACCTCATCATCCCCTCCCTCCTCATCACTGGAGCAAACCTGGCAGTATGCTGCAGCAGGGGGAGCATGACTGCCAGATTGCTGTCCTTCTTGGGCACCCCCTCTGTCCGTGCTCATGTTACTGCCTTCATTGAGCTCAGTATCATCATCAGAGCCTTCCAAACGCTGGGCATCCTCCTGGAGCATGTACCCAACACTGTGGTCAAACAGTTCGAGGGAATCCTCATGAGGACATGGTGGAGCTAGGGAAGGAGTCACTGATGACATTGAGCTGAGGGAAGAGGCCGCTGCTTTGCCAGACAAAGCACCCTGGGCATGGGTGAGAGAGGATGAGGAGGATGAGGACGGCTTGGTCATCCACTCGACCAAGTCTTCCGCATGTTGCGGCTCAACACGGCCAGCTGCCGAAAAAAAGGCCAAGCGTGTCCCATGGCCACGTGCTGATGAGGATGCACCGTCTCCACGACCAGCACTAGACACAGAGCCTGCTTGCCCTCTCTTATTGGCTTGTGACTGTCTGCCTCTCCTTCTTGGCCTTCCAGACATACTAATGGCCTGTAGCTGCACTAAGCTGGGATAGAACACCTGTAATTTTCTTCAGGTAGCTTTATATACTGTAACCAGACAAGCCTGCCTGTCAGTAGGAAGATAACAGGAACGGATCTAGCTGAACACTGTGAGCAGGACGTACTGCACTAAATGTATATAGCAGGAACGGATCTAGCTGAACACTGTGAGCAGGACGCACTGCACTGAATGTAAATAGCAGGAACGGATCTAGCTGAACACTGTGAGCAGGACGCACTGCACTGAATGTAAATAGCAGGAACGGATCTAGCTGAACACTGTGAGCAGGACGCACTGCACTGAATGTAAATAGCAGGAACGGATCTAGCTGAACACTGTGAGCAGGACGCACTGCACTGAATGTAAATAGCAGGAACGGATCTAGCTGAACACTGTGAGCAGGACGCACTGCACTGAATGTAAACAGCAGGAACGGATGTAGCTGAACACTGTGAGCAGGACGCACTGCACTGAATGTAAATAGCAGGAACGGATCTAGCTGAACACTGTGAGCAGGACGCACTGCACTGAATGTAAATAGCAGGAACGGATGTAGCTGAACACTGTGAGCAGGACGCACTGCACTAAATGTAAATACCAGGAACGGATCTAGCTGAACACTGTGAGCAGGACGCACTGCACTGAATGTAAATACCAGGAACGGATCTAGCTGAACACTGTGAGCAGGACGCACTGCACTGAATGTAAATAGCAGGAACGGATCTAGCTGAACACTGTGAGCAGGACGCACTGCACTGAATGTAAATAGCAGGAACGGATCTAGCTGAACACTGTGAGCAGGACGCACTGCACTGAATGTAAATAGCAGGAACGGATCTAGCTGAACACTGTGAGCAGGACGCACTGCACTGAATGTAAATAGCAGGAACGGATCTAGCTGAACACTGTGAGCAGGACGCACTGCACTGAATGTAAATAGCAGGAACGGATCTAGCTGAACACTGTGAGCAGGACGCACTGCACTGAATGTAAACAGCAGGAACGGATGTAGCTGAACACTGTGAGCAGGACGCACTGCACTGAATGTAAATAGCAGGAACGGATCTAGCTGAACACTGTGAGCAGGACGCACTGCACTGAATGTAAATAGCAGGAACGGATGTAGCTGAACACTGTGAGCAGGACGCACTGCACTAAATGTAAATACCAGGAACGGATCTAGCTGAACACTGTGAGCAGGACGCACTGCACTGAATGTAAATAGCAGGAACGGATCTAGCTGAACACTGTGAGCAGGACGCACTGCACTAAATGTAAATACCAGGAACGGATCTAGCTGAACACTGTGAGCAGGACGCACTGCACTGAATGTAAATAGCAGGAACGGATCTAGCTGAACACTGTGAGCAGGACGCACTGCACTGAATGTAAATAGCAGGAACAGATCTAGCTGAACACTGTGAGCAGGACGCACTGCACTGAATGTAAATAGCAGGAACGGATCTAGCTGAACACTGTGAGCAGGACGCACTGCACTGAATGTAAATAGCAGGAACGGATGTAGCTGAACACTGTGAGCAGGACGCACTGCACTGAATGTAAATAGCAGGAACGGATCTAGCTGAACACTGTGAGCAGGACACACTGCACTAAATGTAAATAGTCTAGATAGAAGATAACAGGAACGGATCTAGCTAAACTGAATACAGTGTATATATATATATGCAACACCTGGGATGCATATATATACACAATACACTGTAAGTGCAGCTAACTGACTGACTGTTCTGCCTAATCTATCTAACTCAAATCAAATGACACTGTCTCTCTCTCTCTCTATCTCTCAGCACACCGGAACACACACTACACAGGGCCGCCGTGCAGGCGGCCTTATATAGTGTGGGGTGTGTACTAAATCCCCTGAGCCATAATTGGCCAAAGCCACCCTGGCTTTGGCCAATTACAGCTCTCTCTACTGACGGCGCTGTGATTGGCCAAGCATGCGGGTCATAGTGCATGCTTGGCCAATCATCAGCCAGCAATGCACTGCGATGCCGCAGTGAATTATGGGCCGTGACGCGCCACACAAATTTGGCGCGAACGGCCCATATCGTTCGCAATTCGACGGACGGTCGAACAGCCGATGTTCGAGTCGAACATGGGTTCGACTCGAACACGAAGCTCATCCCTAGCCCACATGTAATCGTGTATATCGACTAAGCCTGCACCTCCTGCCATTTTGTGAGGTAGTAAATTAGTTCATGAGCATCTCCCTTTCTTTATTCCCCAAAGGAGTTTCCATTGAATACTTGAAAGGGACTTTAGGTATAGAGCAGGAATGGTTATCGGGAGCACTCTAAAAATATGGAGGATTTGTGGGAGTATTAGCATTTTAAAGGCTGCTAATCTGCCCAACCAAGATATTTCCCGTTTGGCTATATGGTTAGATTGGGTTTCTATTTTAGTTATAAGGGGCTTTATGTTGGTATCTGCTAGTGAGCTAGTATTGTTAGTCAGGGTGATGCCAAAGTATGGTATACCGCTATCGCTCCACAAATACGGAAGGGTTTGTTTTAACTGAAGACAATCGTTGGTTGGTACCCCTAGATTGAGGATGAGTGATTTGGAAAAGTTCACCTTATAGTATGAAATGTCACCAAAGGATTTCAATATGTCATGTGCCTTAGGAAGTGAGGTAAGTGGTTTAGTTAACATCAATATCACATCGTCCGCAAATAAATTGATAACGTGGTGAGTAGATTTAAATTGAAAACCAGTAACATCGACCTGCGTTCTAATTGCCTCCGCCAGGGGTTCAATCATGAGATTGAATATCGTCTGGGATAAAGAGCAACCCTGGCGGGTTCATTAGTTATCTGAAAGGGAATGGAGAGCATGCTAGATGTGTACACCTGTGCCGAGGGGCAGGAGTACAGGGCCAGCAATGCATTCATTATACGATCACATAAACCAAATTTGGACAAAGTTATTGACATGTAATTCCAGTGTACTCTGTCAAACGCCTTCTCTGCATCTATAGAAAGCAGCAGAGAAGGCGTTTCGCTCAGCATGATGGATTATATTAATGATCCGTCTGGTAGCATCTGAGGTTTGTCTCCCTTTCACGAAGCCCATCTGATCGCGTCTTATAAGGGACGGGATAAAGTCTGCTAGTCGTTTGGCTATGAGTTTAGCATAAACGTTGACGTCTGTATTTAGCAAAGAAATCGGGCAAAAGTTAGGTGGGGTGGTAGGTTCTTTGCCTGGTTTGGGCAGGGTGACTATGTATGCTTTGAGAATTTCTGGGGGAAAAGAGAAAAGACATGGTGTCCGCAGCTCTGGTAAAGACAGATTGAATATCTGGTGCAGGGTGGGATCTGAATGTTTTGAAATATTCATTTGAGAACCCGTCAGGCCCTGACGATTTGCCATTGGGTAATGAGGCTATTGCATCCTCTATTTCTGGTATAGTGAATGGAGAGTTCAATGAGAGGAGTTGGCTTTTCGATAGAGAGGGCAGATGTAGTTGTTGGAGGAAGCCTTGAATGTTTTCTTGAGTAGGCTGGTATGTGGAATGATCATCTTTGATGTTGTATAGCTTGCTGTAGTAAGTAGCGAACTGGTTGGCAATGTTCTGTGGATTAGTGATTTTGTGTTTTAGAGAGGGATGTATCAAATGGGCAATTCTTGCTTTAGTATGTGCGGTTTTAATTCTGTTTGCTAAGTATTTACCTGCTGTATTGGCATTAGCATATGAGGTTAGTTTTAGGCATCATAGGTGATAATCATATTGTTAAGAGAGTAATTCTCTGAGTTTTTCTCTCAGTTGAGACAGTTTGTGAGTAAGTGTAGGGTTAGGTGTTCGTTTGTTTTGTGAATCTGCAGAGTGAATATTAGTTAGTATAGAGTTAATCTGGGCTGCGTGTCTTTTTTTTTCTCTAGCACCTATCTGTATTATTATGCCCCTCATTTATGCCTTATGGGCATTCCAGAGGACGAAAGGGCTCTCCACAGATCCCACATTGTTGAGAAAGAAGTCACTAAGGTGTTGGGAGATCGCTGCCGAAGTACTGGGTTCTTGCAATAGTCTAACCTTACAGCGCCAGATGCGTGGGGAAGAGGAGACAACCTGGTCATTAACAGTAATAGTAATAGCTGCATGATCAGACCATGTAATGTCATGTATCTGTGCAGAAGAGACTTTTTGTAACAACCATTTATCTGTTAAGAATAAATCAATGCGCAAGTATGAGCAGTGCCTATGGGAAAAGAAGGTGTAGTCCCTTGCATTCGCATTTAAACATCTCCAAACATCAAAAAGTTCCGCATTGTGGATTGTTTTACTCAGATATGAGGATCTGTTCGACTTTTGAGTGGATGTATCAAGCCTGGGATCTACTATTGAAGTCACCACACAAAATGAGATTACCATATAGTTGAGTATTGATTTTCTTTAGGAGTCTACTAAGAAAGCGGATCTGGTGTGAGTTAGGAGCGTATAAAGATACCAGCGTATATGGTAATGAGTTAATGTCTCCTTTAAGGATGATGTATCTACCATTTGTATCGAGGATGGATTCCTTGAGTTGGAAGGATAGAGTATTCCTTAATGCAAGTAAAACTCCTCCTTTTTTGTGACCCGGTGTGCATGCCATAAACACGTGGGGGTAGTCTTTATGTGAGCATTTGGGGCCTTTGGATTCCTGAAAGTGAGTCTCCTGGACACATAGGATGTCTGTCCTGTGTTTTTTGGCCTCTGCCCATATGGAGAACCTCTTTGCTGGGTGGTTCAGGCTTCTGGCATTGATGGATAGGCAATTAATTGGCATGGTAACGGTATTGTATATTCTGTAGTGCTATGCGGTGCATATACTCACTGTGCCCAATGTTGGAGCTCAAAGAGGTAAAGTCATTTCTGGGTATGTCCAGGACGTGACAAGAGTCTCTTGCTGGTTGGTGTGCTTCAAACAGAGAATGAGGAAAATAAAGATAACAGAGAGAAAATAAGGTTAATGTTGTAAGTTCAGTGAACATAGTAAGAAAAGGATCCATAAACTGATCCATGTGCAGACGTAACTGCTGTTAAGGATCTGGAAGGGAGAAAACAGGGAGTTATCTTGGAACCCCTGTGTCCGGAGAGAACTTTAGTGACATAGGTTCTGCTAATTCATATGTTACCACTGGTATGTTTCTTAGCGGAACGTCTGCGCGAAATCACCTGCCAGTCTTCCTGCAGAAGGGCAGATGTAGGAACAGGAACAGCAGGTGGATCATGGTCAGGCAATATGCCCCACTGGCGCAATGCAGCAATGCCTTCATCCAGCGTGGATATCAGTACCGAAGTTCCATTGTGTGTAACAGATAGTTTGGCGGGATATTTCCATTTATGGATGATATTATGGTTCCTCAGAGCCTTGGTGATTGTCGCTAGGTTGCGACGTTGTTGGATGGTATGCCTGGACAGGTCTGGGAGTAGTTGTATGTCAGCATACTGCGGGTGCTTGTTGTCGGTTCTGCGCGAGGTCATTAAGATTTGTTCCTTGACATGGTAGTAATGTACTCTAAGCAACACATCTCTGGGGGTCTGTTCAGGAAGGAAGGAAGGTTTGGGAATACAATGAATGCAATCTACAAGGAGGTCCTGTGGTGACAGGGATGGTAGTAAAGTTGAAAACAGTGCCTGGGTATATGACAGTAGCTGTGTAGCAGGTACAGATTCAGTGATCCCCCTAATCTTTATATTGTTCTTTCTGGAACGGTCTTCCAAATCTGCTACTTTGTTTTTCAACCATGCGATTTCCTCAGTGTGGTTGCTATGGGCATCCACCATGGTATTGAATGATGAGGTAAAGTCACCCATGCATTGTTCAATGTGATCAACTCTGCTGCCTAGGGCTTGCACTTCTCTCTGGCAATGGTGTATCCCTGCAGTCATGTCAGCATGTAGTGAGGCTTGCAGGGATAGTAGCATGTCCTTGAGAACAGTGTCTGACACTGGTTTGTCAGAAGTAGGGAATGTTACTATGGGGTCCTGTGCATTTACTACTACTGTTTCCTCAGCAGTATGAGGCCTTCTTACCCCGATTGCCGGGTCCTGCAGTGGTCTTTCAGGTGAGGAAATCCTCTGTTTCTGCTTGGCCAGGCTCCTGGTAGTTGGACAAGAAGTCCCAGAGGAGAATCCGCTACCGGGAAGAGTACCGTGAGGGTTTTTGAGAGGACCGGAGCGGCCGTTAGTTGATTTTGCGGCCCGCTGCTGGTGTCAGGCTCTCTGAGGCGCTGGCGACATTTTGTTGTGGATCGCGCGCTCTAAAGAAGTCCTGCAGCTTCTGAGGTATCTGAGGATTGTTCGTTTTTTTCTGCTGGCGAGTCATCTCATCAGATACAGTGGGTCACGGGGAGTCCGTAGATGACTTTAGAGCTGCGGATAACGCCAGTGATCGTCGATGTGGCTGGATTCTCTCCGGTGGCCGAGCAGAGCTCTCAGATCAAGCGTCCATGTTGGAGCTTGGTCGCCACGCCCCCCCGCCATAAACAATTTTAATAAAAATGGGTACATGCATGTATGTAAAATGAATAGATTTATTAGTCACAGTCTGAAAATTCATTTATAACTGTTGAAGATACATTAAAACAAATAATTGGTAGTCACATGACTTACACTAGAATTATCTTGCTCATAGTATATACAGTTAATAAAATGACATAATAGACATGAACAACAATGGGATACACTAGAAATATATAAATAACTATTGCGCTGTCAAAAAATGATGAACCCCAGATGATGTCCCCTAGGACGAAACGCGTCGGGACCACTGCTGACACCACCAACATTGCCAAAAGATCTGTATTTACAAGCGCTGTTTTTTCATCTCAAAAGTGAGTGTTTTTAACCTTCAATAAAATGAATTTTAATCGTCTATACAGAAAATTGTATGATAAGTGTATCACTTGCACCTCTTTTTGCACCGTGAATATATCACGTATTAGTTTCTAAGGATCATTATGTCTAAGTATTATATACATTGTGCATGAGTATCTACTATATTTGTTAGCGCTACACTTTTTCTTTATTTTTTTAATGGGATACACTAGAAATACATGCATGTACACACAATGGAGTCAAATAAAATTTGGTATCAAATAGCACTCTACGCGTTTCATAGCGTTTCAGCCACTCATCAGGAGTGTGATATAGTGATGTACTGTAAGAGATATCAAATATTAATAATGGTGCCTTGTAAAAGGGAACAAAAAGGTCTAATAAAAATGGTGACAGGTCAGAAACTTACAACTCTGTCCTGAGGATAAGCTTGTGGGAATCTCAAGCATGGTGTTTCCCCCGGGGCTGAGGTGGGAATGCCCCACCAAGGACCTGGGATGGCAGCCAAAAGTAGGCCAGATGGCCACAGCATAATCTAGATATACTGTGTGTGCACTGTAGTGTGCAGTCCAGAGCCCGGCGTCACCTGGGAGGGACCAATCAAATGTGATCGAGGATTACAGAGGTTTCAGGATTCTCCAACAAGACCCAGGGCTCTCATACTTGATTATGTTTTTCAAGAGTGTCGTTTAGAGAGGCCGTCAGGTACTCCATTCTTTTGACATCTCTGATCCTGGAGTGTAGCTCAGATAGTGAGGGGGTTCCCTCTTTTTCCACTTTAGGGCCACCAAACACTGCGCTGCAGTTAGCACGTCTGCCAAGAGTTTTTTTTTACATTTTAGAGAAGGAGGTCAGTGGAAGGCCCAGAATGAAGATTCTCGGGTCAAAGAGCACTTCATTATCAAATATGGATTGAAGCAGGGCGTGCACCATTTGCCAATAGGGGATGAGTAGAGGGCAAGTCCAGTTATTATTATGATATGAAATAACGTCCCCCTATCCTTACAACATCGCCAACATCAGGGATCGGCAGAGGGGTATATAGAGTGGAGCAGGTCAGAGGTCTGATACCAATTAAATAGAATCTTATATGGATTCTCTTTATAGAGCGCACAGATGGAGCTCTTAGAGGCCTGCGACCATATGAGCTGCCATGCATTCAGAGGTATGTCTAGACCTGGAGCCCGCTCCCACTTACCCATATAGGCATGCCGTGGTCTGGCTGGTGATAAATCCATAGTCAGGAGCTGATAGGTGCGCGAGATCATACCTTTAGGGGACAAGCCCTCTAGACATAGTTTTTCAAATTCAGTTAAGTTCAGCTTGTCTGGGAATATTAAAGGCGTCTTGCAGATCTTGGAAGGATCTTAGCGATCTGGTTCTGGGGTCTATCAACTGACCAGACCTGAATAGGTCCTTATCCATCCAGAAGTAAGACATCTGCGAGGTCAAGCTGTCTGAAATATCGTTTTTATTTTTTGCGCTATAAACAAAAAAAAGAGTGACAATTTTGAAAAAAACACATTATTTTTTGCTTTTTGCTATAATAAATATCCCCCAAAAATATATAAAAAACATTTTTTTTCCTCAGTTAAGGCTTAATGTATTCTTCAACATATTTTTGGTAAAAAAAAAAAAAATCGCAATAAGAGTTTATTGATTGGTTTGCGCAACAGTTATAATTACAAAATAGGGGATATTAACCACTTCAGCCCCAGAAGGATTTACCCCCTTGACCAGAGCACTTTTTACAATTTGGCACTGCATCACTTTAACTGTCATGCAATGCTCTACCCAAACGAAATTTGCGTCCTTTTCTTCCCACAAATAGAGCTTTCTTTTGATGGTATTTGATCACCTATATTTTTTGCGCTGTAAACGGAAAAAGACCGAAAATTTTGAAAAAAATGATATTTTCTACATTTTGTTATTAAAAAAATCCAAAAAACTCAATTTAATTCATACATTTAGGCCAAAATGTATTCGGCCACATGTCTTTGGTAAAAAAAAGTCATTAAGCGTATATTTATTGGTTTGCGCTAAAGTTATAGCGTCTACAAACTAGGGTACATTTTCTGGACTGACTATGTCATTTCTTGAGGTGCTAAAATGGCAGGGCAGTACAAACCCCCCACAAATGACCCCATTTTGGAAAGTATACACCCCAAGGAAATTGCTGAGAGACATGTTGAGCCCATTGAATATTAATTTTTTTTTGTCCCAAGTGATTGAATAATGACAAAAAAAAAATTACAAAAAGTTGTCACTAAATGATATATTGCTCACACAGACCATGGGCATATGTGGAATTGCACCCCAAAATACATTTAGCTGCTTCTCCTGAGTATGGGGATACCACATGTGTGGGACTTTTTGGGAGCTTAGCCGCGTACGGGACCCCGAAAACCAATCACCGCCTTCAGGATTTCTAAGGACGTAAATTTTTGATTTCACTCCTCACTACCTATTACAGTTTTGGAGGCCATAAAATGCCAAGATGGCACAAAACCCCCCTAAATGACCCCATTTTGGAAAGTAGACACCCCAAGCTATTTGCTGAGAGGCATGGTGAGTATTTTGAAGCTCTCATTTGTTTTTGAAAATGAAGAAAGATAAGAAAAATGTTTTTTTTTTTCTTTTTTCAATTTTCAAAACTTTGTGACAAAAAGTGAGGTCTGCAAAATACTCACTATACCTCTCAGCAAATAGATTGGGGTGTCTACTTTCCAAAATAGGGTCATTTGGGGGGGTTTGTGCCACCTGGGCATTCCATGGCCTCCAAAACTGTGATAGGCAGTGAAGAGTGAAATCAAAAATTTACGCCCTTAGAAAGCTTGTGCTTGGTTTTCGGGGTCCCGTACGCAGCTAGGCTCCCAAAAAGTCTCACACATGTGGTATCCCCATACTCAGGAGAAGCAGCAGAATGTAATTTGGGGTGTCATTTCACATATTCCCATGGCATGTTTGAGCAATATATCATTTAGTGACAACTTTGTGCAAAAAAAAAATTGTCTTTTTCCCGCAACTTGTGTCACAATATAAAATATTCCATGGACTCAACATGCCTCTCAGCAAATAGCTTGGGGTGTCTACTTTCCAAAATGGAGTCATTTGGGGGGGTTGAACTGTCCTGGCATTTTATGCACAACATTTAGAAGCTTATGTCACACATCACCTACTCTTCTAACCACTTGAAGACAAAGCCTTTTCTGACACTTTTTGTTTACATGAAAAAAAATTTTTTTTTGAAAGAAAATTACTTTTAAAGCCCAAACATTATATTTTTTTTTAAGCAAATGCCCTACAGATTAAAATGGTGGGTGTTGGGGCGTGGCCTGACGCGGGTTCCGGATGGTCGCATAGTCTCGGAGCTCCGGAGACACGGGACCGAAGCGACCTAAAGCAGCCTCATCCGAGCACCCCTCTGCACCAGAGTTACAGCGAATAAGCCTAGGAAGGCACCGGGAGCATTCCCAACCAAAGACGGGGAGATAGGAGGCCCCAGCGGCTCACGGACTTTTACTCCCTAGTGTCCGGCGGAGACAGCCAAGATGGCGCCGTGGCCTTCTCACCTCAGACGGCATCATCGCACACGAGGGTCCTACAAAAAGGTAAAAAACTGACCAAAAACACCCCACAAGACAGTCACCACTCCTACCCTCCCTCTCCATCCACTAACAGCCCCGCTAAATCAAAACCTAGGATGGATGGCAACGGATTAAGCCCGGCGGGGAGCACGGCCTCTGACTCAGGGGAAGACACCAGGGAAATGCCTGAGATTATCGAATCATTCCCAACTCAGAATACAACGGTGCTAGATACAGTACTAAAGGACATGCTGTTATCGTTGCGTAGCACAATACAATCAGATCTGGCATCCTACATGCACAAGTTTAACAAAGAAATACAGTCAGTTAGAAACAGGATAGATCACATTGAGACTAAGATGCAGGAGTATGCAGAAACCATCAACGATTTAGTTGATGCTAACGATGAGAGGGAGGGGGACACAGAATGGATAAAGGCAAAACTCGCTGACATGGAAGACAGATCAAGAAAAAATAATATAAAAATAAGAGGAATCCCTGAATCTGTCCACCAGAATGATTTAAATTCGTATGCCGCCAATCTGTTCAAACAAATCCTACCTGATTTAACAGATATGGATGTTACTATAGACAGGATTCACCGTCTACCCAAGCCACCACACCTGTCTGAACACATACCTAGAGATGTTCTGTTACGTCTGCACTTCTTCCACGTAAAGGAAAACCTCATGATTACAATGAGGAAAAAAGAACAAGTGCCCCCACAGTGCCAAAATCTCCAGTTCTTTATCGACCTGTCACAATACACGCTCCAGAAGAGAAAAAACTTGAATTCAATAACCAAAGCTCTTCGTAATCATAAAATATTGTACAGATGGGGGTACCCCACAAAGCTTACAATTACCAGGGACAATCATACCCATGTAATTACTTCTCTGGAGAAAGGGATTGCTCTCTTGAAAGAATGGGACATAATCCCAGAACAAGCTGATGATGCATATACTTCAAGCACTCCAAGTCAAGTTGATTGTGAATGGAAGACAGTAACGGCAAAGAATGCCAAATCATATGTGTAATAACGCTCGAATATCACCTTTACATCTTAGGGTCCTAGTGTTCTCTGACTCTAGTAACATAAAGGCCGAACTTTCCTCCCAATTAAACCTAGCAGCCTAAGCTGCCCACAGTTGACTTTCACCTAATGGGTTCAACTTACACTCAAAGTGTGCAATGTTTCACCAGTTACTCTGTTGTTTTGTTTTCTTTATCTTTTTTTTCTCTTTTTTGCCGAGTTCCTCAGATACTGATAGAGCCGGAAAAACAGAATTGGGACACACATTCACAGCTTAACAGTATGCGGTCATTTGTGGATTTAACCAACACAAGAAAAATAAACCTATCAACTGTACCTTCAATAGCTCCAACAGTAAGTATCCAACTATACACATTAACATCACCTCCCTATGTTGCCTGAGGCACTACCTGCGGATGACAGAGGGACAGGACCTTCTTGGTGCAGAGACCCTGCACAGCAATAGCAGTACTTACCACCAACCTCAACTATGTCACTGAATATACTATCTATGAACACTAAAGGGCTTAACCACCCCGTAAAACGCAATTCATTATGGAAAGAGGCCATTACACACCAATGTGATATTGTATGCGCACAAGAGACACACTTCTTAGCCTCCAACCCCCCTAAATTTACCCACAAGAACTATCCACATATCTTTACAGTGAACGCACAGTCTAAGACCAAGGGAGTTCTAATAGCTATACGGGACACGGTGGCATTCAAGGTCCACGAAGCTGTGTGTGATCCTATTGGAAGATTTTTGATTCTGGTCTGTGACCTAAACTCTACAACTTATACATTAGGTAACGTCTATTCACCCAACAACCACCAAATTCAGTTTTTCAACAGATTATTAAAAAAGGTGAAACACCTCCAAAAAGGACTTTTGGTGCTATGCGGAGACTTCAATCTTACTCCTGACCCTGCTTTGGACTCCACCTCTCAACCCAAAAGAACAAGCCCAGCTCTTCTCCCCTCCATAATACAACATGGTCTTCATGCTGCATGGCGTTGTTTGCACTCCACTGAAAAAGATTTTACTTTTTTTTCATGACCTCATAGTATCTATACTAGAATTGATTTATTTTTAATCGACCAACAGACTCTTTTACAAACATCATCAGTAACAATTAATCTAATAACGTGGTTGGACCATGCTTCAATGGTATTCTCCATGTCAGACTCAATGTCAATTAACGCAAGGCCGATATGGAGAATTAATACGTTTCTCCTACAACAAAAGGAATGTAAAAAAATTTTTCAAGCAAGATTGTCCGAGTTCTTCTCTAACAATGCGGGATCTGTTAAAGACCCATTTGTGTTATGGAATGCGCAGAAGGCTTTTATGAGAGGGATATGCATACAAATGGGGGCGAGGGAAAGGAGGCAGAGGCAAAGGCAGCTACAGGACTTGACAACCAAGATTCACACACTAGACAACCAAAACAAAATTAACCCATCACAATCTATCTCCCAAAAAATAATCCAATTGAGATATGACCTTAGATTACTACTTCTTGAAAATTTTGAAAAAAACAGTAAGAGACTTAAAATGATATACTACGCTAGCGGGAACAAAGCGGGTAAATTATTAGCTCAAACCATAAAAGGGCGTAGAATCAAAGCAAAAATCCCTTATATTATACATCCCAACACTAAGCAGAAGGAATACTATCCCCAAAAAATAGCGGACACTTTTAGTTCTTACTATAGCTCTTTATACAACCTGAAAAATGATCCCAAGACTCCTCAACCCACCCCAGAAATAATTAATAATTTTCTTTCCCAACTACCAATACCAAAACTGACAGATGCCCAATTAGAAACCCTGAACACTCCGTTTACTGAAACTGAGATACATAGGATAATTGATTCCTTGCCTTTAAATACATCTCCAGACCCTGACGGATTTAGTGGGGAATACTATAAAGAATTTAAACATACACTATCACCATATTTAAATAGAATTTTCAGTGCCGCTGCCGCCTTTGACTCTTTCCCTCTGGAGATGTTAGAAGCACTTATTATAACATTGCCTAAGCCAGGGAAGAAGCTCAATTTCCCCTCGAACTTTAGACCGATATCGATTTTGAATACCGATCTAAAATTATACGCTAAATTATTAGCAGCCCGATTGGTAGATATATTGCCCACATTGATTCATCCCGATCAAACGGGTTTTACCAAAAATAGACAGACATCTGACGCTACTCGAAGATTAATTAACATCATACACCTGGCGGAAGTGAAGAAAAGGCCTTCTCTGCTCCTAACATTGGATGCAGAGAAGGCCTTTGACCGAATACACTGGCAGTATCTACTCAAAGTTCTAGAAACTTTTGAATTTAATAGCAATATTCTATCAGCCATTATGGCACTATACTCTAAACCTTCTGCCAGAGTGTACATGTCAGGAATACTGTCATCCCCATTTTCCATAACCAAAGGAATAAGGCAAGGATGTCCCCTATCCCCTTTAATCTTTAACCTATTAATGGAACCTCTTGCTATCCACATTCATTCCAATACTAATATAACAGGCTTCACAGAAGGAGGAACTCAACACATCAACAGCCATTTTGCTGATGTTATCATGATACTAACAGAAGTGGAATCTTCCCTGGCTGCAGCACATGAAGCTTTATCTTTATTTAATCGCATATCATACTATAAAAGCAATAAAAGCAAATCCCAGATATTAGGTCTAGGTATAGATGTTCACACGCAGATTAGACTTCAGGAAACATTTCCATACGCTTGGAGCTCCAAAGGAATAAATTATCTAGGTATAACACTAACTGAAAAGACCGATCATCTAGTCAACGCAAATTACACTACTCCTCCAAGACCTTTATTCCAAGTTAAGCAACATATCCAAAAAAGAAATCTCATGGGCAGGAAGACTAGCGTCCTTTAAAATGATGATTCTACCGCAATTTATTTACTTATTTAGAGCCTTGCCAATTCCAGTCCCTGAAAACTTCTTCGCTAAATCCCAATCGGTAATTAACTAATTTTTATGGCAAAAGCAAAAGGCCAGATGTGCATTTCATAAACTGATTAAAACTAGGAGAGCTGGTGGGGTGGGGCACGTACTGCTGAAGGACTATTACTTAGCAACCATCCTAGCTCAAACAAAACAGTGGTTCCCGCAACCCCAATCACCTAGGTGGATAGAACTAGAGAAGGCCCAATCTGTTAGCCACAATCTATATGACTTATTGATAACAAGTACTCTCAAACACACTAAAACAAATAGCATGTCCCCTACTATGGAAATCATGCTTAAAGCCTGGTCCTTACTTCTGAAATCCTCTATGTCCAATCAAATCATTAAAACAATACCAACACTAAGCAGAAGGAATACCATCCCCAAAAAATAGCGGACACTTTTAGTTCTTACTATAGCTTTTTATACAACCTGAAAAATGATCCTAAGTCATGAAATGCTCGTAGCTTCCGGTTTCTTAGGCCATAGAGATGTTTGGAGCCACTCTGGTCTCTGATCAGCTCTATGGTTAGCTGGCTGAATCACCGGCTGCATTCTCAGGTTCCCTGTTGGGACAGGAGAGCCACAGAAAAACATGGAAGACGGTGGAGGGGGAATTCCCTCCCACTGCTTGTAAAAGCAGTCCAGAGGCTAATTAGCTGCTAGGATTGTGTCATGAAAGACGTCCTGTTAGTTCAGCCGTCGGCGGAAGATCGGTTAACAGAACTACTGTCAATAGAGCCAGAGAACGCGTTCGGAGGCGCGTTGGCGCGAACGGACGCATGCGGGTGCGCGCTAATACGAGCGGGTGTACACGGGTACATGATGATACGAACGGGCACGTATGATCGGTACTCGGGCATGCACGTGTGCATGCGGAGGCGCGCAGACGTGCAGTGTGACAGCTTTTGGCGCCATTAGACCTATTTAAGGGTGCCTGTCAGCATGCTTCCTTGCTGTCTGGTCTACAGCATTCCCTGTGACCCTAAGCTATCCAGTATACCTGTTTACCTGATTCCTGTTACCCGGCTTGTTCCTGACTTCTGTTTGCTGCCAGTCCCCGACCTCGGCTTGTCTGACGATTCTCCTGCCTCATCCTTCAGTTATTACCTGCCTGTCTGTTGCCGATCCGGTCCTTGCCCTGACTACTCTCCTGGTTCCGTTTTGTACCTGCTCTGCTTGCCTGTGTTTGACCCAGCCTGTCTGACTTTGCTAGTGCTTCCAGTGGTACTACAGAACACCTCCCTGCTGCCTGCTTGTTCGTGGGTTTCTGCTAGCTACAGTGCTTCTCTATCCAGCCAACAGTTCCAGTGTTCCTGCCAAGAGTTCCGGTTCATCTACCAGTTGTTCCAGTGCTCCAGTTGTACTACAGAACACCTCCCTGTTGCCTGCTGTTCCTAAGTTCCTGCCAGCTATAGTTCTTCTCTACTCTATCAGTGGATCCAGTCTTCCTGTCAGTCCTCCTGCTGCTGCACCAGAGGTCCGGATCTACTCTACACCTGCCACTTGCCAAGCACTTGTGGCCCCCTGCGCTCTTGAGTCCCTGTCTTCTCTATCAGGGGCTCTCGAACCAGAGGCACACGAGAGGCTACTCCTTGCATTCTGGGCTCCACCACCAGGTACGTGACAGATTGCTTTTACATGAAAGCTGACCGCTGGCTGAAAAGAATGATACCAAGATGATACCTAAACCTGCAGGCATCATTCTGGTATAACCACTCCACAAGTCCAGCTACATACCAGTACATTGCTGGTCCTTGTTGGGCATATATTGTAATCTTCTTTTTTCATGCAGCCTGTGGGATGAACAAAAAAAAGAGATTGATCGTTGGATATGCCCACCATTAGAATACCTCCCTTCATCCACAATCTTCTAATAATGGGCATACATGCACCATTTATATATGCTGAAGCATGGGGGCATCCGTCCCAAAAGTTAGGAGCAAATCACTCCTCCACCCCTGCTGCTCCCATGCTTCGGCATATATCACCTCCGCTGGAGTCACGGCTTTATATATCGTGGGAGCAAACAAATCCGCGCTGCAGCTGAATGGCGTACCTGAAGACAAAAAAATGGTTAACAATAAAACACAGTAAACAGTAAAGTATAAAAAATTGCATACCTGAAAAGAAAACATGATAAAACATTACAATAAAACATTGCAGAACAGAATACAGTAAAAAAGAGCAGAACAATAGAGAGAGAATAGAGAGAGAGAGAACAATAAAATGACAACTATTTTTTTTTATTTTATATATTTTTTTGGTGTTTTTTTAAACTTTTTTTTGTAACTAACTTTTATAACTGTAACCGGTTCCAGGTTCGGGTCTCTCAAAATGCGGTGGCATCTTGGGAGACCCTGTGAAAGTGTGCCTAGTCTGTGCAATGCTGTACCCTACGCTAATACTCAACTAGTGTATGGTAGCGTTCTAAACATTCACCAATGCAAAAACCAGGATTGTCAGGATAGGAGGGACAATAATAGCGGGTGTCACTTCTATATCTGCGCTTGCTGCAGACACAACATCTTTTTTGGGGGGTTCGTTGGGTAGGGGTACTCGGGAGGACATAAAGAAAATGCCTCTCATGCAGCCAACTGCATTTGGTTGGGGATGTGAATGGGGGAAGTACGGGTGCTGCAGAAGTGGTGGGTTCCCAATTAGGATAGGCGAATGCAGCAGGAAGGGCATTATGGGCACGATGGGCCTGTGTTTGTCTTCTTCTTGGTGGCAGCAGGACACTACTTGTGCTTGCCACCTCACCAGCTCGAACTGCACTTATGGGACTCGCCACGTCACCAAGTGTTACTGCAGTGCTGGTTTCACTATGAACGGGTGTACTAGGCCGCTGGTGCTTGCCAGTTCACCAAAACGCTACCAAAAAAACTGTTAGCGATCGCAGGGATCAGGCCTGACTCTGCAAACGCTGCAGTTATGCGTTTAGTGTTTTGTAAGTGACAGTGATCAATCGATACTGCACTTGGGTGGGCTGGGCTGGGTGGAGGGGCAAAACGCAGGTGCTAGCAGTTATCTGGGCTGATCCCGCTAACACTGCGTTGTTGGGAACGCTAAACTGCTGGGGACGCTAGTATAGATCAGATGGGATCAGATATCGATCCGTTCAGATACTATACCACTAAGGGTGGTGTACGGTGCATGCGTGGGTGTTAGCACTACTGGCACTAACCTGATGCTGCCTGGGGCTGGTGCTTGCCAGTTCACCAAAACGCTACCAAAAAAACTGTTAGCGATAGCAGGGATCAGGCCTGACTCTGCGAACGCTGCAGTTATGTGTGTTTAGTGTTTTGTAAGTGACAGTGATCGATCGATATTGCACTTGGATGGGCTGGGCTGGCCGGGGGGTCAAAACGCAGGTGCTATCAGGTATCTGGGCAGATCCCGCTAACACTTCGTTTTTGGGTACCCTAAACTGCTGGGGACACTAGTATAGATCTGATCGGATCAGATATTGATCCGTTCAAATACTATACCACTAAGGGAGGTGTATGCTGCGTGCATGGGTGTTAGCGGTACTGGCGCTAACCTTACGCTGCCTGGGGTGATGTGATGCAGACCCTATCTGACCCTAAAACCTAAGTTATATCACTGCCGGGTGATCAGGGGGCTAAATTAACCAGCGTCACCCGTAACAGTTATATGGTGATCACTGGTGAAAGGGTTAACACTAGGGGGCAATCAAGCGGTTAAAACCTTTATTAAGTAGTATATGGGGGTCCCTGACACTATAAAACGCTGATGGCGAACCTATATATTTACCTCCCTAACTAGCGTCACCAGTGACACTAATACGGCAATCAGAAAAAAGATTGCTTAGTGACACTGGCGACGGGGGGTGAATCAAGGCTTTAAAACTTTATTAGGGGGGTTAGGGGGGTATCCTAGACCTAAAGGGGGCTAACACTAACTACCTTACCACACTAACTGTCACAAACTGGCACCAATGCAGTAATCAGAAAAAAAAACTGCTTTGTGTCACTGTGACGGGGGGGGGTGATTAGGGGGTGAGGGGGGGGTGATGGGGGGTGTAAAGTGTGCATGGTGTGTTTTACTGTATGTGTGTGTGTTGTGCACTCACATCCATGTCTTCTCTCCTCGGCGCCGGAACGGAAAATACAGAGCCGAGGAGCGATGACATCACTTTCTCTGCCGCTGTTTACTATACAGCAGCAGAGGAAGATTGTCATTGGCTGGGAGTGATGGCGAGGGGGTGGCCACGAATGGATGGCCTCCCCCTCAGCATGGATCGCTCGGGGACAGAAGCCGACCGCCTCGGGCAAGTAACGTACGCATACGTTACTTTGCCTGCCCGTGCCATTCTGTCACAGTATATCTGCGTAAGGCGGTCGGCAAGTGGTTAATAAATATTTTTTACTAGTAATGGCAGCGATCAGCGATTTTTATCATGACTGCGACATTATGGCGGAAACATCGGACAATTTTGGCATGAAGTTGGGACCAATCACATTTTTACAGTGATCAGTGCGATTAAAATTGCATTGATTACTGTGTAAATGTGACCGGCAGTGAAGGGGTTAACACTAGGTGGTGCTGTAGGGGTTAAGTGTGTCCTAGGGAGTGTTTCTAACTGTAGGGGGGATGGGCTAGCTGTGACACATCACTGATTATAGCTCCCGATCACAGGGAGCGATGATCACTAGGCAGAATGGGGAGAGGCTTGTTTATATTAGCATCTCCTGTTCTTCCTCTCCGTGAGATGATCGCGGGTATCCCTGCGGCAATTGAGTCTGCATGACCCGCAATCCTAGTTACGGAGCTGACCTTTTAGAAGTTGTCTTGATGATAGAAAGAATGGCCTTGCTGTAATAAACTTAAATTTGATGCCCCTGTAAGACTGTTGCAGAAAAATTGGTCTTTGGGTGTTGTTGGTGTCTTCACCCCGTACCCTTCTAGAGGTAGTCTTGATGAAAGCAAGAATTGGCCTTGCTATAAAGAAAATTTAATTTGATGCCCCTGTCACACAGTTGAGGAAAAATTGGTCTTTGGGTGTTGTTGGTACTGTCACCCTGCATTCTGCTCAAGGTAGTCATAATGAAAACGAGTATTGGACTTGCTGTAAAAAATTTAAATTTGATGCCAATGTTAAACAGTTATGGAAAAATTGGTGTTTGGGTGTTGGTGCCTTCACCCTGTAACATTCTAGAGGTAGTCTTGATGAAAGCAAGAATTGACCTTGCTGTAAAAAGTTTAAATTTGACACCCCTGTCAAACAGTTGCGTAAAAATTGGTCTTTGGGTGTTCTTGGTGCTTTCACCCCATAACCTTTTGGAGGTTGTCTTGATGAAAGAAAGAACAGGTCTTGCTGTAAAAAATGTAAATTTGATGCCCCTGTCAAACAGTTGCAGAAAAATTGGTCTTTGGGTGTTGTTGGTGCCTTCACCCTGTAACCTTCCAGAGGTAGTCTTGATGAAAGCAAGAATTGGCCTTTCTGTAAAAAAATAAATAAATTTGATGCCCCTGTCACACAGTTTCGGAAAAAAATTGGTCTTTGGGTGTTGTTGGTGCCTTCACCCCATAACCATATGGACGATTAGATAGGACCCGAGCTTAGACTTCCTTAAAGGTGGTCCCCAATGGTATTTCTCTGTAATGCATTACTGTTTTATTTGCTATAATTTTATTGTTATTAACTGTATATGTATTCCTTCATGCAGTTTAGCTTTTTTCTAATAAGCAATAAGGTGCTTGCCTAGTGGGATCTATCAGTGCTCTCATTTTAAGCAGTGTAAACCTTGATATGTTATGATTTCTAATGCTTTCATGTATTCTACATCTTATTTTACTATAGAATACATGCTTATCACATGGTCTAAGTTTCAATAAAAAACATTTGAAAACAAACACGAAAAAGATTCATGTTGAAAGACCAATTTTTGCAAATTGTGTGCAACAGCGACAGATGATCTTCATGCAGTCAATTGGAAAATGGCTTAACAAACACGTTAAAATTTTTTATCAGAACGAACAACTTTCTCATTGTTTATAGAGTTATCATATAAATTAAATAAAATAAAACTGAAATGTACATGAGTAAAAAGAATATTCTCTGTCACAAAAGTGTGTGTGTGTTTTTCTAGTGTATTGTGTGCGTTTTTCTACTATAGGAAATTAAACATTTCCTGCAGCCAGAGCCGGCTGTAGGGTACAAGTGAATTCAACATTTTATGTATTGTAACCTTGCAATCACAACAAGGAATCCAGACAGATGGGGCTGGAACTATATGAAGCAAAGCTATTTAACCACTTGAGCTCCAGAATGTTTTACTCCATTAATGTTACTTTAACTGACAATTGCATGGTCGTGCAACACTGTACGCAAATTAAATATATATAATTAGTTTCACACAAAAAGAGCTTTCTTTTGGTGGTATGTGATGACCACTGGGTTTTTTATTATATAAATGAAAAAGACTAAAAATATTGAAAAAAAAATTATTTTAAAATTTCTTACATTTTTAAAAATTTTATAAAACAATTTATTAAGTCAAATTTCTTAATTTAGGCCAAAATGTATTCTGCTACATTGGTAATAGAAAACCCAATAGGTGTATACTAATTGGTTTGTGTGAAAGTTATAGCATCTAAAAACTATTATTGCCATAAAATGACATCTTGTTGCAAAAAAAAAATAAAACAAATAAAAAAATAAAACAGCACACAGAGGCCTAAAAATAGGATTTTTAAAACAGCTTACCTGTAAAAATCCTTTTCTTGGAGTACATCATAGGACACAGAGCCTCAAGTAATTACTTGGTGGGTTATGGGCCTACCTTCAGGTGTTGACACTGGTATAACCAATACAGGAAGTTGACTCCCCTATATAACCCCTCCTCCTTCCAGGAGTCCTCAGTTTTTGTAGCCAAGCAATATACTCCCACCCCATAAAACAGAGGGTCGGGAGCTCTGTGTCCTATGATGTACTCCAAGAAAAGGATTTTACAGGTAAGCGGTTTTAAAAATCCAATTTTCTTTATCGTACATCATAGGACACAGGGCGTCAAGTAATTACTTGGTGGGATGTCCCATAGCAATGCTACTTGAGGGGAGGGAGGCACAACCCATAGGGCACCCCCAGACCTTGAGGAATTATACTGCTGCTTGCAGCACACTGCGCCCGAAGGCGATATCCTCATTTTACATCTACTTGATAAAATTTTGTAAATGTATGCACTGAAGACCAAGTCAGGGCCTTGAAGATCTGAGACATGGAGGCCTGGTGACGCACTGCCCAAGAAGCACCAACCGCTCTGGTAGAGTGCTCCTTAACTTGAAAAGGGGGAATCTTTTCCTTTAAATCATAAGTTCGAATTATAATTTGCCGAATCCACTTAGGGCCCTCTGGCAGAATAAATAAGACATCAGTCTTACGAATCTGAGCAGTTTTCTTTAAATAGATCATCACTGCTCTCACCACAACAAGACAATGTAGTGACTTTTCTACCTTGGAACATGGTTTTGGAAAAAACGATGGCAGGACAATATCTTCATTCAGATGAAAGCCTGAAGCCACTTTTGGCAAAAAGCCTCGACAAGGGTGTAACACCACTCTGTCCTCATAATTAATCAAATAAGGCTCTTTACAGGAAAGAGCAGTCAATTCTGAAACCATCCTTGCTGAGGATATAGCAACCAAAAATATCAGCTTCCTAGTCAGAAGGACTAAAGGAACATGCTGTAATGGTTCGAATGGCGGTTTTTGTAACACTGACAAAATTAAATTCAAGTCCCAAGGGCTTAAGGGTGATTTAACCGGCGGATTAATCCGCATCACTCCTTGCATGAAACCCCGGACTAAAGAATGCGTAGCAAGTGGTCTTTGAAATAAAATTGATAAGGCTGAGACTTGGCCCTTAATAGTACTCAGGGCCAACTTCATCTCTACGCCTACTTGTAGAAAGGCAAGAATTCTGCCTCTAATATATCTCCGAGGGTGCCAACCCTTGGATTCACACCAGGAAACATAAGCTTTCCAGACTCTACAATATATAGCTCTAGAAGCTGGCTTCCTAGCATTAATTAAAGTAGAAATAACTGCACTGGAAAGTCCACGTCTTTTCAGAATGTGGGTCTCAATAGCCAGGTCATTAAATTTAGCATTCGTAAAGTAGGATGGAATATCTGCCCCTGTGAGAGCAGGTCTGGCCTTAGTGGAAGGGACCACAGATCCTCTACTGCCATCTTTATGACCTCTGCATACCATGACCTTCTGGGCCTTGCTGGTGCTGCCAGAATTATCGTTTTTCTTTCCAGCTTGATCCTGCAAAGAAGTCGAGGCAGCAACTGAATAGGAGGAAATGCATAGATCAGTAAAAGCTGATCCCACAGTATCACCAACGCATCTGTTCTGCATGCGAATGGATCCTTTATTGCGGACACAAAGTTGACTAACTTTATGTTGCACTGGATGCTAGAAGATATACATCCGGAGTCCCCCATCCTTGACAAACAGCCCGAAACATGTCGGGGTAAAATAGACTATTCCCCAGGGAATAATCTGCTGGCGGCACATTTAGTGTGCGTGCCAATTCTCTATTCCCGGAATGAAGACTGCCGATGGGCACGGAATATTTCTTTCTGTCCAAGTTAGAATATGGTTCACTTCTCTCTGCATTGAGAGATTCTTGGTGCCCCTTTTGGTGATTGATATAGGCCACAGCCGTGGCATTGACGGATTGGATCCTGTTGGGACAATCCCTTAACCTGGAAGTCCAGGCTTTTAGAGCCAGATGCACTGCCATATCTCTAGGATGTTGCTGGGCAAGGCTCTTTCAGTACTTGAACACTGTCCTTGGACAGTTGTCTTCAGTGGTCTGAAGGATTTACCCTTTAGGGCATTCTTTAGTAACACCAATTGAGGCTTTGGGACAGCCTTGGGGACAGCCGCATTGGCAAGTCCAAAGCTTGGATCGTTTTGTTCCAAGCAAATAGAATACTGTTTTGCAACATTCTTGAATGGAACTGGGCAAAAGGAACTGCTTTGAATGAAGCCACCATCCTTTCTAACAACCTCATGCAAAGGGAAATGGAGGGACCTCCTTTTGACCGGACCATCCGCACCAACTCTTTTATGGAGTTGTGTTTTGTTTTTTTTTCCTCTTTCTGGGCAAGAAGACCCTTTTTCTGGGCTGTATCTATGATCAGACCCAAATACTGCAGCCCCTTTTTTTTAGCGATTTTAATGGAGACTTTACTAGGTTGAGAACGCAACCCAGACCTTTCCAGGTAACTGGTTGTAATGCGTACACCTTACTCCGAACAGCGATTGGTCTATTAGCAATAGATCGTCTAGGTATGCCAAGACTGTTTAAGCCCTGTGCCCTTGACCTGGCTACAGGTGGGACTAGCACCTTTGTGAACACTCGAGGTGTTGTAGCTAGCCCGAAGGGCAAGGCTATAAACTGAAATGCTGCTGTTCTACTTCAAACCGCAGAAACCGGGGGGGCGGAGCCGGCAGCCAGAGCGGATGGTAGTGTGAGGAGAGAGCTCTGACACAACGGCTTCTATAGAGTGGCTCACAGCAACACTACACCCTGCAAAATACATCCACAGAGAGGGGAGACACAGTGGAACCCAGCGGTTAAGATGTACAAAAGAAAAGCGAGAGAAGCACCGAAAAAACTGACCGATTTCTACCCCCTCACGGCCGGCCGAGATTTCCAAGATGGCGCTCGCTCCGAGAATAGAAATGCGGCATCCCCTGCACACTCCTGCAGCCATCCATCGCCATCCTCGGGTGAGTCTAATCTCACACAGCATTCACCAACATCCTCACCCTCTGATAGCCCAGTTAAGCAGAAAAGGAGGATTGGGGTGGAGGAGGAGAATCAGGATGAGGCAGGGGCAGAGGAAGACATAATGGAGGATTCATCCTCTCATAGCCAGCAGTTAGATGCCTTTCCCACATCAGGGCAGCCCATCCTGGATACCACAATGAAGGAAATGTTATTAACCCTCAGGGGGGCCCTCCAACAGGACATGTCAGCATTTATGCACACTACAAAAAAAGAACTGTCAGCGTTTGGTAGCAGAGTCAAGTATGTGGGAAAAAAAATTGAAGAATTCACACTAGCTCATAATGAGCTGGTGGATGCGCACTTTGATGTAGAAGATGAGATAAAATCTATGCGCCTAAAAATGGCGGACATCGAAGACAGGGCACGCAGGAACAACATAAAGTTCAGAGGGATCTCTGAATCGATCAAACCAGCAGAACTTACTGCGTACCTCCAAAAGCTCATGACCACGGTTCTGCCGTCCTTGGGGCCTAACGACATAATCATAGACAGAGCCCACAGACTGCCAAAACCCTCATTCCTGCCGGACCAAATCCCCAGGGATGTCATCGCTAGGATCCACTTTTACCACATAAAAGATCAGCTGATGCGATTTGCCAGACAGCACCCCACGCTCCCTGATCCATTTACCGGAATCGCATTGTATGCAGATTTACCGCAAGCTACACTAACGGCAAGGCACAACTTAGTCCCTATTACAAAAATCTTACGCAATCACAAGATTCTGTATAAATCGGGATTCCCTGCCAAACTGCTGCTGGAAATGCACGGTGAATCGCACGCAATTACCTCACTGGAAAAGGGGGTGGATCTCCTCAGAAAAGGGCGACTTCTACCGCTGGATGGAGAAGCTGCAGACCCTGATCCACTGCTTGACAGACAAAACAACTACCGTCAAAACAGAAGAGGCAAGTAAATCCTACTCGGCTACACGGCCGGCTCAGTAGATGGCTTTTATACACGTGTGGCACTTCTCTCAGGATCAACAACCCCTGACGCCTTCCAAATCTTCCATGTACCCAGGTGTAGGCTCCAGAAGCAGCCGTTGTTCGGCTAATATGTTTCTTAGTTATCCCCCTTCTTCATTTACAGGATGACATCTGTGACCTGTTCTACACAAACTTTAATGTTTGATTGGTATATAATGCTGCATAAGTCAGCTTGGTTTTTTGTTCACGTTTTTCTTTTTCTTTTTGCTATTCTGACATTTTTTTCAGAATCTTTATTTCAATCCTTACATGTACCCAACATCAATCCAAGAGCATATTGTTTATTGATCTCCACCACTAGATGGCAGCAGCTTGTACTCATTGAATGGAATGAATCTTAAAATAGTATCACACAATGTGAGAGGTTTAAACAGCCCCTACAAGCGCAGGGCTATGTGGAAGTCAGCTCTGGACCTGAAATGTGATATCCTGTGTGCACAAGAAACACACTTCGCCAGCAGCAAACCTCCAAAGTGCACGCACAATAAATTTTCCAAAGTATTCACCGCCAATGACACTTCGAAAAAAAATGGGGTATTGATCGCTATTAAGGACACATTAACCTTTTCTTTATTGCAGATTCATAATGACCCCCATGGACGCTATATTATTTTGATCGCAGAAATAGATCGGGTCCTCTACACACTGGTAAACTTATATGCCCCAAATGTTAAGCCAATGAAGTTTATCCGTAAGGTTGTTAAACATGCCAAATCCTTGCAAAAGGGCAATCTAATAGTATGTGGGGATTTTAATATGGTCATGAATGAGGAATTTGACCCCTCCTCGGTGGCTCTGAGGAAGAGGCCCTCTTTAAGCACTTGGTGTCATGAAGAAAGGCTCTTTGATCCCTGGCGCTGCCTTAGATCCACCGAGAGGGACTACTCTTATTACTCCATGGTGCATAATAGCTACTCTAGAATTGACTTTTTTCTAACAGATATGTATACCCTGCAGAAAGTGATTAAGGCTGATATCCTCAACATTACGTGGTCTGATCATGCGCCTGTGGCCATTGAGGTTGAAACTAGCAATAAAACATCCCACAAACCACTATGGCGTAACAATACCTACCTACTGTCTTGTCCTCACATTAGAGGAAGTAGAGAAGAAACTTAAAGAATACTTTAGTATCAATTCCAATGGGGAATGCTCCCCAACAATGATCTGGTGTGCTCACAAAGCATACGCTAGGGGTATTCTTATTCAGATTGCTTCAAGAGAAAAGAAAAAGAAATCACATCGCTTAGCGAAACTGCATACAGATATTGCAGATCTAGAGGCTCAACACAAGGACCCCAGCACCGCATCCCCCAGTATATTAAAACGCCTTAATTCTTGTCGCGAAGAACTGCGACAGGAAATTAGGGCAGATTACGATCTATATTTCAAAAGGCTGAAACTATCATTTTACTCCCAAAGCAATAGGGCAAGCAAACTTCTGGCCTCGCAAATTAAAAAAAGACATGCAAAATCCAACATCACTCATATTCAACATCATAGCTCTAATACCACACTCCACAACCCCAAGGACATAGCTAATGCTTTTGGGGACTATTACAAAACCCTTTACAATCTCAATAAGGATCCATCCACCTACCAACCCACAGATAAAGAGATAGATGAGTTCCTTCAGGGAATCCAACTCCGCTCAGTAGACTCAACAACTCTTCAAACTTTAAACTCCCCAATCACCGATGCAGAAATTGAGGCAGTTATTAAAACTCTCCCCATGCATAAATCCCCAGGAGCGGATGGTTTTTCTGCTGAGTATTACAAGGCATTCAGCTCCCTGCTCGCACCAAAACTAGTAGATGTTTTCAATAAAGCAGCCACAGGGGGATCCTTCCCAAAAGAAATGCTCCAAGCAATAATAGTAACACTACCCAAACCCGGCAAAGACAACTCCCACCCCCAAAATTATAGGCCAATATCCTTACTCAATTGTGACCTAAAGATCTATGCGAAAATATTGGCCAACAGGTTATTAGAAATAATAGGATTGGATCAGGTGGGATTTGTAAAGGGCAGACAAGCACCGGATGGAACTAGAAGGATGTTAGATCTACTACGATACGCAGAACTTAATCAATTACCAAGTATTTTTCTTGCATTAGACGCTGAAAAGGCGTTCGATAGGGTGCATTGGGGTTACCTATCGAAAACTTTACAAAAATTTGGAATTTCAGGAACGATACATTCGGCAATTATGTCCCTATACTCAAACCCATCCGCCCAAGTCTATACCTCTAGTCTCCTATCTGATCCTTTCCTACTATCTAATGGTACACGACAAGGTTGCCCCTTATCACCAATAATCTTTTCAGTCATTATAGAACCTCTGGCACAAAGCATTAGGTCCAGTACTTCCATCAAAGGCATAAATATAGGTAAAGAGAGTCATAAAATAGGACTCTTTGCCGACGATATAATATTAACCTTATCCGAGCCAACAACCTCTATACAAGAAATTAAAAAACTATTGCATAATTTTAGTAAAGTCTCCTTTTACAAAATCAACACAAAAAAGTGTTTTGCTTTAACACTCAATATACCCCTAGATGAACAAAGCAAGATTAAACATTTGTTTCCCTGTAATTGGGACCCCCCCTCAATTACGTATCTTGGTGTGCAGCTCACCTCCTCTTCTGCTAAACTATACTCCAGCAATTACACTCCTCTACTTACAAATGTGGAAGAAGAAATGGCCCAAATAGGTAAACTGCATTTATCATGGATGGGGAGGATAGCTGCATATCAAATGCAAATATTACCTAAACTTCTATACCACTTCAGAACTATGCCCATACCTCTCCCTCAAACATTCTTCTCACAACTAGCGAAAAATTTAAATAAATTTATTTGGGCAGGAAAAAAACCTAGAATCGCACTGACTCATCTATATAAACCCAAACACCTAGGAGGAGCAGGTCTCCCAAATGCAAACACTTATTACCAAGCTGCTATATTGGAACAAACCCGATATTGGTTCGCATGCCAAACTGACAATAAAAGGTCTGAATTAGAACAATGGATTACTCCCGGCCATAATCTACCAGCCCTGGTGATAGCTGCTGGCATACACCATAGACCAATCACTCCACTATACCCTACGGTACAAGCTTCTATAACAGCCTGGTCCTCCTTACTAAGACAACCATTTAAGGATACTCCTATGCAGGAAATACAAATCCCTTTGGCAACATACGAATACTTGATTCCAAACATTTCGACCCAAACTTTGAAAAACAGAGGGGAACATTTCCACACACCTGACCTACAAGGACAGGAAACAATGGAAAGTTATCAACTGTTTCAAATAAAGCACTACCTCAAACATAATAATTCTAGACCACTTAGATTACCCCAAATACTGTGGCGCTATCTATTAAACAAAAACCCGTGGAAACACAAGGGAATATCGTTATTCTACAAATTCGCTACCCCTATATACTTACAAGCTAAATTGCCTAACATGAGAAAGTGGGAACAGGACCTCAAAAAGGAATTCCCATTACACCAATGGCATCTAGCGGTGAAGAGTAATAGTAAATCTTCAGCGTGCATAGACCACTGGGATAATGCATTGAAGATACTACACAGGTGGTATCTTACCCCCCTACGTATTCACAAAATGAATCCGAGTTCCTCCCCAATATGCTGGAGAAAATGTGACAATACCGGCAACCTTCTACACATATTGTGGAGCTGCAAAGTAATAAAACCTTTCTGGCAGAAAGTAGCCTCCATCATTCACATAATTACAAACACCACAAGCCCACTAAATCCTGAACTTTCCCTCCTTAGTCTGGGCATAGACAACTTTCCTCATTTGACGAGAAAGGTTGTTATAAATATTCTATTTGCAGCACGCATATCCTTAGCAAGAGAATGGCGCTCTCAATCACCCCCAAAAATTGAAGAAGTAATTTCCAGAGTGAATGCCCACTACACAATGGAAAAAATGCTAGCGTATAAGGAAAGAAGAGTCCCGGCCTTCCACAAACACTGGGAAGTATGGAAATCTTCTCAGTATGCTCCCTCTCACTTGTGAAACTGAGTACTATGTTTCATGATATTTAGGCTAAACGACTAGGCTTATAGTGGTGAAAGTGTTTAAATAAATAGATAAAGCAATCAGAATATCAATAAACAAATCAACATCATTAGAAGTAGTCAAACCAGAAGAACCATCCCAGACTATATTATTGACTGACTGCTCTAAAAGGTATGTGTTTTCTGTTATTAATGTACTAAGAATATATCTATGTTTGAAGTTCATAAGATAGCTGTCTACAAAGTTCAATATGAACATATATAGTATTTCCTCACTATTGACCCTCATTAAGGTCATTAGAGGGCTGCCTGGTTTAAGACTACTAGAGGTTCCTGCTCACAGTCTGTACCCAGTCGGGGTGACAGGGCCTACCTCCTGTTGAGGTCGTTAGCTACGTGGTTATAGGTGGCTCACGTAGATTTATCTCTTTGTGGAATTATGACTGTCAGTCAATTCTCAACCTGTTTATGTCATATACTGTAAACAATGCTTTGTACTTTATGTATAAACTGAAATTCTTTAATAAAAATCTATGGTTAAAAAAAAACAAACCGCAGAAACCTTTGGTGAGCAGGAAATATATGGACATGCAGATATGCATCCCTGATGCCGATAGGCGCCAGAAGTTTTCCTCCTTGCAGGATAGAAACTACTGACTTGATCGACTCCATAGAAAGAGCGGATCTTCAGGAACTGATTTAGATTCTTTTAGATCTGGAATGGATCTGTTGAATTTCTGCGTGGCTCTGTACATGTACAGGAAACGCATGAAAAAGGCAGTGAAGGTTCCAAGGAACCTAAGAAAAAACAGAACTATCAGCTGACTCTACTAGAGGTAGCTTGAAAGAGGCACAAATCATCTCTGCAAGAGCTTTGTACCAGCAATTTCTCAGATTGCGAGGCTGAAAAAAAGTTCAACTCTAGTTGTCTCCTCTGCAGAGGAGTACTCGGTTTGCCATTCTTCCCGATTACCTGAAAGTAATCCTTCATCCTCTACACACTGTTCCCTTGATAAGGGATCTCAAGTGGGGGATCTAACATGCTTCCCATCCTTGGATAGCGGATGCGATTAAAGTCGCTAATTTTCCTTCTAGGCCCTGCAGGGCGGAGGTAAAACCTTCACTTGTGAACGCCGGCATGGCTGCACTGGCCGTCAGAGTACTTAACCTGTGAGCTGTTGTGGCTTCACTTTAAATAAAAGGACATTTATACCTTCTACTGGACAAAAGAGCTTTACTGCTAAAAATCATTTAGATGTATTTCACCAAACCTTCCCCAATGAAAAGGGAAACTAGTCAGACACCCTTTTTTGCAAGATGCTTCGGCTGACCAACCCTTTTAACCACAGGGTCCTAAGCATGTGTTTTAGCACAAGCGCAAGGCGAGACGCCTGGTGGATAGGGTCTTTTATGGCATCTATGGCGAAACATAGCACTATTGCTAGGAGGATTTTAACAAAAAAATTCCAACTCCTTATCTGTTAGATGCTTAAGCAATTATGCATCTTTATTGATGCTGGAAATCGCAGCGTCTACTGCTGGTACTTTCCAACCTTTGTGAATTTTTTTCCTCCATGATAGAGAACTGAGAATCTCTTTGGAGGGAAAAAATGCTTATCCAGATGATCCCATTCAGCATAAATAAGCGCTGTAAAATGTTTTTTTTTTTTTTAAACAAAGAAGGGACCTGGACTTTCAGCTTACTCTGTTTCGAGTAGTATAAAAAGTGGAATGAACCATCTCTGTAAGAGTTTGTACCATCAATCTGTCAGATTGTGAGGTTGCATAAGGTTCATCAACTGTTGTTTCCTCCACAGAGGAAAATTTGGCTTGTTTTTCCCTGTGATCACCTGAGGATAACACCTCATCCTGTGCCCTCTGTTCCCTTGGAAAAAGGGGTTTGAGGTGGGGGAGGGTGATCTAGTATGCTTCCTATTCTCTTGGATGGAGAATGCGATTAAAGCCGCTAATCTTCCTACTAAGCCCAACAGGGCAGAGGAGAATGCATCTTCAGTCACATACACAGGGGCTGAAGTGTGAGAAGCAGTTGCACCACCAATTGCTTCCAATGATTAACCCTAGCTTGCCATGTCAGGTATCTCTGGAGAGGATGACAGTGTGGAGGCATGACTGGAGTTCCCAGCGCCTGGAGGTGGAATCCTTGGTACCTTTGTGGTACACTGGAAATCAAATGTGCTAAGCACAACAGCAGAGGCACTTTAACAAATTATGGTATTTGCTGAACAATAGTTTTAGCAAAAGAAAACAATGTCACCATAAGGATCAGCCTTTGATGCTGAGTACCATAATATTTCCTGTGCTGGAAATGCCTATTTACACACCTTTACATGACCAGCGCTCCTGTGTCTTAGTGTGACAGACTTCTGTCTTCAGCATATGAACTGAGAGCTTCTGTGTTAAGCCTCAGGTGAGAACCAGATTACACATAAGTGTCAGCTGTTACCGCACCTCTCCAGGAAGTGAGGGGAGGGGGAGGGGTATTTTTATCAGCAGTGTTTGTTAAGCTCCTAGTTTTAAAGGAAGACTTTATACAAAAAAATGCAAATGGCTGGTTTTGTATGTTCATAAACTACTGCTGTAACCCCTTTAGATCCCTCAGAAGAGGAACACCATCTGTTCAATTAAGAACTCCCCTCTGGCTGCAGGGACCACACCTACTGCTATAGCCAGACACAGAGCTGCTGAAAAAGCATCGTACTAGCTAAGTGTAATATCTCCCCTCTAGAGGAGACATTTTTAAGGCATACAGTTATACATTATATATATATAATAATAGAAAAAGGCATAGGTGGACTTTTTACAGTTCCTAGGCTTCTCCCCTTACCTTATCCTTGCTGCAGGATACTGCTGATTTAACAGACAGATCCAACTTTCACCCATCACGGCGGGCAGCGTAGTTAAACCTTCAAAGGCTGGGGCCCTTTTAATAGGGGTTCCGCTCCTTTGGACCTGTATAGCACCCCTCAGGAACAACTTTAGGTAATATGAAAAACCTAAAGGAGTCCTGGTTCCTAGGGTCCAGCTCTCAAAGAGAAGCTTACAGGCAAAACCTCGTTCTTCAATGCGAGGCCCAGGTACCATCCTATGGTCTCAGTCGCGAGGATGGATCCGGTTGTGGAGGTTTTTTAAATCCAGCATGGATCCCTCCCTGGAGCTCCTCAGAGCACATCTTCACTCATAACCAACACCTTAGACACTGGCGAAAAAACTGAGGACTCCTGGAAGGAGGAGGGGTTATATAGGGGAGTCAACTTCCTGTATTGGTTATACCAGTGTCAACACCTGAAGGTAGGCCCATAACCCACCAAGTAATTACTTGAGGCTCTGTGTCCTATGATGTACGATAAAGAAAAGGCCCACACAATACAAAGCATACCATTGGAGAGGCCTGTGTGCTTTTTGTTTTTTTTAACAATTTTTTTTTCCTTTGTCAGGATTAAAGTGGTTCTAAAGGCTCCAGGCTTTTTACCTTCATGCGTTCTGTGCATTAAAGTAAAAACCTTCTGTGTACAGCAGCCCCCCCCCCCAGTCCCACCAATACTTACCTGAGCCCCATCTCAACCCAGCAATGTGCATGAGAGCCTCTGCTCTCTCCAGGGACTCTCAGTCCTCATTAGCTGAGGCAGCAGCCATTGGCCCCCATTTCTGTCAATCATAGCCAGTGAGCCAATCAGGTCAGGAGAGGAAGAGAGCAGAGCAGAGCCACTGCTGTGTGTGAATGGACACAGAGCCATGACTCGGGAGAGAGCCTGCTTGGGTACCCCCAGAACAAGCAGCTGGCTCTGAAGGCACTTGGGAGGAGGGAGGGGCCAGAAGCGCTGGCGGGGGACCCGAGAAGAGGAGGATATAGGCTGCTCATGCAAAACCCCTTCACAGAGCACCTAAGTATGACATGTTTGTTATTTAAAAAAAAGACTTTAATATCGCTTTAAGGCACTCCCCAAGCATGTTATTTAGAGGAATTGTACTACTTTAAGCATTTACAAAATGGTTACACCCATTAAATAGAATTTTAGCAATGCAACTTTTTTTAAAGTTCCCTAGAGCAGTGCCCACCCATCATCCAATATTTTCACACAGATTTTCCTAAGAGCTTAACAATTGGCATTTTTTATTTGACAGATTTGGCTCCTATTGATTTTAATTAGGTTCAGGTTTGGCATCAGAACTTCTTTGAATTTCGCTGAACCCTAATCAAACTGAACCCAGGGCAGTTTAGCTCATCACTACCCATAATCCCCGTGCCCTGTCTTTACACAACTACAGCAGACACGAACAGCTATAAATGTTAAAGTACAAAGCCCTATTAATGGTCATTTATTCTCAGCCAAAGTACCAGGGGAAAGTTCTGAGCTCTTCACCATTTTGCTCTGTCAGTGAATGAAATATGCTATGCTCTCTTAATTTGTCTCTCTTTTACTTCTAAACTATAACATACTGGTGCAACCAAATAGTTAACAAGGTTGGGAGCTGGGCCACATCATTATTACAAGCTGAGTATTTTCTCTTTCAAAGCATTGACTAACAAGAGGCGATAAGCCCACCATATTTAACAGTGGTTGCCTACATTCATGACTACATTAGAGGGCAGTACAGTACACCAACCACATAAGATACCAGACTTTAAAGTGGTTGTAAACCCACTTTGAAAAACAAAACAAAAACTAACATCTGCAAGACAAAGGCATAATGAGCTAGTATGCATAGCAACATCACTCCCAGGGGTTATTTACGGGTATCGTGGCTCCGGCGCTGTCATTGGCTGGAGCCACGATGACATCATTCCCGTGCAGGAGCCACCGGCAATGGCACTCTCACTGAAGCAAACAGCACGTATGTGCCATTGCTTCAGTGCGCATGTCCCGATGATGTCGGCACAAGCAAATACTAGGGGACCATGCAGATTTAGGAGATATCCTGGGTAGCTACAGGTAAGCCCTATTATAGGCCTACCTGTAGCAAAAAGTGGTCTGTAAGGGTTTACAAAAACTTTAAGTCTATGGAATAAATTCACCTATTCGGCATAGGTTTATATAGCTACTATATGTGCCCTATTTAGAGGAAACCAACCTCACAATTAGAGTCAAGATGCTGTCATACTACTATCTTGGCTTTGAATGGTTGGTGTGGACATCAGAATAGTCTGTTATCCCTTGATTCTAATCCATTGTACTACAACAATGCAGCAAAGTGTCAGCACAAGGAAATCATACATTCTATGCTAAGAAACTGGTCTATGCAGCATTAAACACCTCAGTGTTCTAAATGTACTTATAAAGGAATAGACAAGTGGCTTTCTCAGCAATGCTTATGTCAGCACGGCTCCTTATTGTCTGGCTAAGATATCCACTTAGCTACTTTTAACAGATAAACCACTTACTGTAAAAGAAACACTACTGTATGTATTACTTTTCCTCACTAAAAAATACTTACATGCTATTATTTTAATTTCTATTTATCTTATTTAATGGTTTATCATTCAGTTTTTGTATTTTAAATTTTAGCATAAAAAAGGTATTTTTGCAGTATATTGCTTATGTCAGAATTAGAATTCTTAGTGGTTCCAATTCAAAATAATGAAGCTGCTGTTTTCTCTGATGTTAAAGAACTATTGCAAATCTTCTCAACTTGCAAGGCAAACTACAGTTTATTTTTGATCTGGAAATATAAGCAAGCCTTGATTTCATGTACCTGCTTAGCTCAGTAGGTGCTCATGACACACAGAATACTTTACAAGTTAATGTAACCTAAAGGATTCACATGCCCGGTATTGTACTAGGTGTCCCAAGGCCCATTCATCTTGTGCTTATAAAGATTTTTAAGCATTAGGTAGTCATGCAGAAAGATGCACTGCCAATAACTATAGTTTTTTAAAATGTCTTTAGGTCTAAGGGAGTTGAATTGATACTTTTTCTGCATTTAACAATATGCTCTTATCCTACGATAATAAGAAAGTCCTACCTTTTAAAGGTCACTAATCTTCCCCTTCATGTTAAAATTATTTAAAAGCATCTGTCAAGTGTAGCAATCATGTCTTGTTTGTTGTAATTAAACCAGAAAATAAGTTCCATTAGAATAACCCAATAGTTTTAGAAAAATCTTTAGTTCTTAGATGGACAAATCTGTTATTAGATTTTGTTCTCAGGCTGTGTGCTATTGGAAATTAATAAACTTTTCAATATATAATATATCGTATTAAAAGTCTTCATGTGACTACTTTTACAGGTATTAATAAAAAAACTGAAAAATAACATTTAAAAATGCACCATTTCCATGATTCCTAATGTTTTTTTTTTTTTTAAATGCACCATTTCCATGATTCCTAATGTTTTCAAATAATTATTCACCTAATTCATGTTATATAGTAAAACCAAACCAATCTTTATTTTTTATACACTATTGGTAGTGCTCAGGAAAAGACCATGTTATTTAGCTTTATAATGTTTAGAATGGTGAAATATTGGCGTTGGAGTCCCAAAAATATTTCAGATGGTAGTGGGTGATTCAACCCATTGAAAACTGACTTATCAATTATGATAAGCACAAATGTTGATTTGCATTTCCTTTACTAGATTGATTAGTATAGTAAAATGGCCTGTGCTTTGCTTGCATCAGAGGTATTTTGAATTCCCATACAAGTCTATAGAAATGCAAAGTCCTCTTAAAGCAGATCAAATGCAGGTCTGAAGGAGATCTACTGCAGGTCATAGGCACTTACATTGAATAATAAAAGATCTCTGAAGCATTTCAAACTGATGTCATACTGAAGCCATTGACATAAGCCCTAAAACATATTGGAGTTTTTTTTTTTAAATAACCTCCCACCCCAACATGCTCCAAAGAAGAAAATGTACAATTTCAAACTGAATATCAGAGATTTTGTTATTCTTTTACTGTGTATCAGAACAAAAAAGTGGAACTCTGCAAAGACGGGTCTATACATCATAATTTATAACCTATATAAAATTATAATGTCATATAAACCATAGAATACAAAGTATATCAAGAGGTGCAATTAGCTATAAGAAAGAGTACTCTTAAAAAAAAAATAGCTGGAGAGGTGTTCGGCTTGGCCAAAGGTGCAAACGCCTGCTGATAGTGGAGATCTTGATCCTGCTCAACACTGCAACCTGAAGCAGCTACTGCTACTATTTTACACTGCAAGGACTACATCCAAAGATGACTAAGACATTTCGTTTTACTGATAGGGATGGTCTGGATGTTCAGGTTGAACGTAAGTTCGACTTGAACATCCACTGTTCATTTGTTTGCAAAAAAAACATATGGGGAGTTTGTGGCAAATTTGAGTGCCAAAGAGCACCCCATAATGCACTGCAAATTCGCAGTGAATTGATGGCTGCTGATTGACCAAAGCATGCACCTGACCAACATGCTTTGGCCAATGACAGCGCAATCTGCTGTGAGAGCCGTGATTGGCCAAAGGCAGGGTGCCTTTGGCTATTCATGGCTCAGGGGTCTAAATCCACGACCCACACTCTATAAGACTGCTTACACGGCGGCCAAATGTAGTGTGATAACGTGGAGATTGAGAGAACTTGAGCTAAATTAGGTAGGTTAGTTAGTGGCATGCAGGCAGTATATATATATATATATATATATATATATATATATATATATATATATATACACACACACACACAGTATCTCACAAAAGTGAGTACACACCCCCCTCACACCCCACCTTTTTGTAAATATTTTATTATATCTTTTCATGTGACAACACTGAAGAAATGACACTTTGCTGCAATGTAAAGTAGTAAGTGTACAGCTTGTAAATTTTCTGACCCCTCAAAATAACTTAACACACAGCCATTAATGTCTAAACCGCTGGCAACAAAAGTGAGTACACCCCTAAGTGAAAATGTCCAAATTGGGTCCAAAGTGTCAATATTTAGTGGCCACCATTATTTTCCAGCACTGCCTTAACCCTCTTGGGCATGGAGTTCACCAGAGCTTCACAGGTTTCCACTGGAGTCCTCTTCCACTCCTCCATGATGACATCACGGAGCAGGTGGATGTTAGAGATCTTGCGCTCCGCCACCTTCCGTTTGAGAATGCCCCACAGATGCTCAATACGGTTTAGTTCTGGAGACATGCTTGGCCAATCAATCACCTTTACCCTCAGCTTCTTGGAGGTGTGTTTGGGTCCTTATTTTGGAATACTGCCCTGCGGCCCAGTCTCTGAAGGGAGGGGATCATGCTCTGCTTCAGTATATCAGAGTACATGTTGGCATTCATGGTTCCCTCAATGAACTGTAGCTCCCCAGTGCCGACAGCACTCTTGCAGCCCCAGACCATGACACTCCCACCACCATGCTTGACTGTAGGCAAGACACACTTGTCTTTGTACTCCTCACCTGATTGCCACCACAAGCGCTTGATACCATTTGAACCAAATAAGTTTATCTTGGTCTCATCAGTCCACAGGATATGGTTCCAGTAATCCATGTCATTAGTCTGCTTGTCTTCAGCAAACTGTTTGTGGGCTTTCTCGTGCATCATCTTTAGAAAAGGCTTCCTTCTGGGATGACAGCCATGCAGACCAATTTGATGCAGTGTGCAGCTTATGGTCTGATCACTGACAGGCTGACCCCCCCACACCTTCAACCTCTGCAGCAATGCTGGCAGCACTTATTTGTCTATTTCCCAAAGACAACCTCTGAATATGACGCTGAGCATGTGCACTCAACTGCTATGGTTGACCATGGCGAGGCCTGTTCTGAGTGGAACCTGTCCTGTTAAACCGCTATATGGTCTTGGTCACCATGCTGCAACTCAGTTTTAGGGTCTTGGCAATGTTCTTATAGCCTAGGCCATCTTTATGCAGAGCAAGAATTATTTTTTTTAGATCCTCAGAGAGTTATTTGCCATGAGGTGCAAGGGTTGAACTTCCAGTAACCAGTATGAGAGAGTGAGAGCAATAACACCAAATTTAACACACCTGCTCCCCATTCACACCTGGGACCTTGTAACACCAACGAGTAACATGACACTGGGGAGGGAAAATGGATAATTGGGCCCAATTTGGACATTTTCACTTAGGGGTGTACTTCCTTTTGTTGCCAGCAGTTTAGACATGAATGGCTATGTGTTGAGTTATTTTGAGGGGACAGCAGGTTTACACTGTTATTCAAGCTGTACACTCACTACTTTACATTGTAGCAAAGTGTCATTTCTTCAGTGTTGTCACATGAAAACATAAAATAAAATATTTACAAAAATGTAAGGAGTGTACTCACTTTGCACAGTGGTCAAGACCATACAGCGGTTTAACAGAACAAGTTCCACTCAGAATAGGCCTCGCCATGGTCGACCAAAGAAGTTGAGTGTGAAAAAAATCCCTATCATGTTTGGAAGGCCACCAAGGAGAGGCAAATGCTCACAGGCCACTAAAAGAGGGCAAGCAGCCTCTGTGTCTACAGTGAAAAGTGAAAAAGTGGTGGCCGCTGACATAGTGCATCTTCTGCAGGTGGAGCACGCTTGTCATTTTTTTCTGCTGCTGGCTGTGGTTATGAGCCACAACATGCAGAAGAGTTGGTGGAGTGGATAACTAAGCCGTCCTCATCCTCCTCATCCTCTGTCACCCAGTCTCATACTAGTTTGCCTTCCAACACAGCTGCCAAAGCGGACTATTCCACCAGCTCCTTGTCCACAGTTACTCGTTCTGTAGCCCCACCATCATGAATGGAGGAGTCACCAGAATTATTCAACCATAGTATCGGTTACATGCTGCTGGAGGATGCGTAGCAATTTGAAGGCTCTGATGTTGGGACCCAGGTTGAGGAAGGGAGTAACGTGAGCCTAGAGAGAGGGGGTGCCACAGAAGGACAAGAAACTGGCAGTCATGCTGCAGCATACTGCCAAGTTTGCTCCAGTGATGAGAAGGGAGGCTTGATGAGGTTCCTGACTGTACTTGGGTGCCTAAGAGAAGAAAGTGATGAGGAGGAGGAGGCACAACTCCAATGAGACAGGATGTCCTCCAGGGGCCAGCTTAAGGGCAGCCACTCTATTGCATCACACCACAGAGCTCCACAGGTGCAGGGCGCTGCCGACTCCCCGCTGATTTCCAAAAGTACATTGGTGTGAGCTTTTTTCAACACATGTGCAGTAGATCTCACCATAGCTGTTTGCAATCTATGTCTGAAGCAGCTCAAGCTTGGCCAGAACACCAGCCACTTGGGCACCACATGCTTGAAAAGACATATGATGACCTGCCATGCAGTCCATTGGCAACAGCACCTGAAAGACCCACATCATAAAAAAATGGCAGACTTTTCCTTGCTCCTCATGTGGGATCTCAACCCCTACTAAAAAAGAGAAATAAGTTCCCCCGTGGGGTTTTGAAGCAGAAATTGAGGGTCTCAAAAATTTGTTGTAAAAACTGAGTACTTTTATTATCAAAAGACAATTAGACAATACCATACAAGAGTTAAAACATGAGCTCTGGTTTACACTGTGCGAGTCTATTGGATTGGGATAAACAGGAAAAAAAGGGTTAGACAATACCAAAGGAGTAAAAATTCAAAATATTAGCTTGTACCGATTGAATTATGGTAGTACTGTCCAATGTGCTGGAGAAAAAGGGGCTTTTTTATCCAGCACATTGGACAGTACTACCATAATCCAATCAGTACAAGCTAACATTTTGAATGTGTACTCCTTTGGTATGGTCTACCCCTTTTTTTCCCGTTTGTCCCAATCCAATAGACTCGCACAGTGTAAACCAGAGCTCATGTTTTAACTCTTGTATGGTATTGTCTAATTGTCTTTTGATAATAAAAGTATTCAGTTTTTACAACAAATTTTTGAGACTCTCAATTGCTGCTTTAAAACCCCATGGGGAACTTGTCTTTTTTAGACTTATTATCCGGGGTGTGCAGTCTCTCAGACTCCACATGTGTCATATTATGCTATAGCTCAACCCCTACTATACCTCTCAAAAACCTGCACTGAGAGGAATGAAGGTGTAACAATAGGTGCCCCAGTACACAACCTGTTAATTTCAGCAGGCAAATCTCACTACCCCAGTTGCTGAACCATAAAAAAAAAAAAAAAAACTCTCCCAGCCGACCACATGCTCAGCATCCAATTGCTAGCTTGGCCAGATTGATAGCACTACAACTGCTGCCTTTTCAGCTGATAGACTCTGCCCCCTTTCATGAATTTGTGGAATGTGCTGTACCACAGTGGCAGGTTCCAAAAATAAATTTCTTTTCACGTAGGCCATTGCACCTCTCTACAGTCATGTGGTAGGCAATGTTTTGGCCTCGTTGGACAGGGCGGTCAGCAGCAAGGTTCATATTACCAATGACTCATGGTCCAGCAGGCATGGTCAGGGATGTTACCTTTCCTTCACGGCGCACTGGGTAACTCTGCTGGCAGCTGGGAAGGATGCAGGACAGGGTTCAGTGTTGAAGCTTGTTCTGCCAACACACCTCCAAAAAGCTGGTGGTGATTCTGCCACATCTGTCTGCTCCCCCCCTCCTCTTCTTCTTTCTCTATGGCCTCTTCTACTGAATTGTCCTCTGAACCAGCAGTGCTCCCTAAGCGTTCAAGGGGCTATGCAAACAGTCAGGCTAAAAGATGCCATGCGGTGCTTCAGTTGGTCTGTCTAGGGGACAGGAGCCACACTGGGGGAGAGAGTCTGTCAGCTCTGCAGGGGCAGGCTCAGAGGTGGTTAACGCCACGGTAGCTTAAGCCAGGAATTGTTGTATGCGATAATGGCACCAACCTTCTCTCCTCCCTCTGACAGGGGCACTTGACATATGTTCCATGCTTGGCACACATCTTGAATTTGGTGGTGCAGCGTTTCTTGACCAGGTACCCAGGCTTACAAGATCTGCTGAGGCAGACCAGAAAAGTCTGTGGCCATTTCCGGTGGTCATAAAATGCCAGTGCTCGGCTGGTTGAAATTCAATGGGGATTCAACCTGCCCACCAACCGCCTCATTTGTGAAATGCCCACCAGGTGGAACTCAACATTGGCAATGCTGCAGTGGCTGCATACACAGCAGAGGGCCATCAATGAGTACCTGTGTGAGTATGGCACCAGGATAGGCCCAGGGGAACTTGGCCTATTTTCACCACGTCAGTGGCTACTGATACAGGATGCATGCACTATCCTGTCACCATTTGAGGAGGCCACAAGGATGGTGAGCAGAGAATTCATGCATCAGTGACATTGTCCCTCTAGTCTTCCTGCTGGAGCACACGCTTTGTGGAATCAAGGACAGGGCACTTGAGGCAGAACAGCGGGAGGAAGAGGAGGACTTCCTTTTCTCTCAAGGCCCCCTTTATGCAGATAGCATTCCTGCGGGGCCACTAAAAACACAGGAAGATGATAAGGAGGTGGAGGATAATGTCAGCATGGATGTAGAGGATAACATGCAGCAGTCTTCAAGGGATGGTTTTCAGTCCCCAGAAACCCAAAGAGTTGTAGGTGGCTGGGAGGAGGTGGTTCCTGACATTGTCATCCTTAGTGACCCAGGGGACTCAGAATCTCATGCCTCTGCAAACTTACGCTGCATGGGCTCCCTGATTCTACAAAGCCTGCAAAAGGACCCTAGGATTTGTGGTATCAAGGAGAGGGATCATTACTGGCTTCTAGATTCAAGTTAGAAGGGTAAAGTTGCAAAGCTCATCTTGCCTTTGCAGAGGGAGCAGAGGATGAAACATCTTTAGGATGCCTTGAAGAAAAGTTTGTGTAACGCCTTTCTAGACCCTGGGAGGTTACCATTTTTTGGTGCTGGACAACATATTTCTGAGGCTTTGTTCGGTCAGAGGAAGAGCGGTGGAGAAGGTGGCCAGCTGACCGATACCTTTAAACAATTTTTCAGTCCTTCCGCCAAGGCCCACTAGTTTAAAAGCGCTTTACACATTCATTAAAGCCCCCCAGTCTGCAGCACCCCACAACCCCAGCCTAAGGTTGTGTGGAAAAGGCCCTTTTCCCCCTAAATATGGGAACAAGGTGATTGACTTTTAAGGTACCCGAGCCCCTCCTGCTCCAAAGCATTCACCCGCCTTTCATGGGCTTGCTTGCTGTGTATTTGGCTAGGGGTTTGTTAGTGTTTGGGAGAGGCACAATCTTTTTTAGTTTGCGGTGGTATTTTTCACATAGGGATCTCACCTAAAGCCTTAAAAGACCCAAATGGCCTTGTATGTATTGGGGGGGCAGGCCATTTTTTTTTACTTTTTTTTTTTCTTACTTTTTTGCAGCTGCCATGTCGATTTTTAAGTTTTCTTAAAGCTGTACATCTTTAAAGAAGCATTTTGGATACATGCTACAGATGCTCCACTTCACAGGCAGAGTAAGACACCCCCCCAAACTTATTAGATTTTAAGTAATTTGGCATTTTTAAAGGCCCTTCTCCTTGTTTCATTTTGGAGGTTGTCAAGATTAGTGACATTGATATATGTCTCTCAGGGTGGGACCTGAGCCCCCATACCCATTTTAAGGCCACGAACTAGAATATAAGCCAGCCAAATGGGGACTAGCAAATTAACAGTTCATTTCCCATAGACTAAAATGGTATATGTTGTATAACTTTTGCCCATGTTAGACTGTTTGGTCCCCGGACCGGGGGGGTATTTTTCCCCATCTGTAATTTTGTATCATGCTGGATGATGTGCTTAATTTTGGACAGGGGGTGGCTTATTTTGTGCTAGCTGCATTTGGGTTTTTCTGGGCATGGACTTTGGTTTATTTTATTTATTTTTTGTGCTTTTTGTGTGTGAATAGCACTTGGATTTTTTGGGCATGCTCAGAGAGTGTTTTTTGGGTTAGGAATGTCTTTACACTGGGTGAACTTGCATTTTGTGTGTTTCGTGGACTGTGCATGCGTTTGAAATTTCCTGATTAGTACACAAATCTAGGTTATATAAAGCTTGCAAATAGTATTCTTTACTGGGCGTCCATATATAGTTTGTAACACATTCTAGTATTTTCTGTTTGTTATTCATTTGCAAAACAGATGTGTTTTAGAGCAGGTATTCTTTTTACTTTTGTTTGTATGTTTTGTTTTTTTTTTGGGGGGGGGGTATTTTTCCCTGAAATATTTTTAATGTTGTCAATGTGTGTCATTTTTAGGTTGTTAGTTTCACTTTGATTTGTCTGTGTTGCATTATTTTGCAAAAAAAAGATGCGACTAATGTTTAAATCCTTAACTGCTTGCCGCCCGTCCACCGTCATATGACGGCGCGGCTCTCGTTCTGGGCAGGCGTCATATGACATCCATCAATTTAAACAGGGCCTGCTCGCGATCGTGTGCACGCAGCCCTGTACTGTTGGTGTGTCACAGAGAGACCACTCGTCACCATTGGGCATGTCTGTTTACCACGTGATCGACCGGGATGACATCCCGGCCGATCACAGATGGTACCTCCCCACTTTGCACGGCACATGCGCGCGATAGCAAATGCACTGCGCATGCACATCGGTGGCAGCTTATTTCCGGGAACACTGCTCATCACCGACACTGGTAAACGGCCGATCACTAAATGTAAACACAAAGCGGTAACTAGCTGTTACCGGCTCTTTCCTCCTCACACACTGTTTCCAGTATGAGGAGAGAAGAGCCAGGAGAAGCGAGTTACTGATCTGTGTTTTGTAGTGACTGCACCAAGCACAACACTTGTCCCATCACCCCCAACAGTCACCCCATAAAGTGCACCTGTCACATAAGAGACTGCCATCAGTGACCATCAGCGGTGCACCCGTCACCCATCAGTTCCCTGCCCTGTCGCCCATCAGTGACCATCAGCAGTGCACCCGTCACCCATCAGTGACTGTAGTCTGTCATCCATCACCCATCAGTGACCCCATAAAGTGCACCTGTCACATAAGAGACTGCCATCAGTGACCATCAGTGGTGCACCTGTCACCCATCAGTGGACGTGCCCTGTCACCCATCACCCATCAGTGACTGTCAGCGGTGCACCTATCAGTGACTGTGGCCTGTCACCCATCTGTGACCTGTCACCTATCAGTGACCATCGCCTGTCACACCGTCATCACCTATCAAGTGAACGTCACCTGCCACCCATGGCACATCCCATCAGTGACAGTCACCTGCCACCTGTCACACAACCATCAGCGTCATGTCCAAAAGATTATATACTAGTGAGGAGGCATTCCAGATCCTCTCCATGACTGATGAGAGCAGCAGGGAGTTCTCATCAGATTCCAATTCTGATTCCGAATCAAATTTGAACCGATTGAGAATAGTGAAACGGCAAATGATTCGGAGAAAGAATGGGATCCCTGCCTAAAAGGGCACGGCCCTCTGGAAACCAGGCAGCCGCCAGCAACCAGGATTGTATTCCCAGGCCCAGTACCAGTGCTGCAGCCAGCAATAGGCCCCAAGAAGAACAAATTCCCAGGCCCAGCACCAGTGCTGCCACATCACGCCTAAGTACCAGCACAGGAAATTCAAATCCCCAACTACTGGAGTGTCACATCCCCCAAGAGCCAGGGCCTCTACATACATGCCAGATGGTCTTGTCAACCCAACATGGCTGCCTTCCAACTCGGGATCACCAATTATTCCTGCTTTCACAGCACAGCCAGGTGTGCAGGCCAACACCCCAAATTTCACAGAGATCGATTGTTTTTATCTGTTTTTACCTGACACTTTGCTGCAATTAATTGTGGACCAGACAAATTTGTATGCCCAGCAGTATATTGCTAACAACCCCCAATCATCATATACCCATCTGTTTGAGTGGAGAGATCTGAATTTAGAGGACTTCAAATTGTTTATGCGCCTCACCATAAACATGGGGCTTCCAAAAAAAAAATTAAGGACATGCCTATTGGTCCACCAAACCCATCCACCACATGCCCATTTATTCTGCCATAATGTCCAGGTCCCAATACGAGATAATAATGCGCTTTCTTCATTTCAACTACAACACCCAGTGCCCTCCCCACAATCATCCAAATTACGACAAGTTATATAAAATTCGCTCACTAATAAATTTATTTTCCCAATGATTTCCAGAGCTCTATGTCCCCGATCAGAATATATGTGTAGATGAGTCCCTGGTACTCTTTTCAGGCCGGCTAGGAATAAATCAATGCATTCCCAGCAAAAGGGCCAGATACGGAGTAAAATTTTACAAGCTCTGTGAGAGAGTCACGGATATCTGTATGCGTTCCGCATATATAAAGGAAGAGATTCCCAGCTCCAGCCCCCTGAGTGCCCGGCCTACATGGGCACAACTGGAAAGATTTATGGGACCTGGCATACCCACTTCTGAACAAAGGATATCACATATACCTTGACAACTTCAACACCAGCCTGCCCCTTTCAAACACTTATTTATTGCAAAAACCCTGGCCTGCAGAACCTCCAGAAAGAATAGGAAGGGCTTCACACAATCTCTAGCGAACAAAAAGCTGCAAAGGGGGGAACGAGCAACATTGAGATGCAACTAAGTGCTGGCCTTGAGGTGGAAGGATAAAAGGGACATGCACATGATGTCCACCATCCATGATGACACTACAATTGAGGTTCAGAGAAGACAAGGTCCCATTGAAAAGCCAACATGGGTCCAAGATTACAATCTCTACATTGGGGGGGTGGATTTCAGTGATCAAATGATTTAGCCCTATTTGTCTATAAGGAGGTCCTGATTCTGGTACAAGAAGGTAGCAATTAATCTCATCCATTTGGCCATTTATAATTCCAACATAGTCTACACCAAATCCACGGAAAGCCCCGCCCCTTCCTAAAATTCAAAGAAATTGTCACGTCCCTCATCTATCAACAAAGACCCCTTCAGAAGACCTTTGCTCTGATGCTGTTAGCTGACTTCATGAGCGCCACTTCCCATACAACCATCCACCATCAGAAGCAGGCCTAAGACGGCAGAAAAAAAAAATGTCACGTGTGCAAGAAAAGAGGATTTCGAAGAGATACCAGCTACCATTGTCCCCAGTGTCCCTCCCAACCTGGCCTTTGCATTGGTGAATTCTTCCAACTTTATTATACATCCCTCCCTAAAATATTAGCCCATAGTTTTAACCATTTCCCCTTTTTCATCATCTGTGCTGACCATTTTCCATGCTTCCCCAAATAACCATGCCACTGCCTTCCACGTGAACTGACCCTGGCCTGTTTTTTGACTATGCCTCTGCCTACCGCTTGGACTGCTTCAACGTGAAATGACCCTGGCCTGTTTTATGGACTATGCTTTTGCCTACCGCTTGGACTGATCTGTTGCCCTGCTACTGTAGTACAAAGGGGTCTCACATATGTGAGGGGCTCCAGAATTGTTTTTCTGGATGGAGAAAAAATTTTTTTTGTTTTCCCTGGGTTTTGGAATTTTTGGACTAGGGTCTGGAGTCCGGAGGCTTCATAGAGGTTTGGGTGGGCGAAGCCTCTACCCCTGTGCCCCTGTGCACAGGTCTTACCTGATTGCGGCCCTCAGCCTGCTGCTGACTTACTACCATCATGCCTCTACCTGACGCATGAATGGACCACACCTCTGCCTGCTACCTGGACTATGCAAATATATAGCTGTAGCAAGAGGCAGTATGTTTATGAAGGGCTGGAGAATGGTACGGTAATGAGTGTCTGCAGATAACAGTGTACCAGGACCAAATATGTCTGTGCTGGCTGTCTCTGCCTGGATAATTTCTATAAACTGTGATGTGCTGACAATATCCTTGTACTGACTATAGACAATATTCCTGCCTGCTGCCTGGATAATTGCCCTTTCCGCAATAGAATTTATTTTGGATTGTAATTCTTGGTATGCACACACTATGTGTTAGAAATATAAAGGGCCTTCAAAAATGATAGGTTGCCAGGAAATTATATATGTAATTTATGCTCCTAGAACCCCTGATGGTGCTACTTGGATGTTGGACCTCTGTATGTGACCAGGCTGTGTAAAAGACTCACACATGTGGTATTGTCATACTCAGGAGTAGCAGAATGTATTTTGGGGTGTCATTTTTGCTATGTATTTGCTATGTGTTGGAAATATCTTTTAAATGGACAACTTTGCGCAGAAAAAAAAAAAAAAAAAGTTCAAAAAACTTCTGGAAAAAAACAAACCATTCAAAATACTCATTATGCCTTTATGCCTCATAGATTATACATTGGGGTGCTTGCTTTCCAAAATGGTGTCATTTTGTGGGCAATTCCATTGTCCTGGTGCTCCAGGGCCTTCAAACGTGTAATAGGTGGTTAAGAGATGAGATGTGCAATTTATGCTTGTAGAACGTCTGAAGGTGCCACTTCAATGTTGGGCCTTTATATGTGGCCAGGCTGTGTAAAAGCATCACACAGGTGGTATTGCCATACTTGGGAAGAGTAGCAGAATGTATTTTGGGGTGTTATTTGTTGTATGCATATGCTCTGTGAGAGAAATAACCTGTTAATATGACAATTTTGTAAAAAAAAAAAAAAATCTTCATTTTGCAAAGAATTGTGGGGAAAAAAAAAATCACAACTTAAAAAGACTCACCATGCTACTTAATACCTTGGAATGTCTACATTCCAAAAAGGGGTCATTGGCAAGGGGGATATTTGTACTTTCCTGACTTGTTAGTGTCTCAAGCAATGAGATAGGCTTTCAGTGCATCAGGTGTGATCAATTTTCAGTGATTATCACCATAGTTTGTAAACTCTATTACTTTCACAAAGACCAAATAATATACACTAATTTGGGTTATATTTACCAAATACATGTAGCAGTATAAGTTTTGGCCAAAATTTATGAAGAAAAATTACTAATTTTCAAAAAATTTTATGACAGAAACAAAGAAAAAGGCATTTGTTTTACAAAATGTATGGTCTTTTTTTTATTTATTTTTTTCAAGAAAAATTTTTATTGAGTTTTACAGCTTTACAGAGTATATGTAACATATATCTCAAACCGTGGGATTACAGGTTTAAAGCAATTATGCAGTGTTTAATAAAGTGTGAATACAGACGAACGTTAGTCTGACAATGTTATCACGTGAACATGTCTTTCAGGATTAAAACTTATAAATTTCAGACCTAGAGCATTGTACTTGCGCTGAGAGGTTACTGCTTAAAGGGGAGGTCTGCAAGGGGTCTACGGTCAAATCCGGAAATGATAGGTGGAGCTATCCCGAGTCCATTCACCCCCTAGGGGATCAATGCTGTGAATGGGTTGGGGTCAGAAGTAGGTATATCAGTGGTAACGGTGACTAGTGATCGTAGTGGGTTGTGAATCAGTACCGCTGAGTGACCGAAATCGTTGCAGACGAATGATGGGAAAGACGGTATGTCAGAGGTAATTAAACGCCTAACTTGCTGGTGTGTAAGGTGGGAGAGTATGCTCAAGAGAGAGAATGCCCATTGTGTCTGTGTGAAGAGCGGGGGTAGGGGTCTAACTGAGACAGGGGGGAAGAAGGAGGGGTCAGGGGGGAAGGCGGCTCTGTGGAGTCAGGGAGTCTGGATAGTGCTATATATGTGCTCAAAGATTAGTGAGTGGGGAGAGTGTAGGTAGGGTTATTTGTGTGGGTGATTGACGGAAGTGTAACCAGCTTGCCCAGGTAGTGTTAAATTTGGTGGGGTTGTCGTTGGCCTGGCAGATAAGCTTCTCCATCTCCGCTATTTTATCTACCCTCCTGATCCAATCTTGGACCGTGGGGGGTGACGTATTCCTCCAAATTGCGGGGATGCAAAGATTAGCTGCGTTGATTAGATGTATGGTAAGCGATTTTCTGTAGATACTTGGGGAGACAGGGATGTGGTGTAGAAGGTATCTTTCGGGTGTGAACGTCAGTGAGTAGGTGGTAATTTGGGTGATTAACCGGTGGATTGCCTGCCAGAATGGCTGGATGAGGCTGCAGCTCCACCAGATGTGCAGTAGAGTGCCCTTGGCAGAGCCACACCTCCAACAGGTTGAGGGGATGGCGGGGTGGAAGTGGTAAATTTTGTCTGGTGTTCTGTACCATTTCGAGAACACTTTAAATCTGTTTTCCTGTGTGGAGACATTAATAGACCCCTTGTGCATAAGAGTGAAGATGGAGTCCCATTCCTGCGGGGATAGCTCCAGGGAAAGCTCTGATTTCCATTGTCTCACAAGTTTGTTATTTTTGACTATGTGCTGTGCGAACAAGAAAGAATATGTGGCGGAAATGAGATGTCCCTGGGGTTCATTGTCTAGGCAAATTAGTTCGAAAGGGGTGTGGTCTCTGCAATAGGGGGAGTCCTTGCTATGTGTTTGAAAAAAATGTCTCAATTGCAGATACTTAAAGAAGGGTAGATGGTGATTGGAAAGTGTCGAGTCGAGTTCCGTGTAAGGGAGTAACGAGCCATTGCGAAAGCAGCCGTGGGCCCTTACTGGAGTGGTGGTTGCTTCCTGTGTAGGATCTTTAAGCATTAGGCCTGGAGGGAATTCTGGGTTGTTAGTTAGTGGAGTCATGGGGCCCGGTGCTGGGAGCAAATGAAGCGTTTTGCAGACCGTTTTGAAGATTGCAAGGGTGGCGCCAATGGAGGGGTGAGAAGAGAAGGTTTCTGGTATGTGTCTGCCATCAACCCATGGGGCGTTAACTATCGGAAGATTTGCAAATGAGTCTTCCAGTTCTACCCAGTCTTTGGCCTGACGGTGTTTGTGCCAGTCTACCAGTCTAGTCAAGTGGCAGGCCCAATAGTATTTTCGGAGATCCGGAAGTCCCAGGCCTCCTATCCGTTTGGGGAGGACCTTTTTTTTATTTATAGCACAAAAAAGAAATAAAAAATCCACTAGTGATTAAATACCACCAAAAGAAAGCTCTATTTGTGTGAAAAATGAGGACGCAAATTTCATATGGGTACAGTGTTGCATGGCTGAGTAACTGTCAAAGTTTGAGAGCACTGAAAGCTGAAAATTGGTCTGGGCAGGAAGGGGGTGTAAGTGTCCTGTATTGAGGTGGTTAAGAGACAGTCCGCATTTGCAGCAAATTTTTGCTTGTTTGAGTATACATCTGCAGTATATATCTGCAAAATAAATAAATACCAATCTAAATAATGCATGTTACAATACCTCCTATTTTTCTGGTACAGATTTCTGGTACAGATTTCCCAGCTGCAGCTTAAATAGACTAATGGCAAAACAAAAAAAAAAAAAGCAGTGGTTATCACCCTCAGTCCTCAAGTACCCACAACAGGTCATGTTTTGAGAATTTACCTTAGATAAAATAGCAAGCCATTGACTCTAATTTAAAGCATGTGTGCAAGATAAAGGAAAACCTGCAAACATGGCCTGTTAGGTGTACTTGAGGACAGGGTTGAGAACCTCTGCTTTAGAGCATGGAGCTAAAATCTAGCTCAAGACAATCCTATTATTTTAATTGTGGGCATTTGAGGGAAACCAAGTGAGTGTTAGAACCCCGGCTTATCTTTTTAGGTTTGGCTTTGTCTCCCTTTTCTGAAAATTAGCTTCACTTCCTGTCACATAGCTAAACAGGAAGTGAGAGTAAAAATCTACCAAGGTCTTGCCTTGGGGACACACAAGTCAATCTAACTGGTGTCCCCATTAGGCAAATTGCATGCTAGCACTTCTGTTTTGCACTTCTTATATTCTTATACATATTTTTTATTGTATATGAAATGAATACTCTTTATTATAACCAATAAACATTTTATAATGCAATTTAAATATGATCCAATTAGATGAAATTAACCAATTGTATTGGGCGTGCGCTGACAAGAAAACCACAGTTACCCTAGCGCCAGTTGCAGTTTACATATGCAGGTATTTATTATTGCTATTTGCGCTTCAACGTGCGCCAGATCGCACGGTCAATTAATGATTTTTCCAGCGCAGATTCATATATTAATTGCTGCAGCGCCTTCTTAGTGAATAACCCTCCCTGACTCTAACAACAAAGGGTGTTTCTATTCTAATTTCAAAATGTACACCATTTCAAATGACTGACTAAGTATGATGAAGCAGGTTGATCCTCAAAAGGTAAAATTGCCTCACGGCCTATTACAATTGCCAACATCTATGCTACAGCACCTAACAAGTTCGCTTTTTTCGCAAAATAGGGGATTTACTTACTCCCTTTTCAACTGGAATCCTTTTTTTTTGGGGGGGCAGAGATTTCAATGTCCCTCTCAACCCCCTTTTGCTCCATGACACATGGAGAATGCTATATTCCCAAGAAAAAGATTATACACAATTCTCTCCCCTCCATCAAAAATATTCCTGTATTAGACTATTTTTTCATATCCCAACCCGACTTCTCTGCAGAAGGCCACAATAGAGCCTATGATTCTTTCAGACCACCACCCAATCACCATTAGTTTGGCATTTCCTGAATCCTACTCCAGAACAAAAACATGGAAGCTCAATACCTCCCTTCCCAAAAATCTAGAAGACATTCAGCACTTCACTCATATTTAAGATTACTTTTCACTGAACAACCACCCCTGAAACACCCCCCCCCTAACCAAATGGGAGACACACAAATGCGTTATCCGTGGCAAGTTTATCAGAGTAGCCTCTAAAAATCAAACAGGAAAAACAAGATCAAAACCCTCATGACTGCATACATGCATTAGAAAACACTTAAACATACATTGGCCTCTTCAACACTCCAGGATCTGACTTATACCTGACAACTCCTTTTAGAGGAGCGCAACATGAAAACTAAAAAAGACAATACATCTTAAGACATAAAATATATTATGAACAAGGGAACAAAAGTAGGAAACTCCTTGCAAAAGCAATCCAAAACAAAAATCACAATGCCACTGTACACCACATAGTTGACAAATTTGGATCAACTCACTCATAATTAGGACATAGCAGACCAGTTTGAACATTACCACTCCCTCAAACCCTTTATCTCACACAGGCTCAGAAATGCAATCAAAACTGATCCAAGCTTTTCCCTCCCCAATATCCCCAGATGCAGTGCGCAAATTAGACTCACCTGAAGAATTTGAGCAAGCTCATAAAGACCTGACAGTAGGCAAGGCCCCTTCCCCACATAGTTTTCCACTGCAATATTATGAAACCTTTAGGGATGTTCTAGAACCCTGATTTGACAGCCTTTTGCTCATTACATTCTGACACCTTACCCTCACCCCGACTATTTGAAGCTCATATTACCATAATCCCAAAAGAGCTTAGCCACAAACCTGCCTAACTCCCTGTTCAACTTAATTCTCATCTTGTTCAAACAACCAAAGGAGTAAGCAATATGCCAAACAATTCTAGCCACAATATCCAACCATACAAGGATGCATCCGAGAAAATCATGCATCAAGGGAAAACGTCAAATTTGACCTCCCTCACCAAGTCCCTAGCGACCCGTACCCCCCCCCAACCTGCAGCACTAAAACATCAGTTGGCCCGTCAACTCTAGAATAGTAATGAAATGTAGGGTGAACCCGGCCCCACATCAAAGTTGCCTTCCCTCAGGATGAGTGCCAGCCCTCACAGCCCCAAAAAACATAGGAATCCCCCAAGATCCAGACAAAATCAGGAGGAAGATCTGAAGGAAAACAAATCCACATAAAAACCTACAAAGCAAAGAACAGCTGACAACTTCAGAGCAAATGAGGGTAAACAAAATCTTAAAACGGTCAGACTCACACCTCCCTATGCATCCCGTATTGGAGAGATCTGTGTGACCAGCTATCAGTAAGTAACCGTAACAGTGCTCTATATAATAGTATCACTACAAATTGCCTATAGGATATACCTGCATGTTGTGTGAACACTGGCATATGGCTACACTGACGATATCTGTGAGACTGTTCTTATTTGTGTTATATACCTGACTAGCTCAGGACTGAATTGTCTAGTGATCCATTCAGCTCAACTAAGTGTCTGTTATTGTTCAATTCTACACATGCCATCATCAAGATAAAACAGCAGGATTTTCTTCATATTTGAGGACATACCTTACCACCACGAGGAGTATTTTTTTCTCCCCCTCTTTTTCCCTTTTTTGGATTATCATTTATTATTCAAGTGTGTCTTCTTCCCATGACATTACCTGTGTCCCTGACTGACTGATTGACTTTGTGGGAATCACATGTATATTTTGAACGATTGGTCATAGCGACTGTATTATTCCAGAAGTGGAATAGTGTGAACTATTTCTGTGGTTACAGAATCACACTGTACCTTTCAGGATTTGTCCAGTTCAGATCTCGCCCTAGGTGGCTTGAGGAATTATGGAATTTTCAGGCGCTCATAGGGGGTGTGTTATATTGGGGGAGGGAGGTATCCACTAACTGCATGATTTTATCTCCCCCTTATCTTTTGAGAGGAGATTTGGATCATCTGTTATGTAGCTTTTCGGGAGTTGCTTGACCACTGGAGAATCATGTCCTGCACTAGGGATCTTTCTTCTGGTCTTTTATAGGGGATAAAGATATATTGTTGTCTTTTGTATCTTGCTTATCTATAGGGAATAAAATATATGAAGCTTAACTCTTTAGGGTGTGTATTTATATCTTTTTGTTTGTTATTTTTCTTTTCAGCACGCGCCTTCCCTCACAGATCGACAACAGCTCCCCTGCTACTCCAACGCCAGTCTCCATAGCTGCTTGTGACAAGGAACCCCCCCCCTGCTGTTAGCTTTCGGAACCTCTTCCACTAGAAACAACAATGAAATCATCAATGGAATTCAGAACACCTGGGACATGAACAGCTTGCACAAAAACTATTCAAACTTAAACATTGCAAGACAAGGTGATGCAGTAAGCACATCACCAGCGACGAAGGCAGACAGGCTGGACACAAACTTCCACCACCCCCATGTTTTCACAATAAATACAAATTAGACGATCCTGGAACTTAAAAATCATAGGCATAATGCGGCAGGCAAAATTGAGCATACCCAATAAGGACTGCAATTGTTCAAGCCTAAGCTTTGCTGTCTTGACCTAGTCAAACATCCGATGCAGATCTTCCAATTTGTCAATTGGCAAGCGACATTCCATCATTTGCATGTCAATGACAATGCCCCCTAAGACCGTGGCAGGACCTTCTGCGATTTCAGGTGCCAGAGGATTCCCAAACTGTGTCGCAATAGATTCCAAAGTGTGTAACAAAACAGAACAAACAGAAGAATCTAGGGGGGCAATGCAAAGGAAATTGTCGAGATAGTGTATCACTGATCTTACCCGAGTCTCTTCCCGTACAACCCATTCAACAACGGTGCTAAAAACCTCAAAAGACGTGCCAGAAATGGAACAGCCTATGGGGAGACAGCGGTCAAAAAAGAACTACCCATCCCAAAACAACCCAGCAAATGTTGGCTCCCAGGGTGAACCGTCAGCAGACGAAAATCAGATTTGATATCTGTCTTCACCAACAATGATCCCTGGCCGTAACATTGCACTCAACCGACTGCAGTATCAAACTGTGTATACGACACTGCAGCCAAGTCCGGAGAAATGGCATTGTTTACCGAAGATCCCTTCGGATACTACAAAAATGGTGTATTAACCTTATATTGGGTTCCTTTTTGAGGAATATCCCCAACAGAGACACATGCAAAGATGGACTGGGCAGAAGGTCAAATGGTCCAGACATTCTTCCAAATTCCACCTCTTGCCAATTTGTCAGAAACAAAGAATGCCGCGTGGATTTCAAATACCGAGGTTTTGAGCATAGAGCCACCAGCACAGAACACAGATACGAAAGCCATGAACAAAATATGGGCAAATATGCCGCCTCCCTCTGGACATCTACTTAGATATGGCACCATCGCGGGAAGGCCTACAGGTGCCCTCCCTTTTTGAAGCAGAATCCCCTGGGTTGGGACATCCCTATCAAAACATATGGCATAACTGAGCCCCCGCAACCAGAGCACTCATGGCGAAAACAGGCCACACCAAGACCCCTCGCTGAACTGCCAAATTTTTTTTTTTTAAGGCTGGCTGACTGTCCAGCAGCACTTGCACTGCCGGCACCCAGAGAAAGGTCTACCCTCATCCAAAGCCCAATGTCCTTATGATCCCAGCACACACCAGGCCACAGGGCCTTTCCACTGGCAGAACTGCTCATCATAACGCAGCCATGCTGTAAACTATATGCTTCCCCAATGGCGTCAAGATAGCAAAAAAGTGGAGAACAAATTTTCTGGTTCCTTTTCACCAATGACACTGGCCAAGATGGCAAAAGCCTGAAGCCAATTAGAAAGTGTGGGGGATAAGCTACCAGTGACATTTTGTCACATTAAGGGGGTGGATCCACCAGCTTGAGTCTCCGGACTTCTTCCACTGACATTACCAGGCTGCAGCGGCACTGGAGGACCAGCAGAGGTTGCCCGAACCCTCCTGCAGCCTGTAGATCTATTTGCTGGTCGAGCTCCTCTCTGCACTGAAGCCACAGAGAGCAGATGGCTTCAGATCCCCGTGGTGGCGGGCAGGGGAGTAAAAAGGACTTCCCTCCATGCGATCTCCAGCATCCAGGGCAGATGATCTCCTGCTGGGAGCAGCCGAGGGGCCATGACAGCCCTGATAGTCTCCCACACTGGGCCGCCCCCTCGCACGGCACCTCAGCAAGGGGGGTGCTGCAGCCTCCGGTACCTGAAGAGTGGGAGAGGAGAGATAGTAAGAGCAGGATGCCCCCTCCCCCCTCATTGCCAGGTTCCGCTGGCAATGAGGATTCCTCTCAGGGCCACCGCTGGGACTGGAAGCATGAAGCCCCATAGCAGGCCCTGGAGGGCCCCTATGACTGGCTCCTACCTTGCCGCTGGACCTGGGGGACAGGTGAAGGACTGAAGTGCTCAGGAGAGCAAAGCCTCCAAACATGTTTCCAATCAGGTGGGGGAAGTAGCAGGTGAAGGAACTGCTTCTGACCCCCCAGCATGTCCGATAGCTGCTGCTACAGCCACCGTGGGCCCTGATGCTCCACAGCGGCCCTGACTTGATCTAACAAGGCCTCCAAGTCGCTCAGTATGTCACTTTTCTTGCAGGGGGGGACCAAAGCTACCACTTCTGACTCCTTTGAATGTGAGAGAACTACCTCACCACAAAGACCCTCTGATCTGAACCCTGCCCCTTCAACCTCAAATCAGGTAAGGGCTACACCCCCACCAAAACACTGACCTAGCTGACTGTTCCCTGACCCTGTTCCTTCCTTAAATCATGCCGCCCCTCTGTCCATTCTCCAGGTCTCACTGGATTTAAAGAACACCAGCATGACAGCCAGGCAACTAGCATTGTTGTCATATTGCATATACAGATATTGCTTTATCATCAAGAAAAAAAAAGTTAAACACATTCAAAAGGCAAACTAAGCAGTAATGTTGCGCTTTGAGTCATGCGTACACAGCCTTGTAAAAGCAATAACCACTGCCACATCTGCACGATATTACAGAAAAGGACACATGCAGCTTTGCCTATTTATATTGGGCTGGCCAGCTGCCATCACAGATCCTTCCCCTTACGTCAGTGCTGCCAGTCCTACTTCAGACAGGACAAAGGGCAGGAGGCGCAGGAAGGTGGGATTCTGTGTCACCTTTTCGTATATCAATATATGTTAATGCACTGTCATAAACCAGATGTGACCAGAACCGTGTGACTGCGACAGAGTGAACCAAACATAAGTAGGTGAATGTAATTTTATTAAGACAAATGCATATAAATGTGAATAAAACCACCAATACAAAACAGAGTGAGAAAACCAAATAACTAAAACAGTGGCAACAAACCAACCAGTATATATAACAAAAGGGCATACCAGAATCGTAGTCAAGCCAGGCCAGGGTCATAAACGGGAGGTCAGCAGATGGAGGAGCAAGGAGTAAACAGACATGGACAAGGAGGAAGGGATCAGGCTGCAGGACAAGGATCCAGGGATGCAGGAATAGACAGGTTCAGTATAACAGGTAACAGGATGCAGGTCAGGGCTCAAGGACAATAGCAAGGCAAGGTGTGTGTGCACTTGCCGGGTATTTATACTACAGCTGCTATCAAAATCAGGTGATGCCTGTCTGCAGAAGGTAATACCTGCTTAACACGGCCAGGATCCCTCCGCTGGTGGACGCCAGTACTGCGGCCCAAAGGTGACAAAATACCAGCAGGAAAAAGCTCGTCTGACAGCTCCAAACTGCCAGGAGATACCTGCTGGTGGACCTTAGTACTGCACGCCAAATGATCAATATTACCAGCGGTGGGAACCTTTCCTGACAGTACCCCCGGAAGGAGCGACCTCCGGACGCTCCAACTAGCCGTTGCTGGGGAAAATCCATGGTGTCAAGCCGGGCAGTGGGCAAAGTCACATCAGGTTGGGCAATAAGTACATCAAGCTGAATAGCAGGCAATGGCACATTAGGCTGGGCAGCAGACAGGAACACCTCCTCCTCCGGCTGGAACTCTGGCACCTCCTCCTCCTCCTCCTCCGGCTGGAACTCTGGCACCTCCTCCTCCTCCTCCTCTGGCTGGAACTCTGGCACCTCCTCCTCCGGCTGGAACTCTGGCACCTCCTCCTCCTCCAGCTCGAACTCTGGCACCTCCTCCTTCGGCTGGAACTCTGGCACCTCCTCCGGCTGGAACTCTGGCACCTCCTCCACCTCCGGCTGGAACTCTGGCACCTCCTCCTCTGGCTGGATCTCTGGCACCTCCTCCTCCGGCTGGAACTGCGGCACCTCCTCCTCCTCCGGATGGAACTCTGGCACCTCCTCCTCCTCTGGGTGGAACTCTGGCACCTCCTCCTCCTCTGGCTGGAACTCTGGCACCTCCTACTCCTCCGGCTGGAACTCTGGCACCTGCTCCTCCTCCGGCTGGAACTCTGGCACCTCCTCCTCCTCTGGCTGGAACTCTGGCACCTCCTCCTCCGGCTGGAACTCTGGCACCTCCTCCTCCAGCTGGAACTCTGGCACCTCCTCCTCCTGCGTCTGGAACTCTGGCACCTCCTCCTCCTCCGGCTGGAACTCTGGCACCACCTCCTCCTCCTCCGGCTGGAACTCTGGCACCTCCTCCTCCTCCGGCTGGAACTCTGGCACCTCCTCCTCCTCCGGCTGGAACTCTGGCACCTCACTGCTATAAAGCCAAAACCAGTTCATAATTTAGGTATGGACAAAAAATAAAATTAAAAATCAGTGATATGGACAGAGGTAAAAAATTTGAAGGCAGCATAGATTACCATTTAAGCATGTTTAACACAATGAAGCAGTTGCAGTTAAAGGTGGAATTTGAAGGCAGCATAAATTACCTGTAAAGGGATAGAAACGTTTTTAGATGTGCTGAGCCAAAGTGTAACACTTAATCCAATATCAATACTTTATACAAAATTATAGTTGCCAATGCAATCCCTGCCATATGCTTGGACCTAAATTAAAATAAATAAAACTACCCTAGATAATTCCATACTGGGAGCATATTGGAGATGTTTTTTTATTCACTTCCACTTTGCTATGGCTTACTGAACAGTACAGGAACAAATTGACATGTTGCCTGGCTAATTTGGCTTTAAAGAGTAATGCCCCATAAACACGATAGGATTTTCCAACGGAAAATGTTCTATGAGAGCTTGTTGTCAGAAATTCCGACTGTGTATGCTCCATCGGACATTTTCCATCGGAATTTCCGTCACACCAAATTTGAGAGCTGGTTCTCAAATTTTCTGACAACAAAATCGGTTGTCGTAAATTCCGATCATGTGTACACAATTCCGACGCACAAAGTTCAACGCATGCTCGAAATCAAGCAGAAGAGCCGCACTGGCTATTCACTAACTTCATTTTTCTCGGCTCATCGTGCGTGTTGTACGTCACCGCATTGACGTTTGGAATTTCCAACAAGATTTGTGTGACCGTGTGTATGCAAGACAAATTTGAGCCAACATCCGTCGGAAAAAAATATGGATTTTGTTGTCCGAAAATCCTATCGTGTGTACAGAGCATTAGTCTAAAAACAAGCAAGCATTCTGTGATTGTCGGAATTTTATATTTCTCAGGTCAGACACACAAAGCATTGAGGCCAAAGCACCAGACAGCCAGAACAAACCTTCTCAAAATCAGAAGCAATGGCAGCCTCTGTAATTCTCATGATTAAGGGCTTGATAAACCCTAAGCATCAGAATGCAAAAAAAAAAAAAAACACACCCCACACACCCTGCATCCAGGTGCTTGAGCTGCCACCAAAATGCTCCACACCCCGTGCGCCCGCCCCAAGTATCCTGGCTCCGCTTGCTGATCTGCGGGCCCGAGACTGGCATAAGTGCACATCTGCTCTCCCCCTCCTTGCTGCTGACCCAGAAATGACATGCATCAATTCCAGGCCCCTGTTGACAGGAAACAATGAAATGCAGTGCGATGTGCATTGCTTTACATTCAGTGGAGCACAGAGGGTGCCTCATTAAAGAGAACCTGTCAAAAAATAAATAAAATCATAGGCGATTGTGTCCCCTATGCGATGGACTTTTTTGTAAAAAAAAATAAAATTGGGTAAATTGAGTGTTTCCCTCTAAAATGAACTTGTGTTTTTCTTATTGAAATTGTATTTCTTAGTCCCCTGCGGTAATATCGTGTGACAAATTGGAACTACCACAATTTTTTTCTTTAGGGTGTCCACTTTCAGAAAATATATGTTTGGTTGGGAGTAATCTTCAGGTCTTATAAAAACATTTTAACCTGTGCAAAAAACAATGATTTGGCTATGAAAGTGTTAAAAGGATAAACTCACCTTCAGGAACGAGTTATATGTTCCACCCATAAGTTTTGTAAGTTTAAAAAACAGGCACCTAACTTTATCTTGCTCCTACAGAACTGCACACAGGGAGTGTGGAGTAAATGAGCTGTACTAAAGTCATATTTAAGCTCACCAATTTAGAGGTGGTGGCTGCATTCATTTTCTTTAGGTTTTTATTCCTATACAGATTAGTTTTATCAAGACTAACGTCACAGCTGGCTATTGTAGCAATATATGTTAATGCATATTAGAGTGGTGTTTCAGTGCCATCAATTAGAAAAATTGCAGCAACCTTTCATACCCAAGCAATAAAGGTCTAATGCAGGGGGTCTCCAAACTTTCTAAAAGGTCAATTTACTGTCCTTGAGAATCTAGGGGGCAAGAATGTACCCAGCTTAGCATAAACCATGGCAAATCTTTAGGTTTTAGGGGGAGAAATAGTTGGTGTCATTGGGAGAAATAGTGCCCCATGTTTGTGAGTGGAAGGAATACTGCCTCATTGTTTGTCAGCGGCAGGAATTATGCCACAAGGCCCAGATAAGGAAAGCAAAAATGTATCACATCTTTAAGTTTAAAAAACTGGCACCTAACTCTCTGGCTCCTACAGAACTGCACACAGGGAGTGTGGTGTTGTGCAAACGAGCCATACTAAAGTAAAAAAAAAAATTAAGTCCATTAATTTTTTTTTAGGAGGTGGCGGCTGCATTCGTTTTCTTTAGGTTTTTATTCCTATACAGATTAGTTTTACTAAGACTGAAGTTATAGGTGGCTATTGTAGCAATATCTGTCAATGCAATTGCAGCAACCTTTCATACCCAAGCATTAAATGTCTACAGCAGGGGTCTCCAAACTTTCTAAATTAACAGTAAATTGACCTTGAGAATCTAGGGGGGCTGGAATGTGCCAACTGAGCATAAACCTTGCCAAATCATTAGGTTTTAGGGGAGAAATAGTTGGTGTCATGGGAGAAATAGTGCCCCATGTTTGTGAGTGGAAGAGATACTGTCTCATTGTCAGTGGCAGGAATTATGCCTCAAGGTCCAGATAAGGCAAGCAAAGGATCACATCAGGCCCCAGTGAGACCATTGGTTTATTGTAACCCAACTAGTTTGAGGAACTGCTTTTAGGATAGACTTCCTAGTCGTGTTAATCATGAAAAGAAAAAAAAAAAAAAAAGAAAAAAAAAAAGGGACAAAAATACCAGGATTTTGTACCTAAACGCTGTAGAAAAACACAATTCACTTAAAATGTCCAATAGATTACTGCATTTATAAGACAAATTTGATACATACCTCTAATTTTTCATCTGTTCAGTGTTACCATAGTTCAGCCTTGATGGGCACCTCACCAGCTACAAAATAAAAGGTAGGCATTCAAACCTCATAAAAAACACAATTTATAAAACCATTTTGTAAGCACTTTAGCTACTTAAACTCATTACCATACTTACCAGACTTGCAGTAGACAGTAGAAACACAAAGGCAGCAAATAAAGCAGACCTTAAAGCAGCCTCCAATAAAGCAACAAAAAGGTGAATTTCAGTATGGCGACCACAACAGTTAGGAGGTGAAAGGAGCAGCAAATATAATTTTATTTGTGAACAAGCTGTAAAGCTTCAGAATAAGATATTTCAAAACAACAACAATTTAAACCTTTGAGTGAAGTTAGCCAATGAAAATGTTGAAGTGTTGCCATTTTGTGGGAATGGCATGTGCCAGACCCTTCTCCCCCTAAGAGGATAAGGTATCTAACCCAATACCAAAAGTCTGACCGAAGAAAAGAGTGCCAGTGTTGGTCTGGCCAAAGTATTTGTTGACTAGCATTGTGCCCTCATACTCTGACTAAGAACCATTCCAAGACCAACACTGTTTTTCCAGGAAGAAAGGATGTGCAGTCAAAGATAACCCTCTCATTCCCATGATGAGCCACGATTGACCTAGAGCAACTTCTAAGCCGCACTGCAGCAGAGCACAAAAAGACTGAATCCGTCCTAGCTCCAACCTTCATGAAGGACTGGCCACCCGCACCCAATCCAGAAAGAACTGGGATTGACCCAGTCTCGAAGTCCTCTGCTACAGAGAAGCCCACTGACCAGCCCAGTTAGCAAATCACAGTTCAAAATAAAAACTTCAGACCGTCTAAGAACAGACGGCCGTCCATCCCCTTTGCAAAAAGAACACCCAGAAACCGGTAACCTTCAGGAGAGTGAAAGAACCCAACCAAGTTTTCTGGTATAACGAGGGGCAAGCACTGTAACACAAATTGCAAGGAAGGCTCAGTTGTCAGCCTAGGAGCTCAATCTCCTCTAGAGATTTCAAACTGAACTAGGACTTTTCACTCCTAGACTCCAGAACCTGAGGTCCACCGAGTGGTTAAACCCAAGCCTGTGAGTTATGATAACAGTTCATAACTCATTCAGCAGTTTAACACTGGGTCCACAAAAATGGCTAAACCCAAAACAGGGGTTATGATAAAAACTCACAACTCCAAAGTGTTTGTATGGGAACCTACCCTTTGATGCTGCGGGGCCACAGAAGAGATACCCATGTTGCTTTAAGCTTTTTATTCTCAAAAAAACAAACAAACAAAAAATGCATCATGCCCACTGAAATGGAATGCAGATATCAAAATAGCTACCATAAACCTATGAGAAATGTGGGCTCTAGCATTTATGACCTACTGAAAATGCTGGCTTTCTATATCTTGTCATCACTTACCCCCTGTCAAGTATGCAGATCTTGGATAAAAGCCCCAATCTGCATACTTGTCTTAAGGATTAGTCAACCTGGGTCCTTACAAATTTAGAAGGCACAGACTGAGTGACATGGGTTTTATACGGCCACAGCAGCCAATTTTATAACCAAAAAATAAATAATCATAACATTAAAACATACCAATGAGTGCAAATTCAACAATGTAATGCTCAACAAGAGGTCTTTGGGTGTCCTTAAGGCACAACTTTAACTGGCATCATCCATGTCCTCAGCCGCGCCCCAGCTGGCTCGAAGAAGTTCCGACATCACACAATTCCATATTCCCCTCCCCCAGGAGACATCGCTCCTGGGAGAACCACCACTAACCAAGTGGAAGCGCCATACCTTAGATGGGCCCCACACTTTTGTAACCATGTAATTACTGACCCCCCCAAAGACCCCCTGACCCGCCATATGAGCTTGAATGACCTCATTCAAATGAATCCCTCCACACCTGCAGTGCCCTCAGCACCCCCTCCTGCAGGCCCAAAGACCAAATATCTGTCCCTACCACATTCAGGTGAACACCATCGTCCCTCCAATAGCAGACAGACTAATCCTCCAGCTTCCAGTGGCAACCCAATAAGCCCCCCCAAGCTTAGCCACAAACCTGCCTACCTCCCTGTTCAACTTTATTCTCATCTTGTTCAGCCAACCAAAGGAGTAAGCAAAATGCCAAACAATTCTAGCCACGATATCCAACCATACAAGGATGCATCTGGGAAAATCATGCATCAAGGGCAAACGTCAAATTTGACCTCCCTCACCAGGTTCCTAGCGACCCGCACCCCCCCCTCAACCTGCAGCACTAAAACATCAGGGGGCCCGTCAACTCTAGAATAGTAATGAAATGCAGGGTGAACCCGGCCCCACATCATGCCCCAAATCCCCAGCCATTTCAGAATGGCCTCACTCTGTAGACTGCAAAGTTGCCTTCCCTCAGGATGAGTGTCAGCCCTCACAGCCCCAAAAAACATAGGAATCCCCCAAGATCCAGACAAAATCAGGAGGAAGATCTGAAGGAAAACAAATCCACACAAAAACCTACAAAGCAAAGAACAGCTGACAACTTCAGAGAAAATGAAGGGTAAACAAAATCTTAAAATGATTAGACTCACACCTCCCTATGCATCTCAAAACCTGAGGGTCTCAACCCCATCTGGCCACCGCAGCCATCCCCACATGAAAGGAATAAGTATTGAACTGAGAAAACCCCCCTGCCCGCCCCAGCAAAATGGCGAAAAACAGCCAAAAACTGAAATCGCAGCAAGGACAATCTATCCTTGTGCAGCAAAAAGACACCAAGTGCCAACCCCCTCGCCTCAAAAAAAATGCTGAACAGAAGAAACTGGGCAAACAGAATCTGGCAGCACCCGAAACAAGGACGCAGTAACCCACTTTCCCAAATGATCAGTTTTAGATTTCCTAATATAAATTCGGACGCAGTCAGCCACTGACATATCTGAGGCTCGTAGCCCACCCACACACCTGTTCTGCTAACCAGTTCCCCAATCTGGAATGCCCCCAAAAAAAGGCCAGTGCAAAAGTCAGTGAACAGCTACACCTTAGAGATGCAGACCACAGCAACTCCTCCACCAATTCCTGACGCAAATCAAACAATACTGGGTGCCTGGTATCTAGCTTCACCCTCCCGTGCCGAAAACCCATTATGGCCTGTCTCATCATAAAGTCTTTGGTAACATCACTCAAGCCATGCATCCGGAAGAGGAAAGGTAAAGCGGCCTAGCCCTTGTTCAGTTTCGAAACTTATGTGCCCCTGGCAAATTCCATCCCAATAAAATACAATAGCAAAGACAATAGATCTGGAGTGGAAAAACAACCACAGACCTTACCAAAGCGGACCACTCACACCAAACCGACAAATATACAGCCCATGTGCCCTCCCTGCAAAATATGTGAGCAAATGGGAATCCTGCCTATAATGAACAAAAGGTAGCACTCACCGAATATATTACGGGGGGTGTAATCAAAAAATACTAACTGAAGAGAAGAAAAACAACAAACAAAAATATATAAATACACACCCTAAAGAGTTAAAACTACATATATTTTATTCTCTATAGATAAGCAAGATACAAAAGGCAACAATATCCCTTAATCCCCTATAAAAGACCAGAAGAAAGATCCCTAGTGCAGGGGATGATTCTCCAGTGGTCAAGCAACTCCCCAAAAGTTACATAACAGATGATCCAAATAAATCTCCTCTCAAAAGATAAGGGGGAGATAAAATCATGCAGTTAGTGGATCCCTCCCTCCCCCACTATAACACACCCGCTATGAGCACCTGATAATTCCCAAAGCCAGCTAGGGCGAGATCTGAACTGGACAAATCCTGAAAGGGACAGTGTGATTCTGTAACCACAGAAATAGTTTACACTATTCCACTTCTGGAATAATACAGTCGCTATGACCATTCAAAATACACATGTCATTCCCACAAAGTCAGTGATTCAGGGACACAGGTAATGTCATGGGAAGAAGACACACTTGAATAATAAATGATAATCCAAAAAAGGAAAAAAAAAAAAAAAGAGGGGGAGAAAAAAATACTCCTCACGGTGGTAAAATATGTCCTCAAATATGAAGAAAATCCTGCTGTTTTATTTTGATGGCATGTGAATAATTGAATAATAACAGACACTTCGTTAAGCTGAATAGATCACTACAAAAATGGTGTATTAACCTTATGTTGGGTTCCTTTTTGAGGACCACCCCCAACAGAGACACATGCAAAGACGGTCAAATGGTCCAGACATTCTCCCAAATTCCACCTCTTGCCAATTTGTCAGAAACAAACTGAGGAGAATGCCGCATGGATTTCAAATACCGAGGCCGTGAGGGTGGAGCCACCTGCACAGAACACAGACACGAAAGCCATGAGCAAAACCATCAGCCAGGAAATATGCCGCCTCCCTCTGGACATCTACCTAGATACGGCACCAGGAAGGCCTACAGGTGCCCTCCCTTTTTGAAGCAGAATCCCCTGGGTTGAGACATCCCTATTAAAACATATGGCATAACTGAGCCCCCGCAACTAGAGCACTCATGGTGAAAACAGGCCACGCCAAGACACCAAGACCCCTCGCTGAACTGACAATTTTTTTTTTTTAAGGCTGGCCGACTGTCCAGCAGCACCTGCACTGCCGGCACCCAGAGAAAGGTCTGCCCTCAGCCAAAGCCCAATGTTCTTATGATCCCAGCACAAGCCAGGCCGCAAGGCCTTTCCACTGGCAGAACTGCTCATCATAACGCAGCCAAGCCATAAACTATACGCTTCCCCAATGGCGTCAAGATAGCAAAAAAGTGGAGAACAAATTTTCTGGTGCCTTTTTACCAATGACACTGGCCAAGATGGCAAAAGCCTGAAGCCAATTAGAAAGTGTGGGGGATAAGCTACCAGAGACACTTCGCCGCCTCCTCTTGCTTTTGTCTGCCATACCCTTCTCTAGATTACATTTTCTCCAAAACCAAGAGGGAGAATATTTCAACATACTCCCCCTTACGGATTTTGTCCCCAACATCCTGCTTAAGATGGACCCCCAGCGGGCCCTCAAAGTACAGGTAAATCTCACACTTTGCCTCATCCAACCGCACCCCATCCTCCTTTGCTTTGAGGGGTTCCGACCCCCCCAGCCATCTCCGTCTGTGATGCAGATGTAACACTGGATTTAGAGGATGCGACTGCCTCAGTCCCAATGGCTGCGGCCCTGCAAATCAGGTGCCACCGTGTCCCTCCCCCCCCATAGATATCAGCCCTGCTGAGGGAGGTGAAGGAGGAACCACCAAGTTCACACTACCCGATGCAGGAGCACATGCACCCGCAGGGCCCTGGGATGGGGAAGAGGACCTGGCCAGGTCACAACAAGCCAATAACTCACGAAAACCTGCAAAAAATGCAGCCAAAACTGGCGCAGGGCCACGACAGATCCTGAAGAAAGTTGCAAGTCTGGGGGCGCCTGAACCTCCCACCAACCTGACGCCCCCGAAAGAACCCCATGTGGAACCCCTAAACCAACCATCCCACCCTGACATCCAGCAACAGAGTGTGACTTACCAGGCTGCAGCTGTGCTGAATCACGACTAGCCCTTCGTCCAGATGCCTGCTGGCTCTGCAAGACAGGGCACCGCTGTAGGCCGCCCATCATCTTTGCTGGTGACCTCAATGGATTCGGCAGAAGATTTCCACTAAGTCAGCGTTCCTTGTGCCCTGCGTTCTGGCAACTCTGGCTCAGGGCACCCAGAAGCATCACCGTCTGCCCCAGCCATATCTTGTAAGGACGAGCTGCGGGGTACCTTAGAACCCTCAGCTGCAGCAAGGACATTTTGTCACTTTAAAGGGGCAGATCCCCCAGCTTGAGTCTCCGGCTTCCTTCCACTGACATTACCAGGCTGCAATGGCACTGGAGGACCAGCAGAGGGTGCCTGAACCCTCCTGCAGCCCGTAGATCTATTTGCTGGTCGAGCTCCTCTCTGCACTGAAGCCACAAAGAGCAGATGGCTCCAGATCCCCGTGGCGGCGGGCAGGGGAGTAAAATGGACTTCCCTCCATGCGATCTCCAGCATCCGGGGCAGATGGTCTCCTGCCGGGAGCAGCCGAGGGGCCGTGACATCCCTCGCTGAGCATTCTCGACAGTCTCCCACACTAGGCCGCCCCCTCGCTCGGCACCTCAGCAAGGGGGGCGCCACAGGCTCCGGTACCGGAAGAGGGGGAGAGGAGAGAGTAAGCGCAGAATGTCCCTCCTCCTCGGGTCCCGCTGGTGACCAGGATTCCTCCCAGGGCCACCGCTGGGACTGGAGGCATGAAGCCCCGTAGCAGGCCCTGGAGGGTCACTATGACTGGCTCCTACCTTGCCGCTGGACCTGGGGGACAGGTGAAGGACTGAGGTGCTCAGGAGAGCAAAGCCTCCAAACAAGTTTTCGATCAGGTGGGAGAAGTAGCACGTGAGGGAACTGCTTCCAACCCCCCAGCATGTCCGATAGCTGCCGCTACAGCCACCGTGGGCCCTGATGCACCGCAGTGGCCCTGACTTGATCTAACAAGGCCTCCAAGTCGCTCATTATGTCACTTTCCTTGCAGTGGGGGGAAACCAAAGCTACCACTTCTGACTCCTTGGAACATGAGAGAACTACCTCACCACAAAGACCCTCTCATTTGAAACCTGCCCCTTCAACCTCAAATCAGGTAAGGGCTACACCCCATCAAAACACTGACCTAGCGGACCATTCCCTGACCCTGTTCCTTCCTTAGTCATGCCGCCCCTCTGTCCATTCTCCAGGTCTCACTGGATTTAAAGAACACCAGCATGACAGCCAGGCAACTAGCATTGTTGTCATATTTCATATACAGATATTGCATAATCAACAAGAAAAAAAAAAGTTACACGCATTCAAAGGCAAACTAAGCAGCAATGTTGCGCTTTGAGTCATGCGTACACAGCCTTGTAACAGCAATAACCACTGCCACACCTGCACGATATTGCAGATAAGGACTCATGCAGCTTGGCCCATTAATATTGGGCTGGCCAGCTGCCACAGATCCTTCCCCTTACATCAGTGCTGCCAGTCCTACTTCAGACAGGAAAAAGGGCAGGAGGCACAGGAGAGTGGGATTCTGCGTCACCTTTTAATATATGAATATATGTTAATGCACTGTCATAAACCTGATGTGACCAGAACTGTGTGAATGCAACAGAGTGAACCAAACATAAGTAACTGAAAGTGATTTTATTAGGATAAATGCATATAAATGTGAATAAACCACCAATACAAAACAGAGTGAGAAAAACAAATAACTAAAACAGTGACAACAAACCAACCAGTGTATATATAACAAAAAGGGATACCAGAATCGTAGTCAAGCCAGGCCAGGGTCATAAATGGGAGGTCAGCAGATGGGGGCAAGGAGAAAACAGACAGGGACAAGGAGGAAGGGATCAGGCTGCAGGACAAGGATTCAGGGATGCAGGAATAGACAGGATCAGGTACAACAGGTTCAGGATACAAGAATCAGGGTTCAGGATCAGGATAACAGGTAACAGGATGCAGGTCAGGGCTCAAGGACAATACCAGGGCAAGGTGTGTGTGCACTTGCCGGGTATTTATACTACAGCTAGTATCAAAGTCAAGTGATGCTTGTCTGCAGAAGGTAATACCTGGTCCACACAGCCATTATCCCTCCACTGGTGTACTGCGGCCCAAAGACGACAAAACACCAGCAGTAAAAAGCTCTTCTGACAGCTCCAGGAGACACCTGCTGGTGGACCTCAGTACTGCACGGCAGCAGATACTATGGCTCCTCCACCGGCTGGAACGCTGGCAACTCCTCCTCCGGCTGGAACGCTGGCAACTCCTCCTCCAGCTGGAAGCTGGCAACTCCCTCCCATGCTTTATGCTTATAATAAGCATTGTCTAAAGGACAGGACAGGACAGATCAAAGGAATAAACACTTCATTTTTTACCATTGTACCCCTTACAAAAATATTTCCTAGAAATTTTACGTATGGATGCTTACCAATTTCCTACACCAGCAGTGTCTTGCCAGAACCTAGCAGTGTTGCTCAGCCAGCCATCTGAATGAAATAGAGGTACCATTAAAAACACAAAGGATAAAAGGCCTTTAACCACTTCAGCCCCAGAAGAATTTACCCCCTTCCTGACCAGAGCACTTTGTCGCTTTAACTGACAATTGCACAGTTGTGCGACGTGGCACCCAAACAAAATTGACGTTTTTTTTCCCCACAAATAGAACTTTCTTTTGCTGGTATTTGATCACCCCTTCACTTTTTATTTTTTGCGCTATAAACAAAAAAAGCAACAATTTTGAAAAACGCATTTTTTACTTTTTGCTATAATAAATATCCCCCAAAAATATATTAAAAAAATGTTTTTCTCAGTTTAGGCCAATATATATTCTTCTACATAATTTTGGTAAAAAAAAAAAAAAAAAATTGCAATAAGCTATTGTTCGGTTTGCGCAAAAGTTATAGCGTTTACAAAATAGGAGATAGTTTTATGGCATTTTTATTAATTTTTTTTTTTAAATGGCGGCGATCAGTGATTTTTATTGTGACTGCGACATTATGGCGGACACATCGGACATTTTTGGGACCATTGTCATTTATACAGCAATCAGTGCTATACAAATGCACTGATTCCTGTGTAAATGACACTGGTAGTGAAGGGGTTAACCACTAGGTGGCAGTGTAGAGGTTAAGTGTGTCCTAGGGGCATGTTTCTAACTGTAGGGGGGATGGGCTGTGTGTGACACATCATTGATCTCTGCTCTGATGACAGGGAGCAGAGAACAGTGACACTGTCACTAGGCAGAACGGGGAGATGCTTGTTTACATTAGCATCTCCCCATTCTTCCACCCCATGAGGCGATCACGGGTATCCCCGCAACGATCGAGTCTGCGGGACCCGCGACTCGACTCAAGGAGCTTACCGCAGGCATGCGGGCGCCCGCTGGCTGCCATTTTAAAGGGGAACGTACAGGTACATGATTCTGCATGTACGTGCCCTTCTGCCGCAGTATATCTACATGAGGTGGTTGGCAAGCGGTTAAAACAAGTTAACACATCAACTCCACTCTAAGGCCTGGTTCACATGGATGTGACAATCAGACATTGCAAAACCATGAAATGCATTCCTGGCTGGGTTCTTGAAGAACCAGCAGTGAATCAACCAATATTTTTATAATCCCTTTAACTACTCTAGGGTCTGAGGAAAAAAAAAATTATGCTGCGCTAATGGGAACAAAGCCTGCAACCAACAGAAAATAATTTGCATTCTTCACTGCACCAGGGCAGAAATAAAATGACCAGCGGAGGGGAGTCACTGGCATTGTATATAAATACCACTAGAAAGGGCTTCAGGGCTCTACATGGGGCTAAAGTGCCCCCGAGAACAAAATAATGTGCAATCTGTTTAACTGCCTTAGTGGAGCTTAACAGTAAAACCAACCATTTAAACCTATTTGTGTTAAATGGGAATGGCATGTGTTAAACCTTTTCTCCTAAAGGCATAAGTATTCTAAAACACAATACCAAAAAGTGTGACCCAAGAATAAAAGAGTATTAATGTTGGCCTGGTCCAAAGTATTTGTTGACTCTAGTATGGTGCCCTCATACTCTAACCAAGAAACACCAAGGAGCATTCCAAATAAACCCTCTGTATTCCCAAGAAGAAAGAATGTGCAGTCAAAGAATCCTCCCATTCCCATCATGAGCCTTGATTGAGCCTCTAGACCAACTTCCAAGCCGCACTGCAGCAGAGGGTAAAAAGACTGAAACAGCCCTAGAACCGACCTTCATGAAGGACTGGGCACTCGCCCCCCCAATCCAGCAAGGACTGAGACTGACCCAGTCTCCAAGTCCTCCACTACAGAGAAGCCCATCGACCAGCCCAGTTTCCAAATCACAGCACGTAATAGGAATAGCAAGAGTCTCAGAGTAGCAGACCCTTTTACTTGCAAAGAGCAGGGGCTCTCTGGAGACTTTCCCAAGAGGTTTCAGAGTAAAATAAATGTTCAGCCATCTATCCCTGTATATGACAGAAAAAGCTCCTAGAAACCGGTAACCAGCAAGGTAAGCACAAAATGTGGATTAAAGAGGCCAAGAGAGTCTGAAGTAGCAATGTTGCAGTGCAAACTTCAACCCACAAGAACATTTCTACCAAGGGACATTCGTCTGAACAAGAACTTTGCTCTTAGACCCCAAAATCTAAGGGTTATGATAGAGTTATGATTACAAACTCTGGTGAAACCTAGCAAACCAAGCTAGACTATCATCCTAAATTAATTTGTGGGTCCACATAAGTGTGTGGCTAACCCAAGCCAAGAGTTAGAACAAAAGCTCAGAACTCTGGTGAAACCTAGCAAACCAAGCTAGGCCTTCATCCGTTATGAGTTTTGGTACCCACCATCCACAAATGCTGCAGGACAAAAAGGGATTCCATCATGCTTGGAGTGTTCAGCCTTCAACTTGCTTGAAGTGGTCAAGGCTTCCATTAATGGAAAAAGATAACATTTTTTAATGGCAATGTGTCTACTTAAGGAAATAAAATTTGAGGTTAAGGTTAATAAAGTTAAAAAATGTCATGAAAAAAGCTCACTGCCAACCCAAAATTGACCTGCTGTTATGCTTAACACCTGGCTTCATGAGTTTCAGGTCACCTTTAAGTGGGCAGATCATGAAAGTCTAGAAGAAGTATTTCTGCACACTTGTCCTGGTTAAGAGTATCGGTATGACAGCCAAGCAACTGAAACTTCCAGGAGAAACCCATAATATAAGCCTCTATGGTTTCCTATGCTTAGGCCTAAATTTTAAATTGGGTAACTTATTGCATTTTCCCCTAAAATTAACTTTGAATGTGTTTTTTTAACTGAAATTGTATTTCCTAGTCCCCTGCAGTAATATCGTGTGACAAACTGGAACTACCACAACTTTTTTCTCTAGGGTGTCTGCTTTCAGAAAATATATATTATTTTGGTGGTGGTTATGTAATCTTCAGGCCTTTAACCTGTGCAAAAACAAACTGCTTTGGCTATGAAAGGGTTAAAAAGGATAAGCTCACCTTCAGGAACATGTTACACGTTCCACCCATAAACTTTAAGTTTAAAAAACCGGCACCTAACTATCTGGCTCCTACAGAACTACAGAACTCCTACAGAACTGCACACAGGGAGTTAGTTTTCTTTAGGTTTTTATTCCTATACGCATTAGTTTTACTAAGACTGAAGTTATAGCTGGCTATTGTAGCAATATCTGTCAATGCAATTGCAGCAACCTTTCATACCCAAGTATTAAATGTCTACAGCAGGGGTCTCCAAACTTTCTAAATTAACAGTAAATTGACCTTGAGAATCTAGGGGGGCTGGAATGTGCCAACTGAGCATAAACCATGCCAAATCATTAGGTATTAGGGGAGAAATAGTTGGTGTCATGGGAGAAACAGTGCCCCATGTTTGTGAGTGGAAGAGATACTGTCTCATTGTCAGTGGCAGGAATTATGCCTCAGGGCCCAGATAAGGCAAGCAAAGGATCACATCAGGCCCCAGTGAGACCATTGGTTTATTGTAACCCAACTAGTTTGAGGAACTGCTTTCAGGATAAAAAAATGAATAAAAACCAAGCGCTGATGTGGATAGATATGTGTGATATAAATAAATTGTGCTTAAAAATATATATATACCAATATAGTTAGTGCTATGAAAAAATCAGTAAATTAAAGCTGCTATCAATATAGGGTGATCAGATAACCAAACAAATAGTACTAAGTATAAAATTGATGCGCTTTAAATAAATAGTGCACAATATGCTGCTGCGACTAAGCTTAAATCCAGGAATAAAAAATGCATACATGTGAATAAAATAAATTAATAATTATGGTGCTAATACATGTGTTAAAATTGCCAAAATAAATCTTCAAATTGGTGATGTGACGGTGAGTATAAATAAAATAATAATGACACTCTAAATACAATGTCCAGGCAGAGATAAATAGTGGGAGAAAGTAAAAATAACAGTTCCTTCCCTTAATCCAGATTGATTGACTCACTGGGTTAGATCGTTTGTACCAGGATATTTAGTTTTTCTTGTATCCCACTTCAGAATTTACACTGCTGGTGATTCGGCTCTCAGGATAAAGGTTTTATGCAAAGCAAGCAAAGAAAAAATAGATCATTGTGCAGTGAACTTACTAGATAGTACATAAGCAAAACAGGGACAAAAGATACACTCACAAACTCCCGGTCTATTAGAAGCATTCAAATAAGCAGATTGCAGTCAGCCGCTGTGGACGAGGTTTCCCATAGAGAAACAGCTGCTGTTAACCTTCAGGTGTATTGCAGCACTGAACGTCCTAAGCTCCTCCCACGCGTTACATCACTGACACGTGACTTTTTCAAAACTCATAACTCAATTAGCAATTTAATTAATTTAATTAATTTAACACTGGGTCCACATAAATGTGTGGCTAAACCCAAACAACTCCCAAGTGTTTGTATGGGAACCTACTATTTGAAGCTGCAGGGCCACAGAGGAAATTCCACGTTGCTTTGAGCTTTTCATTCCCAGTAGGAGCTAAAGAACAAAGCAAAAACAAAAATGGCATGCCCACTGAAATCGAAAGCATATATCAAAATAGCTACCATAAACTTATGAGAAATGTGGGCTCTAGCATTGCTGACCTACTGACAATGCTGGCTTCCTAGAGCTTGTTGTCACTTACCCCCGTCAAGTATGCAGATCTTGGTTAAAAGCCCCAATCTGCATACTTGTCTGGATTTAAAGAACACCAGCATGACAGCCCGGCAACTAGTATTGTCAAACATCAAATCATTTCATATACAAATATTGCTTTATCAAGAATGAAAAGTTAATGCATTCAAAATGCAAAATAAGCAGCAATGTTGCGCTTTGAGTCATGCATACACAGCCTTGCAACACAAAGAGGAATAACCACTGCCACACCTGCATGATATTGCAGATTAAGACACATGCAGCTTAGCCTATTATATTGGGCTGGCCAGTAAGGATGAGCTCAGGCGTGTTTGTAACCCGCACATGCAGAGGCCGCCAGGAAGTCAGCACTGCACAGTAATAATCGCAGGCAGCGAGACATTTTCCCAATCTACGGCTGCAGAGATCGAGAAATGTCTCACTGCCTATGATTATTGCTGTGCAGTGCCGACTTCCTGGAAGGCTCTGCATGTGCAGGCTGTGAACACGCCTGAGCTCATCCTTACTGGCCAGAGTCACAGATCCTTCCCCTTACGTCAGTGCTGCCAGTCCAACTTCAGAAGGCAGGAGGGTTGGAGTCTGGTCACATTTTCAGGTTAAGTGGCTGATTAGTTGCTAGGATAAGGGGTAGTCCTAGAAAGGAGCCACTAGCAACATGAAAAGTTGGCCAGCTTCTGCACCCCGTCCAGACACACTATGGGAGTGAAGAGAGTGAAGAGGGGGGGAAAGAGAGTGAAGAGGGGGGAAGAGAGTGAAGAGGGGGGAAAGAGAGTGAAGAGGGGGGGAGAGAGTGAGGGAGGGGAAAGAGAGTGAAGGGGGAAGAGAGTGAAGAGGGGGGGAAAGAGAGTCAAGGGGGGAGAAAGAGAAAGTGAGAGGGGGGGGGAGTAGAGAGAGAGAGGGGGGAAGAGAGAAAAGGGAAGAGGGGGGGAGAAGAGCATGCATCTCACAAAGACAGAGAGAGAGAGAGAGAGAGAGAGAGAGAGAGAGAGAGAGACAGACAGAGAGAGAGACAGAGAGAGACACACAGAGAGAGACACAGAGAGAGAGAGACACAGAGAGAGAGAGAGAGAGACAAGAGAAGAGGGGAAGAGAGAGGGGGAGAGAGAGAGAAGAGAGAGAGAGGGAGAAGAGAGAGAGGGGGAAGAGAGAGAGAGAGAGAAGAGAGAGAGGGGGAAGAGAGAGAGAGAAGAGAGAGAGGGGGAAGAGAGAGAGAAGAGAGAGGGGGAGAGAGAGAGGGGGAAGAGAGAGAGAAGAGAGAGAGGGAGGAAGAGAGAGAGAAGAGAGAAGAGGGGAAGAGAGAGAGAGGGGAAGAGAGAGAGAAGAGAGAGGGGGAAGAGAGAGAGGGGGGAGAGGGGGAGAAGAGAGGGGGGAATAGAGAGAGAGAAGAGAGAGAGGAGGAAGAGAGGGAGAAGAGAGAGGGGGGAGAAAGAGAAGAGAGAGGGGGGAAGAGAGAGAGAGAAGAGAGAGGGGGGAAGAAAAAGAGAAGAGAGAGGGGGGAAGAAAGAGAGAAGAGAGAGGGGGGAAGAGAGGGAGAAGAGAGAGGAGAGAATTGAGAAGAGAGGGGGGAGAAGAGAAAAGAGAAGAGAGAGGGGGAAGAGAGGGAAGAGAGAGAAGAGAGAGGGGGAGAAGCGAGAGAAGAGAGAGGGGGAGAAGAGAGAGGGGGAGAAGAGAGAGGGGGAGGGGGAGAAGAGAGAAGAGAGAGGGGGAGAAGAGAGAGAAGAGAGAGGGGGAGAAGAGAGAGAAGAGAGAGGGGGAGAAGAGAGAGGGGGGAGAAGAGAGAGGGGGAGAAGAGAGAGGGGGGAAGGGGAGAAGAGAGAAGAGAGAGGGGGGGAGAGAGAGGGGGAAGAGAGAGAGAAGAGAGAGGGGGGAAGAGAGAGAAGAGGGGGGAGAGAGAGAGAAGAGAGAGGGGGGAGAGAGAGAAGAGAGAAGATAGACAGAAGAGAGAGGGGGGAAGAGAGAGAGAATAGAGAGGAGGAAAAGAGAGAGAGAGAAGATAGAAGAGAGAAGAGAGAGGGGGAGAAGAGAGAAGAGAAGAGAGAGAAGAGAGAAGAGAGAGAAGAGAAAGAGGGGGAAGAGAGAGGGGGAGAAGAGAGAGAAGAGAGAGGGGGGGGAGAGAAGAGAGAGGGGGAGAAGAGAGAAGGGGAAGAGAGAAAAGAGAAGAGAGGGGGGAAGATAGAGAGAAGAGAGAGGAGGGGAGAGAGAGAGAAGGGGGGAAGAGAGAGAGAAGAGAGAGGGGGGAAGAGAGAGAGGAGAGAGAGGGGGAGAGAGAGAAGAGAGAGTGGGGGAGAGAAGAGAGAGGGGGAAGAAAGAGAGAAGAGGGAGGAGGAAGAAACAGAGTAGAGAGAGGGGGGGAGAAAGTGAGAAGAGAGAGGGAGAGAAGAGAGAGGGGGGAAGAGAGAGGGGGAAGAGAAAGGGGGGAAGAGAGGGGGAAGAGAGAGAGAAGAGAGAGGGGAGAAGAGAGAAGAGAGAGGGGAGAAGAGAGAAGAGAGAGGGGGAGAAGAGAGAAGAGAGAGGGGAGAAGAGAGAGAAGAGAGAGGGGGAGAAGAGAGAGAAGAGAGAGGGCGAGAACAGAGAGGGGGAGAGGGGGAGAAGAGAGAGGGGGAGAAGAGAGAGAAGAGAGAGGGGGAGGAGAGAGAGAAGAGAGAGGGGGAGGAGAGAGAGAAGAGAGAGGGGGAGGAGAGAGAGAAGAGAGAGGGGGAGGAGAGAGAGAAGGGGGGGAAGAGAGAGAAGAGAGAGGGGGAGAAGAGAAGAAGAGGAGAACAGGAGAAGAAGGAGGGAGGAGGAGGGGAAGGAGAGAAGCATGCTTCCCACAAATTCAGGGGGAAGAAGGAAGAAGGAGGGTGGAAAGGAAGAAAGGAAGAAGGAAGAAGGAGGAGGGCGGGAAGGAAGAAAGGAAGAAAGGAAGAAAGGAAGAAGGAAGAAGGAAGAAGGAAGAAGAAGGAAGAAGAAAGAAGGAGGAGGACAGGAAGGAAGAAGGAAGAAGGAGGAGGGCAGGAAGGAAGAAGGAGGAGGGCAGGAAGGAAGAAGGAAGAAGGAGGAGGGCAGGAAGGAAGAAGGAAGGAGGAAGAAGGAGGAAGGGAAGAAGGAGGAGGGCGGGAAGGGAAGAAGGGAAGAAAGGAAGAAGGAGGAGGGCGGGAAGGGAAGAAGGGAAGAAGGGAGAGGGCAGGAAGGAAGAAGGAAGAAGGAGGAGGAGGGCGGTAAGAAGGAGGAGGGCAGGAAGAAGGAGGAGGGTGGAAAGGAAGAAGAAGGAGGGCGTGAAGGAAGAAGGAAGAAGGAGGAGGGCGGGAAGAAGGAGGAGGAGGGCAGGAAGGAAGAAGGAAGAAGGAAGGGGGCGGGAAGAAGGAGGAAGAAGGAAGAAGGAGGAAGGAAGAAGGAGGAGGGCGCGAAGAAGAAGGGAGGGAGGGCAAAAGAAGAAGGGAGGGAGGGAGGATGAAAGAAGAAGGGAGGGAGGGAGGATGAAAGAAGAAGGGAGGGAGGGAGGACGAAAGAAGAAGGGAGGGAGGGAGGATGAAAGGAGGGAGGGAGGAAAGGAGGACAGAGGAAGGGAGGGAGGACGGAGGGAGGGAGGGAGGATGAAGGGAGGACGAAGGGAGGACGGAGGGAGGAAGGAGGGAGGAAGGAAGAAGGGAGGAAGAAGGGAGGAAGGAGGGAGGAAGAAGAAAGAAAGGGAGGAAGAAGGGAGGGAGGAGGAAGAAGGGAGGGAGGGGGAAGAAGAGAGGGAGGGGGAAGAAGGGAGGGAGGAGGAAGAAGGGAGGGAGGGGGAAGAAGGTAGGGAGGAGGAAGAAGGGAGGGAGGAGGAAGAAGGGAGGAGGAAGAAGAAGGGAGGAGGAAGAAGAGGAAGAGAGAAGCATGCTTCCCACAAGTTCACAATAGAGGGGGGGAGCCATGCTTCCCACAAGTTCACAATAGAGGGGGGGAGCCATGCTTCCCACAAGTTCACAATAGAGGGGGGGCATGCTTCCCACAAGTTCACAATAGAGGGGGGCATGCTTCCCACAAGTTCACAATAGAGGGGGGGAGCCATGTCAAAAGACAGATATTTGCACAGGTATTTATGGGTAATCAGCCTTTTTTTTCCTCACCTAACTTTATTTGTTTTAGAACCAAACTGACATAGCTCACAAACTTTCAGAAAGGTTTAAAAACACATTTTTCTTTTGAAATCAATGCCCAGATGTGTCACTATTCCTGGACAGGTGCAGAGAATGGGAAGTAAAATGTAAAATAAAAGTAACAAAAAAAAGTCACGTTGAACTAGAAACCTAAAAGGTCAGCTGACACAGCCTTAACTTTAACCCCTTATTTCCCAGTTTGTGTTTTTGCATTACCCTAATGAAACAGGTCCAAAAGTTTTTGTTTGAGCCTGGGTTCACACTGGTGCATCCTAAACACCACATGTGATTCGCACAGCATGCCAGTGTACATCACATGCGATGTCTGTGTGGTGCGATTTGAGCCAATGTATGGCTCAAATCGCATCTGCCCCAAAATGGTGCAGGACCCTTTTGTTTTCCAAATTTGAATCGCATTGCATAGGTGTTCATGCGCACCCATGTGATGCAATTATGGCAATCACATTATGTTTTGCAATCTGTTTCAGGTGTTGTTAATCTAACATTGACACCCACAGCAGATCGCATGGACACCTTGCAATTGCTATGCAGTGCGATGTGATGCTGGAAAACGCGGCAAATCTTGTGCATTTCCCGCATCATATCAGTGTGTACCGGAGCCTTATGGTTTACAGAATTGGAAAAAGAAAAAAAAAAAAAGAAGGTTTGTCACAGGTACAGTAAATGCCGGTTAAAATTAGTGCACTCTGTGAGATCGCAGTGCAAATCAAATACAAAGTCTGTGTGATGCGATTTCAGCCATAAAGATAGTATGGCTGAATTCACATCGCATTTGGATCAAACTCACAGAGGACCCTTTTTTTGGTACGCAACAGTATCAGATCGCATGGGTGTTCACACCCATGTGATGCAATTAATGTCTGAACTGTCAGTTCGCAGTGCGATATGCGAACTGAAATGGGGGTGGCATTAACATTGTATTGATACTCCCAGCAGTTTGCATATGGCAGTGTGAGCTGCCTTGCGAGTCAGTTGAGATGTGGGAACTCGCAGTGGATTTGAAGGGGTACTAACTCATACAATTAAGTTGCACCGTATAGCATACCTCCCAACTTTTTAATGAGGGACATTTCATGGAGATCGTGACGGCGTGCTGCAGCAAAAAAAGTGCATGGTCAAACATGAGAGGGGCTTAACCAATTCAGCCCCGGAAGGTTTTACCCCCTTCCTGACCAGAGCACTTTTTACAATTTGGCACTGCGTCGCTTTAACTACTAATTGCGTGGTCATGCAATGTTGTACCCAAACGAAATTTGCGTCCTTTTTTCCCACAAATAGAGCTCTCTTTTAATGGTATTTGATCACCTCTGATGTTTTTATTTTTTGCGCTATAAATGGAAAAAGACCTAAAATTTAAAAAAAAAAAATTCTACTTTTCGTTATAAAAAAAATCCGATAGACTCAGCCACATGTCTTTGGTAAAAAAAAAATGTCAATAAGTGTATATTTATTGGTTTGCGCAAAAGTTATAGCATCTACAAACTAGGGTACATTTTCTGGAATTTACACAGCTTTTAGTTTATGACTGCCCATCTAATTTCTTGAGGTGCTAAAATGGCAGGGCAGTACAACCCCCCCCAAATCACCTCATTTTGCAAAGTAGACACCCCAAGGAAATTGCTGAGAGGCATGTTGAGCCCATTGAATATTTTATTTATTGTCCCAAGTGATTGAATAATGACAAAAAAAATATTTTACAAAAGTTGTCACTAAATGACATATTGCTCACACATGCAGAATTGCACCCCAAAATACATTTTGCTGCTTCTCCTGAGTATGGGATACCACATGTGTGGGGCATAAATTTTTGATTTCACTCCTCACTACCTATCACAGTTTTGAAGGCCATAAAATGCCAAGATGGCACAACCCTCCCCCAAATGACCCCATTTTGGAAAGTAGACACCCCAAGCTATTTGCTGAGAGGCATGTTGAGTCCATGGAATATTTTATATTTTGCCACAAGTTGCGGTAAAATGACAAACTTTTTTTTTGTATAAAGTTGTCACTAAATGATATATTGCTCAAACATGCCATGGGCATATGTGGAATTGCACCCCAAAATACATTCTGCTGCTTCTCCTGAGTACAGGTATACCACATGTGTGGGACTTTTTGGGAGCCTAGCTGCGTACGGGGCCCGAAATACAAGCACCGCCTTCAGGATTTCTAAGGTCGTAAACTTTTCATTTCACTCCTCACTACCTATCACAGTTTTGAAGGCCATAAAATGCCCAGATGGCACAACCCCACCCCCCCACCACCCAAATGACCCCATTTTGGAAAGTATACATCCCAAGATATTTGCTGAAAGGCATGTTGAGTCCATGGAATATTTTATATTTTGCCACAAGTTGCAGGAAAATGACAAACTTTTTTTGTTTTGCACAAAGTTGTCACTAAATGATATATTGCTCAAACATGCCATGGGCATATGTGGAATTACACCCCAAAATACATTCTGCTGCTTCTCCTGAGTATGGCGATACCACAAGTGTGGGACTTTTTGGGAGCCTAGCTGCATACGGGGCCCCGAAAACCAATCACCGCCTTCAGGATTTCTAAGGGCGTACATTTTTGATTTCACTCCTCACTACCTATTAAAATTTCGAAGGCCAAAACATGGCACAAACCCCCCAAATGACCCCATTTTGGAAAGTAGACACCCCAAGCTCTTTGTTGAGAGGCATGGTGAGTATTTTGCAGCTCTCATTTGTTTTTGAAAATGAAGAAAGAAAAGAAAAATGTATTTTTTTTTCTTTTTTCAATTTTCAAAACTTTGTGACAAAGTAAGGTCTGCAAAATACTCACCATACCTCTCAGCAAATAGATTGGGGTGTCTACTTTCCAAAATGGTTTCATTTGGGGGGGGGGGGGGGGTTGTGCCATCTAGGCATTCCATGGCCTCCAAAACTATGATAGGCAGTAAGGAGTGAAATCAAAAATGTACACCCTTACAAACCCTGAAGGTGGTGCTTGGTTTTCAGGTTCCAGAAAATTTGTCTTTTTCCTGCAACTTGTGTCACAATATAAAATATTCCATGGACTCGACATGCCTCTTAGCAAATAGCTTGGGGTGTCTACTTTCCAAAATTGGGTAATTTGGGGGGTTTTGAACTGTCCTGGCATTTTATACACAACATTTAGAAGCTTATGTCACACATCACCCAATCTTCTAACCACTTGAAGACAAAGCCCTTTCTGACACTTTTTGTTTACATGAAAAAATATTTTTTTTTTTTAAAGAAAATTACTTTGAACCCCCACACATTATATATTTTTTTTTAAAGCAAAGGCCCTACAGATTAAAATGGTGGGTGTTTAATTTTTTTTTTTTCAAACAGTATTTGCGCAGCGATTTTTCAAACGCTTTTTTTGGGAAGAAACACACTTTTTAAAAATTTTAATGCCATAAAAAAAACTATATTGCCCAAATGTTTGATGAAATAAAAATGATGATCTTAGGCCAGGTACATGGATACCAGACACGACATGCTTTAAAATTGCGCACAAATGTGAAGTGGTGACAAACTACATACATTTTTAAAAGCCTTTAAAAGCCTTTACAGGTTACCAATATAGATTTACAGATAGAGGTCTACTGTTAAAATGATTGCCCTCGATCTGACCTTCGCGGTGATACCTCACATGCATTGTGCAATTGCTGTTTACATTTGACGCCAGACCGACACTTGCGTTCACCTTTGCACGAGAGCAGGGGGGGACAGGGGTGCTTTTTTTTTTCTTAATTTTTTTTTTTGCTTTTTTTATCTTATTTTTAAACTGTTTCTTTCATTTTTTTAAATCATTTTTATTAGTATCTCAGGGAATGTAAATATCCCCTATGACAGCAATAGGTAGTGACAGGTACTCTTTTTTGAAAAAATTGGGGTCTATTAGACCCTAGATCTCTCCTCTGCCCTCAAAGCATCTGGCCACACCAAGATTGGTGTAATAAAATGCTTTCCCAATTTCCCAATGGCGCTGTTTGCATCCGGCGAAATCTAAGTCATGAAATGCTTGTAGCTTCCGGTTTCTTAGGCCATAGAGATGATTGGAGCCATTCTGGTCTCTGATCAGCTCTATGGTCAGCTGGCCAAATCACTGGCTGCATTCTCGGGTTCCCTGTTGGGACAGGAGAGGCAGAGAAAACCATAGAAGACAGTGGGAGGGGGGGACATTCCCTCCCACTGCCTGTAAAAGCAGTCTAGAGGCTAATTAGCCACTAGGATTGCTTTTACATGAAAGCTGACCGCTGGCTGAAAAGAATGATACCAAGATGATACCTAAACCTGCAGGCATTATTCTGGTAAACCCAATCAAATTCCGACAACATACCAGTATGTTGCTGGTCCTTGTTGGGTATATATTGTAATCTTTTTTTTCATGCAGCCTGTGGGCTGAACGGAAAAAAAAGAGATTGATCGGTGGGTATGCCCACCATTAGAATACCTCCCTTCATCCACCCACTTCTAATGATGGGCAATTGGGCATACATGCACCATTTATATATGCCGAAGCATGGGGGCATCCGCCCCAAAAGTTAGAAGCAAATCGCTCCTCCGCCCCTGCTGCCCCCATGCTTTGGCATATATGCTCTTTTTTTTAACTGTGGTCGTGAAATCACCCCCTACAGCGCTGTAGTCATGGCTTTATGTATCATGGGAGCAAACGCTGTTGCTGTCAAGATGAATAAATCTGTGCTGCAACTGAATGCCGTACCTGCTAAGCAAATGATGGTTAACAATAAAACAAAGTAACATTACAGTATTACAGTAAGACATACCATACCTACAAAGCAAATACAAAAAAAAATAGTAAAAAATAAAACATTTTTTAATGCAACCTGTGCCTAAAATATATATGCCGAAGCATGGGGGTATCCACCCGCAAAAGGTAGGAGCAAATCGCTCCTCCGCCTCTGCTGCCCCCATGCTTCGGCATATATATATATATATATATATATATAGCTCTCTCGTTCACTTCCGGGTAGCGGCGTGCGCTCTGCGTATACGCAGACCCGATACGAAGTCGAGGCTTGGTTCGCACATGCACGCGAGCGTCTCGCATCTGACGCAGTCGATAATGTCACGGGCACCACTTTTAAAAAAGTGTGGAAAGCTTACAGAGCCCCAGGAATCATCGTGGGTGATACGGCAACTTCCCGGGGCAACTATCTTGGCAGTTCAAGTTTCCTATTGTGTTGATACCATGGACTCCTCACTGCCCCCTAGTGGCCAGCCCGCTTTTAGCATGTATGTTTGCAGTTATGCTTTTCTGCCTGTACAAGGATTGAGAGTAGGATTTTAGGACACTAGCTGATTCCTGTCTCTATCTTTTCTGTGCTTCCTTCCTTACAGGCCTTCTAGGTCTGATCCACACCGTAGTTCCCATAAAGGAAGTGGGTCATCAAAATCACACCACCGGCAATCTTCCTCCAGGTCTAGCCATCATAAATCTCCTTCCAGATCTGAACAGCGCAGTAAAAATCCTCCCCACCCCCCTTCATCTAGCAAGAGATCAGAAAAATCATGCTGGGGGTGCAGGATGCTTGTTCCAGTAGACAAATCTCTCTGTGATCACTGCTTCTTTAAAGCTGCAGATGGGAGGGATGGTGCAGACCAGCATTTAGAATCTATGGTGAGGCGGGTTGTGAAAGAATCTCTACAGGAAAGAGAGGCTCAACAACCCTGTGATTCCCCATCAGACCCATTATGTCCTCCAGTGGGAGATGGTTCAGTACATGAGACATGGGAGTCTTCCCAGCCAAGTCGCCATTCTGCTCCTATTTCAGACAGTGAATCGGATCTGGAAGATCCTGGCGTGGGGTTTGAATACGCTTTAGTCCCTTATTTGGTGAAAGCAGTGAGAGAGGCCCTGAAGTGGGAAGACCCTGTTACTTCCCCCCCAAAACAGAGAAAATTTTTCAAGCAACTCAATAAGGAGCGTCAATATTTTCCATTTCTCTCTGAGCTGGGCGACATCATATCTAAGGAATGAAGCAAGATGGACAAAAAGAGTTCCATGCAATCAAAAGTCTTGAAACTGTATCCTTTTTAAGGAAGAGGAAGTAAAACACCTTGAGTCAGCTCCTTTGGTGGATGCAGCACTGATGAGACTAGCAAGATATGTAACTCTTCCCTTAGAAGACACTGTATCTTTTAAAGATCCTCTGGAAAGACAAATTAATTCAGATCTAAAAAGGATTTACCTGACGTCAGGAATGGCATGCAAGCCAGTATTTGCGATAGCTGCAGTATTCAAAGCTATAGAATCTTGGTCTGATAATGTGGATGAGTTCCTAAGAGGTATCTCTATTGAAACAGCTAAAGATTCTCCTATCCAGGAGATCAAGCTGGTGTCGGCTTTTCTTGGGGAGGCCACTATTGATGTCATCCGCCTGATGTCCCGGGTTATGTTGGCGGCTGTTTCAGCACGTCGTGCCTTATGGCTCGATCCATGGTTGGCGGATCCGGCTTCCAAACAAGCTTGGTGTCGAATTCCTTTTGAAGGAACTTCATTATTTGGCAACAAGCTTGATAGTGCCATAACCCGGGCCACAGGTGGTAAGTCTGGTTTCCTCCCTCAAGACCGATGCCTACAAAATCAGAAACGCACTTTTTCTAGAAGACAAATTTCTGATCACACTAGGGATGCGCGCAGCTACAGGCCTGGTTGGGAGTTTTCAAGGTCCTGGAAATCCATGCAGTACTCTTTCAAAAGACCCACAAAAGGTGGTTACTCTGGCAACCAGGATTCCACTAAGTCCTTTTGAGATTGGGCCCACTCAGGCATGCCAGGTGGGGGCTCGTCTTCACCATTTCAGGCATGTCTGGGCGGCCTCAATCCGGGATTACTGGACCATCAAGATGGTCTCCTCCATGCACAAGTGGGTCTTCAACATCACCCCAAGACTCAGATTTGTTCCTACATCTCTTCCAGGTTCAGAAGAGAAAAAGCAGGTCCTGTTAACCTACGTGAATTGTTTATTGGATCAAGGCGCAGCCATCCCTGTTCCAGAAAACGAACGAGGCAAAGGCATGTATTCTCCTCTGTTCATGATACAAAAGAAAAACGGTACATGGAGGCCAGTCATAGACTTAACTCATCTAATTTCCTTTATCCGGAAGGAAAAGTTCAAAATGGAATCCTTACTTACAATTCAACAGTCTGTACATCCGGGAGACTGGTTGATTTCAATCGATCTAAAAGATGCCTACTTTCATGTGCCGGTGGCAATGGACTTACAACAGTTCCTACGCATTGCGGTAGGTGATCAGCATCTGCAATTCACGTGTCTACCCTTTGGTCTAATGACGTCACCTCAGGTCTTTTCCAAGGTCCTATTGTCTGTTGTGGCTCTTTTTCGTGTCAAAGGGGTTCGTCTCCACCACTATCTAGACGACCTACTTCTCTTAGCTGAAAACAAAGACCAATTTTTAGAGCACAAGAGCTTAGTCATTTTCACCCTGCAAGAATTTGGGTGGCTCCTTAATCTAGAGAAGAGCCATCTAGGGTCAACACAATCCCTTGTGTTTCTAGGGGCTCACTTCAACACATTGGAAGGCACCATCTCCCTTCCAGAAGAGAAGATTGGAGTGATTCTAAACAGAGTACACGCAGCCCTGGCATCATCTTACCTCTCTGCTCTCCAATGCCTGAAAGTAATTGGCACAATGACAGCCACCATTCCTATGGTGAAATGGGCCCAATGACATACACGGCCCTTAAAAAAAGGGTTCCTTCAACAATGGGATCCTTACAGCCAAATCCAGCGCATACACATTACTCCAACCATGAGAACGTCTCTCCTTTGGTGGCTTCAAGGGAAAAACCTGCGCAGTCACCATTCAATCATTCCCATCTCATGGGTCACAATAACATCGGATGCCAGCAATCAGGAATGGGGCGCTCACTGCCTTTCAGATGTGGCTCAGGGCAGATGGAATTCCCCTTCTCAAGGGATTGTCTCCAACATACTGGAGCTGAGGGCCACCTTTCAGGCACTCCTGTCATTTTGCTATCTAATAATGAATTCATCAGTAATGCTAGGGTTGGACAATACAACTGTGGTGGCTTACATAAAGAAGCAGGGTGGAATTCGCAGCTAGTCCCTGATACAGGAAGTAAAGCCAATAATGAGTTGGGCTCAGAAGAAACTTGTCCAACATCTCTGCGGTTTACATTCCAGGGATTCAGAATGTACAGGCGGACTTCCTCTCTCGTGTTCAAATGGACAACAACGAGTGGTCTCTCCACAGAGAGGTGTTCGATTGGCTTCTGACCCTGGGAGTGTCTCCAGAGGTTGATCTGTTTGCTTCCCCATGCAATCACAAAATGCCCAAATATTATTTGAGGTCCAGAGATCCTCAGGCATATGGGATAGATGCTCTCTCAGATCAGTGGAGGTTTCAGAAGGCCTATGCCTTCCCTCCGGTACCAGTGATTCTGCATTTTCTCCAGAGGCTCAGAACAGAGAAGGTGGAGATCATTGCAGTGATTCCTTTCTGGCCCAACAGGCCTTGGTTCCCTCTGTTATCACTCCTCAGCTATCAAGACCCAGTTCCCCTACCTCTCAGGCCGGATCTACTGTCTCAAGGCACGACGTTACACCCGTGTCCATCCTGCCTACACCTCAGGGTGTGGTTCTTGAGAGGGGAAGGCTCAAAGCTCTAGGTTGTCCTGAAGAAGCTATTCCAACACTTCTCAGTGCCAGAAGGAAAAGTACTAATAGGGTATATGAGCATATATGGTCTAGATTTACTGATCATATGTCTTCCAGGTCGAATCCTTGTAGCTCTCCAGCAGTACAAGACAAACTGAGCTTTCTTCAATCAGGACTTGACTTGTCTTTAGCAGTCAGCTCACTAAGAGTTCAAGTGTCAGCCATCTCGGCCTTCACAGGAGTTTCATGGGCAAATCATGCTTTGGTCCGTTAGTTCTTTAAAGGAGCCATCAGGCTTAGACCTCAAAAAAGACCTCCCTCTTGTCTTGGATTTGCTCTCCAATCTCGGATCAGATCCTGGCAAACCTCTTTCCACCAGAGACCTCATGATCAATACCACTTTCTTGGTAGCTGTGACTTTGGCCAAAAGAGTTTCAGAAATTAGAAATTTGGGTTCAGAGGAGGCTTTTCTGACTTTTTTTCCCAGACAGAGCAGTGTTGATTCCCATGTTAGGGTCAAAACCTAAAGTGACCTCAGTCTTTCACGAAAACCAAGAGATTGTGCTTCCTACTTTTAAAACAACAGATAATCAGGATGTTCATCCTCTTGATGTAGGCCGAACTCTAAAACAATACCAGGAGGTCACGGCTCCTTTCAGATGAACAGATTCTCTTTTCGTCCTTCTCCATGGTAAAAACAAGGGAATGCGAGCTTCGGTCAGATCAATTTCTTCCTGGATTGTGCAGACCATTCAGAGGGCATACAAGGCAAAGGGCTTGGCTCCTCCAGAGGGAGTGACGGCTCATTCGACCCGGAGTATCTCGACCTCTTGGGCAGCTTCTCGGCATGTCGCACCTGAAATCATTTGTAGAGCGGCCTCTTGGTCTTCTATTAACACATTTGTCTCTCACTACTGTGTTGAACCAGCTGTTCTGTCATCCATTAATTTTGGTTTACAAGTATTGTCGGTTGACAAATTAAATAAATTTTGGTTTCTTTGCTCAAGCATTTTGCCCACCCAGGTGTGTTTTGGTGAGTTATTACACGTATGCTGCCATGGAGCCTGTCAGGAAAACGGAAAATTTATATCAAATACATACCATAATTTTCCTTTCCTGATAGGCTCCATGGCAGCAGGAGTCCCTCCCAAATGTCTGGAGTAGGCTAGTTACGGAACATGGATACCAGCCTAGAGCAAAAATTTATGGGAGAGGGGTCCTATTGGGTAGTTATGGAGGCGGGGCTAACCCACACGTATGCTGCCATGGAGCCTATCAGGAAAGGAAAATTACGGTTAGTATTTGATATAAATTTTCCGTTTTTTTTACTTTTTTTTTACACTATTTTTTGTAACTGTAACTTTTGTAACCATAACCGGTTCCAGGTTCGGGTCTCTCAAAATGCGATGGCATCTTGGGAGACCCTGTGAAAGTGTGCCTTGTCTGTGCAATGCTGTACCCTACGCTAAAACTCAACTAGTGTACAGTAGCGCTCAAAAAATTCACCAATGCAAAGACCAGGATTGTCAGGACAGGAGGGACAATAATAGCGGGTGTCACGCCTATATCCGCGCTTTCTACAGACACAACATTTTCTTTGGGGGGGCTCGTTGGGTAGGGGTACTCGGGAAGACATAAGGAAAATGCCTCTCATGCAGCCGGCTTACTGCATTTGGTTGGGGAAGGTGAGGTGGAGCACTGTCTGGAAACATAAGGGCTCTGACAATCTCTTCCTGGAATTTAAGGAAGGATCCAGTCCGTCCTGAAGCTCTGTATAGCACATGAGCGTTCAGCAAAGCCAATTGAAATAAGTATACAGATACTTTTTTCTACCAGCGTCTCTGCCTTATGGGCAACTGGGTCCACCCCTCCCATATTTTGTTTATATTCATGGACATAGAGGAGTTTCTCCACAACACCAGTCGCCGTAGTAATTTGGACAGTCGTGTCTGCATGAAGGGAGGTAAGAACGAAAACATTCTAATTATCCCTCCACTTCATAGCGAGCAAGTTATTACACTTCAAGCAGGCTCTCTCCCCCAGTCTAAGATGAGAATCTACAAGCCGCTGGGGAAAGCCCCAGCGATTAGATCGCACGGTGCCACATGCTCCAATCTGATGATCAAACAAGTGATTAAAAGTGGCACGCTCGTGTAATAATTGTCCATGCACAAGTGGTACCCCTTTCCAAATAAGAGTGACATCAAATCCCACACAATCTTTCCTGCGCTTCCTATGTAGTCAGGGCAGTTTGTCGGCTCTACGTGACTATCTCTTACCTCGTAAACCATAAAACTACATGTATAGCCTGTGGCCCTGTCACAGAGCTTATACATCTTGACCCCGTATCTGGCACGCTTGCTGGGAAGGTACTGCTTGAATGACAAGTGGCCAGAAAATGTAATCAGGGACTCATCAACGCAGACAACTTGATGGGGAGTAAGCAAGTCTGCAAAACATTGGTTGAAGTGGTTTACGAGGGGCCGAATTTTGTAGAGCCGATCGTATCCAGGGTCTCCACGAGGACAACAGAGTTCATTGTTGTTGAAGTGCATGAACCGCAAGATCTGCTCGTATCGTTTCCTGGTCATGGAGGCAGAGAACAAGGGCATATGGTGAATTGGGTCAGTGGACCAATATGACCGCAACTCACTCTTTTTGGTTATGCCCATGAGGAGGGATAGGCCCAGAAAGATCTTAAATTCAGAAACCGTAATTGGTTTCCAATCTCTGGCAAGGGAGGACTGGGGAATAGTGGCAAAATGTTGACCAGTGTACAAATTGCTTTGGTCCACAATAGATCTATAGAGATCTTCGCTGAAAAACAGCGAACAAAAATCAAGTGACGTAAAATCAACTGTTTCCACCTGAATGCCGGGTTGGCCAGTGAATGGGGAAAGTACAGGTGCTGCAGAAGTAGTGGGTTCCCAATTAGGATTGGTGAATGCAGCAGGAAGGGCACTATGGGCACGATGGGTCTGTGTTTGTCTTCTTGGTGGCAGTGGGACACTACTTGTGCTTGCCACCTCGCCAGCTTGAACTGCACTTATGGGACTCGCCACGTCACCAAGTGTTACTGCAGTGCTGGATGTACGACCAGGGTGTACTAGGCCGCTGGTGCTTGCCAGTTCACCAGAAGGAATAGAGGCTCTAGTACTTCTCTGCTCCATAGGAGAGCCCTGTGGTTCTTGCACCTCAACAGCAGAAAAAGATTGGGGTCTGGTACGCCTGACCTTGGCAGGGACCACAACTCCGTTGTCAGAGCTATCTGTCATGGAGCCGCTGCTGTCTACAGGTTCGTATTCTGAGCCTGAATCTGACAGATGAGTGACTTCCTCTTCACTATCTGTCATGCTCAGAAACGTGTAAGCCTTTTCACTACTGTACTTTCGATTTGCCATTTTAGGCTCGAAATTTAATGGTACAGCAGTGAGACTCACAGGTATCAAAGCTCCTGACTGCGATCGCTACCAAAAAACTGTTAGCGATCGCAGGGATCAGGCCTGACTCTGCGAACACTGCAGTTATGTGTTTAAAGTGACAGTGATCCATTAATACTGCACTTGGGTGGGCTGGGCTGGGCGGAGGGGCAAAACGCAGGTGTTAGCAGGTATCTGGGCTGATCCCGCTAACACTGCATTTTTGGGAACCCTAAACTGCTGGGGACGCTAGTATAGATCTGATCGGATCAGATATTGATCCATTCAGATACTATACCACTAAGGGAGGTGTATGCTGCGTGCATGGGTGTTAGCGGTACTGGCACTAACCTGGCGCTGCTTGGGGTGACGCAGACCCTATCTGATCCTAAAACTTAACTTATATCACCCGCCGGGCGATTAGGGGGTTAAATCTTTATTAGGTAATAAATGGTGGGTGCTAACTAACCAGCGTCACCCGTAACAGTTATACAGTGATCACTGGTGAAAGGGTTAACTAGGGAGCAATCAGGGGGTTAAAACCTTTACTAGGTAGTATATGGGGGTACCTGATGCTATAAACACCTGACGGCGAACCTAAATACTTACCTGCCTAACTAGCGTCACCTGTAAACTCAGATAAACGATCGCTTAGTGACACTGGCGACGGGGGTCATCAAGTGGTTAAAACTTTATTATGGGGGTTAGGGGGGTATCCTAGACCTAAAGGGGCCTACCACTAACTGCCCTACAACATATAACTGTCACAAATTACACCAATGCAATAATCAGAAATAAGAAAAAAACTGCTGTCACTGTGACAGGGGGTACAGGGGGGTGATCGGGGGGAGAAAAGTGTGCCTGCGTGTTCTACTGTTAGTGTAGTGTTTGGTGAAAACTTACTTGATGTCTTCTCTCCTCGGAAGCTGGAACAAAAAGGCTTCATGAGGAGCGATGACATCACTTCCTCCACTTCTGTTTACAGTTTAGAAGCCGAGGAAGCCTGTCATTTGCCAGGAGCGATCATGAGGGGGTGGCCATTAATCAGTGGCCTCCCCCTAAGCTCGGATCGCTCCTGACACTAATAACCTCGTGGGGCCCGATCGGACCCCCCACCCGCGGGCAGGCAGGGACGTACAGGTAATGCCTGTCCGTGCCATTGTGCCGATGTACATCGGCATGCGGCAGTCGGCAACTGGTTAAGGGCTGTGGTAAACAAAACATGGGCTTCCTTGTACCTATAAAATAAGTTGCTATGCCACAAGCTTGAGTCTCAGGGATACATATAAAACTCAACACAATCATTTACAAAAATACTTCCAATACATCTGGTTTTGTATATACTGAAAATAGAGAGTTTCAGGCTAGGTTCACACTGCCATGCAGAGTGGCTCAGAGCAGGGGTCCGGTACGTCCCTTTTTATCGTTTCAGCAGATGCAGCTCTTTAATTAGGCAAAATAGGCAGACACCTAAGGCCTCACGCTCACAGGGGCCTTGCGACCCCCTAATTTGCCTAACACATGTAGCGGGTCCCACGGATACCCATCCCGCTTGCTCTCTGCCAGCAAATGATGGAAGCGGATCAGGAGGAGGAGAGGCTGTGCCACCGCCACCACTGTCAGCAACAAAAAGAAGACTCTGTGTTTCCTGCCCATTCCCCCTCCCTCCCCCTGTCAGAGGAGGAGAGCAGAACAGCATGAGATCAGAGCGGCTGGCTGTGTCTCTGTCAGCACAGCCACCCACTATGTTTTTCCCCCTCAATCCTTTTGGCCAGGGGAGAAATACCGTAAAAAAGGAGCAGAGAAGAGGATTGTGGGACATATAGTCCTGAGGCCTGGCGGCCCCATTGCAACCCTAAGGGAGGAAACTGCAGCCCACAGCATGCCTAGCTGAATGGAAGGGAGAGAGAGCCAGGAGCCCAGGAAAGCTTTCAGGGAAGTGCACCCAGAACTCCAGAGGGAGAGGGCAGTGCTGAGGGAACACCATCAGAGAGATTAAGTCACCACAGGCAACCCAGAGTGAGCCAACTCCTGATCAGAGGAACAGTTGTTGCTGTATCGCCAGGTCTGGTGAAAGGGCCAGTCGGTCATTATCTACTACCATCCATAGGAACTGCAGTCTCTGACCGTAGCGTGTCTGCAGTCTCTAAGCCTCTCCTGTAGCATGTTCGCAATCTCTGAGCCTCTCCTTTAGCATGTCCTCAGTCTCTGAGCCTCTCCCGTAGCATGTGTATTAATGTGCCACATTACTTGCTCAATTATTTGGGATTGCTCCACTGCTCAGTAAGTGGTAGCAACCAATCAGTGAACAGTAGTGATCTGCTGTAATCTCTAGCAACCAATCAGTGAGCGGTAATGATGTGCTGTAACCCCTAGCAGCCAGTGAGTTGTATTGATGTGCTGTAATCTCTAGCAACCAATCAGTGAGCAGTAATAATGTGCTGTAACCTCTAGCAACCAATCAGCAAGCAGAAAGTATGTGCTGTAATCTCTATCAACTAGTCACTGAGTGAATCATCGGCTGTATCCTCTGGCAACCAATTGCAATCACTTTGTGATCTGCTGCAGTAAACTGATTTTGAGTCTACCTGCTATTGTTTGTAGGTCTCAGAATTGAGGGGGGGCACAAGAAAATGTTTGCCCAGGGTCCAATCAATATTAAAAATGGCCCTGATGGTGGGGGGGGGGGGGAGACTAAATGCACCTTCCCCTAAGTAGAGAAAAATCCTTGCAGGGCCCAGTCTGTTGTTGCCATTTAGAGGAGTACCCCACCTTCTCTCATTTCTTCTACTGCACTGAAAAACCACTAGGAAACTGCTAATCCTTTAGACACGTTTACAGTACAGTTGTGTTGCTAAATATTGATTTACCTAATCTCGTATTGATTTTTCTGCTATTGATATAGAGCTGCTTATATAGATATATTTGTTTACCTTTATTACCTGAGTGCAGTTCTGTTCTGCTTAGTGAACTGCACTTTAACTGTCATTTATGCAAGTTCTTAATTATAGTCAAATAGTGTATACCACTAAGGCCCCTAAAACACTTGTGCGACTTGTCCTGCGACTTGAGACTGCAAAGTCGCATGACAAGTCATACTCAATGATTTCCAATGAGTACTATTCATATCTGTGTGACTTCAAGTTGCACCGACTTCAAAGTAGTCCTCCCTGTACTACTTTGGTCTGACTTTGAGGTGAGTTGAGGTCCATAGATCTCAAGTTTACACAGGCATTCCCTGAAATTGTGGCAAAATTGCATGACGTTTAAGTCGTGGCAGTGTGAAAGGGGCCAAAGCAATTGTGTTCCTTTATTGCCTAGATCCTAGAGTAACGGGAAAGGTTCTATATGTTGGTGTTGCTACGTGCGTCTGTAGTGATTCAATAAACCAGGTGTGTCAGAGGGGCCGTGGATGTTCTAATGCCCCGTACACACGGTTGGATTTTCCAACGGAAAATGTGTGATAGGACCTTGTTGTCAGAAATTTCGACTGTGTGTAGGCTCCATCACACATTTTCCATCGGATTTTCCGACACACAAAGTTTGAGAGCAGGATATAAAATTTTCCGACAACAAAATCCGTTGTCGGAAATTCCGATCGTGTGTACACAAATCCGATGGACAAAGTGCCACGCATGATCAGAATAAATAAAGAGATGAAAGCTATTGGCCACTGCCCCGTTTATAGTCCAGACGTACGTGTTTTACGTCACCACGTTCAGACTGATTGGATTTTCCGACAACTTTGTGTGACCGTGCGTATGCAAGACAAGTTTGAGCTAACATCCGTCGGAAAAAATCCTAGGATTTTGTTGTCGGAATGTCCGAACAAAGTCCGACCGTGTGTACGGGGCATTAGAGTTTAGACGCAGAACAGGGAACCCAAAATTACCAAGCAGCTCCTTTGGGGGTAGTGCTACACACATTACCCCAGTTTTGAGGGACAGGGGACCTAAACACTGCTGTGCTCAGGCAGCATTAAGAGCCCTGACACATTTAAGCAGGCCTTGTAGTGACTGAACAGCTTATTTGCAGCGTGACTTTATTTTAGTGGTGACAGGACACATTAACACTACTGTGGGTAGGCAGCGTTAAGAGCCCTGTCACACTCACCTCTCGCATAACATAAGACTTCTGGAGTTCCACCCATCAGCCAATGAGGAGTGATGTTGTGTCTGCGCACGTCACCCCTTCCATCCACCGCATGAGGATCTCAAGTTAGGAAGGCCTGCTGCATAGCTTATGGGCGTGAGTGCATAGTTGCCAACAGTCCCGATTTTCCCAGGACAATCCCGATTTTGGGATCCTCGTTCCGATTTAAGCTTGTCCTGATTATTTTCCTGGGATTTTGCTTCTGTCCCAGGAAAATCAAGAATGTTTTGGGCTAAAAACGGCAGCGGCTACACAAAAATGGCCGCCGCTGCCACAAGTGTTGTTTCCCTTTATGTTCAGTGCAGAGGGGCAGCTTCTCTCTTCAGTGTACAAATAGAAAATTCTATTGTACACTGAAGCCTATTGGCTGCAGAGATTGGTGACCCCCTCCCCGCTCTCCACTGAACACAAGGAAGTCATCAGACTCCACCCGCCGCCGCCGCCAACCCTCCGCCCCCGTGTGTCCGACGAGCAGGGACACTGATGGAAGGACCAGGGCTCTGCTGGCTGGGGCCACTGATGGTCCTGGCTCCCCCCTTTCACAAGGCTCTGTTTGGAAGACTCCTCGGCCCCACTCACACACTGCAGGTACCATCTTCTGGACACGGCTCTGCTCGGTATTGTAGTGTAATGTAGTAGGCTGTGTAGTGGATAGTTTAGTGTAGTAATCAGTGTAGTGTAGTGGTAATCAGTGCAGTGTAGTGGTAATCAGTGTAGTGTAGTGGTCAATGTAGTGGATAGGGATGGGCGAATGGTTTGGGCCGAGCATAAGTTCGGGCCGAACTTTCGCTGTTCGGACGATCATTAACAGCTGAACCAACGGGTCGTTCGACCGTTGGTTCGGTCCCCCCGAACCGACCACAAGGCATTACGGCACTGAACAGTGCATTGCAAGCCGTGATTGGCTGAAGCAGTGAAAGCTTCAACCAATCAGGGCACAGAGCACTGTCATCATGATTTTATCCAATCATGGCTCATTCCCGCCCCACAGTATAAAAGTATTCTTTCTATGACAGCCATTTTCATTATGATTTTGGCGTGGAGAGAGATAGAACAGGGCTCTGTTCAGTGCTGTCAGTTAGTTAGTGTGCTATACTGTGCTATTTTGCTTCAATTGACATTAGTATATAGCTAGAATAGGGCCAGCTCAGATAGTTTCAGTGTAGTGTAGTGAGACTGTGTCAGTAATCTTGACATTAGTATATAGCTAGAGTAGGGACAGTTCAGATAGCTTTAGTGTAGTGACGGTTGAACACTATATTTAATTGCATTACTGCCAGTTTAACGCCATATTGCATTGCGTGCGTTACTGCCAGTTTAACGCCATATCGTATTGCGTGTGTTGCTGCCAGTTTAACTCCATGCAGTTTTGCGTGTGTTACTGCCAGTTTAACGCCATATCGTTTTGCGTGCGTTACTGCCAGTTTAACGCCATATTGTTTTGCGCGCGTTACTTACAGTTTAACGCCATATAGTTTTGCGTGCGTTACTGCCAGTTTAATGCCATATTGTTTTGCGCGCGTTACTGCCAGTTTAACGCCATATCGTTTTGCGTGCGTTACTTACAGTTTAATGCCATATCGTTTTGCGTGCGTTACTGCCAGTTTAACGCCATATAGTTTTGCGTGCATTACTGCCAGTTTAATGCCTTATTGTATTGCGTGCCAGTTTAACGCCATATTGTATTGTGTGCGTTACTGCTAGTTTAATGCCATATAGTTCTGTGTGCATTACTACAAGTTTAACGCCATATAGTTCTGTGCTTTACTGCCAGTTTAACGCCATTTACTTCTGTGTGTGTTACTGCCAGTTTAACGTCATATAGTTTTGTGCATTACTGCCAGTTTAACACCATATAGTTTTCTGCATTACTGCCAGTTTAACGCCATATAGTTTTGCGTGCATTACTGCCAGTTTAACGCCATATCGTTTTACGTGCGTAACTGCCAGTTTAACGTCATATCGTTTTGTGTGCGTTACTGCCAGTTTAACGCCATATAATTCAGTATGCGTTACTACAAGTTTAACGGCATATAGTTTTGTGCATTACTGCCAGTTTAACGTCATATCGTTTTGCGTGCATTACTGCCAGTTTAACACCATATAGTTTTGCATGCGTTACTGCCAGTTTAACGCCATATCATTTTGCATGCGTTACTGCCAGTGTAACGCCATATCGTTTTGCGTACGTTACTGACAGTTTAACACCATATCGTTTTGCGTGCATTACTGCCAGTTTAACGCCATTTACTTCTGTGTGCGTTACTGCCAGTTTAACGTCATATAGTTTTGTGCATTACTGCCAGTTTAACACCATATAGTTTTGTGCATTACTGCCAGTTTAACGCCATATAGTTTTGCGTGCGTTACTGCCAGTTTCACGCCATATAGTTTTGCGTGCGTTACTGCCAGTTTAACACCATATAGTTTTGCGTGCGTTACTGCCAGTTTAACGCCATATCGTTTTGCGTGCGTTACTGCCAGTTTAACGCCATATCGTTTTGCGTGTATTACTGCCAGTTTAACGCATATAATTCTGTGTGCATTACTACAAGTTTAACGCCATATAGTTTTGTGCGTTATTGCCAGTTTAACGCCATTTATTTTTGTGTGCGTTACTGCCAGTTTAATGTCATATAGTTTTGTGCGTTACTGCCAGTTAAAGGCCATATAGTTTTGTGCGTTACTGCCAGTTTAACGCCATATAATTCTGTGTGCATTACTACAAGTTTAACGCCATATAGTTTTGTGCGTTACTACCAGTTTAACGCCATATCGTTTTTCTTGCGTTACTGCCAGTTTAATGCCATATAGTTTTGCGTGCGTTAGTGCCAGTTTAATGCCATATCGTTTTGCATGCGTTACTGCCAGTGCAACGCCATATCATTTTGCGTACGTTACTGACAGTTTAACGCCATATCGTTTTGCGTGCATTACTGCCAGTTTAACACCATATAATTCTGTGTGCGTTACTACAAGTTTAACGCCATATAGTTTTGTGTGCGTTACTGCCAGTTTAACGCCATATCGTTTTGCGCGTGTTACTGCCAGTTTAACGCATATAATTCTGTGTGCATTACTACAAGTTTAACGCCATATAGTTTTGTGCGTTATTGCCAGTTTAATGCCATTTACTTCTGTGTGCGTTCCTGCCAGTTTAACGCCATATAGTTCTGTGCTTTACTGTACGTTTGGCGCATTATATTGCAGTATATTATTTTGTATTCATGGAGTGTGTCTGTGTAGTGTGGGTACTCAAATTAAAGGGCAACAAACACCTGTTTACATTTATTAAAGTGCATCTATGTACAGATTTCAACTTCTCCTTTACATTTGCTTATAAGCACTGCCCCCTCCCTCCCAATGATGTCTGGGAGAAGAACAAGGAGAGGCAGATCTTCCCTTGGCACTGTAAGGGGGCCAGCAACAAATGTGTCCACAGGCAAAGGTGGACCTGGTGGTCAGTCCTCAGGCAGGGCATAATTTCCTCTGTTTAGTGAGTTTGTCCGTGCTATCCAGACACAGCATGCAGAGGAGGTGGTGGACTGACTTACTAAACCTTCCTCATCCTCCTCATTCTCTGTCACACAAGCAGAGACAAGTGTGCAGTCCCCTGCAGTTGCCAGAGTGGATAAACCTGCCTCCTTGTCCACATCTATTTCTGCCATAGCCCTAACATCAGACATGGAGGAGTCAGCTGAGTTATTTGACCACAGTGTCAGCCACTTGCTCCTTGATGATGCCCAGCCATTCCTGTATTCAGATGCTGGTTCTGAGGTTGAGGATGACAGGAACATAAGCCTAGAGCGAGGGAGGAACACTGGTAGACAAATTGGCATTCATGTTCCCCAAGCCGCAGCGTATTGCCAAGTTGTCTCAAGTAGTAACGATGAAGATGGAGGAGATGGAGATGATGATGAGGTCACTGATGCGACTTGGGTGCCAGATAGATCAGAGGAGGAAACTGAAGGTAAGGCGGCACAACCCCAAGGAGGTCAGCATAAAGAAAGAGTAGAGAGCAGCCACCCTATTCCATCACATTCTGCAGCTGTTATCTCCCGACCCACCCCCCACAGCTCAGCTCTGTCTGGGCCTTTTTCAGCACATCTGCCGCAGATCGCACTGTTGCTATCTGCAAACTGTATCACAGGTAGGAATGAGCCGAACACCCCCACGGTTAGGTTCGCACCAGAAACTTCGAACGGACCGAAAATTTGCACGAACATTAGAATCCCATTGACGTCTATGGGACTCGAACGTTCAAAATCAAAAGTGCTCATTTTAAAGGCTAAATTGCATGGTATTGTCCTAAAAAGGGTTTGGGGACCCGGGTCCTGCCCCAGGGGACATGTATCAATGCAAGAAAAACTTTAAAAAAACTGCAGTTTTTTTGGGAGCAGTGATTTTATTGATGCTTAAAGTAAAAAAAAAAAAAAGTGAAATATTCCTTTAAATATCGTACCTGGGGGGTGTCTATTGTATGCTTGTAAAGTGGCGCGTGTTTCCCGTGCTTAGAACAGTCCCTGCACAAAATGTAATTTTTAAAGGAAAAAAAGTCATTTAAAACTGCTTGCGGCTTTAATGTAATGTCGGATCCTGGCAATATGGATGAAAATCAGTGAGACAAACGGCATGGGTACCCCCCAGTCCATTACCAGGCCCTTTGGGTCTTGTATGGATATTAAGGGGAACCCTGCACCCAAATTAAAAAAGGAAAGGTGTGGGGCCCCCAGGCCCTACATACTCTGAACCGCAGTATACAAGCGGTGCAAACAAGACAGGGACTGTAGGTTTGTTGTTAAGTAGAATCTGTTTGTAATTTTGAACTGGTACATTTTTAACATGTTTAGCTCCAGCCAAAAAATCTATTTTAAGCTTTTTAGAAAACATAGGGAAGGGTTATCACCCCTGTGACATTTGTTTTGCTGTCTGTGCTCCTCTTCAGAAGATTTCACCTCACTTTTTGTCCCAATGACAAATGTTTTTTGAAAATTTGTATTTTTTTGTGAAACAAGGATTGGTGATAAAGCATCAGTTTAAAGGAGAAAAGTTTTTCCCATATTAACTCTAATGCCCCGTACACACGGTCGGACATTGATCGGACATTCCGACAACAAAATCCTCGGATTTTTTCCTACGGATGTTGGCTCAAACTTGTTTTGCCTACACACGGTCGCACAAAGTTGTCGGAATTTCCGATCGCCAAGAACGCGGTGACGTCAATCACGTACGACGAGACTAGAAAAGGCCGGTTCAGAACCAAGCGCGGCACCCTTTGGGCTCCTTTTGCTAATCTCGTGTTAGTAAAAGTTTGGTGAGAGACGATTCGAGCTCTTTCAGACTCGTGGCTTTCAGATCGTTTTCTGCCGTTCAGTTTGTGCTTGTGGGTTTGTATCTGCTCTTCAGTGCGTGCAGTCAGTTCGTATCGGAGTTTTCTGTGCGATCTTGTCCGCTCGTTGCTGTTTTTCAGGTCGCTCTTCACAGGCCTTGCTGTTCTTCAGTGCGTTCTGTTACTTCGTTCTGAGCAGCCGACCGTTTTCTAGCCATGTTTCGTATGCGTACTCCTTGTACAGTTCGTGCTGTGCGGGGGCTTAGTGTTGGGGTCCTGACCTTGACACAAGTCCAGTCCATGAACAGGGTGGGGAGGAGTTAATGGACCAAGAATTGGTTGCTTCAGCGTGACCAGTTCTCTCATATGCCTTTGCTCCGTGAGATCCGTGAGAATAATCCTGATGATTTCAGGAACTTTCTCCGGATGACGGACCCCGTATTTCACCGTCTGTTGGCTTCGCTGACCCCCTATATCAGCAGGCAGGATACCTGCATGAGGCAAGCCATCACTCCGGAGCAGAGGTTGGTCGCTACCTTGCGGTATTTGGCCACAGGGAGAAGCCTGCAGGACCTCAAGTTCTCGACAGGCATCTCCCCCCAGGCTCTTCTTTGTGGACATTTACTGCTTGTGTTTGTTTGAGCTGACCCTGACAGAAATGTGTGGAGTCCAGAAAATGTCGTGATTGTGTAACCTTATACAAAGCACTGTTGGCTGTTATTTACTAAATGCAAAGACACTTTTCACTACAAGTGCACTTGCAACTGCACTGAAACTGCACTTGTAGTGCAAAGTGGATTTGCCCTTAGGAAATTACCCCCATTTTCTCCTAAAACAACAATTACATCACCCCAAAAGTGTTGTAGCATTGAGACAATAATCCACACATTCTTGATGAACAATCTTTTTAATACCAGCACAATCACATGTGCATTTACCAAAGGTTTTTATGACAAACCAACATGTTTGTTGTATACCAATTTTTGTGGTGTCATTATCCAAAATCAAAATGTGCATTTTATAGAAAACAGGCCTGTGTAAAACCAACAAGAAAGACACAAATCTTGATCTTACAAAGTTCACGTTTGGTAGAACTTGAAGGCAATATCAGACATGAGTATTTAGGAACTGTGTTTGATATTGCGTTCAGATGGGGGGAAATCACCCCTGGAAAAGCCAAATTTGGAAGATGCACACAAATTTCACAATGTCAACATGTGCTATCTGCCATCAGGGGGGATCAAGGGATGTGTTTTGGGGGAGAAAGCCCTTCCTCACCGCTACTTTATTATTGAGGAAGGGGTTGCACCCCCAAAACGCGTCCATTGATCTCCCGTGATGGCAGATAGCACATGTTGGCACACTGTGTGCATCCTCCAATTTTGGCTTTGGGAAAAATCACAAAAACATTTCGCACATTGTAGCACACAAAAGAAGAAAGTGATTTGGAGGGGTTTTAAACTCGCCCCAAAACATCAATGATGTTTTTATATTTTGGAATAACATCATTGATGTTTTGCTTGATGTTTTCCAATTGTAAATTACACCCCATGATCTCCCCGATCAGGATCTGGGCACTTTCGGATGTGAAAGGATCTTCATCCACAACCTCACGATCACCTAAAAAGAAAGGAAACCCCAAAATAAATTAGGTCTAAAAAAAATGCCGCCATCCATCTCCTATCTGAGCCTGTGGTCGCAGACACTCACCTGTTGTGGTGACTACTTCCACCACGTCTTCTTCCTCCTGCTCATCTTGTGTTGGGGGGATTTTCCCTTCTTCCAAAGGGGGGGGGGCTCTGGTCTCCTCGGATGAGGGGTGTCCTCCGAGTCTTTTATCCCCTATGTAAAACAAAAATGGTATAATTAGCACACAGATATTTGATGGCAGAACTATAAAGATGAAACATTGTTTGGAAGTGGGGTACAATTGTCTATTTTAGCAGAGTTCCAAGATGTAGCTTTTTTAGTGCCCTTTGTCAAGCTGCAATACTTTACCTGTTTGGTACAAGCTTCACAGATGGAGACCCCCCTATAGTATACACTGGAGCACCTGTGTGGCCCCTTAATAAAAAGGGTGTTCTGGGGTCCCACACTAGTGCTCCAGTGTCCAGATGTGAAAACAGCTGCTCAGTGTCCTCTCCTTACACACAATCTAGTTTGCATTTCATTCTAGTAACAAAGCCATCTACACAACCCAATTCTTTGAAGACAAGTATAGGGCGTCAAAATGGTGGCCAAATGCATATGGGCTAAACAATGGTATTTTATATTTGCAACAAAAAATGTGTGATCCGAACGAATAATGTGCCCATGAACATGAAAGTTGCCATTTTAAACTGTACAACAGTTCCTAAAAGCACATGGAGCAGCACGAACGTAATAAACACAAGAACAATAGGAACACAGCACAACTACTTACTTTTTTGCAGCACACTCCGGATCTTTCTGTACTGCTCATGTTCTCGTAATTTCAGGTCCGACCACCGCTTCCTGAGCTGATCTTTCGATCGTCATACCCCGAATTTCCGTTGCAGACTCCTGACCACATTCGCCATGATCTTGGCCTTTCGGACATTGTGGTTGGGGTAAGGCCCATACTTTCCATCATAGTCGGCCTTCTTCAGGATGTCCACCATTTCCAACATCTCCCCAAAGGACATATTTGAGTCCTTTAATCTCCTTCTGGATCGGGACGTTTCAGGCTCCAGCCTTTCCAGCTCCTCCTCCTCCTCGTTGCTGTACTTAGCACTATCCTGCTGTCTCTCCGCCATGTGCTCTTCCTCCACTGCGCCGAATGAAAAGGGGTGGGGAATAGAATAGAAAGAACGTCAGGGGGCGGGCGGAGTTGTACGCATGCGCAGTGTGTATAAATCGTAACGCGCGCGTCTTACGTACGATCTGTGAGCGGAGGAAGGAGCATCGGAGACGCCGATCGTGCTAACGAAGGTAGGATCTAAACTTGGGCCTATACTGCTTCGAAATTGAAGCCTATATTGTAACAAGATTAGGGGAGTTTGGCCTGACATTAGGGTTTGTCTTGTGTTGTGTCTTGCAGAGAAAATGGATGGGTTCAACGACCACAATTTCCTGCCCCTGTTTATTGACAAGTACAGAGAGCTGCCCTGTCTGTGGCAGGTCAGACACCCCCACTATAACCATAAACAGAAGAGGCAGGCAGCGCTGGAGAAACTGCTGAAGTTGGTGACGCCGGTGGTCCCCACAGCAACCATCCCTTATTTAAAAGCAAAAATTGGTGGCCTGAGGAGCACTTATCTGAGGGAGCGCAAGAAGGTCACAGATTCCCAGAGGTCCGGAGCTGCAGCAGATGACGTTTATGTCCCCAGGCTCTGGTACTATGAGAGACTGCGATTTCTGTCAGACCACACTGAAGTCAGGGAATCCCTCTCCACTCTTCCTTCCACGCTTCCTTCCACCCCAGCTGAGGCTTCCGATGTCCAACCTGGGCCTTCCAGCCAGGAAGAAGTGGAGGAGCCCAGCTGGAGTCAGGTATAGCATTCTTCTACAGATTTCTGGGCAATAAATAAATGATGTTTACTAGATGTTATTATTGATCACTATTTGCTGATTTCATAAAGTGTTTTACATATCAATAGACAGTAGTGGGCACCCAAAATTGGGACAAGAATGAAAACTGCTGGGCTCAGAAGGATAGTCTGTTATATTTGTTAACATTCAATTTGCAGCAGTCAGGTTGATGAAAACAATACTAAAACTATGTCCCTTTTTCATACACAGGAAGACCTCAGCCAGGAGGAGGCTGTGGAATGTGGCAGTCAGGAGGAGGCGGGGATTAGTGGCAGCCAGGAGGGGGCGGGGATTAGTGGCAGCCAGGAGGAGGCGGGGCTAAGTGGCAGCCAAGAGAAGCCTGGGACAAGTCGCAGCATGACTGAGTCTCAGGTCCCTCCCCTCCGCCTGCCATATAAAAGGGCCAGGAAGGCCACTCCCAGTCCTGTGCAGGATTCAGTGTACAGGCTGATTCAGGAGGCTTCGGCGTCCCTCAGAGCCTTCCCCAGTCCTGCAGAGGCCTTTGCCTGCATGGCTGCCACCAAATTGCTGGGCATGCAGGAGGGCCAACGCAAGATTTCTGAGGACCTGATTTATAAAGTCCTTCGGAAGGGGGAGAGTGGGGAACTGACACACAAGACGGATGTCATGGAGAGGGACGATCCTCCTCCTCCTCCTTCTCCTCCTCCTGCTGCCACAACTCCACCACCACAGCCAAAGGCTGGAAGGAAGCGTGGAAAGAAGACCTGAGAGTGATGACCCTGGGTTCAGTCTGGTCTGACAGAAGATGCAGTCTCTCGTATGACCACAGCCTGGGGACACAGATATCATCTGCTGCTTTCCGGATCTCTGGGACTTCTGGACCAGACTGCCCTCCCTTAGATATGGACTCCTCAGGCCACCAATTTTGCTTTTAAATAATTGATGTCTGCCCTGGGGGTCCAAGGCTTCGCCCACTTCTGCACTTTCTCCAGCATTGCCTCCCTCTTTGTTTAGTTGTGACCCCTTAATAAAATATTTTTAGGTAAATTCTACTCTCCTGTGTGTGTTTTCATCCAAAAAGGACAGTTTGTTGGTGAGTATTCAGGTACATTTCTAAAGTACAATGTGAAATTAACAAGGGACAACAACACCAAACAATCTCCTCCTACAGATTAAATAGAACAACATATCAATGGTGTTGTGGGAACTTGTCACAAAAAACACACAAACATTTTCGGGAGTACAAATCAAAATCACCAAAAAAAAAAAAAAAAAGAGAGAAACACAAAAAAAGATTCTACATTAAAGTAAAAAAAAAAAAAAAAAAATGTTGTCAGATGTGAGAAATCAAAATATATTGAGGGAATCCCGATAAATAGTAACGAAAGAAGTTTGTGAGAAGTGTGTGTGAATATGAGCATCAAAACGACTTAATTCTTGTCACATTATAAAGAAGAAGAGAGTGCGCTGTATTAAACCATTTTTTACATTGCAGCGTGACGAAAGTGCTTTATCCATTATGAACGCTAAGTTTACCAGAACGAGCTGTCCCGTGTCGGAATTTCTTCTGAGCTTGCGTGGCACTTTGTGCGTCGGAACAGGCCACACACGGTTGGAATTGACGCGATCGGATTTTGTTGTCGGAAAATTTTATCTCCTGCTGTCCAACTTTGTGTATCGGAAAATCCGATGGAAAATGTCCGATGGCGCCCACACATGGTCGGAATTTCCGACAACACGCTCCGATCGGACATTTTCCATCGGAAAATCCGACCGTGTGTATGGGGCATAACAGGAGAGAATTTCCCTTCCTAGGGGTAGATTTCATCTCACTTCCTGTTGTCTCCTTCCGTTTGTAAGTACTGTAGGAGTCGTTTGTAAGTTGGATGTTTGAAAGTAGGGGCCTGCCCTATATCCTCTGCAGAAATTGGGGGCTTAGGTGTTGGTGTTGCCACAACACTGTAAGCCCTCACAGGGCCCTGCTGTGAAATATTAGATCAAGAATTGTAATTACATGCCCCTGTTGAAAAGGGGCAGAAAAATTGGGCCTTTGGTGGTGGTGGTGGTGCTGGTGCCACAACACTGTAAGTCCTCACAGATACTCTTGGTGGGCACAGAAACAGGCCCTGCTGTGAAATATTAGATCAAGAATTGTAATTACATGCCCCTGTTGAACAGGGGCAGAAACATTGGGCCTTTGGTGGTGGTGGTGGTGGCACAACACTGCAACCCCTCACAGATACTCTAATTGGAGCGCAGGAAATAGCCCTACTGCAAAGAATTGCATCAAAAATTGTAATTACATGCCCCTGTTAAGCAGGGTCTTAAAAATTGGGCCTTAGGCACTGGTGCAGGTGCCACAACACTGCAACCCCTCACAGATACTCTAGTTGGAGCGCAGGAACTAGCCCTGCTGTAAAGAATTGCATCAAAAATTGTAATTACATGCACCTGTTAAACAGGGGCTGAAAAATTGGGCCTTAGGCACTGGTGGCGGGACTGGCAGCGCCCAGAACCAAAAATGTTCTTACAAGCGATCATCATGATCATTGAGGAGGAAGAGGATAATTACTCAGTATAACAGGATAATCACTCAGCATCAGCATAGGCAGTCTTTGAAGGGATCTGACATTTCAAAAAAATTTATTCGGTTACATCAGCATCAGGTGCTTGGTAGCTGGTGGTGATCCAAGACTGATTCATTTTTATGACGGTCAGTGGATCGACCGAGTCGGTGGACAGATGCACCCTGTGATCGGTTACTAAGCCTCCAGCAGCACTGAATGTGCCTTCCGAAAGAACGCTGGATGCAGGACAGGCCAGTAGCTCAATTGCATACTGTGCAAGCTCTGGCCAGTGATCCATCCTCAAGACCCAGTAACCCAGAGGATTTTCGGTGGGAAAGGTGTCCAAGTCAGATCTGGCCCCTAGGTATTCCTGCACCATGTAAAACAGACGCTGGCGATGGTTGCTGGAACCGATCATACCTTGGGGCTGCGGACTAAAAAATTGTTTGAACGCATCAGACTGCCACCTTCTCTACCGCTCCTTCTTTGACTGACCGAAGCCTCAGCAACACGTTGTCCAGAAACAGGAGTTTGTAACCTCCCAGTCTCTGGGAACGCGTTGCACAGACCTTTCTGCAAGGCCTCCCGAAGATGTTTCATCCTCTGCTCCCTCTGCAACAGCAAGATAAGGTCTGCAACCTTACCCTTGTAACGTGGATCAAGGAGGGTTGCCAGCCAGTATTGTTCCTTCTCCTTGATACCACGAATACGAGGATCCTTCCGCAGGCTTTGCAGGATCAGGGAGGCCATGCAGATTAGGTTTGATGAGGCATTCGGTCCAGAATCCTTTTGGGTCACTAAGGACGACATGATCCGCAGCCACCTCCTCCCAGCCACGTACAAGTCCATGTCTTTCTTGGGACTGTAAATGATCCCTTAAAGACTGCTGCTGATGCTAAGTGCCAGGCTCCACCTCCATACTGACACAATCCTCCTCCTCCTCGTCCTCTTCCTGTGTGATCGACGGGCATGCAGGAACACTGTCTGGATAAAGGGGGCCTTTAGAGCTAAGGAAGTCCTCCTCTTCCTGCCTCTGTTCTGCCTCAAGTGCCCTGTCCATTATTCCAGGCAGCGTGTGCTCCAACAGGTGGACAAGGGGGACAGTGTCACTGATGCATGCACTGTCACTGCTCACCATCCTTGTGGTCTCCTCAAATGGTGACAGGACAATGCATGCATCCCTGATCATGGCCCACTGGCATGGGGAAAAAAAAACAAGCTCCCCTGACCCTGTCGTGGTGCCATAGTTGCACAGGTACTCATTGATGGCCCTCTGCTGCAAGTGTAGCCACTGCAGCATGGCCAATGTTGAGTTCCACCTGGTGGGCATGTCACAGATTAGGCGGTTCTTGGGCAGGTTAAATTCCTTTTGGAGGTCTGCCAGCCGAGCACTGGCATTATATGACCGGCGGCACACAGACTTTCCTGGCCTGCCTCAGGACATCCTGTAAGCCTGGGTACCTGCCCAAGAACCGCTGCACCACCAAGTTAAGGACGTGAGCTAAACAGGGCACATGGGTCATTTGTCCCTGTCGGAGGGCAGAGAGGGCAGAGAGGAGGTTGGTGCCATTGTCGCAAACCACCATTCCTGCCTTAAGTTGGCGTGGCATCAACCACCTCTGAACCTGCCCCTGTAGAGCTGACAGAGCCTCTGTCCCAGTGTGGCTTCTGTCCCCCAAGCACACCAGCTCAAGCACCGCATGGCATCTTTTGGGCTGCATACTTTCGTAGCCCCTTGACGCCTACAGAGCACTGCTGGTTCCGAGGACAAAGCACAGGAAGAGGCCATGGAGGAAGAATAAGAGGAGGGGGTGGAGGAGAGAGGTGTGTCAGAATCATTAGTAGTGGCAGAACAACCTCCAACACTACTACACCCTGTCCTGCATCCTTCCCAGCTGCCAGCAGAGTCACCCAATGCGCCGTGAAACTTAGGTAATGTCCCTTTCCGTGCCTGCTGGACCATGAGTCAGCAGTAATATGCACCTTACCGCTGACCGCCCTGTCCAGCGAGGCATGGACATTGCCTTCCACATTCTGGTAGAGAGCTGGAATCGCCTTCCGTGAGAAAAAGTGGCGTTTGGGTACCTGCCACTGAGGAACCGCACATTCCACAAACTCACAGAAGGGGGCAGAGTCTACCAACTGAAAAGGTAGCAGTTGAAGTGCTAGCAATTTTGCCAAGCTAGCATTCAACCGCTGGGCATGTGGATGGCTGGGAGCTAACTTCTTTTGGCGGTGCAGCAGCTGGGGCAGGGAAATTTGCCTGGTACAATCTGACATCGGTGTACTGAAAGCAGATTGCCCACAAATACTTGGCTGTGACACACCTAATTCTACACCTTCATTCCTCTCAAGGCAGGTCTCATAGAGGACTGAAGGTATAGTGGGGTTGGAGATCTCAGCTGATGAGGAGCAAGGAGAGGTCCTCTTTGTTCTTTGGTGTGGGTCTTTTAGATACGCTTGCCAACGAACTGCATGGCAGGTCAACATATGTCTGGTCAAGCATGTGGTGCCCAAGCGGGAGATGTTTTGGCCACACAAGATATGCTTGAGACATATGTTGCAAATAGCAGCGGTGCGATCTGATGCACTCGTCTCAAAAAAGGCCCACACCAAAGAACTTTTGGAATAACGCGCAGAGACAGCAGCGCCCTTCCCATGCGGAGCTTTGCGGTGTGATGCAGTCAGTGTGCTGCCTTAGGCTGGCCCCTGGAGGGCATCCTGCCTTGTTGGTGATGTGCCTCCTCCTCCTCCTCCTCTCCCCTATCAGGTAGACATGAGCACACTGAAATATTTTGTTTCGGAATTTCGTTTTCGTCCGAAAAATAAATTTATTTAGTTACTCCCGAAATTTGTTTTTATTAATTTCGTTTTTCGTTAAAAATTGCATTCGTCCCAAAATCCAAATTAATCTGTCATTGAAGGCTTATGGTGTCTGTCGAATGTTCAAAGAAGATTCGATGGAGCAACTAAACTGTACGACGCTGTATAGTTTACCTGCTCCGTTGAATCTTCTTAGAACTTTCAACAGACACCATAAGCCAAAGTATGTGTGTACTTAGTTCTAGCTATTTTACTGCTCCTCCTCTTTGGTTACACTCAGCCAATAACATTCATCATCATCACTATTTTTATTTATCTTTTCTCCCCTACGTGGAATCTTTTCTCCCCTACGTGGAATCTTTTCTCTCTATGTCAAATCTTTTCTCTCTATGTAGAATAATCTTGGACTAATAGAGTTAAGGTTAGGCACATTCGACCACAGGTTTGATGGACACAGATTGTATTGTCATCATCATGTCGAATCTCCTATCTATATCGCACTGTTGTAGCAACAAAAATGAAAATAAAGCATTTGTTTATGTCAGATCTTTTGTTTTTCGGATTCTGCACTTTCGTTTGTTAAAACGATAACGAAAATACCTGAAATTCGGACGAAAATGCATTCGCACGAAAACAAATGCACATGTCTACTATCAGGCACCCATGTTGAGTCAGTGACCTCATCATCCCCTCCCTCCTCATCACTGGAGCAAACCTGGCAGTATGCTGCAGCAGGGGGAGCATGACTGCCAGATTGCTGTCCTTCTTGGGCACCCCCTCTGTCCGTGCTCACGTTACAGCCTTCATCTAGCTCAGTATCATCATCAGAGCCTTCTAAATGCTGGGCATCCTCCTGGAGCATGTACCCAACACTGTGGTCAAACTGTTCGAGGGACTCCTCAGGAGGACATGGTGGGGCTAGGGAAGGAGTCACTGATGCCATTGAGCTGAGGGAAGAGGCCACATTGGCAGCTGCTTTGCCAGACATGGGTGAGAGAGGATGAGGAGGATGAGGATGGCTTGGTCATCCACTCGACCAAGTCTTTCGCATGTTGCGGCTCAACACGGCCAGCTGCCGAAAAAAAGCACTGATACTGCAGCTAGCAAAATCAACTGCCTGCCTGTAGTATGAGAACACCACCAATCTTCTACAGGTAGCTTTAGATGAACACTGTGCAGAGGTCGCACTACACTAATTTGTAGCTTTAGCTGAACACTGCAGAGGTCGCACTAAATAATGTAGCTGCCTTCAGTAGTGATAGGATTAGGAAAACACTACTAACCTTCTCCAGATAGCTTTAGCTGAACACTGTGAAGAGGACGCACTACACTAAAGTTAAAATAATGTAACTGCCTGCGGTAGTGATAGGATCAGGAAAACACCACCAAACTTCTACAGGTAGCTTTAGCTGAACACTGTGCAGAGGTTGCACTAGACTAACGTGTAAATAATGTAGCTGCCTGCAGTAGTGATAGGATCAGGAAAACACCACCAACCTTCTACAGGTAGCTTTAGCTGAACACTGTGCAGAGGTCGCACTAGACTAACTTGTAATTAATGTAGCGGCCTGCGGTAGTGATAGGATCAGGAAAACACCACCAACCTTCTACAGGTAGCTTTAGCTGAACACTGTGCAGAGGTCACACTAGAATAACGTTAAAATAATGTAGCTGCCTGCAGTAGTGATAGGATCAGGAAAACACCACCAACCTTCTACATGTAGCTTTAGCTGAACACTGTGCAGAGGTCGCACTAGACTAACGTGTAATTAATGTAGCTGCCTGTGGTAGTGATAGGATCAGGAAAACACCACCAACCTTCTACAGATAGCTTTAGCTGAACACTGTGAAGAGGACGCACTACACTAACGTTAAAATAATGTAGCTGCCTGCAGTAGTGATAGGATCAGGAAAACACCACCAACCTTCTACAGGTAGCTTTAGCTGAACATTGTGCAGAGGTCGCACTAGACTAACGTGTAAATAATGTAGCTGCCTGCGGTAGTGATAGGATCAGGAAAACACCACCAACCTTCTACAGGTAGCTTTAGTTGAACATTGTGCAGAGGTCGCACTAGACTAACGTGTAAATAATGTAGCTGCCTGCGGTAGTGATAGGATCAGGAAAACACCACCAACTTTCTACAGGTAGCTTTAGCTGAACACTGTGCAGAGGTCACACTACACTAACTTGTAGCTTTAGCTGAACACTGTTCAGAGGACGCACTACACTAGCTTGTAGCTTTAGCTGAACACTGTGCAGAGGTCGCACTACACTAGCTTGTAGCTTTAGCTGAACACTGTGCAGAGGTCGCACTACACTAGCTTGTAGCTTTAGCTGAACACTGTTCAGAGGACGCACTACACTAACTTGTAGCTTTAGCTGAACACTGTGCAGAGGTCGCACTACACTAACTTGTAGCTTTAGCTGAACACTGTTCAGAGGATGCACTACACTAACTTGTAGCTTTAGCTGAACACTGTTCAGAGGACGCACTACACTAACTTGTAGCTTTAGCTGAACACTGTTCAGAGGATGCACTTCACTAATTTGTAGCTTTAGCTGAACACTGTGAGGAGGACGCACTACACTAACTTGCAGCTTTAGCTGAACACTGTGCACTACACTAACTTGTAGCTTTAGTTGAACACTGTTCAGAGGACGCAATACACTAACTTGTAGCTTTAGCTGAACACTGTGCAGAGGTCGCACTACACTAACTTGTAGCTTTAGCTGAACACTGTGCAGAGGTCACACTAAACTAACTTGTAGCTTTAGCTGAACACTGTGAGGAGGACGCACTACACTAATTCTAAATAGTCTAGCTGCCTGACTGTGGTACTAATAGGATCAGAAAAACACCAGCAATTTTCTTCAAGTAGCTGTAAATACTGTAACAACACAAGTCTGCCCGTCAGTAGGAAGATAATAACAGGAACGGATCTAGCTAAACTGAATACAGTGTATATATATATACCTGGGATGCATATATATATATATACACAATACACTGTAAGTGCAGCTAACTGACTGACTGTCCTGCCTAATCTATCTAATTTAAATCAAATGACACTGTCTCTCTGTCTCTCAATGCCGGAACACACTACAAAGGGCTGCCGTGCAGGTGGCCTTATATAGTGTGGGGCATGTACTAAACCCTCTGAGCCACCCTGGCTTTGGCCAATTACAGCTCTCTCTAAAGACGGCGCTGTGATTGGTCAAGCATGTGGGTCATAGTGCATGCTTGGCCAATCATCAGCCAGCAATGCACTGCAATGCCGCAGTGAATTATGGGCCGTGACGCACCACACGAATTTGGTGCGAACGGCCCATATCATTCACAATTCGGCGAACAGACGATGTTCGACTCGAACATGGGTTCGACTCGAACATGGGTTCAACTCGAACACGAAGCTCATCCCTAATCACAGGCACATCAAATGTGACAAAAACACCAACCATTTGGGTACCACATGCCTAACAAGGCATTTAATGTCCAACCACTCAGCCCGTTGGCAAGAGCACCAAAAAGCCACACAAAAGGGGCACAAATCTGTCCCTCCTCCTTACCCACTTCAGTCTGCCCCTGCGATACCGAGTCATTACCTTTCAGCAGCCTCCACTGACAGGGATGATGCTATAGCACAGGGTGTCCAAGGTTCTAGCAGCTCATCTACCAGCAGCACACCACCAGCTGTAGACTGTAGCCGGCAAATTTCTCTGCCCTATCTTCTGCAGCAGAAAAAAAAATACAGTCCCTGCCACCCACATGCCCAGTGCCTGAATGCAAGCTTGTCAAAGCTGTTGGCTCTCCAACTTCTGCCTTTCAGCCTGGTGGATTCTGCCCCCTTCCATGAATTTGCACAATGTGCTGTACCACAATGGCAGGTTCCCAGTCGATACTACTTTTCACGTAAGGCCGTTCCATCTCTCTACCATCACATGGAAGGGAATGTTCTGGCATCGTTGGGCAAGGCAGTCAGCCATAAAATCCACCTTACTGCTGACACGTGGTCCAGCAAGCATGGGCAGGGACAATACATTTCATTCACCACACGCTGGGTAACGCTGCTTGGAAGGATGCACGACAGGGCTCAGTTCTGCAGCTTGTTGTGGCCCCACATCTCCATACAGCTGGTGATGATGATGCCAGACCCGTGAGCTCTACACCCTCCTCCTCCTCCGCCACCTCCATGCCCTCCTCTGCAGAATTGTCCTATGAACATCAGGTACCCCCTAAGCGTTCAAAGGGCTTTTCTCAGAGTCAGGCTAAAAGGTGCCATGCAGTGCTTCAGCTGGTGTGTTTAGGGGACAGGAACCACACTGGAGCAGAGATTCTTGCAGATCTGCAAGTACAGGCCCAGAGGTGGTTCACACCATGCCAGCTGAAGCCAGGAAAGGTGGTGTCCGATAATGGCTCAAACCTCCTGTAACGACACGCCGAGTATGAAAGGGGTTAAAGTCGTTTAGGACATTGCATACCCAAACACAAAAGGCAGCTACCGAACACTTCCATCAGCCGAACAAGGAACCCATACAAAAAATTTTCCCCCAAGTACGAGAAAAGGCTGTCTTGAGGTTCAAGCATGAATGAATCTTTATTCAAAAACATGTTATATAGATCCTACTTGAAAACACTCCCCCCCACCCTTTGAAAACAGGGCGGGTTAAACTGTCCAATAACAATGGACACACAGGTCAGGTGTGTTTAACATCTCATCAGTACACAGTCTCCAAGGCAGACAGACACAATAGAACATTGGAATACAGCCCCACCCCAAACTCGCACAGCAAATAGTACACAACAGCATGAGACAACACACAATATATACACACAACATTGTGAAGCAGTTACTATTTATAATATGGCACATACGGGGTTCCCAGAGTTTTGTGTTTTGGGGGGACATGGACTTGAATCCAAAGTAACATTACTTCCAGGGTCACCAGGCATACAGCTCACAACGAGCACCGTTCCCCCAAATGCCAGAGCCCATAATCGGTAGGCAAGAGGCTGGCATTCAGTCCCCTCCAAAAGCCTCTGTCCCGGCTAAGTCTGTCACACCTCCTGTCCTCCCTTAGACAGGGAAAGTTGACACATGTGCCATGCATGGCACATGTCCTCAATTTGGTGGTGCAGCGATTAAGTACGTACCCAGGGTTGCAAGATGTACTAAAGCAGGCCAGAAGAGTATGTAGCCATTTCAGGCGGTCATACACAGCCAGTGCTTGGTTGGCTGAAATTCAGCGGGAATTCCACCTGCCCATAAACTGCCTGATTTGTGACATGCCCACCAGGTGGAACTCAACTTTGGGAATGCTGCAGCAGCTATACATGCAGCAGAGGGCCGTCAATGAGTACTTGTGTCAGTACGGCACGACGACAGGCTCAGGCCGCCTCTGCTTTTTTCCCCCACGCCAATGGCTGATTATTAAGGATGCATGCACTGTATTGTTTTTTTTTTTTTTTTTTAATAAGTTTTTATTGAGAAACAGGATGTTCACAGAAAAAAAAAAGGATTACATCAAAACAACACGTTATATGCAGGTATTAACATTGTCCATATCGTATCATCTCAGAGGAAGGTCATCAGGGTCAAATAAGTACTATATCTTAAACACCATATTATCTAAGAAAAAAGTGACCTTAGTCAGAGATATTAGATCCTGTCAAATTTTTAATAGATGAAAAGAAAAAAAAAGCGAAGAATAAAAGAGAGAAAAAAAAAAAAAAGAGGAAAGAGAGAAGAAAAGAGATGAGGCAGAAATAGGGACTGAGAGAGCAGGGTGAGGTATGGGAATAAGGGGGAATGGGGAGGAGTTGCCGTCTGTCTCAGGGGGGATACCTCCTACAATAGATCTCTATACCTAATGTACATCATCTAGATTCCATAATTTCCGCATAAGCGGTTGTGTATTTAAAGGCGAACCAGCAGGACCACATTTTTCTCTTCATTTCTGAGTTTCTTTTATTGGAGTATGTTAGATCCTCCATATAGTATATATGATCTACCTCCCTTAGCCATTGGCGTAGGGTGGGTATTTTAGCAGTTTCCCAGAACTTAGGGATAAGAGCTTTAGCGGCATTTAGTAAATGCGGGGTGATAGACTTTCTGTATGATCCCGCTGGTTCGCCTGTACAGTGTAAAAGGACATACCAAGGGTCATTAGGGATTTCAGAGCCCTGAATCTCCTTAATCCAATAAAAAATAGTAAGCCAGTAAGGCCTTATCAGGGGGCAGTACCACCAGATGTGAGCGTGCGATGCGATATCTCCGCAACCACACCAGCATAATGGTGATTCTTGAGGGAAGAGCTTGTGTAGAGTTGCTGGTGTGTAGTGCCATCTGGTTAACAATTTGTAATTAACCTCTGCAGTTTTGGAGGCGATCGAAGTTGAGTGAGTTAAAGAGAGAATGTATGACTTCTCTTGATCCGTCAGAGTTTTGTTTAAGTCCCTCTCCCAATTGTGAAGAAATGTAGGGTAGCTAGCCGGGGTGAGTGATCCAAGTGCTTGATAGAAATAGGAAAGCGGTCTTTCTACTGGCATGTCTCCTATAAATGCTGATTCAATTGGTGATAAGTTAGTTGCATTGCGTAGAGGTTTTGGAAGGGATTGGATGAAGTCCTTTAGTTGCAAATATCTCCATTGATCCAGAAGTGTTGGGGATGGCGTCGAGGTGAGCAATGATAGTGGTACAATGTTCGAGGCGTCTACTACTTGATGTAATTGAATGTTATTCCCCAAGTTCCAAGAATGGAGACCTGGATCCATATTACCTGGTGGGAAGAAGTTGTGGCCAGTCAGAGGCATAAGGGGGGAATTGTATTGCCACTTCTGAGTTCTGTGTAGCAAGTCCCAGCAAGCGAAAGTAGATTGAGTGAGTGGGGATGTGGTAGCGGACAACGATCGAAATTTCCCAGGAATCCAGATCAGCTTGTAAAGGTCACTACCTCCTAATGCCATTTCCAGTGATACCCAGAGTTTTGATGTCTTGTTGTATTTCCAGTCTGATATTCTTGATAAGATTGTTGCCATGTAATATCGCTTAATGTCTGGCAGAGCTAAACCTCCTAGCCTTTTAGGTCTAAGCAATACTGATCTAGAAATTCTTGGGTTACGTCTATTCCAAACATATTTGCTTATAATTTTCGTTACACATTTAAAGAAACTAGGCGGAATTTGGAAAGGTATCATCTGGAACAAAAATAGCAACCTGGGCAGTACGTTCATTTTGATCACACTGATCTTTCCTAGCCAAGAGTGTGCGAGCTGTGACCATTTTTGTATGTCCGATTTAAGTGTATTAAGAAGGGGTATAAAGTTAGCATGGAATAGGGATGATAGATTAGGAGTAAGATATATACCGAGATATTTCATTGCTGTTTTCTGCCAGGCGAATGGGAAAGATTTCTGGAGATTACTAGCTGTCCCTTGGGGAACTGAAATATTTAAAATTTCAGATTTGGACATATTGATCTGGAAGTTTGAGACTTGATTATATGCGGAAAAGGCTTGCAGCAGATTGGGTAGAGTAATTATAGGTTGTTGGACATAAAATAAGATATCATCCGCATATGCGGCATACTTGTGTTCAAATTTGTCAATTACGATGCCATGGATGCTTGGATTGTGTCGAATTGTAGATAAGAAAGGTTCGAGTGAGAGGGCAAATAAAATAGGGGAAAGAGGGCACCCCTGACGCGTACCGTTGTGAAGTGTGAATGATTCGCTTAAAGTACCATTTATTCTCAGTTGTGCCGTAGGATAGTTATATAGGGCAGATATCTGACCTAGGAGAGAGGGGCTGATACCTAAATGGGATAAGGTCGCTAGCAAGAACTCCCAGTCCACCCTGTCAAACGCTTTTTCAGCATCTGTCGAAAGTAACAGGGTGGGCTGGGAGGTGTCGCAAACATGTGCAATCAAGGAGAGAGTGCGCAGGGAATTGTCGCGGGCCTCCCTGCCCGGGATAAAGCCAGTTTGTTCCGTAGAGACCCATTTCGGTACTAAAGGGAGAAGTCTGTTTGCTATCAATTTGGCGTAAAGTTTAGCGTCCAGATTCAAAAGAGAAATGGGGCGATAGCTACCGCATACACTCGGATCTTTTGCTGCTTTTGGGATTACGGTAATGTGAGCATGTAGGGTTTCGGGTCTGAAGGAATCACCTGAGGAAATCGAGTTAGCGTATTTAACCAGGTTCGGGAGCAATATATCAGCGAATAAGCGGTAATATGTGGTCGTTAAGCCGTCCGGACCTGGGGCCTTACCGTTGGCCATAGCCTTAAGAGCTTTACGGAACTCTTCAATGGTAAATTCCCCGTCTAGGGTAGCTAAAATGTCTTCCGGTAACTTAGGAAGATCGGCTTGTTTTAGGTATTCCTGTATAAGACGACTACGGGACTCCTGATCTCCCGTATGGGGATGCACATTGTATAACTGCTGGTAGAACTTTCTAAATTTCGCAGCTATGGCAGGGGTATGATGAACTATCTCAGCAGTTTTAGTTTTAATTTTTGGTATAAAACTCGCTGCCTTTTTTTGTTGAAGGGAACGAGCCAGCAACTTACTAGGTTTATTGCCCCATTCGTACATACGGTGAGCAATTATGCGAAATTGTTGTTTTTGTGCGACATGGAAAAGGTTTTTTAAGTCTTCCCTCTTGCTAGTTAATTCTGTTAACACAGATTTTGAGAGATTTAATTTGTGTTGTCGTTCAAGAATGTTTATATCACGGATTAGTGCAAGTTGCTGACTCGTTCGTTCTTTTTTTTTCCTAGTACCCAACTATATAAATTTCCAGCGGACAAAGGCCTTATGGGCCTCCCATATTGTGCCTGGAGATATATCTGGACTAGTATTTTCCTGAAAATAAAATTTCAGATCTTTTGCAATCATTGTCATGTCTATTTCTTCTGTCAATAAGTTATCGTTTAACTTCCAGTTTGTTCTTTTATGTGGGATAGATGGGACCTGTATTTTAAGCACAATCGGGGCATGATCAGAGAGAGTAGATGTGTCAATATGTGAGTCCATTATCAAGGGAAGGTGTTGGTGACTGACAAAAAAATAATCGATACGCGAATAGGAATGATGTAAGTTAGAGAAATGTGTGTAATCCCTCATCTGAGGGTGTAGGATTCTCCAAGCATCCATCAGCTGAGCATCGTGCAGACGTTTACGTATAAATGTTAAGCGCGCTTGTGAGATGCAGGATTTGCCCAGAGACGTGTCCAATAACGGTTCAAGGGGGACATTAAAGTCTCCCGAGAGGAGGACACAACCCTGCGCAAACTCCGTTAGTTTCTTGAGAGTGCCCGACAGGAAAGAGACCTGGTCTCGATTGGGGGCATAAAGCGTGGCTAAGGTGCATAGCATACTGCCCAGGTTACCTCTTACAAATAAAAATCGTCCCAGAGGATCACTAACCATGGAGTCAAATTTAAACGGGGTAGGGGGGCGTGGCTAGCCGGCGCGGTGTATGGACGCTCACTGAAAGAGCTCCTCTCTGCCAAGGGCCATCAGACATCCAAACAGCGACTTACAACCTAGAAAATTTACCACAACCAAAGCGGTTCAGCTGGGGGAACACTAAGGATGACTTCCAGGAAAAGAAAAGAGGATACTTACCCCAACAAACTGCCAGATTACTTCATGTGGCAGCGGCGGTCTCCTGAGCAAGATGGCGGCGGCAAGCAGGGGAAAGGCACACGAGGCTCTCATACACAGAACGGCGCTGCACAGGGGAGAAGACCAAACAGAGCTTACAACTCACCCACCGCTGAGCAGTACTCCCTGCCTCCTTCAGCCTCATCCAGCCCAGCCAAAAGCAAGCCAAAGTTGGATCACACAGAGGAGGATGATGAAGAGGTAAGCCTGCATTCATCTCAGGATGATACCAGAGAACTACAAGACTCCATAACTGACTTCCCCACCGCTAATACACCAATAATGGACACTACACTTAAAGACATGCTGATATCTCTCAGATCCACATTGCATGCTGACATTCAATCACTAACTAGACAATTTAAATCTGAAATATCTTCAGTGAACAAGAGAATCTCACATGTTGAAACAAAGATGGGTGAATTTGCATGCACTTTTAATGATTTAGTGGATGCCCATAATGATAGAGATGACGACATGATGCAACTGAAACTAAAATTAGCAAATTTAGAAGACAGGTCCAGGAGAAACAACGTTAAAATACGGGGAATACCTGAATCAGTTAAAAATCCTGACCTGAAACCCCACTTTATACAAATGCTGAAATCTGCCCTCCCAGAAGTTCCCCTTGATGAACTAGTAGTGGATCGTATCCACAGACTGCCTAAGCCTAAACATGTAGCCGCCCACCTTCCCAGGGACACCATTGTCAGAATACACTTTTATCATGTTAAAGATCAGTTTATGGCTGCCACAAGAAACCGTGATTCCCTTCCAGAGGAGTTCCAAGAACTTTCCTTTTATGCTGACCTCTCAGCTTTCACCATGCAACAGAGGCATCAATTAGCCTCTATCACGAAGCCACTAAACAATCACCATATCACCTATCGGTGGATATACCCAGCAAAACTCATGATAACAAGAGAAGGAACTACACATGTGATCTCTAACATCAAAGATGGCCTCCGACTCCTACGAGAATGGCAAATCATTCTCCCTGATGCAGACGACCAAGTCAATCATTGCTAGAAAGGAAGAGGTCCACAAACTAGATATATTTCTAGGCAACCTCTACTGCTATTACATCCCTGATGGCCCCGGGGATTGCCACCTTTCGTTTACCTGTTAAACACCCCTCATTTGAGCGGTTATTCCTACCGCACTGATTCTTTTAAGAATCAAGTTTTGTTTGTTGTTGTTAACTATTTCTTTTCTCCAAGAAGTTTCCAAGACTGGGATCCATCCCTGTACATCCCAAGGAATCGCATACTACTCCACCTGAACAGAAACCCCACCTGCAGTAACGCATCTCAGCATATCCGCAACAGCTACCACCTGAGAGTCTCCTAATCCACAAGTTCCACCTTATGGACCACCACACTGCCAGCGTCTGATCATCGCCTTCAGGACTAGAGCCGAACCACTCATCGACCTTACGGTAACCAACATCTAAATAACTGTCAAACCATATAACTAAGACCAACAGGATCCCACACCATGCCGATCAAAATTGTATCTCTTAATGTAAAAGGCCCGAACAGCCCATACAAACGACAAATGGCCTGGAAAGAAGCTAAAAGTCTTCACTGTGATGTGATTTGTTTCCAGGAAACACACTTTGCAGCAAATAAATCGCCTAACTTTCAAAATCGCCAGTTCCCGCACATTTTCCAAGCAAACTATACCTCAAAAAAAAGAGGTGTTGCCATAGCCATTAAGGATTCTGTGCAATTCCAAAGTCTAGATATTCACTTGGACAGCTCAGGCAGATTCATCATCTTAGTATGTGAGCTTAACGGCAAAAAATTCACCTTAGTGAACATCTACCTTCCAAACTCCAAACAGCTATCTTTTCTAAAAAAAATATGGAAAAAAGTCTCCTCAATGCAACAAGGTCATACCATCTTGTGTGGAGACTTTAATGCTGTCCCCAACAGAGACTTAGATGTGTCCAGCCAGACCAAGCATTCAAGAAACAGATTGACTCTGAATGATTTCATCTCATCTTCCGGTTTGTATGATGTGTGGAGGTGCCAACATTCCTCAGAAAAGGACTTTACCTTTTTTTCCAGCGTTCACCATACATATTCTCGTATAGATTTGTTTTTAGTAGATAAATTTATTTTGCAACAGATTTCTAAATCTGAACTGCATTGTATTACATGGTCGGACCATGCTCCGATTTCAGTGGACGTGGGGGATCGCTGTGCCGAGACCAGGGCTAACAGATGGCGCAATGACATTTTCACATTATCTCAACCGCAAAACCTAGCGAAAATCGAAGAAGCAATTAAAGAATTCTTTGCCATCAACGCCCCCTCGGTCAGCGACCCCTTCACGCTATGGAATGCACATAAAGTTTATGTAAGAGGCCTACTCATACAGATGAGCGCTAGAGCAAAAAGACAAAGATTAGAAAAGCTCAATACTATACTAGCTCAAATCCAACAGTTAGAAAACTTAAACAAACAACATACCACACAAAAGATAAGAGAAGCATTGTTTATGTCCAGACAAGAATTGCGAACTCTCCTAATTTCACGCCACAACCACCAATTGAGATCACTTAAAGCTCAAACATATAGATACGGGAATAAAGCAGGAAAGTCCCTAGACACACAATTAAAAGAAAAAACTATTAAACAAAAAACTTCCTACCTCATTAACCCTAAATCCAACAAAAAAGTTAACAACCCACAAGACATAGCCGATGCATTTAGCGATTACTACGAGAAACTATATAACCTTCAAAAGGACCCAGACACTGTTCAGCCCAATGACAAAGCAATTTCAGAATTTTTGGAATCAATTCATCTCCCTAAAATATCCACAGAAGATTTAACATACATAAACCAACCATTCACACTAAAAGAAACAAATGACGCCATCAAACATCTCCCCCGCAACAAAGCCCCAGGCCCAGATGGTTATTCTTCAGAATATTATCAATTATTCTCCCCCATCCTAACTCCCCACTTACTCCATGTTTTTGAAGCTGCAACTACTACAGCAAAATTTCCCCCAGAAATGCTTACAGCCACAATTATAACTCTCCCTAAACCAGGCAAAGAACCCAACCTCCCACAAAATTTTCGGCCGATATCCCTATTAAATGTAGATGTCAAATTGCACGCTAAACTGATAGCTAACAGATTATCACGTATCCTACCCAACTTGATAAACTATGATCAGGTGGGGTTTGTAATAGGTCGCCAGACCACAGACGCCACCAGAAGAATGTTAAATCTCCTTCATTTGGTAGAGGAAAACAAAGAGCCTTCTCTGCTTCTGGCCTTAGATGCAGAGAAGGCCTTTGATAGAGTGCATTGGGGGTACCTGTCCAAGGTCATGGATAAGTTTGGTCTGGTCGGCCCATTGCAGAGTGCTATACTGGCACTATATTCATCACCCTCAGCATTTGTTTATACTGAAGGCATGTTCTCTAAACCATTTCCCATTACAAATGGTACAAGACAAGGGTGCCTCTTATCCCCCATAATTTTCACCATGCTTATGGAACCATTAGCGGAAAAAATTAGGTCCCATCCCTCTATACATGGTATCACATCACAAGAACACCACCACAAAATCTCACTATTTGCAGACGATGTTATTTTAGCCCTATCAAACCCAGACAAATCACTACCCGCAGCACACAAAGTCCTTGCACATTTTAGTAACATATCTTATTATAAAGTTAATGCATTTAAATCCAGCATTTTAGGAATACATATACACAAAAAACTTGAAAACCTCCTCAAACACTCCCTACCATATCCCTGGACGAACGAATCAATCAATTACCTAGGTATTAAGCTCACCTATCCAGTTTCGAAAACAAATACCATTAACTATACCCCACTTCTTTCCTCCCTTCAACCAGAACTGTCTAGACTGGGGAAGCATCACTTAACGTGGCTAGGCAGATTAGCAGCGTACAAAATGCTTATCTTACCGAAACTAATATACATATTCAGAGTCCTACCTATACCAGCACCAGCATCATTTTTTAGATCAATGCAAAAACAATTATCTAACTTTGTATGGGCAGGAAAAAGACCAAGATGTTCCCCTGAAATACAAACTAAAAACAAAACAGTGGGAGGCATGGGTTTACCAATCCTGAAAGACTATCACACAGCGGCAATTCTTGACCAACTTAAAAATTGGTTCTCCAACTCTATTACTAAACCATGGTGTCACTTGGAGATTGCACGACTAAACAAGACTTCACCATTATCATTTTTAATTGCCACTAAGGCACATAAACAGAATAGAAGACCCCTTCCACAAACAATGCAAGCGATACTACAATCTTGGGAAGAAATCAACAATACAGGGAATGTATTCTACCCCTCAACAATGATACCCATTCCCCTTGACACACCGCAATGGATAATTCCCAATATTAACCTCCGCAACTGGTATAAAGCAAATATACTAAATATAGTGGATATCATGTGTGGCGATAGGCTCCTACCGTTTAGCACAATACAACAGAAATTTAATCTCAACAATTCTGAATTCCTAACATATACCCAGATTACCTCATATCTTCAGGGGTCTAGAGCCACACATGTGTCCATAGTAGAAAAAATATGGACTTTCCTTCAATCCAAAAACCCCAATATAAAAGGAATTAAAATAATCAACAATTATCTTCACTCTAAAGATGTCTTTACAAAAAATAACAAGATTACCAAATGGGAAAAAGAATTAGGCAAAGAGTTCACAGATCTACAATGGAAACAAGCGATTGCTAATAATCGCAAATTCTCTAGATGCGCCAATTATGAGGAACTAACACAAAAATTGATGTTAAGATGGTACTACACACCTTACATTACGGCAAAATTCTCCAAAGACAACTCAAATATATGCTGGAGAGGATGTGGTCAGATAGGGACCCTAGCACACATGCTGTGGTCTTGTCCAGTAGTCAAAACATTTTGGTGCAGGGTCTATGATATGCTTTCGAAAATAACTAATAGCACAGTGGTCCCAAACATAGAACAAGCTATTCTAGGATTAAACATGGACCAATACAAAACAGAACTTAGATGTATAGCAACACAAGTCTTGCTGGCAGCAAGAATGGAATTAGTATACAGATGGAAATCTACTGATGTACCTACTATTAAAGATATAAAAATAAAAATTAACACTATTATAGAATATGAAAAAATTATGGCTTACAGGGATGGAACCTTTTCAAAGTTTGAATCTAACTGGTCCCCATGGAAACTCCTTCTATCTTCTAATTATTTGTTTTAACTTTTTTCTTTTTTTTACGTTTCAACATTCCAACTAGCTGTAGCTGGTAAACTATGCAAAGTAATATATCTCAATGACTCCCGAGTTATAATGATTATTTTTGAAATGGTTACTGATTTACTAATATAATTAAAGGGGGAGGTCCCTATGTGAGCACAGTGTGATCCCATTGGGGTGCCCGGGAATCTCCTCCACCGTTATAAAAACATAGTATTTCCCATTACTTCTCCACTGCTACTCGTGGAATAGAGTAACCAGCATCTTCTCACAATCTCTTTATAGTAGTAAAGCTACACTCTTTATGATACCTTGGAATGATTACAGACATACTCAATGTTTATAATAAAAACTTGTAATTACTATTTTCGATTACTTTCTGTACAGTAAGTACGGGATTGTTTCACTTACTCCCGTATGACTGCATTTATCTGTATTTGCACTAAAAATTTTTCAATAAAAACTATTTGAACAAATTTAAACGGGGTATCCCTGCGGAGTCCAACGGCCACGCCTTTCGATTTATGCACGTCCGTCAGGCTATAGAACCATGTAGGGTAATTTGGAGAGAAGAGCTTGACCGAAGTGGTGTGAGTGAGGTGGGTCTCCTGCAGGAAGACAATGTCCGCCCGCAGACGATCCAGCTCTCGGTATAGGTTATGTCTCTTACCTGGTGCATGGAGCCCGCGGACATTAAGTGATATCAAATTGAGCTTAGCCATTGACTACAACAGGGAGCACCCGTTCAGTGTACTCTCCACCTGTATCTGTTCCAGAGCAGACGGCAAGGGGGGATGAAGAAAGGGGGGAGAAGGGAGAAAAGGAAAGAAAAAAGACAAAAGATAAAAAACAAATTAGAAAGTATGTGTTAATAATCATTCTTAGCACAATCAAAAGCCACCATTGAAAAAGGCGGCCGAGGACACTCAGAAATCTATGGTGCCCAGATGGGGCAAACCGTGGGCACGCAGCCCCCCCAACCCCATCCCCGAAGGGAGAAGGTGTGTGAGGACGACGGGCCCCCCGGCCCCCCCAAGGGGGTTCTCTCAACGCCAGGATCGAACGACGGAGCGCGATCATATCTGCGCGCGCGTCGTCCCATTGCTCCGGACGCGGCACCCAATCTTATAGAAAAACGAATACGTTCTATTAACCCAGAGAAATAAAAACAAAAGGTTTTTTAAGACAAACCAGGAAAAAAGGAACCTATAAAGAAAAAAAAGCCCAATTTGGAAAAAAAAAGAGAAATGTATAAGGGCAACTCAAGTGAGCCTGCCAGGAGATCTCTCTCTCTCCGCTTCCTCTCCTACCTATCCTCCTGATCTACCTTCATTCTCCACCTCCACCTATATTACAGGCATATATGTAAAACAAAGAAGAAAAAACAGGTAAATAGGGGTGGGCCTATCATATGAGGTAGGCGATCATAGTCTAGATTAGAGCACCTTAATAAACTAACTGGAAATAATAAGAAAAAAAAAAGACAAACAATGGCTATTTCACAGTTGCGAGGAAGGTGTAAACGTAACATAATCTAGAACAGTATACTTGCAGATACAGCGTTTATGGAGAGTCTCCTGGGTAGCTTAGATAGTTACAGTCACCCAAATTGCGAAGATGCAAATTGCGAAGATGCATTCGGGGAGCCCGATCCACGCTTGTGTTGCACTTTTTGCCAGCTTGTGTCCGGAGGGACATTGAGAGAGGGAATGGATTCTTGCCAACCTGGAAGATCCGGAGGCGAGATGATGAGATCCGCGCAGAATTTTCCCAGGTCCTCCGGGAAGCGGAGGATAGCCGTCTTGCCGTCTCTATGGGCTATCAGAGCTGAAGGAAAGCCCCAGCGGTAATTAATAGAGGCTGAACGCAGTTGTTCGGTTAGAGGGCGCAGGGCCCTGCGTCTCTCCAATGTCTCTCTAGCAAGATCCGGAAAGAATAGCAAAGATGCCCCGTCAAAGTCCAGTGGTGTTTGTTCCCGGGCTTTCCGCATAATTCTCTCTTTTTCCTCAAAGTAGTGTAGCCTGCAGATTACGTCGCGTGGGATATCGGAGGCTAGGTTGCGAGGCCTTAAAGCCCTGTGTGCCCTGTCAATTTTTAAGGGAAAGTCCGCAGGCTGTCCAAGTAGGCCATTGAATATGCCGCGAAGGGAGGGCAACAGATCATCATCACCCGTGGCCTCCGGCAGTCCTCTGATCCGTATATTGTTCCGCCGATTTCTTGATCTTCGATCTTATATAAAGCCATGCGGTGTGAGATAGAGAGGGTGCGGGTGGTCGTCTGCAGGGATCGTATTGCAGCCGCGTGGCGATCGAGGCGCAGCTCGGACTCTTCCACCCGTTCCAGCACGTGGGTTAGATCTGATCTGAGTGCTGAGAGCTCCTTTTTAATGGAGCGTTCCAGGCCGGAAAACAGAGAGGCTAGCTCCGTCTTGGTAGGAAGGTCACTAACCAGAGCCGCGACCTCCGAGTTTCTGGAAGTGCTTTCTTCACCGTCCGAGCAGGCTGATACTGCCGGAGAGTGTCTCCTGGTTGTAGATCTATGGCGGGAGGCGGAGCTCGGGCCGCGAGGTGAACGGCCTAGTCCGTCCATGCTGATAGAGTCTTCTGTTTCCGCGGCTAGGTACCTTTTTATGGAGCCTGACGGAGTTCCTTTTTGAGGTAGGGATTTGCCTGTCCTTTTCCCCATGGTGTCCTAGGGTGATGTAGGTAGTTTCCCTGGGTAATAGTAGTAATAGAGGGTGCCACCACCGGAGCTCCGGGAAAACACGTCCTTACTGCTCCATGTCGAGACCACGCCCCCCGCATGCACTGTATTGTCACCATTTGAGGAGGCTACAAGGATGGTGAGCAGTGACAGTGCGTGCATCAGTGACACAATCCCTGTTGTGTTCCTGCTGGAGCAGACTCTGTGTGGCATTATGGGCAGAGCACTGGAGGCAGAGCAGCAGGAGTAAGAGAAGGGCTTCCTTTCCTCTCAAGGCCCACTTTATGCAGACACCATCATTCCTATGTCACAGAACACACAGGAGGAGAGAGGGGGATGAGGAGGAGGATTATGGCACTTTCATAGGCTTTGAAGAAGAGGAAGACATGCGTCAATCTGTAAGCAGTGACTTTCCAACCCCAGGACCCTTGGGAGTAGTACGTGGCTTGGAGGAGGAAGTTCCAGATGCTGTCATCCTGAGTGACCCCGAGGAGTCTGCTTCTAAAGCCTCTGCAAATTTGAGGCGCATGGGCAACCTCAAAGCCTGTGAAAGGACCCAAGAATATGTGGCAGAAAGGATTATTACTGGTTGGCAACCCTCCTTGACTACCGTTATAAGGGGAAGGTATCTAAACTCATCCCGTCCCCACAGAGAGTGCAGAGGATAAAATCTCTTGAAGACACATTAAAGAGGATTTTATTGAACATTTTTCCTCACTCTAGTAGGTTACAGTGTGGTGGAAAACGTCCTTTTGAGTCTTCTGTTGGTCAAGAAAGGAGCGTTGGAGAAGGCACCTGCCTAAGTGAGGCATTTCGGAATTTTTTTAGTCCTCGACGCCCAGGGCTATCAGTTTCCACATCCCATCAGCAGCGTATGCATCACATGGTGGACGATTACCTTGGGGCCAAAACAGAGATCGAGAGCTTTCCAGTTGATGATCCACTGGCTTACTGGGTCATGAGAATAGATCACTGGGAGTCAATCGTCGATGTACAAGACACTGTCAAATCTTTCATGAAAAACATCATCCCAGCCCGGGTATCCCGAACCACAGATTGGAATTGGACAGAGCCCACAGAGCGCTGCAACCCCCTCGCCAGGACAGCCTTTCACGAGATATAGTGGTCAAACCTCATTTCTATGCGGTGAAAGAAGAAATAATGAAGAAATCTCGCAACCTAGATAATCTGGCCATACAAGGCAACAAAATACAAATTTTTGCGGACATCTCCCCTGCCACAATTCAGAAACGGAGATCCCTCAAACCCCTCCTGGACGTTCTCAATCAAAAATCGATCAAGTACCGTTGGTCTTTCCCTTTCCGTCTTCAATTCCACTATAGAGACAAATCTTACGGTTTCACCAACTTCCAAAATGGCGAACGTCTTCTTTTGCAACTCGGGTTTATTACCCAGGAATCCTCCCATCGTCAAGAGGAATGCCGTCCTAACACCTCCAAGAGACCGCCACCGACCAGCCCCCTCACCCCCCTATGGGTCAAGCAACAATCAAAAAGGCTCCGGAACTCTATCCCGCCGAGATTATCCTGAGACTCGATCGCCCATGATGGATTTACTCTCCTCAATTCCGAGGACATTCGGAATTCTGATGGTGTAGTGGATACTCCTACACCCACCTAGGCCTCCATTTTTATGGCCAGACCAGTTCGCTTTTCTCAACTAGGCTTTTTAAATTTTTTGATTTGTACTCTTTCATGTTCTGGTCTCTGATTTAAATATTTACAAGACCCTCCATCCTAATCGCAGGACTATACCATCAGGCCGGCGGATCATCATCTAGGGTCTAGGACACAATGGACTGGTATTGTTTTTGTCTTTGATCTCCTCTCTCTTCCCCTTCCCAACCTGCCTAACCCCCACTCCCCCCCAAATCCATTTTCCCATACCCCTTCCCACCCTTCCCTTATTACCCTCACCCCCCTTATACCCCAAGAGGGTTCTACACCAGGGGAGCAACAAACATGTTCTCCCCTTATGGAAAGTTTTGTGTTTTTTTTTTGTTACTGTGCTTAGTTGTCCTAATATAGTTGGTTCAAGAAGCTGTGACACTCATCTTTGGGTCCACTACTCCCATTATTTACAAGGGGCTCCGTGTCCAGAGCGGGTCCACTTGCCACTCCACCTGTTGAGCTCTAGAGTAGCTCTACTCCCCTAGGGTCCCCAGGAATGCAACCCCATTGTTGGTTGCCCCCACACCGAACTCTGAGCTTCTTAGGGTTTCGGAGAAGGGCCTGGCAAGCTAGACCTGCCCCTCAGGAACCAGAGACACTTTCTTCCCTAGCCCTGAGGTCTCTCACCTTCTTCTTCCTTCTACCTTACTTCTGGTTTTCCTTTTCCCTCCCTAACTTCTTTATCCCCCCCCCTAGGTGCATTCAGAAATAGCTCACCGATCTTTAACTTCTACGTTGCTGAACTCAAGCAGTCACTTAAGGACAAGAATTACCTTTTCAAGGAACCAGGCAGGAACTTTCCTAATGTACATGCGCTCCCCCCTCACATCCATGGCTGACCCTACCCCACAAACAGCGAAACTCAGGATAGCCTCCCATAACACGCAGGGATTTAACTCCCCAATCAAAAGACGTAAAGCATTGCAAAATTACCACTCCAGAGGATTGGAAATTCTCCTATTACAGGAACTAAAGAACACAAGGGGAAGGGGGAAGGGGGGAGCCCTATAGATGGGCTGAAGCAGGGGTTACTTTAGGCAACAGGATTGTCATAGGATTGTTTCTTTAAAACAATCTGCACGGCAATCTGCTACGCCATCTGCACGGCGAAACGCGTTGACGCCACAACGTAGCCTAGTCTGTGGACGCCACGGGCAAGGTGGAGGACGTGAGACAGCGGAGCACCAACCAGGAGCACTTGATCAGCGTATTAACCGGGGAGAGTGTAACAGCTAACTATGCCGCTATCACCCTGCATGGACTGTCGCCTCACCTAAGACACACTGCAATCAATGCAGTAGTAATATGGGATTGAACCCCCTGCGGACTTGAGGATAGCGGTGAACCACACAGTGCAGCTCCAGACGAAGACGGCTAAGTAGGGTAAAGTACTAATCCATAGGGAACCTGCCAGCACATACATCTATATTGTCTGTCAGTAGCTGCTAGCTCACTAAGAAGGTGTCGGTACTGCAATAAGGACGAAGCTACTTGTAATTACTGAATTACTTACTAACAGTCTGAGAACAATCCTTAGCATACACATGCAGCGGTGACATTGTCTTAATTATTGGACTGTTTACTCTCAACAATGAACACCTGGGAACTTGGGATTTGTGTGATTGACGAACATGATTCATTTTGTGAATAAATGCCACGTGATGAATAATTTGAGTATCCTCTTCAAGGCTTCAATCACGGGACTGATTATCCCTGGATATGAAATATCGTTTTTCTGGAATCACTCCTGATCACCAGTAGTAACTTTGCCCCCTCCTCTATAAATATAAGCAGCACATTAAGTGCAATAATTATACATCTAGTTATCAGCTTATGCGCTCCTCTTTTCTCTCTCTCACTCCACCTCTATGTTGCTTTGTACCACAGCTGACCCAAAATAAATTGATTGAATAATCAGTATCACTAACCGAATTGGCAGGGTCCCAGTGGCACAAAGCAACAACGCCCGGACTGGGCTAGCTCTACTTTCTTTTAACATGTTAGTCTTGTCTGTCTTGTGTATGTCCATGGCCAATAATTGTTGTTAATTCATGAGTTATACATGCTACAATATTTTGTGAATTTTTATATTGGGTATTTCAAATAAAGAATAATTTTAAAGAAACAATCCTATGACAATCCTGTTGCCTAAAGTAACCCCTGCTTCAGCCCATCTATAGGGCTTCCCCCCTTCCCCTTGTGTTCTTTAGTACCTAAATATGGTTACAGCAATAGTACCTCAACAGGTTAAGGATTGAGAACAGGCCCCAGCATCTCTTCGGGCTAGTACCGGTGGAAGCTCGCACCACCCACTCCAATTTCCCTTTCCCCTTTCCCCATTCCAATATCTGATCCTATTACAGGAAACCCACTTCCCCAAAAGTTTCTCCCCCACTTTCCTTCACCACAGCTACCCGACATTTTTTCTGGCCAACGCGGATGACAAAAAGAGAGAGGTGGCAGTTCTCCTCTCTAAACACATCTCATTCACCCACTCCCTGACCATTAGAGACAGCAAGGGACGTTATATCCTTGTCAAAGGTCACATCAATGGCATCCTCTTCCCACTGGTTTCTTACTATGCCCCCAACAAGAAACAAGCGTCCTTCTTCTCATCTATGTTCACTGCCCTATCCCCACATTTTGAAGGCACGGTAATAATAGGTGGAGACTCTAATATAGCGTTTGATCACCTTCTAGATAAATCAGCGAAAGGCATCCAGATCTCAAAAAGACCCCCCTAACAGAGCCTCCACATCGCCCGACTACTTCACTCCTTAGGAATGATAGACACCTGGAGGGAATTGAATCCTTCTGCAAAGGACTATACTCACTTCTCTGCACCTCACGGGACCTATTCCCGAATCAATCACATCTTCTTACATACGTCGGATATACACTTAGTGTCCCAATCCTCCATTTGTGAGGTCCCCTGATCAGACCACTCTATAGTCACCCTCAAAATCATAGGCTCCCTATCTCGAGTGGGCCCACCTCAATGGCGCCTTAATGAATCTCTTCTCACCAACCCAGTACATTGTACCTTACTAGAAAAGGAACTAAAGGAATTTTTCCTTCTTAATGACAATGCTGACAGTACACCCAACTCTTTAGGGGGGCTCATAAAGCGGTCATGCGGGGTAAAATCATTCAACTAACATCATGTCTTAAACGTGAGAAACAACTGGACATCCTTAAACTAGAGAAGGAATTCCGATCCCTATGCAAAACACACAAGAACAATCCAACACCCAGCTCTCTATCTAAACTTGACGCAGCCAGAATAGCCCTGAATACAGCCCTTACCTCCAGTGCCGAAAAACACCTGAAATGGGTGAGTGGCAAATTTTACCTCCTCTCTGACAAATTTGGCCCCCAACTAGCAGCAAAGCTCTCCCCTAAACAAAGAATTTGCTCTCTTCCAAAAATAAAATCGCTATTGGGCACGTTAACCCAAAATCCAAAGCAGATCTTAGAGGCTTTCCACTCGTTCTATTCTATTCTATTCAGAGGGTGGCGATAAATGGGGAGTACTCAGAATGGTCAGGGGTGGGTAGTGGGGTTCCCCAGGGTTCTGTGCTGGGATCAATCCTATTTAATTTGTTCATAAACGACCTGGAGGATGGGATAAACAGTTCAATCTCTGTATTTGCAGACGATACTAAGCTAAGCAGGGCAATAACTTCTCCGCAGGATGTGGAAACCTTGCAAAACGATCTGAACAAATTAATGGGGTGGGCAACTACATGGCAAATGAGGTTCAATGTAGAAAAATGTAAAGTAATTCATTTGGGTGGCAAAAATATGAATGCAATCTATACACTGGGGGGAGAACCTCTGGCAGAATATAGGATGGAAAAGGACCTGGGGGTCCTAGTAGATGATAGGCTCAGCAATGGCATGCAATGCCAAGCTGCTGCTAACAAAGCAAACAGAATATTGGCATGCATTAAAAAGGGGATTAACTCCAGAGATAAAACGATAATTCTCCCACTTTACACGACTCTGTTTCGGCCGCACCTAGAGTATGCTGTCCAGTTCTGGGCACCAGTCCTCAGGAAGGATGTATTGGAAATGGAGCGAGTACAAAGAAGGGCAACAAAGCCAATAAAGGGTCTGGAAGATCTTAGTTATGAGGAAAGGTTGCGAGCACTGAACTTATTCTCTCTGGAGAAGAGACACTTGAGAGGGGATATGATTTCAATATACAAATACCGTACTGGTGACCCCACAATAGAAATAAAACTTTTTCGCAGAAGAGAGTTTAACAAGACTCGTGGCCACTCATAAAACTTAGAAGAAAAGAGGTTCAACCTTAAACTACGTAGAGGGTTCTTTACTGTAAGAGCGTCAAGAATGTGGAATTCCCTTCCACAGGTGATGGTCTCAGCGGGGAGCATCAATAGCATCAAGAAACTTTTAGATAAGCACCTGAATGACCGCAACATACAGGGATATACAATGTAATACTGACACATAATCACACATAGGTTGGACTTGATAGACTTGTGTCTTTTTTCAACCTCACCTACTATGTAACTATGTAACCTTTATGCTCATACCAACCCCTTCTCCCCTCCTAAACTAAACTCCTTTCTGGACAATATCCTTCTCCCCAAAATATCCGACTCTCATCACACTATCATGGACTCCTCTTTTACTGAAGGAGAGGTTCAGTAAAAGGGGCCCGGATGGCTTTTCGACCCAATATTACAAGTCCTTCATAGATACCCTCTATCCTTATCTGGTCCGGCTCTTTAATTCCCTCCGAAAGGGAAAGTCATTAGACTTAACAGCAAACCTCGCATAAATCTCTGTCATCCCCAAACCCGGCAAGGACCCCAGCCAAGTAAGCAACTATAGGCTAATCTCGTTAATTAACAATGATCTTAAGATCATGACAAAAATTCTTTCCAACAGACTGGGGTCTTTCATAGGGTCTTACGTACACAAAGACCAAATATGCTTCATCACGAGGAGGCAAGGACCGGACCAGATAAGGAGGGTGGTGGACATCATATCCCTCCTTAGGTCGGGTTGGGATGGGGCCCATCACAGGAAGGCTTCCTCTTATCCCTAGACCTTCAGAAGGCCTTTGATACGGTCACCTGACCCTATCTCTTCACTACCCTTGAAAAGTGGGGTTTTGGCCCACCCTTCCTTTCCTCATTAAGGGCCCTATATTCCCTCCCCAAATCTCAGGTTAGACTTCAGGGATCCCTTTCTGACCCTTTCCCTATCACTAAAGGAACCTGACAAGGCTTCCCCCCTCCGCTTTGCCATAGCAATAGAGACTTTAGCCATTGCTATAAGTGACCACCCAAACATTCACGGAGTCAATTGTGGCCCTTCCACACACAAATGCGCACTCTTTGCGGATGATATTCTCCTCTTCATAACCTCCCCAATCATTTTGCCCCCTAACGTCTTACAGCTTCTAGACAATTTTGGCCTGGCCTCAGGACTTCGGGTTAACATGTCCAAATCTACCGCCCTTTATATCTCTATTCCATTACCCCTAGTAGATAGACTAAAAGTACACTTCCCTTTCACTTGGAGTACTACCTCTATCCCTTATCTAGGCATCCACCTCACGGCCTCTATAGACCAACTTTACAAAAACAATTACCCACCCTTGTTCAGGAAACTCAAGTCAGACCTTGACCAGTGGTCGTTATACAATCTGTCCTGGCTAGGCAGAATAAAAGCTATTAAAATGACCCTCCTCCTCTCAAGATCCTTTATCTCTTCCGCTCCCTTCCCATATCAGTCCCCAAACTCCATATAACTACCCTCCAATCGGCAATTATTTGCTTCACTTGGGGTAAGTTAAATCACCACCTCCCTAAGCAGACGCTCTTCCGTCCCATAAAGAAAGGCGGCCTAGGACTTCCTAACCTCTGGTGGTATTACCAGGCATCTCAATAAACTCAATTTTCTACCATTTATTCCAGAGGCCCTAAACAGGACTGGGTGGGAATGGAAAAACAGGCAGTCCCTAATTACACCATAGATTTCCTTATTTGGCAGCCCCCTAAATCTAGGCCCCCTATCCTCTCACCCACACTATACCCCCCAGTACAGCGGGACTTTATAGGTGAACAGAACAATTAAGTTATAGTAAAAATATTTGTTTATTAAAAATTGCTTAAAAAAGCATAAAAACAAGACAAACTAAACATAGATCTATACAAAAGTGCTTATGCACAGTGCAACAAGATTTTTTCATGATAATTTCTTTACACTTTCAATTGCGAATACATATTTCTCTATAAGCCTGACATGTTTCAGGACAATGTCCCTTCTTCAGAGGCATATTGAGCAGAGAGACTATATATATAGATGTATTCTGAAAAACAAGTGAGATCAGTTTACACATCAAAATGTTGTTCAGGACAAAAATTCACATTATGGCATCCGATAGTGTCCAGCATACATACCAGTATCCAGTCCTTAAAGAAAAAACGCTGTGCAAAGAATATGCAAAAAGCAGACTCTCATATCAAGAGAGAAGGGTCATTTGAAGGGTCATTTGATTAAATGAAAATAAATAACCGCCAATTAGCCAATGGTGGGTATGGCGGCTTCCACTTGAGTCGAGGAAAGACTCCGCAAAGGCCCCCGAGGACGACCCTGCCAGATCCACAATACAGCCCTAAAAAAATAGGTTTATATAAATTAATAAATTGCATTCTATTACCATAAAACTTGTATGTATTGTATATTATATATTGAAGGGTATGTTATATCGCATTATGTGGTAGACACTAAGAAAGGGGGCTGCTTTCTCCATGATTTAAGCATGGAATGCACAGCTCCATGCTACGACTGCAAATCTAAAATGCTTTTTATTGCTGTGTAATCTACATCTTAGGAGAAATCAGTGACCCCAACCCTCCAACACAGGCACAAGAAAAAGGAAAACAAAACCAAAGGAAAAATAGAGAAGACGTTTTGCCCCCTGATAACCGCACTGCGGAGACATTGCTCCGCATGTGCACTAACAAACAAGCAAAAAACCATCAGTGCAGTTACAATGTGAGCCACACAGAAAGAACTGAAATCATTATGAAGGGAATAATGAAGCACTGCCTCTCCTCTATATAATGATACACGGGTGATAGGAGAGGATAAAAGATAAAACTTTTCTACTTACTTTCTTAGGTTAAAGGTTTTAGACAGAAGGCTGGAGCGTGGTGGTCACTGGCATGTGTGGTTTGACACTGGACGGGACGCCAATTGCATTTTTTAAAGAGCCGCTGGTGCCTGCGCAGTGTGATTAGTTCCCTAAGTGTCAGCAAGGGGAATACACACCATCGCATATGATGCATTAGCGTCATAACAAAGCGACATGCGCAGATGGCGTAGACAGGTGGCGAAGTAAAGGAGCTGGGGGACCACGTCATCGCGTATAGCGTGGTGACGTCATGCAGAGGTGGCGCTACGAGACGGAGATGGAGAAAAACAGAAGAAAAAAGAGTGAAACCATGTGATAGGTTGCTCGGGGTAAACCAAGCGTTACCAAGACAACCAAGAACACACAGGGCGCTCAAAATGAAAAATAAATAATAATCAAGAACTGAAGTGTTGAAATACATGAGAATGCCATGAAAACATAAGGGGCTAAGGACTGGGGACATCCAAAAAGGAGGCCCCAGGGACAAGTCTGCATGGCGCCCGCCCAGCGCCAAAGCGCTGGGGGAGCGTCATGCAGGCAGATCCCACCGGCGCACAAAACACCGCAATTGCACGTCCGGACTCAGCCGAACAAACATGCAGTGTGAAAAAAGGCCATGCCTGCACCAGAAAAGATGGGGAAAACATGGCCCCCGTGCGCCGGGCGGAGACAAAACCAAGACCAAGGGCACCAAAAGAAAAAATAATAACAAATGAATATCTAAAAAAAAAATATATATATATATTATCCAATTAACTTAGTAGTTTTTATTGGTCTGGATGTATGGGCACGATTGGATACACATAGTGGAATGATGGCAAAGATCGGTGGATACAGTAGGTACATGGGAAAAGATGGGGAAGACATAGGAAACCAAGACCAAAATTGTTTTTCAGAATACATCTATATATATATCCTCTCTCCTCAATACACCTCTGAAGAAGGGACATCGTCCTGAAACATGTCAGGCTTATAGAGAAATATGTATTCACAATTGAAAGTGTAGAGACATTATCATGAAAAAATCTTGTTGCACTGTGCATAAGCACTTTTGTATAGATCTATGTTTAGTTTGTCTTGTTTTTATGCTTTTTTTAAGCAATTTCTAAACAAATATTTTTACCATAACTTAATTGTTCTGTTCGCCTATAAAGTCCCGCTGTACCGGGGGGTACAAAGGTTCCCCTCTTTCAGGGTCCTTATTTTTCTGCATTAATTTGGGATGTTGACATGATATTGAGGGTGATGTAATTCCCCTCTGTGGTTCATTATACTATATACATACGGATTGGATATTAAGGCCGTTCAATGGTGGCTGGATAAAGGCCTATATCGAATCAGGCATTTTTTTAACTCCAATGGCCCCTTAAAAATTGGATAATGCACCACTAAACTAGAAATGTCCCCCTCCAAAAAATATCACATTTCTTACACACTCTGTCACCCAAAGGCAATGTCCCCCTCGCGGTTACCCTATATGAGCAGTGGTGCTCCACGGCCATACTGCACCACTAAACTAGAAATGTCCCCCTCCAAAAAATATCACATTTCTTACACACTCTGTCACCCAAAGACAATGTCCCCCTCGCGGTTACCCCATATGAGCAGTGGTGCTCCACGGCCATGGATGTGAGGGGAGGAATTTCTCTGATATACTCAGCACTAGAGATGAGCCGAACACCCCCATGTTCGGTTCGCACCAGAATATGCGAACAGTAAAAAAGTTTGTTCGAACACGCGAACACCGTTAAAGTCTATAGGGCACAAACTTGAATAATCAAAAGTGCTAATTTTAAAGGCTTATATGCAAGTTATTGCCATAAAAAGTGTTTGGGGACCTGGGTCCTGCCCCAGGGGACATGGATCAATGCAAAAAAAAGTTTTAAAAACGATACAATAAAAGTGTAATATCCCTTTAAATTTCGTAGCTGGGGGGTGTCTATAGTATGCCTGTAAAGGGGTGCATGTTTCCCATGTTTAGAACAGTCTGACAGCAAAATGACATTTCAAAGAAAAAAAGTCATAACTACTCGCGGCTATTGCATTGCCGGTCCGACAATACACATAAAAGTTCATTGATAAAAACGGCATGGGAATTCCCCACAGGGGAACCCCGAACCTTCAGGTCTGGTATGGATATTAAGGGGAACCCCGGCCAAAAAAAAATGTGGGGGTCCCCCTAAATTCCATACCAGATCCTTCAGGTCTGGTATGGATTTTAAGGGGAACCCCACGCCAATTTTTTTTAAAAAAACAGCGTGGGGTCCCCCCAAAAATCCACACCAGACCCTTATCCCAGCACGCAACCTGGCAGGCCGCAGGAAAAGAGGGGGGGATGAGAGAGTGCCCCCTCCTGAACCGTACCAGGCCACATGCCCTCAACATTGGGAGGTTGCTTTGGGGTAGCCCCCCAAAATACCTTGTCCCCATGTTGATGAGGACAAGGGCCTCATCCCCACAACCCTGGCCGGTGGTTGTGGGGGTCTGCGGGCGGGGGGCTTATCGGAATCTTGAAGCCCCCTTTAACAAGGGGACCCCCAGATCCCGGCCCCCCCATGTGAAATGGTAAGGCCTACCATTTCACTAAAAAACTGTCAAAAATGTTAAAAATGACAAGAGACAGTTTTTGACAATTCCTATATTTAAATGCTTCTTCTTTCTTCTATCTTCCTTCATCTTCTTCTTCTCCTCCTTCTTCTTCTTCTTCTGGTTCTTCTGGCTCTTCTGGTTCTTCCTCTGGTGTTCTCGTCTAGCATCTCCTCCGCGGCGTCTTCTATCTTCTTTTCCTCGGGCCGCTCCGCACACATGGCATGGGGGGAGGCTCCCACTCTTCTCTTCATCTTCTTCTCTTCTTCATCTTCTTCTCTTCTTCTCTTCTTCATCTTCTTCTCCGGGCCGCTCCGCATCCATGCTGGCATGGTGGGAGGCTCCTGCTGTGTGACGCGTCTCCTCTTCTGACGGTTCTTAAATAACGGGGGGGGCCACCCGGTGACCCCACCCCCCTCTGACTCACGGTGACTTGACGGGACTTCCCTGTGACATCACGGGGAATGCCACAGGGAAGTCCCGTCATGTCCCGTGCGTCCCCCCGTTATTTAAGAACCATCAGAAGAGGAGACGCGTCACACAGCTTCTTAGAGAATCGCTCCCAGACAGTGAAACTAGGAACATTCACCTCGGAAACCCGGGCAGTCTCCTGTGGAGTCCCTCAAGGCTCACCCTTGTCACCAGTACTATTCAACATATACATCCGCCCACTCCTCAATATCATCAGGAAACCGATCTTTGCTTCCATTCATATGCTGACGACACCCAACTCTACCTTCGCATCAACGGACAAAAAGGCCTTCATCAGCAATTACAGAAATGCCTCACCTTAATAGATGACTGGATGACCACTAGCTCCCTCAAACTCAACGTATCAAAAACAGAACTTCTTCTCCTACAAGCTAACAAAAATTCCAAAATAAAGACTCCATGGACACCTCCCACCATCCTTGGACAGACCATCTCTCCAAGCACCAAAGCCAAGAGTCTCGGAGTCATTTTTGACTCAGGAATGACAATGGATGCGCAAATAGGATCAGTGGTGAGCGGATCCCACCATCTCCTCCGCCAACTACGTAGACTCATCCCCTTCATCCCAGAAGAGGACAAAGTGGCAGTTGTGGGAACAATCATCAATTCCCGACTCGACTACGCAAATTCGCTCTACGTAGGACTACCCCAATATCAGCTTGCGCGCTTACAACTCATCCAAAACACGGCGGCAAGACTGTTAACAGGAAAAAAACCCTGGGAATCCATCTCCCCCTCCCTAAAGAGCCTACACTGGCTAACCGTGAAGAACCGGATCACATTCAAGACCCTCTGCCTCACCCACAAATGCTTACAAGGAAACGCATGACCATATCTCCGCGAGAAAATAAAACACTACACACCGAATCGCAGTCTTCGATCAGCTAACCAAAACCTCCTTACCATTCCCAAATACTGCTACAAAGCAAAGGGAGAACGAAGATTTGCAGTCCAAGGACCTTGACTATGGAATGCTCTTCCAACTAACATCCGCATGGAAGCAAACCACCAGGCCTTCAGAAAAAAACTAAAGACCTTCCTTTTCTGAGAAGCTGACAACAGAGAATGCATCCAGCGCCTTGAGGCGATTCAGTTCGCATTTGCAGCGCTTTACAAATCACTCATTCATTCATTCATTCACAGCGGGAGCCTCCCACCATGCCAGCATGGATGCGGAGCGGCCCGTAGAAGAAGAAGATTAAGAAGAGAAGAAGCAAAGAAGATGAAGAAGAGGAGAAGATGAAGAGAAGAGCGGGAGCCTCCCCCCATGCCATGTGTGCAGAGCGGTCTGAGGAGAAGAAGATAGAAGACGCCGCGGAGGAGATGCTGGACGAGAACACCGGAGGAAGAACCAGAAGAGCCAGAAAAACCAGAAGAAGAAGATGAAGGAAGATAGAAGAAAGAAGAAAAAAGAAGCATTTAAATAACGGAATTGTCAAAAACTGTCTCTTGTAATTTTTAACATTTTTGACAGTTTTTTAGTGAAATGGTAGGGGTAATTTTGTACCCCCTTACCATTTCACACAGGGGGGGCCGAGATCTGGGGGTTCCCTTGTTAAAGGGGGCTTCCAGATTCCGATAAGCCCCCCACCCGCAGACCCCCACAACCACCGGCCAGGGTTGTGGGGATGAGGCCCTTGTCCTCATCAACATGGGGACAAGGTGCTTTGGGGGGCTACCCCAAAGCACCCTCCCAATGTTGAGGGCATGTGGCCTGGTACGGTTCAGAAGGGGGGCCGCTCTCTCGTCCCCCCTCTTTTCCTGTGGCCTGCCAGGTTGCGTGCTTGGATAAGGGTCTGGTATGGATTTTTGGGGGGACCCCACGCCGGTTCTTTTTTTATTTCGGCTCGGGGTTCCCCTTAAAATCCATACCAGACCTGAAGGGCCTGGCATGGAATTTAGGGGGACCCCTACGTCATTTTTTTTTAAATTTTGGCCGGGGTTCCCCTTAATATCCATACCAGACCTGAAGGGCCTGGTATGGAATTTAGGGGGACCCCAACATCATTTTTTTTTTTAAATTTTGGTTCGGGGTTCCCCTGTGGGGAATTCCCACGCCGTTTTTATCAATGAACTTTTATGTGTATTGTTGGACCGGCAATGCATTAATAGCCGCGAGTAATTTTAAATGACTTTTTTTCCTTTGAAAAGTCATTTTGCTGTCATACTGTTCTAAACATGGGAAACATGCGCCCCTTTACAGGCATACTATAGACACCCCCAGCTATGAAATTTAAAGGGATATTACACTTTTAATGTTTGACTTTAAGCCTTATTAAAATCACTGCTCCTGAAAAAACGTCCGTTTTTAAAACTTTTTTTGCATTGATCCATGTCCCCTGGGGCAGGACCCAGGTCCCCAAACACTTTTTATGACAATAACTTGCATATAAGCCTTTAAAATTAGCACTTTTGATTTCTCCCATAGACTTTTAAAGGGTGTTCCGCGGCATTCGAATTTGCCGCGAACACCCCAAATTGTTCGCTGTTCGGCGAACTTGCGAACAGCCGATGTTCGAGTCGAACATGAGTTCGACTCGAACTTGAAGCTCATCCCTACTCAGCACTTGCTGAACCATCGGAGAAAGCGCTGTACATGCTTAGCTGATAGCGCGACCTTGAGTTCGAGTGGGACTTGGACACTTGGAACTCTCATTTCGCTAAAGCCTTCAAAGGGATCCTCAAAATATACCTAGTTGAAGCAAACCTCAAGGTCGTCTCCCGCTGGTACCTGGTTCCGACTCCACTTATTAAATTTTTCCCACTGTCATCGCCCCTCTGTTTCAGAGGATGCGATCACCTGGGCTCCCTTCTCCATATCCTTTGGCAGTGCCCCAGGATCAGAAGCTATTGGAACAATATCTTTAACTTAATTCGTAAAGTTACCGGGGCAGTGCTCAACCAAGATCCAACAATAGCCCTTCTGTACCATAGGATCCCAAATATTATGAAATACACACAAAGGCTGATCCATTTCATGCTCCTTGGAGCTAAAATAAGGATAACAGGGGCCTGGAAGTCCCCCTCAATTTCTTTCCACTTAGCCAAGCAAAAAATGTCTTGGATTATGTTCCAAGAGAAAACCTCCAGCACTTTTTTAGACAAAATCAAAACTTTCAAATGCATATGGGAACCCTGGGAACCCTGGGAACCCTGGGCCCGTCACATCGGCACCTCTCTATAATCCATTGATATTCAACCTCCATGGCAAACATCCTGTTTTACATCACTCCCTCAATGCCTAGCTATTAGTGAAGCTGCACCTGGTTCCCTTCTCCATCCTTCCTGACTGTTTCTTCCTTCCACTCTAACTTGTCCTTCCTTTCCCCTCTATTCTGTTTCCTTCCCCATGCTCCCCATTAGCCCTATCTATTGGGGATATAGATTAAGTTTGTAACATTCTTCCAATTCCTACTTCCTTATGCTACCTTTTAAACACAGAGCGACTTTTAAGTTAACACTCTACAGGATGGGCTTCCTGCCCATTTGTAAATTATTGAAAGCGTTTCTTAATTTTAGTTATAAAAAGTTCTAAATTACTAATTTCTTCACCCTGTGTGTATACAGGTTTACATTTTGCAACCTTTACAAGGTTTGCCTGGTGACCCATGGCACAGATTGCTCCCATTAGTGGTGTCAGGGCATCTGGGCAAATCACGGCTGGCATTCCGTGTTTCACTGTGTATACCATATATTTGTGTATTCATTATGTTCTATCTCAAACCTATACTACATTAAGTTGTTTTGCTTGCTTTGTGTAAAAAGTCTGTACTTTACCATCCCTATATTTGATACCCTCCTTCACCCCTGCGTGGGTGATTTTTTGCCCCAAAGTTACTTTTTTTTCAACAATAAAGCTCTTTTAAAAACTCAAAAAAAAAGAGGAAAGACCACTGACTAGAGATGAGCTTCAAGTTCGAGTTGAACTCATGTTCGACTCGAATATCGGCTGTTTGCCAGTTTGCCGAACAGCGAACAATTTGGGGTATTCGCGGCAAATTCGAAAGCCGCGGAACACCCTTTAAAAGTCTATGGGAGAAATCAAAATTGCTAATTTTAAAGGCTTATATGCATGGTATTGTTATAAAAAGTAAGAGAGGGACATTGAGGCCAATATATGGTCCTCAGGGACTTTTAACGGTGCTTGAGTCAGGTAATGTATCCAACATATCATAAAATCATATTTTATTAAACAATCTTATAAAAGGAAACAGACATGATCAAGGACAATATACAATATAAAAAGAGGGGGGGTGGGGGAAAAAAAGGTAACCCTTTGATTTACAAATTAATACCACTTTCTCAACATGTTTCGCTTGCATAAGCTTCTTCAGGAGATATATTTGTGATATTAAGGTCAACTATAAGAAATAGAAAGAATATCCATAAATCATACATATACATATCTGCTTATACCTCATGAAATCATAATATTAGAGTATAGACAATATACAAAATAAATCTGGTAATTAGATCTACATCTGTGTAAAACATTATATATATATAAAAAAAAAAAAAAGGGGGGGAGGGGAGGGAAAAAAGGGGAAAAAGGGGAAAGGGAAGGGAGCGGGATTTTTTGCATTATCATCATTCAGCTCAAAGGAGCTTACCTGTAGAAAGAAGTCTACAAATCACATGGACATTGTGTAATAGCAAAATGCTTCCTCCTTGATTCTCACCTCACTAGGGAGGCATGCAGAGAGAGATAAAAATCTTTGAATATAAGCTCTTCTTTGGAAGAGAAAAAAAGAAGAAAATGGAAAAAAGTAAGTCTAAGTGGTTTAAATAATTAGCGAATTAGCGAGGATACTTCTATGTAAATATAAAATAATTTCAATCCAGGAATACCTCAATAGAATCAATTCAGGATGAAAAGAAAAATACATCCAAAAGATGGTAGATTGCAAAATTGCTAACCAATGTAGAAAGATGGTTCTAAAAACGCAGTAGAATAGCAGACGCAGAGGGGGCGGTATACGTCCATCCACAGCTGTTGGCTAAGCTGGACCTGGAGGTATTGCTGCAAACTGACCACAAAAAAACCTAAAAAATATATGTATATATAAAGAGATATTGGAAAGGTGTCTCTGAGTAACATCGATATCTAAAAGTGCATATTGAATGTAGAAAGCAAATAAACCTAGACTTACTGATTCTTATTGAACTAGAGTGGCCCGTCCGGGAGATATCTCTGCCCCATGTGTCAAACAGGAACTGACAGAGATTGGCGGGGAATGAAGCCCCGCTTTTAAAACCCTCCAGCGTGACGACGTCTGACTCGTCGTCACGCTGCGGACACAAAAGAGACGCTTTTTTTTGTTATAAAAAGTGTTTGGGGACCTGGGTCCTGCACCAGGGGACATAGATCAATGCAAAAAAAAGTTTTAAAAATGGCCATTTTTTGGGGAGCAGTGATTTTAATAATGCTTAAAGTGAAACAATAAAAGTGTAATATTCCTTTAAATTTTGTGCCTGGGGGGTGTCTATAGTATGCCTGTAAAGGGGCGCATGTTTCCCGTGTTTAGAACAGTCTGACAGCAAAATGATATTTCAAAGGAAAAAAAGTCATTTAAAACTACTCGCGGCTATTAATGAATTGCTGGTCTGACAATACACATAAAAGTTCACTGATAAAAATGGCATGGGAATTCCCCACAGGGGAACCCCGAACCAAAATAAAAAATAAATAAATAAAAATGACATGGGGGGGCGTGTCCGGACGTGCTGCTGGAAAGACGTGTGTGAGCTAAGCTCCTCACAGCCTGCAATAATCTGGAGCCATCCTTTGTCCCTGCTCATCCCATCACAGCCACAAACAGCACATTTTATTCCCAGACCATTGCCAATTGATCCTGGGAGTATATTTTTACATCCTGTCGACCAGATCCTCTCCATATCCCCCTTTGCCGTCAGGACCATCCGCCGCCATCTTGGGGCCTATGGACAGGCTCTCCGCCCTGTTCCTCTGGAGAGGTAGAGGGACAAATCAAACGGCCAGGCGGATGATATAGTCTATGAGGAGCAGGCGGATTGCCCTGTAGATGAAGAGGGATTGCCTGGTTTAGTCCGGCGGTCGATCTAAGCAAATCCCGGCCTACCATCCAGACACGGACCGTGGCCTGGATTACGGACGCTCTCCCGGGACACTGTAAGTAAGGCATCCCGCAAAATCTCCCCCAACCGAGTCCCCAGGAGACTAAGGCCTACCTGTCCCTCCGCTCCCATACCCCCGGGGAAGTTCTGGAGACCCGGGGCGGCCGTGTGCACGTCCCCGGCGGCCGTCCCTTAGGATAGACCGTGGCTTCGGCCTACCTCTGGAAGCCGGCGGCCATATTGGGACTCCAATCTGCTCCCAGTAGCAATCATCCCACCCCTTAGGCTACACAGGCTCACACAGAGTGCTGGGGATTGTGAGCACTGTCTCCTCTCTCCCAGTAAAATGATAGGGAGGAGGAGAGGAACAAACAAGGGGTTTTGAGGTCCCAGATGAAGCTTGCTACTATATATGAAAAGGATGCAGCTTAAATAATCACAGGGTCCTAGCCTGCTCACCGAGACCTCCGTACAACAACAGTAGCTATACACAGAGTCGGAGGTAAGCCTGCAAGTTTGACCACTAAATCCTCTGCATACCTCATGGGCAAAGTCGGCCAACAGCAACAATACTACAAATCACTGATTACACCATGAGAAGAACCAAACATGGAACGTTTTGTTACCAGATCACAACCTATCTCCTCTAATCTTTCCGTAAATCCTTTTGCCCTGCTGGATCCTTCTTTAGACTCGGAAGATGCTACAAACCCCTCTCTAACCAACTCGCAGATACCGGCGCCCACTTTGCCATCCTCAAATGCGACTCTTACCCCTGAAATCCTGGATTCCAAGCTACAACTTTTACTTCAACAGATTACGTCCAATGTCTCAGCCGAGGTAAGCAAACTGGCTGCCGAACTGAGGGGGGAAATAACCCAAATTGGTGACCGCACAGACACTCTAGAGAACAAATTCGACAAAATTATAAATTACGTGCAAACGATTGAGGAAGAAAACCATACTTTACGCCTTTCTGTATCTCAACTACAAATACAACAGGAGGACTTGAAAAATAGAGAAAGAAGACAAAACCTTCGATTCAGAGGGATACCCGAGACAGTGGGTGACTCTGAACTCCGAGCCTACCTCCTGAGCCTTTTTAATTCTATAGTCCCCTCGGTGGTAGATATAGATTGGCGCCTGGATAGGGCCCATCGGTCTTTAGGCCCAAAACCTCCGGCTGGAGCTAGGCCAAGAGATATCGTGGTGCGTTTTCATTTTTTTGAAAGTAAGGAAGCACTGACCATGGCGACTCGCAATAGATCCCAAATAATGTTCAAAGGTGCTAAATTGCAAATCTTCAGCGACCTCTCCCCCATCACCCTTGCTAAACGTAGGAACTTACGTCCCCTGACCTCACATCTGCAACAACTCAAGATTCCGTATTACTGGGGATTCCCTTTCCGTTTAACTGTATCCAAAGAGGGCACCCAATACTCGCTACGTGAATTGCAAGAAGCAGAAGCCTTCCTGAAAAATTTGGGGCTCCCCCCCTCCCGGAAGAGGACATGATCCCACCGGCCACACAAGTCCGTCTACCTCCGACTACTCCTACTCGCATCTGGACCCCTGTCCGGGGCAAATCTAAGAAGCATCTTTCCACCCCTCAACGTCTGCGATCTTCTAAACAACCCCCTTGAACTTCTCTGGATTTTCCTTTTTGGTTCTATTTTCTCAATTTTTTTTGTGCATTTCCGTTTCCTCTGGAGTTTTCTTTTTCTTTTTCTCTCCCGACGAAACGATGTTGCTGAACTGGTCCTACCGGTTTTCGTCTGATCCTACCCCGTTTATCTTCGGGGGAAGATCCTTTCTCATCCCATGAGATGCATTCACAAAAGGTTTTAAAATTTTAAGTGTTCAACGTACCTGTTTTATTTGTTAACCTTGCTTTTTCTTTAAGGTTTTACAGGTTTTTGTTTTCTTCTTACTCCTCTAATGAATGTTGTCCTACTTTGTTCTATTAGCAACCAATTGCACAAGGTGAGCAGCAGACCCATCTCATCCCCTCAGACAGAGTCGCCAGATGGGAGTCCGTTCACGCCCCTACCAGGCCCTGGTCTACATCCAGGGCTTCCTGAGAGATTTTTATTTCTCAGGTACACAGAGTTTTGAACTCTTTTTTTGCTTTTTTGTTTTTTATTTTAATTTTTTTTTGTTTTTTTTCCTTTTTAATTTTTTCAACTATATCCACTGCTGTGTTTCACAGATTGAAACCCCATGGTCATTATTACCTCACTTTGAGAGAGATATACCTTGGTGTTTATATCTCAATAGTTAGAGATGGGAGGTTGCTCACCATTACTAATACCCGTAAAATGCAACATATGTATTTTCTTTCTTTAAATACTCTAATGTTTATAGTGTTAGCGGTGTTTATATCGACATTCCTACATAGACCACAACCATGGCTTTAAAAATTATGTCCTACAATGTAAAGGGATTGGGCTCCATTAGTAAGCGCTGGATGGCCCTGAAACATTTCAGGGCCTCAGGCGCAGATGTGGTGATGATCCAGGAGACCCACTTTCGGTCAAGGGGATTGTTCAAATTTGCCTCAAGGTTCTTCCCTACTTCCTACCTTGCCTCTGACTCTACGGGCAGGGCAGGAGTGGCAATTCTGATCAGAAAAACATGTCCTATTAAAGTTCGGAAGTCCCATGCAGACCCTCGCGGGAGATTTCTTGTTCTAGAGTGTGAATACATGTCTTCCTCCTTTACACTGGTTAATTTGTATGCCCCGAACACGGGCCAGATTGATTTCCTTGACAAACTCTTTGATACCCCCCAATATTGCTCACAACCTTTTATGATAGTTGGTGGGGATTTCAATCTGGTCATGTCACCCACTAGAGACAGACAAACACTTTTTAGTCCTACCCCATCTAAAAGAGTATTGTCTCAGGCTAACGCCTTCCGTAAATGTATTAGGTCACATAGATTTTTCGACTCATGGAGGATAAAACACCCTTCTGCTAAACAATTTACGTTCTACTCATCAGCTCATAATATGTATTCCCGTCTAGATCATTTCTTTATTTCAGCCCCACTTATCCCTTATTTAGTTGATTCAGATATTTCTCCCATTACATGGTCAGATCACGCACCCATTATGCTGGATTTAATGTTATCTCAGACCTATACCAAATCCTGTCATTGGCGTTTCAATGATCATTTCTTGCAGTCTGAAATCTCCCGCTCTACTCTAGCAAATAGCTTGAGTGAGTATTTCTTACTCAACACTGGATCTGTGTCTCAGATTTCCACACTGTGGGAAGCACATAAGGCTGTTTTCCGAGGCACATGTATTGCTGAAGGTTCTCGACTGAAGAGAGATAGAAATAACCTATTACAGTCCCTAATGTCTGCTCTGGTAACTGCTGAGAGGAGACTTTTGGGTGGTCCCACAGTGCCAAAACTTCGCAAAGTCATTCAACTTAGAGAACAAATTAGATCAACAAAACTTAACAAAACAGCTAGATCCATGTTATGGACGAAGCAAAAATTTTATGAATTCTCCAATAAACCTCACAGAATGCTAGTCAATAAGTTATGTCCTCGTCCGTTTAACTCCTTGCCCGATTTTCTTATACGACCAGACGGATCTAGAACTCATTGTCCTCGTGAGATGTCCAAAATTTTTGGCAACTTTTACAATAAACTGTACAATTGCCTGAATCCAGAGAATCAGTTTGAATTCACCCGGGAAAATTTTGAGTCTTTTTTTTCCAATATAAAGCTACCGAAACTATCTACAACGGATTTAGAAAGCTTTAATGTAGCAGTTACAGCTGAAGAACTCTCTGCTATAATTAAAAATCTCCCATTACACAAAGCCCCTGGCCCGGACGGGTTGCCTTATTCATACTATAAATCTTTTATCGATATTTTATCTCCTCACATGCTAGCTTTATATGCCTCCTTTCTCAAAGGTACTCCCCCTCATTCACAGTTCTCCCATTCTTTCATATCAGTTATTCCTAAACCTGGAAAGGATCCCTCTCTCCCGGATAACTATAGGCCCATAGCCCTCTTAAACTCGGACTACAAGATTTTTACTAAAATTCTTGCTACCAGACTTTCTGTATTCATCCCCAAACTGATACACAGGGATCAGGTAGGTTTCGTCCTTGGGAGACATGCGGGAGATAACTTAATGGTATCCCAACGGCTCCTAAGTGGACAAATCAATCCGTATCTATAATCCAACACCAGGTGCTTCTATATGGATAAATGGATGTTTAGACTGATACTTCAACCAATGGAGCCATAGATCTTGCAAACGGTCACCCAAAAATAGAAGGAGAGAAAATATATATATGGTGAAGTACTGCGGGATGTAAGAGCCAATCGCGCTACAAACCGCTACTCACGCTTTCCCTGGTGGCAGTCAGGCATGTCAGGCATATCAGATGCTTCCGCGATCGCCGCTTGGTAGCGTGCGTTCCACGAAGCCAGGAAGATAAAAAAAGCGTCACTTGGTTGTATGAAGGCCGGATGTGATGTCTACGCGTTTCGCCCCTCCCCCAGGGCGTCATCAAAGGACTACACATCCAACCACGGCCATCTAATATATAGGGTGAAAAAGAGAGTGACAGCCAATCAAGGCTAGTGGGACGCCCTCATCACCACTCTTCCTGAATCATCATATCCTGTTGTGACCCAAACAACTTTAATACAGAAAGGGATGAACAACATACGATTGATTTAAAAAAGCTAATCATTAGCTTTGAATACAGAAATCTCATGTGCAATTATATTGTTACATTTTGAACATGTATTGCTTAGATAGGAATGATTAATAAAATTACAAACAATAATAAGAATTATACACAAAATAAATAAGTATATGAAAATAAATATAAAAAATATGAAAGAAAAATTATTTTTATTTTTAGATCATGAAAAAATTCTTCCTATTCCAAAAATGGAAAAATAATTAAAAATATTTAAAAAAATATATTTAAAAAAATTTTTTTATATAAAAATATTTTGTTAGTTGTAGGAAAGATGCAGCCATAACACCTTTCACTAATCTCAGATTTAGTATAAATAAAATTACCAATTGGAAAGAAAACAATTGAGATCTAATTCGACATTAATCCCATGAGGTTGTAACGTGCGGAGTCTGTGGATCCATTGGGTTTCATTCTGTGATATTGCCCTCTTCAGATCCGAACCCCGCCAATGGGCTTCCACTTTGTCAATACCACAAAAAGTGAGAACACTAGGGTCCCTATTGTGGAATAGTCTAAAGTGGTTGGAAAGGCCATGATGTTTATAGCCCTTCCTTATTCTATTGACGTGTTCTCTAAGTCTGACCCCTAATTGCCTGGTGGTCCTCCCCACATATTGCAAATTGCATGGGCAGGACAGGAGATAGGTCACGTGCGTGGTGTTACATGTGATGAACTTCTTGATCTCGAAAACCCTACCATCAACTAATGATGTAAAATGGGTGATTTTCCTCTTCCGAAATTTTGAAGTCCTACACATCATACACCTACCACAACTAAAAAACCCAACCCTGTCCAGAAATGTACACACCTTCCTAGGTGGGTTCACCACATTATGTGCTAATTGTAGCCTAAGTGAAGGTGGTTTGGTATAAATAAAACTTGGTCGGGCAGGTAGAATTTTTTTCAAGTCAGTATCTTCTAACAGTAAGGGCCAATGTTCTCTAATAATTTTCTCAAACTGACGATAATGCCTATTAAACCCCGTCTTGAAGGCTATACTATAGTCATTGTCTTTTTTCATTTTCGGTTTGAACAACTCCTGTCTATCCATCTCACCAACTAGTTTTTTTGTACGTTCCAAGTCTTCCAATTTATATCCTTTGGCTCTAAAACGTTCCAGAATAATATTGGCTTGTAGGTTGTAGTCATTTTTATTACTACAATTTCTTCTTACCCTGAGCATTTGGCTTTTGGGTATACCCCTCAACCATCTTGGATGGTGGCAGCTGGTCAGAGGGATATAGCCATTCCTGTCCACATCCTTAAAGAAAGTGCGTGTACAGAGTTTATTTCCCTCTCTGAAGATAGTGAGATCTAAGAAATTAATCTCTGTACGACTCAGACTCTCAGAGAAAGAGATATTGAAGGAATTCCTACTGATCTCTTTTAGAAAATCAAAAAACGATTCTGGTGATCCTGCCCAAATTATAAAAATATCGTCAATATACCTTTTATAGAGTCTAAGTTCTGGTATATTAGTTTGATATATAGCCTGATTTTCCCAAAAACTCATAAAAATGTTAGCTACTGAGGGGGCATACTTAGCCCCCATTGCTACGCCTTTAATCTGTCTATAATAATCTTTTTCGTGCCAGAAAAAATTATGGCTCATTGCCATCTCTAATGCTTTTAGGAGGAACTCCTTCTGTTTACATTTCATATCAGTATTCCCTAATGCCCACTCAACAGCTTGGAGGGCATCTTTTTGTTGGATGTTTGTGTATAGTGAGTTGACATCCATACTCACCAACAAACAATCTCCAGGTACTGTCATTGGGCTGATCAATTCTATAAGGTCCTTGCTATCCTTAAGATAGGAAGGATAGCCTTTGGTGAGTGGCTGTAAAAAATGGTCCAAATACTCTCCCAGTCTAGAGAACAAAGACCCAATTCCACTTACTATGGGTCGACCCGGTGGTTTCGTGGAACTTTTGTGGATTTTCGGTACCTGGTAAATCACCGGTACTCGTGGAGCACTTGGAACCAAATATCTTGCCTCCTTCTTTTTTAGAATTTTTTCTTCCTTGGCCTTATTAACTATATCTTTTAATTGGGCTTTATATTTCTTTGTGGGGTTACTTCTCAATTTTTCATATGTTGTTTGGTCCCCAACCAGTTTGTTCTACTCTTCCAGATAGTCGGTTTTATTAAGTATTACCACTCCCCCACCTTTGTCGGCTGACCTAATAACTATGTTTTTATTCTTCTCTAAGGCCTTTAGGCCTTTTTCCAAATCCCCTTTACGTCTTTTAGGTTGTATAGCAAGCCTATCAAGATCTCGCTCAACCAATGACTTGAAGACGCCAACAAAATGGTTGTTGGAGATTTGGGGATTAAAGATTGAATTGTTTTTGAGAGAAGTATGCAGATACTCTTCTATCTGAGTATTAGTAGGGGTATTGGTATTGCAAAAAAACTTTTTAATATTAATTTTCCTTATAAATTTTTGAAGATCAATAAAAGCGTCAAATTTGTTAAAATTCCTATCCAAAGCAAATTTAAGACCTAAATCTAAGACCTTTAATTCTTCCTGTGAAAAAACTACATCGCTCAAATTAAAAATTCCTTCCATTAGATTAATCTTTTTCGCTTTCCTTTTGCCTCCTCTGCAACCTCTTGTTCTTCTTTTCTTTCTCCTTCTCCCGGCCACTGTGATGGCATCGGGTACCAGGGTCTCCATTCCTCTGGTGGATTCTGTACTCTCCCACGACCCCTCGGAGTGGCGGTTCCCCTCCCTCTCAGGGGAGGTCCTCCTGACCCTCTCCGTTGAAAATCCCCTCGTTGGTTGTTGGGGTACCAACCTCTACCCCTGCCCCTATGGGGCAGAGGCTGGTGATTGGGGTGATGGGGAGGCCAGGATTGTCCACCATAATTACCTCGCCTTTGGTCATAGCCTCTTGTACTGTGAGGTCCCCCATGCGATGACTGGGGGTAATCACAGCCCAGAGGCTCGTACTGGTTATAGGTGGTTACGTTGTATGTAGGTGTAGGTGAATTGTAATATTCCTCGTTCTGTTGGATGTTTCTGGTATAATCCTGGTATGAGCCATCATATCGACGGACGGGTGTTTTGATGGTATCTAAAACCCGTTCTGGCTCTCTGGATGAGGAAGCTGCCTCGATAGCAGGTTCCTCAACCACATCCTGCCATTTATATACTTTGTTTGACTTATAGTCATTGGTATCTCTAATAAATTTTTTAATTTTTTTCTTTTGAGTATCCTTGTCCACTTTATCCACAAATTCTTGGAGCTGTTTTAATCTATCTTTATATTCACCTGAGGCAATAGAAGGCCCCAATTTGGCTTTAATACTATTGATATTAGCCTCAATTAATTTGATTTTTCTCTCTTTTCTTCCTATCAACATTTCCAAGAGTTTCCTCTCTGTGAGATTAAAGAAAGAGAACCACTCTTCTTCAAGATCTTTGTCAGTGAGCCCATCATTGGGAGCAATATCCCATCTTAGACGCCTCGGCGTAATCCTATCCTTCACATATTTCTTCAAAGAAAAAATATCCCACCATGTTCTAATCTGTTTATCTAGGGCACTTTTTAGCTGTTTAAAGTCTTGGTTGACATCAGAAGAGTCACTATTAGATGAAAAAAAGTTGTCTGCATCCAAACTTCTATCATTAATGAAAGAAAAAATCTCCATGAGGCTGGAAAATAAAACCAGCAGGTGAAGCTGGATGGACAAATTGGTGAAATGGTGAGCACAACTAAAGAATTATACCCAAAAACCCTTCAAAATATGTTGCAGGGCAGCCCAACAACTTGGACTGTATACAAATATTGTGCGATAAAGTGCAAAATGTGCAATCAATGTGAGAGTCGCAGCTGCTGCTCAAAAAGATGCTATAATCCTTAAAAAATAATAAATAAAAAGAACAGCGCTCGCAACAAAAATATAAGTTATGCTGGAAGCTATCGCTGCTGTAAAAAAGTGTATAAACTTAACATAGAATAATAAACGGTTACAGCGCTGATAATCATACAATAACGTGCTATGTGCTAAAAAATATATTGGGTATTAGCTATATTTCAAATACAACTGCTAGTCACCACAGTGTAAGTGATAAAGCAACCAGTATTACCTGATTAGACGCAACCTGAGAAATATATTAATGAATGGTTAACAAATCAGATATGAGTGAACTCTAATCACAATATAACAGTGCAAAAAATAGTGCAGAAAAGCAAATAGTCCCAAAATAACTAGCACCAGCTGGGCATGGAAAACTCAGACAGCCAACTTAATGGTATCCCAACGGCTCCTAAGTGGACAAATCAATCCGTATCTATAATCCAACACCAGGTGCTTCTATATGGATAAATGGATGTTTGGACTGATACTTCAACCAATGGAGCCATAGATCTTGCAAACGGTCACCCAAAAATAGAAGGAGAGAAAATATATATATGGTGAAGTACTGCGGGATGTAAGAGCCAATCGCGCTACAAACCGCTACTCACGCTTTCCCTGGTGGCAGTCAGGCATGTCAGGCATATCAGATGCTTCCGCGATCGCCGCTTGGTAGCGTGCGTTCCACGAAGCCAGGAAGATAAAAAAAGCGTCACTTGGTTGTATGAAGGCCGGATGTGACGTCTACGCGTTTCGCCCCTCCCCCAGGGCGTCATCAAAGGACTACACATCCAACCACGGCCATCCAATATATAGGGTGAAAAAGAGAGTGACAGCCAATCAAGGCTAGTGGGACGCCCTCATCACCACTCTTCCTGAATCATCATATCCTGTTGTGACCCAAACAACTTTAATACAGAAAGGGATGAACAACATACGATTGATTTAAAAAAGCTAATCATTAGCTTTGAATACAGAAATCTCATGTGCAATTATATTGTTACATTTTGAACATGTATTGCTTAGATAGGAATGATTAATAAAATTACAAACAATAATAAGAATTATACACAAATACTGATCCGGCACTGATCCTGAGTTTAGACGCACAAAAAGCTTTTGACAGGCTAAGCTGGCCCTACATGTTCGCCACCCTAAAGATATATGGTTTTGTTGGCCCTTTTTTAACAGCCCTAGAAGCCTTATATTCCAATGTCTCTGCGCAGGTACAAATGTCGTCTTTCCTGTCTCCTGGCTTTCCCATGACAAACAGAACTCGACAGGGTTGCCCCCTCTCGCCATTGCTTTTTATTCTATGCCTAGAACCCCTGGCTGAGTATATTCGGGTTCACCCGGATGTCAGTGGGGTGGTGATGAGACAGGGGGAATATAAATTATCGTTATTTGCAGACGACATTTTGCTTACAATCACTAACCCGCTAATATCCCTTCCCTCACTACATAAAGTACTGAACTCTTTTAGTGCTATCTCCGGGTACAAAATCAACACTTCTAAAACTGAAGCCCTTCCTATACACATTCCATCGCCATTAATATCTCAACTTAAAGAATCTTTCCCCTATAAATGGTGTAACACCTCTCTTAAATATTTAGGTGTATTACTTACCCCTTCTTATACCTCCCTATATGATACAAACTTCCCGCCCCTGATACTAGATATTAATAAATCTCTGTCGAACTGGACCAAATACCCCCTATCTCTATTAGGCAGAATTAATGTTTTGAAAATGTCTATACTGCCTAGATTACTTTATTATTTTGAAACCCTTCCAGTAGCTGTACCTGCCACACAATTAAAAGCACTTCACAGAACTTTCCTGAAGTTTATATGGAATGGCGGAGCGCACCGTATAGCAAGCTCAGTGTTGTTTGCCATTAGATCCAGAGGAGGCTTAGGAGCTCCTGACATCACTAAATATTATTATGCTACACACCTGAGGGCCATTACCTCTTGATCTTCCTTTCATGCACCAAACCAATGGTCTGCTATTGAAAAGGGAGTACTTTACCCGGTCCACCCGGGATCCTTGGTATGGGGCGCTCCCCCTGCTCTGGATCCTATATATAAACGTCAGTGTACTGGACCAATGATACTGACTCTAAATATATGGCGTAACTGCCTTAAACGCTTTTCCCTTATGTCTCCCTGCTCCCCTCTTATAAACGTATTATTTAACCCTCTCATTCCGGATAGTATGTCCTTGGGCAGGATATTCCCATGGGTGAACGTTCACCTCTTTCAGCTCAGGAACCTTGTACATCCCATAACAAGGAAACTACATACCTTTAACACTTTAAGTGAGAAATTTGGCCTTACACCACATCTCTTCCACTTCTATATGCAAATTAGACATTTCTTTCATTCTAAATCACTATCCCTAATTCTAGATAAACCAACTACTTTTGAATATCTATGTGCTCAAGGCCCCCATCAATTACATTTAATTTCCTGTATATATAGTATCCTCCATGAGTCGTCTCCCGTCACAGAGACATTACATTTTTATATGCGCAAGTGGTCTCATCTAGTGGGCCGTCCTGTTACAATACAGATGTGGGATAGAATCTGGTCCTCTACATTTAAATCTTCCAAATGTGTCACCCAGAGAGAGACAACCATTAAAATTCTCATGTTCTGGTACAGAACACCCGATGTAATTCATAAGTATGACCCTTCAGTCTCGCAACATTGTTGGCGATGTGGAACTGAAATAGGCTCACTGTTCCACATTTTTTGGCAGTGCTCTTTGATTCAACCTTTTTGGTGTGATATACATTTTCTTATACAAAAGGTGACGGGGGTGTCCCTTCCGATGGATATCTTGACCTATCTATTGGGCCTACCTCCATCAGGGATATCTAAAAAGACAAACAAATTAATATCCTACATATTACTAGCCGCCAGAAGACTTATTCCGTTATTCTGGCTATCCAATACCCCTCCCCCACGGTCCAGATTACTACTCTTGGTGGCTGAGATTCGGACAATGGAGTTCTTGACAGCCTCGGTACACGATTGTGTTTCCAAGTTCACTGAAATATGGGAACCATGGGATCTTTCGGAGTATGGGACCCCCATGACACCAGGCTCACCCTAATCTTAAGTCAACCCTATACTACCTGTGTATATGGCCTGAACTGATCTCAAGGATCCAGACTCCCTCCAATATTACGCTTATTTTCACACCATAGGGAATTGACCTAATATATCTATGTGTTTTGTTACTGTGAACACTTTTTGTCACCTATATTTGTTACTTTATACTTTGTTTTTCTTTTTTCTATAATGATTGCTGTATAATGCACATGCATTGACAATGTAATGCTCGTTTTGCTAAAACTTTGTACTTAATTTTTGAAAATCAATAAAAATACAATTATAAAAAAAAAAAAAATGACGTGGGGGTCTCCCTAAATTCCATACCAGGCCCTTCAGATCTGGCATTGATATTAAGGGGAACCCCGGCCAAAATTAAAATTAAAAAAATGGCGTGGGGTCCCCCTCAAAATCTATACCAGACCCTTCAGGTCTGGTATGGATTTTAAGGGGAGCCCCGCGCCAACATTTTTTAAAAAAATGGCGTGGGGTCCCCCCAAAAATCCATACCAGACCCTTATCTGAGCACGCAACCTGGCAGGCCGCAGGAAAAGAGGGGGGATGAGAGAGCGCCCCCCCTGAACCATACCAGGCCACATGCCCTCAACATTGGGAGGGTGCTTTGGGGTAACCCCCCAAAGCACCTTGTCCCTATGTTGATGGGGACAAGGGCCTCATCCCCACAACCCTTGCCCGGTGGTTGTGGGAGTCTGTGGGCGGGAGGCTTATCGGAATCTTGAAGCCCCCTTTAACAAGGGGACCCCCAGATCCCGGTCCTCCCCCCTGTGTGAGATGGTAAGGGCGTACAAAAGTACAAAAAGTGTCAAAAATGTTAAAAATGACAAGTTTTTGACAATTGCTTTATTTAAATGCTTCTTCTTTCTTCTATCTTCTATCTTCTTTCTTTTATCTTCTATCTTCCTTCAGTTTCTTCCTCCATCTTCTTCTTCTACTGGTTCTTCTGGTTCTTCCTCCGGTGTTCTCGTCCGGCATCTTCCTCCGCGGCGTCTTCTTCCCTTCTTCTTCTCGTGCCGCTCCGCATCCACCACGATGGGAGGCTCCCGCTGTGTGACGCTTCTCGTCTTCTGACAGTTCTTAAATAACAAATGGCGGGGCCACCCGGTGACCCCACCCCCCTCTGACGCACGGGGACTTGACGGGGACTTCCCTGAGGCTTTCCCTGTGACCTCAGAGGGGGCGGGATCACCCTTTATGTAACGCTTGACCCCGCCCCCTCTGACGTCACGGGAAATGCCACAGGGAAGTCCCCGTCAGTCCCTGTGCATCAAGGGGGCGGGGTTACTGGGTGGCCCTGCCCTCCATTATTTAAGAACCGTCAGAAGACAAGAAGCGTCACACAGCGGGAACCTCCCATCATGGAGATGGAGAAGTTAAAGGGGGCTTCCAGATTCCGATAAGCCCCCCGCCCGCAGACCCCCACAACCACCGGGCAAGGGCTGTGGGGACAAGGTGCTGTGGGGGGCTACCCCAAAGCACCCTCCCAATGTTGAGGGCATGTGGCCTGGTATGGTTTGGGGGGGCGCTCTCTCGTCCCCCCCTCTTTTCCTGCAGCTTGCCAGGTTGCCTGTTCGGATAAGGGTCTGGTATGGATTTTTAGGGGGGACCCCACGCCATTTTTAAAAAAAATTTTGGCCGGGGTTCCCTTAATATCCATGCCAGACCTGAAGGGCCTGGTATGGAATCTTTTACTGGGACCCCCCACGTCATTTTTTTAAATTTTGTTTCGGGGTTCCCCTGTGGGGAATTCCCATGCCATTTTTATCAATGAACTTTTATGTGTATTGTCGGACCGGCAATTCATTAATAGCCGCAAGTAGTTTTATATGACTTTTTTTCCTTTGAAATGTCATTTTGCTGTCAGACTGTTCTAAACACGGGAAACATGCTCCCCTTTACAGGAATACTATAGACACCTCCCCGGTATGAAATTTAAAGGAATATTACACTTTTATTGTTTCACTTTAAGCATTATTAAAATCACTGCTCCTGAAAAAATGGCCATTTTTAAAACTTTTTTTTGCATTGATCCATGTCCCCTGGGGCAGAACCCAGGTCCCAAAACTCTTTTTATTACAATAACTTGCATATAATCCTTTAAAATTAGCACTTTTGATTATTCATGTTCATGTCCCATAGACTTTAACGGTGTTCGCGTGTTCAACAATTTTTTTTGCCTGTTCGCATGTTCTGGTGCAAACTGAACAGGGGGTGTTCGGCTCATCCCTACCACTGACCAGAACTTGCCCAGTATGCTATTGAGTTGTTGGGCTGCCCTGCATCCAGTGTGCTTTCAGAACGGGCATTCAGTGCTGCAGGAGGTTTTGTTACTGAGCATAGAACGCGTCTGTCCACAGACTCTGTGGACCATTTCACTTTAATAAAAATGAATCAGTCCTGGATTACCAGCTATGAAGCCCCTGATGCCGATGTCATTGATTAAATCTTTTTGGAATGTGGAATCTCTGCAGGACTTCGAGGCTGCCTAGCTTTGAGGGTTTTCAATAATTTCATCTGGAAGAATGTTTTTGGTATAGGTTTCATGGGCACAATTAACACCCAAAGACCAATTTTTTTGCACCTGTCTGACAGGTGCATATCATTGCAATTTTTTACAGCAAGGCAAATTCTTGCTTTCATCAAGATTACCTCTATACGGTTAAGTAGGGAAGGCACCACTGACACCCAAAGACAAATTTTTCTGCACCTGTTTGACAGGTGCATATCATTGCAATTTTTTACAGCAAGGCAAATTCTTGCTTTCATCAAGAGTACCTTTATAGGGTTGCGGTGGGAAGGCACCATCGACACCCAAAGACCAATTTTTCTGCACCTGTTTGACAGGTGCATATCATTGCAATTTTTTACAGCAAGGCAAATTCTTGCTTTCATCAAGATTATCTCTATAGGGTTACGGTGGGAAGGTGCCACCAACACCCAAAGACCAATTTTAATGCACCCTTTTGACAGGTGCATATCATTGCAATTTTTTACAGCAAGGCAAATTCTTGCTTTCATCAAGAGTACCTCTATAGGGTTACGGTGGGAAGGCACCACCGACACCCAAAGACCAATTTGTATGCACCTGTTTGACAGGTGCATGTCATTGCAATTTTTTACAGCAAGGCAAATTCTTGCTTTCATCAAGATTATCTCTATAGGGTTATGGTGGGTAGGCGCCACCGACACCCAAAGACCAATTTTAATTTCAATAGTTTTTTATTGATTTTGAACATAGAAAAGAAAAGAAAAAGAAGGAAAAGTACAAACAGCAGTACTTGTAATAAAAGGCAGTATTATACGATTTGACAATTCCGACTTATCCACTAGACAATTATATTACTAGACATTACATGGTTTTATGCGTTATTGTACTCTGAAAAAGCCACATTGTAGTTAAGTGGAAGTAGATAAAGAGGCATACATATTTTAGGAACCCTCCCTCCTCCGACACCCCTATTGGGAACCTGCTGTGCCCCAGGGGGAGGGGGCCCCATCGATTTAACTCAAACAAAGAATCTATAATCAGTACAGATTTCACATGTCCTGCAATACTTTGGACCAGTTGTAATGGTTGTTGTGTGGATATGAGCAGAGGAAACAGATTAAAGATAAAACATATAAAGTAAAATAAATAAAATAAATACTAAGAACATAAACAAATTATATCAAATAATAATAATAAGGAATAAGGAATGGAGCAATCCATTTTGTGAGGTGTGAGCTTAAGCTCATCCAGTAAGTGCGTATATGTCAGTTTTGTTTTTAGCTTCTATGCCAATCTTGGTTTATACCACTCGGTCCACGGTTTCCATTGTTTGCATGATATCAGGAATTTACCTTGGGCTGATGCATACATTTTTTCATATGTGATGTGCGTGTTGGTGGTTAGAATTATTTCTTTTATTTTGGGGGTTTCTTGTGTCTTCCAATGTCTAGTTATTGTTAATCTAGTGCTTAGTAATACATGAGATATTATTTTCCTATATGTTTTAGGGAACAGGTCTATGTCTATAGAGAGAATAGCTAGTTCTGGTGTAGCCTGGATCTGCTGATTCGTTATTTTTGTGAGTATATCAAATACCTTTTCCCATAAAGTACGTATTTTAGGGCATTCCCAAAGTATATGGTGTAAGGTACCTACATGATTGCAGTTCCTCCAACACAGTGGGGAGGTCATGGGGTCAAACTTGGAAATCCTGTACGGTGTTAAATACCAACGCATAAGTATTTTTTGTGTTAATTCCCATAGGTTGATACACCTGGAAGTGGTGTATGTAGTTTGAAGTGCTTTTTGCCATTGTTCTGGTTTGAAACATTGCTTTAATTCACGTTCCCAGGCATCAATATAGGAGTGTTTGACAAATGTTAATTTATTGTTTAGAGTATTGTAAAATAGTGAAATTCCTTTAATATTGGTGTTTTGTTTTGTAAGGTATAGTACTATTCTCCAGGGGAGTTGTACTGAGAGAGAGGGGTTGGTTCTCATGAAATGGCAAATCTGTATATATCTGTAATACTCAGAATGCTCTAAATTGTATTCAATTTGTAGTGTTCTAAATGTTTTCATCATGGGTCCTATTCTAAGATCTTCTAGGTTTACAATACCTAATTTAGCCCAATGTTTTATGCTAAGGTTAGGAATAAGTTCGGATAAACTGGTGATGGGTATCTTTATCAAGGACATAGGCGAAGTGTATGATTGTTTTTTTACCAAAATATTCCAGGCTCTGAGTGACGCTTTTATTGGTGGTGCTAAGTTCTGGGTGTGGGAAGAAGTAATTGAGTTACACATTAGATAGTCGTATAAGTTTTTGTTGGGAGTTTGGTCTTCTTCCAACTCCTGCCACCTAGTGCCGGGTGATTCTGGGAACCATGTTCTCAATTGTGCTAATATAGATGCTAGGTAATAGTCCTTGATTACAATGTTGCCTACCCCCCCAACCTTCCTGGACATCACTGAGTTTTTAAACGCCCATCTCGCTTTGTTCCCTTTCCATAGAAATCCATTTAGCATAGATTGAAGTTTGGAAAAATAGGAGTTAGGGACAGGGATAGGGAGTGATCTAAATAGGTATATTATTTGGGGTAGAATTACCATTGTAAAAGCGGCCAGGCGTCCTGACCATAGGAATTCTGTTTTGGCTAATTTTTGCAGTTTTGTCGGCAAAGCGTCAAGAAAGGGGATATAGTTAGCCTTAAAAAGATGGTCCGGAGACGCTGTTAGGGTGATTCCTAGATATTTCACCCCCTCCCTACACCATGAGTATGGAAACCGTGAACCGAGAACCCCTTCTTCTTGCGGTTCTATACCCATACCTAGTATATAAGATTTGTTCTCATTGACCTTATAGTATGAAACTTTAGAAAACATTTGTAGTGTGTCATGTACCGAAGCCAGGGAGGTTGTTGGATTTGTGAGCATCAGGATAATGTCATCCGCAAATAAACTAATGACATGTTCCGATTTATGGGTCAGGAAGCCTGTTATAGATTGGTGTTGTCTGATAAACGTTGCTAAGGGTTCTAAAATTAAATTGAAAATTAATGGAGAGAGGGGACAGCCCTGGCAGGTACCGTTGGTTATGTTGAATGGCTTAGAGAGTACTCCCGATGTATATACGCGGGCTGATGGCTTTGAATACAATGCCATGATTGCTTTTAAGATAGGTCCAGAGAATCCAAATCTCCCCAGAACCAACTCCAAGTAGCCCCAATGGACTCTATCAAAGGCCTTCTCTGCGTCCAATGCTAGGAGCAGAGAAGGCCTTTGCTGGGCTGCAGCAATATGGATAATATTCGTTAGTCTCCTGGTAGCGTCAGAGGTCTGACGTCCCCTGGTGAATCCGGTCTGATCCGGGTGTATTAAGTGAGGTAAGATGTCTATGAGTCGGTTAGCTATTGTTTTAGCATAAATTTTTAAATCTGTATTTAATAAAGAAATGGGCCTAAAATTTGCTGGGGTGTCTGGGCTTTTCCCTGGCTTGGGCAAAGTCACTATCAGTGCAGTTAACATTTCAGATGGGAAGGACGAGGAGGCAGCTGCTGTATTGAAAACTTTGTTTAAATGTGGGGACAGTAAATTTTTGAACGTTTGATAGTATTCCCCTATAAAGCCGTCTGGACCTGGGGATTTATTATTTGGGAGTGATTCTATAGTTTTATGAATTTCTTCAGTAGTAAATGGTGCTTTTAAATACTCCGTTTCTTGTTGAGAAAGTGTTGGTAATTTGATGTGGTTTAAAAAATCAGTTATCGTTGTTGGTGTAGGTTGGACTGTGGTTATATCATCTTTCAGGTTATATAACTTGCCATAGTAAGTGCTAAAGGCGTCTGCTATATCTTGTGGATGTTGTAGTTTAGTGTTATTTGTGTGATGTAATATATATGGAATTTTAGTTTTACTTCTATGGCCCTTAATTTGTTGTGCTAACAATTTTCCTGCCCTGTTACCGTGTGCGTAGTAGTTCATTTTAAGTCGTTTCGTGTTTTTTTCAAACTCCTCTAGTAAAAGGAGTCTTAGATCATATCTCAGTTGGTTTAGTCTTTTAGATAGTGTAGGAGAAAATTGTTGTTTATTTTTGGAGTCAATACTAAAAATTTCATCTGTGATATCCTGAAGTTTCTTTTGCCGCTGCCTCCTCGCCCTGGCCCCCAATTTAATGAATATTCCTCTAATGAATGCCTTATGAGCACTCCACAGAGTAAAAGGACTCTGGACAGAAGACTCATTAATGTGAAAGAATTCTACCAAGTGATCTTCAATAACATTTTTGGATCCTGGTTGTTGCATAAGAAAAAAGTTGGCTCTCCACACTGGGGTGGCATTGACTATTGAAGTGTCTTTAATAGATAGGGTGATTGAGGCGTGGTCTGACCACGTGATGTTGTTGATGGTTGAAGAAGCTGCTTTGATCAGAGTGTGTTGGTCTACCAAAAAGAAGTCAATCCTGGTGTACGTGTGGTGTGGGGCGGAGAAAAATGTAAAGTCTTTCTCTCCAACATGAAGACACCGCCATACATCATATAGGTTCTCCTTATGAATAGACTCTTGTAGAGATGCTATTGCTCGATTCGCCTTTCTTGTTGTGTCTATGGATGGGTCAGGTATAATGTTGAAGTCCCCACACAATATCAAAAAACCTTTTCTCAGGGAATCAATCTTGTGGACAAGCTTGTGAAAAAAGCGGATCTGATGCTTGTTTGGTGCGTAGACGTTTACTATGGTGTAGGTTACTTGATTGATATCGCACGCTAGCGCCAAGTATCGCCCCTGTGGGTCAATATATTTTGAATGAAGATTAAATGCAACGGTATCTCTTATGGCAATCATTACTCCTTTGGATTTTGATTCAGCGTTTGCAAAAAAGATGTGTGGAAAGTTCTTGTGCTGACATAGTGGGGTTGCTGTGCTACTAAAATGTGTTTCTTGTGCGCATAATATATCAGATTTATTCACTAGTGCTTCCTTCCAGAGGGATTTTCTCTTTGCTGGGTGATTAAGCCCTTTGGCATTAATAGATAAAAATTGGATAGCCATTAGGTTGGATTTTTATGAGTGTTGGTTGTGGTTTGTATTCAGATCTGAGGTATCTGAAAATCACCTTTAGTGAAGGGTGCGGTACGTGCGTATATTCTCTTGTGGTATAAGTACTCACTGTGATCCTTGTAATATCTGTGTCATGGCGGTTGTTGTACTGGATATTTTCAGATGATTGATGTTCATATGCTGCGAAGAGCTGGATGCTGGGTAGGTTGTTGTGGTGCTCCATTTGCGGGCGAAAAAAGAAAAGGCAGAAAAAATATAACAAAACAAAGTTAACATAGTAGTTATAGTTACCATTCAACTTTCCAGAAACTTCTGGATGACCCATAAGGGAAACTTCCTTCTCATGGGGTTTAGTGGGAATCACCAGTGTGCAGCAAATTGCTGCTCAAGAAACTTGAGGGGTTAAGTTCTAGCCTATCGGCTACTCCGGCATTTTAGGTGGACATACAATTTTTCAGAATTTCCAAAAGAAATTATTTATGCGACTTGGCGTTCTTTGGTGTTACTTTCTTCCAGTCAGGTGTAACTGACTGTCGGTTGCCTTTAGGGCTTCCGTCGTTTTCGGAGTCAGGAAGGATATTCCATGATTTAAGTAAGGCAATGCCTTTATCCATTGAGCCTACAATGAACGTTTTATCTTGGTTGGTGATGGTTATTTTAGTAGGGTACCCCCATCTGTAGGGTATGTTGTGGTTCCTGAGCACTTTTGTGATAGTGTTCAAGTTCCTTCTCTTTTGTAATGTATGCTGAGAAAGGTCAGCATAGAATTGTAGTTGTTGAAAGCGGGGTGGGATATTCTCCTGTCTCCGCATCGCTTGCATTAATTGCTCTTTGACATGGAAAAAATGCAAGCGTAAGATCACATCTCTGGGGACAGTGTCCGGGAGATGAGTTGGTTTTGGTAGGCGGTGTATTCTGTCAATAGTAATGTCTATTTCGGAGAGGTCTGGTAAGAGAGCAGTGAAAAGGTCCACAACATATGGTCTCAGTTCAGATGCTTGTACTGATTCCGGGATCCCCCTAATCTTGAGGTTGTTCCGTCTGGACCTGTCCTCAATATCTGCGATTTTATTTTTAATCCATACAGATTCTTCTTCTCTCTCTTCATTTGCGTCTACCAAGTCATTAATGGTGGATGCATAATCCCCCATCTTATTTTCCACATGCTCCACTCGGGCCTCTACTGCGTTTAATTCCCCACTAAATCTGTGCATACAGTGCATCATATCAGCCTGCAAAGTGCTTCTTAGAGACACTAACATATCTTTTAGGACAGTACCGGTTGATTCATGGTGGGGAAGGTGGTAATTGATTCAGGGAGCTCCCTGGTGTCATCCCCTGAGTCCGTTCCTGGGCTTATTGCAGGACTGCATCCAGCTCCATCCAACTTTTGTTTGGCTTTTGCTGGACTCCCTGATGGAGAGAATGAAGGGAGGGATCTTTGGCTGCTACAGGAATCATTTTGGTTAGGGGATGAGGTGGCGGTGAGCGGAGCGGGGTTGTTTTTATGTGGCAATGCATGTGGATGGTCGGCGCCATCTTGCCTACCTCCGTGTTGTGGCTGTGAGAAGTAGTCCGTCAGCCTTTGGGGCTTAGATGTGCCTTTTCTCTTGCCCATCATATCCTCCTGGTGTGCCCGGATCGTTTCGCCAGCCGATGGGGGTGAAATCCGGTTGCCTTTTGCCATTTTTGGTCGCTATTGTCCGCCGGAGTGCCGGAGCTCTGGGATCAGACGTCTATTCAGCTCCGTTGCAGGCCACGCCCCCGGGGCCAAAGACCAATTTTAACGCACCCGTTACTTCTAACCAAATCCCAGAATGTATCCAAAAAATCTCTAATCTTGTTCCCAGTGCATCCAACACACTGGCTCCCCAGCTGTTGCTGAGCAAAATAAAGGCAGCTTGCAGGAAAAATGTCATTTTTTTGGGCTTTAAAAATTCAATTATTGTTGCAGAAGATTCTAGACATGGTACAGATCTGCCACTTTACAGTTAGACTAAGGGGACCCCCCTGGCACTATATTGGAAGGAATTTTTCATGTTTAGGCTTTCACTTTAAAAATCAAAAAATCACTGCTCATTTAAAAATGACGTTTTTCATAAACTTTTTTTTTATTGATCCATGTCCCCCAGAGCAAGACCCGGACCCCTATAACCATTGTATGCCTAATTACTTGCATTTAAGCCTTCAAAATGGGCACTTTTGATATTTAACATTCGGGTCCCATTGACTTTAATGGGGTTCGGTGTTCGAGTCCAAACGTTCGCGGTGTTCGGAAGTTCTGGTCCGAACCGAACAGGGGTCCGTTCGGCCCATCCCTAGTAGTGGACAGTGTGTAGTGGACAGGTAGGTCAATGTACTGGTCAGTATAGGAACCAGGTAGGTCAGTGCAGTGGATAGGTAGGTCAGTATAGTGGTCAGTGTAGGAATCAGGCTGGTAAGTACTATTGTAGGAAGGGAAGGGACTCAGGGAGTGCTAAAAGTCCATAGGTTAGAGGGTGCAAATTTCTTGCCTTGCACCGGGCGCTGACAACCCACGCTACGCCACTGCTGCTGGGGGCACCTGATGCAAGGACGGACTCGGCTGGGGGCCCCTGATGCAAGGACGGACTCTGCTGGGGAGGCACTTGATGCAAGGATGGACTCTGCTGGGGAGGCACTTGATGCAAGGATGGACCCTGCTGGGGAGGCACTTGATGCAAGGACGGACTCTGCTGGGGGGGCACTTGATCCAAGGACGGACTCTGCTGGAGGGGCACTTGATCCAAGGACGGACTCTGCTGGGGAGGCACTTGATCCAAGGATGGACTCTTCTGGGGAGGCACTTGATGCAAGGATGGACTCTGCTGGGGGCACCTGATGCAAGGATGGACTCTGCTGGGAGCACCTGATGGCATCTGGTGGCAGGCGACGTGGCAGGTGTAACGCTCGGGGCTTCCACTGATTCTGCATTTTGGTAAGTTGAATGATTTCATTTTATATTACAATGTAATAATAGAAATAATGCGCTTCAATCACCCTGACATCATAACAACCATGGTTCCGGGGATGATTGAAGCGCTAACCCCAGGAGTTTGGAGTATCTTTATCTGCTGATTTGTTAAACTTTCTGGAATACACATATTTCTATTGTGTGTAGGATCTGGGCCTGCTGTCCTTTCTTTCTCCCTCCATCCCTCATTCATCTCAGACTTTAACCACACCCCTTCCGAGCCACGCCCATTTAAGCCACACCCACTATTTTGCATAAACCATGACCATTTTTCACCGTGGCGTGCTTTGCGCGATGCATTTTCTATTTTGCTATGTCATGCCTACAAACTAATGCCCCGCCCCCTAATTATAGCAAGACTCCACCTACATACAAAAAAGTGTCCCTAAAAATTTTTTTACAGTGTTGCCAACTATGTGAGTGAGGCCTCATGTCTACATTTTGCCTAGGGCCTTACAAAGCCTAGAGCCACCTCTGCTTTTCAGGTCCGATTTCGGTCCAAATTTATGGCTAAATTTAGACCAGAAGATGCACGGGACTCCTGTACGATTCGCTCGGGCGTGTTCGAAATCCCACATGCCCGATCCCGTCAGGAAGCAATACTGCACATGGCTAATCACAGGCAGTGAGACATTTGCCGATCTGTCCAGCTGCGGACCAAAAAAATGTCTCAGTGCCTGTGATTAGCCTTGTGCAGTGTCGGCTTCCTGGCGGGATCGGGCACATGGGATTTCGAACACGCCCGAGCCCATCTCTACTCCTGACATGCGAAATGGATGTGGAGAAAGCTACATCTAATTCACAATAGTGTGAACCCAGCCTAAAATGAAGGATTATGAAGGACCTAAGGAACCCTGGGAGGGAGCCAAAATAAAGGAGTTCTGCAGTACATGCAGCACATAGTAGCAAATGACATGGTCAAGTAGCACCTAACAGTGGGAGTGCCTTAAAAAGGGATGAATAAACAGAAGCTGAGCCTAGTTGCTGTGTACAGTGCAGCATTGCTTGAACAAATGAACGTCGGAAGGAAAGCTTATCTCAAATGCCAGAAATATGCAACATAACTCTAATGTCCCGTACACACGGTCGGATTTTCCGATGGACAATGTCCGATCGGAGCGTGTTGTCAGAAATTCCCACCGTGTGTGGGCGCCATCGGACATTTTCCATCGGATTTTCCGACACACAAAGTTGGAGAGCAGGAGATAAAATTTTCCGACAACAAAATTCGATCGCGTCAATTCCGACTGTGTGTGGCCTGTTCCGACGCACAAAGTGCCACGCATGCTCAGAAGAAATTCCGAGATGGGACAGCTCGTTCTGGTAAACTTAGCGTTCGCAATGGATACAGCACTTACGTCACGCTGCAATGTTCAAAATGGTTTAATACAGCGCACTCTCTTCTTCTTTATAATGTGACAAGAATTAAGTAGTTTTGCTGCTCATATTCACACACACTTCTCACAAACTTTTATTTGTGTTTTTTTAGTGGGATTCCCTGAATATATTGTTATTAGTTGTCACATCTGACTTTTTTTTTTTTTTTGTATTTTCAGCCTTTTTTTTTCTTTAATGTTTGGATTTTTTCCAAGGCTGATCTTTGTTCAATGTTATTTTTATTTTTACTCCAGAATATTTTTGTGTGTGTTTTGTGTGTCAAGTTACCCCAACACCATTGATATCTTTTATTATTTAATCTCCAGGAGATTGTTTGGTGTTGGTGTCCCTTGTTCATTTCACATTGTATATTTGAAATGTACCTGAATCCTCACAAACCAACTGTCATTTTTGAAGTAAAACACATAGGAGAGTATAATTCAAAACAAAAATCCTTTATTAAGGGATCAGAACCAAACAAAGAGGAAGGCAACACTGGATCAACAAGAGAAATTAGCGAAGCCTGGGACCCCCACGGCAGACATCAATTCTTCAACATCAAAATTGGTGGCCTGAGGAGTCCATATGTAAGGGAGGGCAGTCTGGTCCGGGATTCGCAGAGACCCGGATAGCAGCAGATGACATGTATGTCCCCAGGCTGTGGTACCACAAGAGGCTGCATTTTTTGGCCGACCAGACTGGATCCAGGGTCCTCACTTTCTGGTCTTCTTTTCACGCTTCCTTCCTGGCTGTGGCTGTGCAGTTGGAGATGTGGCAGGAGGAGGAGTAGGACCTTGAGGAGGACTGGGAGGACCTGGAGGAGAGGGAGGACGAGGAGGAGGACCTGCAGGAGGAGGAGGAGGACCATCACAAAGGTGTGTCTCAGGTGTAATTTGGCCCCTCATACCTTTCTCCAGGGCCTCCGATATGAGGGCCTCACACATAACTTGTTGGCCCTCCTCCATCCTCTGCATTTTATATGCAATGACAGCAGCACTGTCCTCCTCCACAGTCTGTCGTGCTCCCAGGACCTCTGTAGCCCTCCAAAAGAGTCCTCCGGTAGCCTCCTCTAGGGCACTCCTCCTACTGCCACTTTCTCTTTTCAGGGGGGGTGGAGGGACCTGCAGATCAGCCAGCCGGCTCAGCCCGGCCACCTCATGGCTGAGACTTCCCTGTGTATGAAAAAGGGACATGGTTTAATGTTTTGCATCATCAATCACAATCCTAAATTAGTACTCCCAACTAACATCTAGTTAACATCATTGATTGGACAAGCAGAAATATTTAGAGGAATGCTATACCTGGCTCAATCTGGGCTCTTCCACATATCGCCTGGAAGGCCCAGGTTGGGCGTCAGAAGCCTCAGCCGGGGGGAAAGGAAGCGTGGAAGGAAGACTTGAGAGGGATGGCCTGGGTTCAGTCTGGCCTGCCAGAAAATGCAGCCTGTCGTAGTACAACATACTGGGGACATAGATGTCATCTGCTGCTCCGGATCTCTGTGAATCCAGGACTTTCTTGCGCTCCCTTAGATATGTACTCCTCAGGCAACCAATTAATATCTTTAAATAAGTGATGTCTGCCGTGGGGGTCACCTGCTTCACAATTACCAACAATTGCACCAGTGCTGCCTTCCTCTTTGCTTGGTTCTTGAAATAGGGGTGGGTAATCTCCCACAGACAGGGCAGCTCCCTTAGCATATCTATGAATACTGACATGAAGTCATTATCTTTGAGTACCATATCCATGTTCACTACAAGACACAACACAAGACAAAGCCTAATGTCAGACAAAACTCTCCTAATCTTTTACAATATAGGCCTCAATGTAGAAGCAGTATAGGCACAAGTTTGTCTCTTACCTTCGTTCTTACGATCGGCGCCTCCAATGTTCCTTCCTCCGCTCGCAGATCGTACGTAATACGCACGCGTGTTACGCTTTATATACACTGCGCATGCGTGTAACTCCGCCCGCCCCTGACGTTCTTTCTAGTCTATTCCCCGCCCCTTTTCATTCGGCGCAGTGGGTGAAGAGCATGATGGCAGAGTCACAGCAGGTGCGTGATAATTGCAGGAACGAGGAGGAGGAGGAGGAAAGCCCGGATCCAGGCACATCCCGATCCAGAAGGAGACATTTTAAGGCCACAAATATGTCCTTTGGGGAGATGTTGGAGATGGTCGACATCATGAAGAAGTCCGACTATGACGGAAAATATGGACCTTACTCCAACCCGAACATCCGAAAGGCCAAGATCATGGCGAAAGTGGTCAGGAGTCTTGAGAGGAATTTCGGGGTCCGAAGATCAAAAGATCAGCTCAGGAAGCGGTGGTCGGACCTAAAATTGAGAGAGCCAGAGCAGTACCGAAAGATCCGGAGAGTGCTGCAAAAAAGTAAGTAGTTGTGCTGTGTTCCTATTCTTTCTGTCTTTATTCCGTTCGTTCTGCTCCATATGCTTTTAGTAATTGTAACATTTAAAAGGGCAACTTTAATGTTCATGGGCCCATTATTCATTCGTATCAAACATTTTTCTTTGGGCCTCTAAAACACCATTGTTTAGGCCATATGCATTTTCCCACATTTTTTTGGGCCTACTTGGATGCCAAATATTTGTTTGTGTAGATGGGTTTGTTACTAGAATGAAATGCCAACTAGATTGTGTGTAAGGAGAGGACACTGAGCAGCTGTTTTCACATCTGGACACTGGAGCACTAGTGTGGGACCCCAGAACACCATTTTTATTAGTGGGCCACACAGGTGCTCCAGTGTATCCTATAGGGGGGTCTCCATCTGTGAAGCTTGTACTAAACAGGTCAAGTATTGCAGCTTGACAAAAGCCAATAAAAAATATACATCTTGGAACTCTGCTAAAATAGACAATTGTACCCCACTTCCAAGCAATGTTTCCTATTTCTAGTTCTGCCATCAAATATCTGTGTGCTAAGTATACCATTTTTGTTTTACATAGGGGAGAAAAGACTCGGAGGACACCTCTCATCCGAGGAGACCAGAGACCCCCCACCTCTGGAAGAAGGTGAAATACCGCAAACCCAAGAAGAAGAGCAGGAGGAAGAAGAAGATGTGGTGGAGATTGGCACCACAACAGGTGAGTGTCTGCGACCACAGGCTCAGGTTACCGATATGGATGGGGGCAGATTTTTGATACCTATTTTTGTTTTCTTTATCTCTTTTTAGGTGATCATGATGTGAGGGAGAGAGAACGCTTTACTTCTGAAAGTGCCCAGATCCTGATCAGGGAGATCATGGGGTGTAATCTCGAATTGCACAACATACAGCAACAAATCAGTGATGTTATTAAAAAAAATAATAACAACATTGATGTTTTGGGGCGCATTTAAAAGGCCACAAAATCATCTTTTTGGATTGTGGTCCAATCTTTAAAATATTTTTGCAATGTTTTGAAAAGCCAAATTTGGAGGATGCACACAGTGTGCCAACATGTGCTATCTGACATCACGGGAGATCAATGGACGTGTTTTGGGGGTGCAACACCTTCCTCAATTATAAAGTAGCGGTGAGGAAGGGCTTGCTCCCCCAAAACACGTCCCTTGATCCCCCCTGATGGCAGATAGCACATGTTGACATTCTGAACTTGGTGTGCATCTTCCAAATTTGGCTTTTCCAGGGGTGATTTCCCCCCATCTGAACGCTATATCAAACACAGTTCCTAAATACTCATGTCTGATATAGCCTTCAGGTTTTACCATATGTGAACTTTGTAAGTTCAATTTTTTTGGCTTTCTTGTTGGTTTTACACAGGCCTGTTTTATCAGAAAAGGACATTTCAATTTTTGATAATGCTACAGCAAAAATTGTTATACAACAAACATGTTGGTTCGTTTTAAAAACCTTTGGTAAATGCACATGTGATTGTGCAGCTATAAAAAAGTTGGTTACTCAAGAATGCAGGGGCATTTTTCTGCACACAGAGACTTTGTCTGTGAAAAACTTTATTAGTCTTCAAGAAATTGTCGGCCTAACTTGTCTTTGTCTTTCGCCATCTTTCGGTGGACAAAGTTACAGACACTCTCCGCTGCCATTTTGTTGTAGACTCTGTGCGGAGCGGCTTGGAGAGTTATGAAGTTAACGCTACTTTTGGAGAAGACCCTTCCACGAAGCCCCCTGGGACTTTTCCATCTCCAGGTTGCCAAGGTCTCCCTCTCATTGCCGGTGTGCAATACAAGCTGGTTTGACCCCGACAGTATATGCTGATCTGGGTTCAAACCCTCCGGTAAGCCTCCATCTTTACTGGGAGAGGGCATTGCATGTTTCTTGTGAGGACACTGTGGTGCGGTGTATGGAATCGATCTTTATATATTCACCATCCAATAAGATCCAATGTGTACATACTATGGACATAATAGCAACCAGCTGTGAAAGACATTTTTTATAATTAATTTTTTTTACATAACTATTCGTACAGAATTACACGTTGTTGACGGCATTGTGCACACCTTTTCACCAGCGGTGACCTTTGAGGTCCTTATTGTTTATTATCAGTTCACCGAATGACATTTATATTGTTTTGGATGGACTTTTGCCTTTATTGAAAATATTGGACAACCATATATTATTCACTATTTTTCACATCTATACACTAAGGGTGTATTTTCATTTAGCGCTACACTTTTTATTTTTTACTCAAGAATGTGTGGATTATTGTCTCAACGCTACAACACTTTTGGGGTGATGTAATTGCTGTTTTATGCAAACATGGGGGTTATTTCCTAAGGGCAAATACACTTTGCACTACAAGTGCAGTTGCAAATGCACTTGTAGTGAAATGTGTTTTTGCATTTAGGAAGTACCAGCCAACAGTGTTTTTTATAAGGTTACCCAATCACGACATTTTCTGCACTCAACACATTTCTGTCAGGGTCAGCTAAAACAAACACAAGCAGTAAATGTCCACAAAGAATTTCTTTTGGTTGTTTTTTGTTTGAAAAAGGTTTCACAGATTGTCTGGCATATTGATAGCCCCCCTACCCGCAAAGAACTCCAGGTATCGTAACCGGACATCACGGGCATTCAGGGAGGGCAAGCCAGGACGGCCACTTTCAAGCGCCGTTAGTGTTGATGGATTTGGGATTCCGGCCTCAGGCCCAACTGAGCCAGCATAGTTGGCTGAATGTTTTTTTAAAAAATCATGGAGAACACAGCAGGCAAGTATTATATGGTTCAGTTTATACTCCGCCATATGGATGGGTGTCAGAAATAATCGGAACCGGCTGGCCAGGATTCCAAATGTGTTCTCCACCACTCTTCGGGCTCTGGCCAGCCGGTAATTAAAAACCCTCTGTTCCGGGGTGAGGGTCCTCATCGGGAATGGCCGCATCAGGTGGTCCCCCAGCGCAAATGCTTCATCAGCAACGAACACAAATGGGAGACCTTCAACATTGTCCTCTGGAGGTGGCAAGTCCAAGCTGCCATTCTGGAGATGCCTGTAGAACTCCGTCTGGGCGATGACTCCACCATCGGACATCCGGCCATTATTCCCCACGTCCACATACAGGAACTCGTAATTAGCCGACACCACCGCCAACATCACTATACTATTAATCCCCTTGTAATTTTAATGGTATGACCCCGAGTTAGGTGGTGGGACGATGTGGACGTGTTTCCCATCAATTGCCCCTCCGCAGTTAGGAAAGTCCCACCGCTGGGCAAAGTGGGAGGCCACAGTCTGCCTTTCCTGTGGCGTTGAAGGAAACTGTTGAGAAAAAACAATAAACATTACTATTTTTTCACAGAAACATGGCAAACAGATTAGACACAAACATTATGGGGCAACCTCCAGATAGCATTTATTAAGGGGAATTTAACAACAACAAAGTATAAGGTACACCTATCATATTCCCCCCCTCTCATGGGCCATTTCTAACATTATAGGGGGGGGGGGACTCTTGGACAGGTAACCCTCTTCACATCATTGAGAGATGAATGCCTAAATAATGGGTATTACTTGGAACAGCCCCTCTTTAGTTACACTATTGGCAGACCACTGGACAGGTAAGAAGTGTCATAATACAAAGATATAAATACACACTGTACACATTTGAGCACATTTGAACATTCTGCTATTACCTATCAAGATAATAATAGGATACAAAAACTTTAAACAGTACCATTGGAAAGTATACAGGCAGGCCCTTGCACTACATGCTTTGGGGAATTCATCCATAAATCTGACCAGTAAAGAGATGGGTATAGTGTGTATGGGTTTGGCAAAGTCAGCAGATAGATGATTGAGGATAGAGAATTGTGATCAGCTGACTTAGCAGTTGGGGGGAGGGAGGGTTACAAAAAATTTGGGGACACCACAAAAAAAAGCCTCTGGCACTCTGCCTGAATTTAAATCAAAAATAACATTTCCAAACATTTTAGGGGGTGTTTGGGGTAAAGCACTACTATAGAGCTGATAAAATACATTGTTAAGTGACTACATGAGGTGAATATAGGGCAGGAGACACCATGCTGGGGAGGTTATTGAAGGGCAAATATGTATGAAGGACATAAAATAATAATTACATAAAAATCCAGCATGCATGAGAACAAAGGGGACATTCACAGCATATTACAAGCATGGTAATTAGGGAATGAGGAAAGAAATACAAGATATTAGCAAACATTTAATACAATAAAATGTGATATTAAAGGATAAAAATCTTACCTTCATATACTCCTTCTGCAGGACCTGGATGATGGCAGAACAGGTCTCTGGGATAATGATCCCCAGAGCCTGGGGGGAGATGCCTGTCAAGAACTTCAAGTCCTGCAGACTTCTCCCTGTGGCCAAATACCGCAGGGTAGCGACCAACCTCTGCTAGGGAGTGATGGCTTGCCTCATGCAGGTATCCTGCCTGCTGATATAGGGGGTCAGCGAAGCCAACAAACGGTGAAACACGGGGTCCGTCATCCTGAGAAAGTTCCTGAAATCATCAGGATTATTCTCACGGATCTCACGGAGCAAAGGCATATGACAGAACTGGTCACGCTGAAGCAACCAATTCTTGGTCCATGAACTCCTCCCCACCCTGTTCATGGACTGGACTTGTGTCAAGGTCAGGACCCCAACACCAAGCCCCCGCACAGCACAAACTCTACGAGGAGTACGCATACGAAACATGGCTAGAAAACGGTCGGCTGCTCAGAACAAAGTAACAGAACGCACTGAAGAACAGCAAGGCCTGTGAAGAGCGACCTGAAAAACAGCAACGAGCAGGCAAGATCACACAGAAAACTCTGATACGAACTGACTGCACGCACTGAAGAGTAGATACAAACCCACAAGCACAAACTGAACGGCAGAAAACGATCTGAAAGCCACGAGTCTGAAAAAGCGCGAATCGTCTCTCACCAAACTTTTACTAACACGAGATTAGCAAAAGGAGCCCAAAGGGTGCTGCGCTTGGTTCTGAACTGGCCTTTTCTAGTCTCGTCGTACGTGGTGTACGTGACCGCGTGGTTGTCGATCGGAAATTCCGATAACTTCGTGCGACCGTGTGTAGGCAAAACAAGTTTGAGCCAACATCCGTCGGAAAAAATCCTAGGATTTTGTTGTCGGAATGTCCGAACAAAGTCCGACCGTGTGTACGCCCTATAAGAAATCATTTGCACTAGTGTTTATAGGGGTGGTAAAACTGTGGTTCAATCACAGGGTTTTACCACCTCACCAAGTGTTCTCCCTTTGGCTGCAGGGGCAGAGGCTGGGGGTGTACATATGCTGCAGCCGCAATGCTTTGCTTCATGGCTGCCCCCCCAAACCCCTGATGCATTGGCAGGCATTACTGCCCACTGACTGTGACCCATTTAAGTGAATGGGGACACTCTGCAAAGCAGTATTTTTCAAATCGTGGCACACCAAAACATAAAAATACTGCAATACCATGTGGTTTGGTGATCGCAAATACTGTCATTAAATGGCCCCCATGTGCGTCTCACAAGGGCAGCATGGTGGCATGCAGTGTGGGAAATGCACATGGTACACCCCTTTCCTACACTGTGTTCCAGTGTAAACCAACCTGTAGGGAGAGAGATTTGAGAGAAGGAAAGATCACTAAGGCACATGGAAGGTATGAAGGATCACTATAGTACATGGAAGGCAGGAAGGATCACTATGGCGCCTGGAAGGCAGGAAGGATCACTATGGCACCTGGATGGCAGGAAGGATCATCATGGCACCTAGAAGGCAGGAAGGATTACTATGACACATAGAAGGCAGCAAGGTTGACTGCTGGGCTCTGAGGAATAAGGTATCCCTTCAAAACGCGTCAGCCAGCGGTGGCCCTCAAAATCTTCTCCATTAACATCTGGAGTCTGTTGTCATCAGACCAATTGCCATCATCTGAAGGCTATTTATGTTGCGGTTTTCTTTCACTTGTTTGTGAGTAGTTTTTCATTTACTCTGTTAATATAATATATCCAAGGATAATGCACAAGGTTGGTGTGTCCTTTTTTCCCATTTCTCTTTTGACTGCTAGGATACCCCTATCCTTGAGGGCAGCAAGGCCTGAGGCATTGTCCATTATGAACTTCAGTCCACCTGGTTAACTCAATTGTGCACAAGAGTATTTGTTTTCTGCTATCAAGGCAGGAAGGATCACTGTGGCACATGGAAGGCAGGAAGGATCACTATGAGACATGGAAGGCTCACTATTGTAAATGGAAGACAGGAAGGATCACTATATTATGTGGAAGGAAGGATTAGATAGAAGGAAGAGAGAGGGGTAAATTCAGTTACAATCTGTGTTCACTCATCTGAAGTTGGCTGGTCTCCAGAGGCTCAGGCAGTGACATCAGAAGCACAGCTTCAAAATTCCCACCCACACAACCCCTTCACTGGCACAGCATTGGCTGCACACCAGTGGTTGTGGGTGGACACAGGGGAACATGTGGATAAGGTGGAGCAGACCAAGCCTCCCTCGGGAGGTGGGGGAACTGTGCTGGCTGGGCACTGAGCGGGTCGGTCCCAGCTAGGGTTGCCACCTTTTCTTCAAGCCAAACCTGAACATTTTAGTGGTGCACGGCCGCACGGCACTGCGCTTGCTTAACTCCACCATTCACCTAAATGGGGCTGCGCTGCAACCATGTGCAATGCCCATGGCTACAACACAGTGGCAAGGGTTTTTAGGGGTTAAAAACAGGTGGTGAGGAGACAACATAATGCTTCTTCACCACCTGTAAAATACCTCCAAAACATGATCCACTATGGATCACACTTCAGAGTGCCCTGCGACTCCGTTTACACTTGTGGTTGGGGGACAGTAAAAATTAGAGGTTGAGCTGTGTTTTTACTGCTACCCAACCATTCCCTGCCACAGCCAAAATGTTTTGCATCACAGTGCAACAAAACATGTCTGCACTGTTGGGTTCAGCGAGCAGTATTGACTGCCGAATGTGGCCCATTCAAGTGAATGGGGGCTCCCCGCATCCATGTGCAATGCATTAAATGGCGGGGTAATGCTGTGGGTTTAAACAGGTGATAAGGAGGTGATATAGCAGGATGGCAGGAGGGGGCAGGCAGAGTGACAGGAGGGGGCAGGATGACAGGAGGGGGGCAGGCAGTGTGACAGGAGGTAGGCAGGATGACAAGAGGGGGGCAGGCAGTGTGACAGGAGGGGGGCAGGCAGTGTGACAGGAGGGGGGCAGGATGACAGGAGGGGGCGGGATGACAGGAGGGGGCAGGCTGTATGACAGGAGGGGGCAGGATGACAGGAGGGGGGCAGGCAGTGTGACAGGAGAGGGCAGGGTGACAGGAGGGGGCAGGGTGACAGGAGGGGCAGGCAGTGTGACATAAGGGGGCAGGCAGTGTGACAGAAGGGGGGTAGGCAGTGTGACAGAAGGGGGCAGGCAGTGTGACAGGAGGGCAGGCAGTGTGACAGGAGGGGGCAGGATGACAGGAGGGGGCAGACAGAGTGACAGGAGGGGGCAGGATGACAGGAGGGGGGCAGGCAGTGTGACAGGAAGTAGGATGTCAGGAGGGAGGCAGGCAGTGTGATAGGAGGGGGGCAGGCAATGTGACAGGAGGGGGCAGGATGACAGGAGGGGGCAGGCAGTATGAAGGGAGAGGGGCAGGCAGTGTAACAGGAGGAGGGCAGGCAGTGTGACAGGAGGGGGCAGGATGACAGGAGGGGGCAGGGTGACAGGAGGGGGGCAGGGTGACAGGAGGGGGCAGGCAGAGTGACAGGAAGGGGCAGTATGACAGGAGGGGGGCAGGCAGTGTGACAGGAGGTAGGCAGGATGACAGGAGGGGGGCAGGCAGTGTGACAGGAGGGGGCAGGATGACAGGAGGGGGCAGGATGACAGGAGGGGGCAGGCAGTGTGACAGAAGGGGGCAGGCAGTGTTACAGGAGGTGGGCAGGCAGTGTGACAGGAGGGGCAGGCAGTGTGACAGGAGGGGGGCAGGCAGTGTGACAGGAGAGGGGCAGGCAGTGTGACAGGAGGTAGGCAGAATGACAGGAGGGGGCAGGATGACAGGAGGGGGCAGGATGACAGGAGGTAGGCAGGATGACAGGAGGGGGGCAGGCAGTGTGTCAGTGTGTCCCTCCTCAGGTCAGTTTTTCTTACCCAGCCAAGTATTGTGGATGTAGCTGATTCTGCGGCTGGTCTCCTGCACAGTCTTTTCCCGGTCAGCTGTCTGTGTGATAAATGACATGCTGATCGGCCGATCATGGAGCTCCCATCCCCGATCCAGCACGATCCTCCGATTCTCCACTGACACCCGAACATTGAATGGGCACTGCTGGCCAGACTCTTTCTTCTATAGTGGTCTCCTCCTCTGTAAAGTTTTTCAGGGTTCGAGTGCCCTCACCCTCAGTGCCTGCTGGGTACCTCTTCTCCTCCAGTAGGATCCTGTGCATTGCCTGAGAAAGTCGACAGTATACTATAGAAACAGCATCGGGACTGATTAAATTGTCCGAACTGCTGTATTAGCATAAGAACCTGTGCCTGAAAACCTAGTAATATTTCTGCCCTGGCCCCCAGCTGAACGCATGGAGCCCTGAGCCACAGTGCGGTATGGAGCATTTGTCTGGGTTCCAGGCAGCAGGAGACCCGGAAACATCAAATTACTCTAAGCCCGTACTGTCCGGGTGTTTCTCAACTCTCTTGTCAGAAGCGAAGAGCTTGCTATGTTAACAATATGTGTATAAACTGTGGAAAGAAAAAGCAAAAACGAAACAGGGGGAGGGGTAATATCAAACAGATAGTTTGAAAACTGGGCTTTGGGCTGCATGGCAGTATAGATGCTTGCTGTAGGATTCATTGTTTCATAATCTGAATTAGCATTAGATGTCTGTGTGTCAGATATTAAAGAGTGGAAAATTATGAAGTGATGAACATAAAGGTCTATTCAATGAAGTTTCAAGTGTCCATGTGATCCAGGCAATCCATGCAATCTCTGTGTCGAGGCAGTGAAATCCCAGGACTTCCCTGAGCTTCTCCTCTTCTGTTGTATTGTGCTGAGGAGATCTGCAGCGGCAATCTCTGTTTCTTTGTGCTCTTGGTGCGTAGTTGTTGGATACTTCGATCCATGTTTTGTTTATCATGAATGAATTGTACCATTCAGGAACCTCAGTGATAGGCATATTGAGTGTGTCGTAGAAAGCTTGAAGATCATCAGGCATGTGTAACAGTGCTGTATGACCTCTCCATGTGGCTGAAAGGCAGAATGGAAACTTCCATCTGTAAGGAATGCCTCTGGTTTGCAGTTGATCCAGAATCTGGCGTAATGCTCTGTGTTGCTGTAGTGTAATATTTGAAAGGCCTTGGTAGAGTTTTATTTAGTTTCCATTAAAGAGAACTCTGTTTAATTCTCTTGCTTTTTTAAGATAGCTTCTGTTCTGCCCTCACAATGTGTTCAAAGTACAAGGCTTGGCAGACAGCTAACAGCTTCCCAATAAAGACTCAGGAGGAAGGGCTAATAGTTGTAATCTTTACTGAGAATAAGTTTTTTTTTGTAAAACTGCAAAACACAAATTATAAAAATATGCATTAGCATTTAACATTACATCACAAATGCAAATAGTAACAGGCATGCTACAATACTGTTAAGGCACTAGCTAGCACAAATGAGGCCTAGCTGAATGAACTCCCTGACAGAAACATCCTACCAAACAAACAGATGAAATGTATTTGAATTAGTAGAACATATACTAATTAATTGAAAACTAATGACAGCCTACTTACAGACTTATGCTTCCAAGGCCAGTATTAAGAAATAGTGGAGGTCTTTATCATGCTTCCTTCACTGTAGAAAGATTATCTGCTGGACAGGAAGTGGGTGTAATATACTACACTTCCTGTTAATAATGGATGCCAAATTAAAGCAACAGTACGATCAGTAAATATATACCTTATACTGATCAGAACACTCCCCACCTGGCATAATGAACATTATACCACTATGTTTCATTTTTAAGAAGTAAAACAACTTCAGAGATAGGTCTAAAGTACACCTTAGGGGTGCCCTGTCTCATGACTTTAACTTTGACCTTTCTAACCTTACTATCATTACTAGGTACAGTCTCGACAATGAGTCCAACTGGCCATTCGTTTCGGTGGACCTGAGCGTCTTTTAGTAGGACAACATCTCCGACTTGCAGGTTAGGCTTGTCAGCTTGCCATTTTCTGCCTGACTGGAGCGTCACCAGGTACTCTTGTTTCCATCTATTCCAGAAGATGTCTGCAAGATTCTGAACTTGCTTCCAGTGTTTGGTGTAAAGACTAGGGATGAGCTTCGTGTTCGAGTCGAACCAATGTTCGACTCGAACATCGGCTGTTCGGTCGTTCGCCGAATTGCGAACGATATGGGCCGTTCGCGCCAAATTCGTGTGGCGCGTCACGGCCCATAATTCACTGCGGCATCGCAGTGCATTGCTGGCTGATTATTGGCCAAGCATGCACTATGACCCGCATGCTTGGCCAATCACAACGCCGTCAGTAGAGAGAGCTGTAATTGGCCAAAGCCAGGGTGGCTTTGGCCAATTATGGCTCAGGGGATTTAGTACACACCCCACACTATATAAGGCCGCCTGCACGGCGGCCCTGTGTAGTGTGTGTTCCGGTGTGCTGAGAGATAGAGAGAGAGAGAGACAGTGTCATTTGATTTGAGTTAGATAGATTAGGCAGAACAGTCAGTCAGTTAGCTGCACTTACAGTGTATTGTGTATATATATGCATCCCAGGTGTTGCATATATATATATACACTGTATTCAGTTTAGCTAGATCCGTTCCTGTTATCTTCTATCTAGACTATTTACATTTAGTGCAGTGTGTCCTGCTCACAGTGTTCAGCTAGATCCGTTCCTGCTATTTACATTCAGTGCAGTGCGTCCTGCTCACAGTGTTCAGCTAGATCCATTCATGGTATTTACATTTAGTGCAGTGCGTCCTGCTCACAGTGTTCAGCTAGATCCGTTCCTGCTATTTACATTCAGTGCAGTGCGTCCTGCTCACAGTGTTCAGCTAGATCCGTTCCTGGTATTTACATTTAGTGCAGTGCGTCCTGCTCACAGTGTTCAGCTAGATCCGTTCCTGCTATTTACATTCAGTGCAGTGCGTCCTGCTCACAGTGTTCAGCTAGATCCGTTCCTGCTATTTACATTCAGTGCAGTGCGTCCTGCTCACAGTGTTCAGCTAGATCCGTTCCTGGTATTTACATTTAGTGCAGTGCGTCCTGCTCACAGTGTTCAGCTAGATCCGTTCCTGCTATTTACATTCAGTGCAGTGCGTCCTGCTCACAGTGTTCAGCTAGATCCGTTCCTGGTATTTACATTTAGTGCAGTGCGTCCTGCTCACAGTGTTCAGCTAGATCCGTTCCTGCTATTTACATTCAGTGCAGTGCGTCCTGCTCACAGTGTTCAGCTACATCCGTTCCTGCTATTTACATTCAGTGCAGTGCGTCCTGCTCACAGTGTTCAGCTAGATCCGTTCCTGCTATTTACATTCAGTGCAGTGCGTCCTGCTCACAGTGTTCAGCTAGATCCGTTCCTGGTATTTACATTTAGTGCAGTGCGTCCTGCTCACAGTGTTCAGCTAGATCCGTTCCTGCTATTTACATTCAGTGCAGTGCGTCCTGCTCACAGTGTTCAGCTACATCCGTTCCTGCTATTTACATTCAGTGCAGTGCGTCCTGCTCACAGTGTTCAGCTAGATCCGTTCCTGCTATTTACATTCAGTGCAGTGCGTCCTGCTCACAGTGTTCAGCTAGATCCGTTCCTGGTATTTACATTTAGTGCAGTGCGTCCTGCTCACAGTGTTCAGCTAGATCCGTTCCTGGTATTTACATTTAGTGCAGTGCGTCCTGCTCACAGTGTTCAGCTACATCCGTTCCTGGTATTTACATTTAGTGCAGTGCGTCCTGCTCACAGTGTTCAGCTACATCCGTTCCTGCTATTTACATTCAGTGCAGTGCGTCCTGCTCACAGTGTTCAGCTAGATCCGTTCCTGCTATTTACATTCAGTGCAGTGCGTCCTGCTCACAGTGTTCAGCTAGATCCGTTCCTGGTATTTACATTTAGTGCAGTGCGTCCTGCTCACAGTGTTCAGCTAGATCCGTTCCTGCTATTTACATTCAGTGCAGTGCGTCCTGCTCACAGTGTTCAGCTAGATCCGTTCCTGGTATTTACATTTAGTGCAGTGCGTCCTGCTCACAGTGTTCAGCTAGATCCGTTCCTGCTATTTACATTCAGTGCAGTGCGTCCTGCTCACAGTGTTCAGCTAGATCCGTTCCTGCTATTTACATTCAGTGCAGTGCGTCCTGCTCACAGTGTTCAGCTAGATCCGTTCCTGGTATTTACATTTAGTGCAGTGCGTCCTGCTCACAGTGTTCAGCTAGATCCGTTCCTGCTATTTACATTCAGTGCAGTGCGTCCTGCTCACAGTGTTCAGCTAGATCCGTTCCTGCTATATACATTTAGTGCAGTACGTCCTGCTCACAGTGTTCAGCTAGATCCGTTCCTGTTATCTTCCTACTGACAGGCAGGCTTGTCTGGTTACAGTATATAAAGCTACCTGAAGAAAATTACAGGTGTTCTTTTTGATCCTATTAGTACCACGGTCAGGCAGCTAGACTATTTACATTTAGTACAGTGTGTCCTGCTCACAGTGTTCAGCTAGATCCGTTCCTGTTATCTTCCTACTGACAGGCAGGCTTGTCTGGTTACAGTATATAAAGCTACCTTAAGAAAATTACAGGTGTTCTTTTTGATCCTATTAGTACCACGGTCAGGCAGCTAGACTATTTACATTTAGTACAGTGCGTCCTGCTCACAGTGTTCAGCTAGATCCGTTCCTGCTATTTACATTCAGTGCAGTGCGTCCTGCTCACAGTGTTCAGCTAGATCCGTTCCTGGTATTTACATTTAGTGCAGTGCGTCCTGCTCACAGTGTTCAGCTACATCCGTTCCTGCTATTTACATTCAGTGCAGTGCGTCCTGCTCACAGTGTTCAGCTACATCCGTTCCTGCTATTTACATTCAGTGCAGTGCGTCCTGCTCACAGTGTTCAGCTAGATCCGTTCCTGGTATTTACATTTAGTGCAGTGCGTCCTGCTCACAGTGTTCAGCTAGATCCGTTCCTGCTATTTACATTCAGTGCAGTGCGTCCTGCTCACAGTGTTCAGCTAGATCCGTTCCTGGTATTTACATTTAGTGCAGTGCGTCCTGCTCACAGTGTTCAGCTAGATCCGTTCCTGCTATTTACATTCAGTGCAGTGCGTCCTGCTCACAGTGTTCAGCTACATCCGTTCCTGCTATTTACATTCAGTGCAGTGCGTCCTGCTCACAGTGTTCAGCTAGATCCGTTCCTGGTATTTACATTTAGTGCAGTGCGTCCTGCTCACAGTGTTCAGCTAGATCCGTTCCTGCTATTTACATTCAGTGCAGTGCGTCCTGCTCACAGTGTTCAGCTAGATCCGTTCCTGCTATATACATTTAGTGCAGTACGTCCTGCTCACAGTGTTCAGCTAGATCCGTTCCTGTTATCTTCCTACTGACAGGCAGGCTTGTCTGGTTACAGTATATAAAGCTACCTGAAGAAAATTACAGGTGTTCTTTTTGATCCTATTAGTACCACGGTCAGGCAGCTAGACTATTTACATTTAGTACAGTGTGTCCTGCTCACAGTGTTCAGCTAGATCCGTTCCTGTTATCTTCCTACTGACAGGCAGGCTTGTCTGGTTACAGTATATAAAGCTACCTTAAGAAAATTACAGGTGTTCTTTTTGATCCTATTAGTACCACGGTCAGGCAGCTAGACTATTTACATTTAGTACAGTGCGTCCTGCTCACAGTGTTCAGCTAGATCCGTTCCTGTTATCTTCCTACTGACAGGCAGGCTTGTCTGGTTACAGTATATAAAGCTACCTGAAGAAAATTACAGGTGTTCTTTTTGATCCTATTAGTACCACGGTCAGGCAGCTAGACTATTTACATTTAGTACAGTGTGTCCTGCTCACAGTGTTCAGCTAGATCCGTTCCTGTTATCTTCCTACTGACAGGCAGGCTTGTCTGGTTACAGTATATAAAGCTACCTTAAGAAAATTACAGGTGTTCTATTTGATCCTATTAGTACCACGGTCAGGCAGCTAGACTATTTACATTTAGTACAGTGTGTCCTGCTCACAGTGTTCAGCTAGATCCGTTCCTGTTATCTTCCTACTGACAGGCAGGCTTGTCTGGTTACAGTATATAAAGCTACCTTAAGAAAATTACAGGTGTTCTATCCCAGCTTAGTGCAGCTACAGGCCATTAGTATGTCTGGAAGGCCAAGAAGGAGAGGCAGACAGTCACAAGCCAATAAGAGAGGGCAAGCAGGCTCTGTGTCTAGTGCTGGTCGTGGAGACGGTGCATCCTCATCAGCACGTGGCCATGGGACACGCTTGGCCTTTTTTTCGGCAGCTGGCCGTGCTGAGCCGCAACATGCGGAAGACTTGGTCGAGTGGATGACCAAGCCGTCCTCATCCTCCTCATCCTCTCTCACCCATGCCCAGGGTGCTTTGTCTGGCAAAGCAGCGGCCTCTTCCCTCAGCTCAATGTCATCAGTGACTCCTTCCCTAGCTCCACCATGTCCTCATGAGGATTCCCTCGAACTGTTTGACCACAGTGTTGGGTACATGCTCCAGGAGGATGCCCAGCGTTTGGAAGGCTCTGATGATGATACTGAGCTCAATGAAGGCAGTAACATGAGCACGGACAGAGGGGGTGCCCAAGAAGGACAGCAATCTGGCAGTCATGCTCCCCCTGCTGCAGCATACTGCCAGGTTTGCTCCAGTGATGAGGAGGGAGGGGATGATGAGGTCACTGACTCAACGTGGGTGCCTGATAGGAGAGAGGAGGAGGAGGAGGAGGAGGAGGAGGTGGCACATCACCAACTAGGCAGGATGCCCTCCAGGGGCCAGCCTAAGGGCAGCACATTGACTGCATCACACCCCAAAGCTCCACATGTGCAGGGCGCTGCAGTCTCTGCGCGTTATTCAAAAAGTTCTTTGGTGTGGGCCTTTTTTGAGACGAGTGCATCAGATCGCACCGCTGCTATTTGCAACATATGTCTCAAGCGTATCTCGCGTGGCCAAAACATCTCCCGCTTGGGTACCACATGCTTGACCAGACATATGTTGACCTGCCATGCAGTTCGTTGGCAAGCGTATCTAAAAGACCCACACCAAAGAACAAAGACGATCTCTCCTTGCTCCTCATCAGCTGAGATTTCCAACCCCACTAGACCTTCAGTCCTCTCTGAGACCTGCAGTGAGAGGAATGAAGGTGTAGAATTAGGTGTGTCACAGCCAAGTACTTGTGGGCAATCTGCTTTTGGTACACCGACGTCAGATTGTACCAGGCAAATTTCCCTGCCCCAGCTGCTGCACCGCCGAAAGAAGTTTGCTCCCAGCCATCCACATGCCCAGCGGTTGAATGCTAGCTTGGCAAAATTGCTAGCACTTCAACTGCTGCCTTTTCAGTTGGTAGACTCTGCCCCCTTCCGTGAGTTTGTGGAATGTGCGGTTCCTCAGTGGCAGGTACCCAAACGCCACTTTTTCTCACGGAAGGCGATTCCGGCTCTCTACCGGCATGTGGAAGGCAATGTCCATGCCTCGCTGGACAGGGCGGTCAGCGGTAAGGTGCATATTACCGCTGACTCATGGTCCAGCAGGCATGGACAGGGACGTTACTTAAGTTTCACGGCGCATTGGGTGACTCTGCTGGCAGCTGGGAAGGATGCAGGACAAGGTGCAGTAGTGTTGGAGGTTGTTCCGCCACCACGCCTCCAAAATGCTGATTGTGACACACCTCTCTCCTCCACCCCCTCCTCTTCTTCTTCCTCCATGGCCTCTTCCTCGGAACCAGCGGTGCTCCGTAGGCGTTCAAGGGGCTACGCAAGTACGCAGGCCAAAAGATGCCATGCGGTGCTTGAGCTGGTGTGCTTGGGGGACAGGAGCCACACTGGGGCAGAGGTTCTGTCAGCTCTGCAGGGGCAGGTTCAGAGGTGGTTGACGCCACGCCAACTTAAGGCAGGAATGGTGGTTTGCGACAATGGCACCAACCTCCTCTCTGCCCTCCGACAGGGACAACTGACCCATGTGCCCTGTTTGGCTCACGTCCTTAACTTGGTGGTGCAGCGGTTCTTGGGCAGGTACCCGGGCTTACAGGATGTCCTGAGGCAGGCCAGGAAAGTCTCTGTGCATTTCCGCCGGTCATATAATGCCAGTGCTCGGCTGACGGACCTCCAAAAGGAGTTTAACCTGCCCAAGAACCGCCTAATCTGTGACATGCCCACCAGGTGGAACTCGACGTTGGCCATGCTGCAGCGGCTGCACACGCAGCAGAGGGCCATCAATGAGTACCTGTGCGACTATGGCACCAGGACAGGGTCAGGGGACCTTGGTTTTTTTTCCCCACGCCAGTGGGCCATGATCAGGGATGCATGCACTGTCCTGTCACCATTCGAGGAGGCCACGAGGATGGTGAGCACTGACAGTGCATGCATCAGTGACACTGTCCCCCTTGTCCACCTGTTGGAGCACACGCTGCGTGGAATAATGGACAGGGCACTTGAGGCAGAACAGAGGCAGGAAGAGGAGGACTTCCTTAGCTCTCAAGGCCCCCTTTATCCAGACAGTGTTCCTGCGTGCCCGCCGATCACACAGGAAGAGGACGAGGAGGAGGAGGAGGAGGAGGAGGAAGATTGTGTCAGTATGGAGGTGGAGCCTGGCACTCAGCATCAGCAGTCTTTAAGGGATCAGTCCCAAGGAACACATGGACTTGTACGTGGCTGGGAGGAGGTGGCTGCGGACGTTGTTGTCCTTAGTGACCCAGAGGACTCCGGACCGAATGCCTCAGCAAACCTACGCTGCATGGCCTCCCTGATCCTGCAAAGCCTGCGTAAGGATCCTCGTATTCGTGGTATCAAGGAGAAGGACCAATACTGGCTGGCAACCCTCCTTGATCCACGTTACAAGGGTAAGGTTGCGGACCTTATCTTGCCATCGCAGAGGGAGCAGAGGATGAAACATCTTCGGGAGGCCTTGCAGAAAGGTCTGTGCAACGCGTTCCCAGAGACTGGGAGGTTACAAACTCCTGTTTCTGGACAACGTGTTGCTGAGGCTTCGGTCAGTCAAAGAAGGAGCGGTGGAGAAGGTGGCCGTCTGACCGATGCGTTCAGACAATTTTTTGGTCCGCAGCCCCAAGGTATGATCGGTTCCAGCAACCATCGCCAGCGTCTGTTTTACATGGTGCAGGAATACCTAGGGGCAAGATCAGACTTGGACACCTTTCCCACCGAAAATCCTCTGGGTTACTGGGTCTTGAGGATGGATCACTGGCCAGAGCTTGCACAGTATGCAATTGAGCTACTGGCCTGTCCTGCATCCAGCGTTCTTTCGGAACGCACATTCAGTGCTGCTGGAGGCGTGGTAACCGATCACAGGGTGCGTCTGTCCACCGACTCGGTCGATCGGCTGACCTTCATAAAAATGAATCAGTCTTGGATCACCACCAGCTACCAAGCACCTGATGCAGATGTAACCGAATAATTTTTTTTGAAATCTCAGATCCCTTCAAAGACTGCCTATGCTGATGCTGAGTGACTATCCCTGAGTAATTATCCTCTTCCTCCTCAATCATCACGCTGATAGCTTGTAAGAACATTTTTGGTTCTGGGCGCCACCACCAGTGCCTAAGGCACAATTTTTCAGCCCCTGTTTAACAGGGGCGTGTAATTACAATTTTTGATGTAATACTTTGCAGCAGGGCTCGTTCCTGCATTCCAACTAGAGTGTCTGTGAGGGGTTGCAGTGTTGTGGCACCAGCACCAGTGCCTAAGACCCAATTTTTCAGCCCCTGTCTAACAGGGGCGTGTAATTACAATTTTTGATGCAATACTTTGCAGCAGGGCTTGTTCCTGCGTTTCAACTAGAGTGTCTGTGAGGGGTTGCAGTGTTGTGGCACCAGCACCAGTGCCTAAGACCCAATTTTTCCGCCCCTGTCTAACAGGGGCGTGTAATTACAATTTTTGATGCAATACTTTGCAGCAGGGCTTGTTCCTGCGTTTCAACTAGAGTGTCTGTGAGGGGTTGCAGTGTTGTGGCACCAGCACCAGTGCCTAAGACCCAATTTTTCTGCCCCTGTCTAACAGGGGCGTGTAATTACAATTTTTGATGCAATACTTTGCAGCAGGGCTCGTTCCTGCGTTCCAACTAGAGTGTCTGTGAGGGGTTGCAGTGTTGTGGCACCAGCACCAGTGCCTAAGGCCCAATTTTTCTGCCCCTGTCTAACAGGGGCGTGTAATTACAATTTTTGATGCAATACTTTGCAGCAGGGCTCGTTCCTGCGTTCCAACTAGAGTGTCTGTGAGGGGTTGCAGTGTTGTGGCACCAGCACCAGTGCCTAAGGCCTAATTTTTCAGCTCCTGTTCAACAGGGGCATGTAATTACAATTCTTGATCTAATATTTCACAGCAGGGCCCTGTGAGGGCTTACAGTGTTTTGGCCACAGCAACACCTAAGGCCCAAATTTCTGCTGAGTATATAGGGCAGGACCCTACTTTCAAACATCTAACTTACAAACGACTCCTACTTGCAAACGGAAGGAGACAACAGGAAGTGAGATGAAATCTACCCCTAAGGAAGGGAAATTCTCTCCTGTAAGAGTTAATATGGGAAAACAATTTCTCCTTTCCACTGATGCTTTCCAATCCTTGTTCCACAAAAAAACCCAAATTTTCAAAAAACATTTTTCATTGGGACAAAAAAGTGAGGTGAAATCTTCTGAAGAGGAGGAAAGACGCAAAACAAATGTCACAGGGGTGATAACCCTTCCCTATGTTTTCCAAAAAGCTTAGAAAAGATTTTTTGGCTGGAGCTAAACACATTAAAAATGTTCAAAATTACAAACAGATTCTACTTAACAACAAACCTACAGTCCCTGTCTTGTTTGCACCGCCTGTATACTGCTGTTCAGAGTATATAGGGACCTTTCCTTATTTTAATTTGGGTGCGGGGTTCCCCTTAATATCCATACAAGACCCAAAGGGCCTGGTAATGGACTGGGGGGTACCCATGCCGTTTGTCTCACTGATTTTCATCCATATTGCCATGACCCGACATGACATTAAACCCGCAAGCAGTTTTAAATGAGATTTTTTCCTTTAAAAATGACATTTGGTGCAGGGACTGTTCTAAACATGGGAAACACGCGTCACTTTACAGGCATACTATAGACACCCCCCAGGTACGATATTTAAAGGAATATTTCACTTTTTTTTTTTTACTTTAAGCATCATTAAAATCACTGCTCCCGAAAAAACGGCCGTTTTTAAAAGTTTTTTTTGCATTGATACATGTCCCCTGGGGTAGGACCCGGGTCCCCAAACCCTTTTTAGGACAATACCATGCAAATTAGCCTTTAAAATGAGCACTTTTGATTTCGAACGTTCGAGTCCCATAGACGTCAATGGGGTTCTAACGTTCGTGCGAACTTGCGGTCCGTTCGCGGGTTCTGGTGAGAACCGAACCGGGGGGTGTTCGGCTCATCCCTAGTAAAGACTACCGGCATTTCTATACACTGGAACTAAACGTCGAGCGTTCATGATAGCCATGACTTCAGCCATAAGTGTGATGAGAACTTCATGTTGAATACATCTAATGATGATTTTGGCTTGCATAAGATGATTGCTATTACACTTGTCAGTGTTTGTAGCTCTACAGAAGGATTTGGCTAGGTGAATAAGCTTTCTTATAGCTTGAATGAGTGACTTCCAGCTGGAGAATCTTTCAAACCTGTGTGCGCCAAGGTTACCTCTAGTAGTTATGGTACTAAACGCTGTTACTTGTGCACGTGCTTCTTTGTCGTTATCTGGTTCTACAAGTTCAAATGTCTCAAACTGAGTGGTCTCTTCGATTTCTGATCTAGTCAAAAAAGATGGTCCTGAAAACCAGTTAGTGTGCTTAAGGGCAGCCGCTAGAACCGGTCTAGTCCCATGATCGGCTGGATTTTTATCCGTACTGATGTAGTGCCACTGTTCTGGCCGTGTGGACTTTCTGATGCGTATCACTCTGTTTGACACGTACATGTAGAATCTTCTTGAAGCATTGTGAATATATCCTAACACAATCTTGCTGTCTGTGTAAAACTTCACTGCATGAATTTCAATGTCAAGTTCTGCAACGATCAAGTCTGCCATCTCCCCTGCTAAGACAGCAGCACAAAGCTCCAAACGTGGAACAGTGTGAGCAGGACGTGGAGCTAGTTTGGACTTTCCCATGATAAACCCAGCATAACTTTGTCCTTCAAAGTCCATTACTCTAAGGTAGGCTACAGCTGCTATAGCCATAGTGGATGCGTCTGAGAATACACACAATTCTCTTTGCTTCGTGGCAGACAAAGAAACAGGGACATATGACCTTTGGATGATAAGTTGTTCAAGCTCTATTAATGAGTCCTTCCACAACTTCCACTGCATTTCTTTCTCCTTAGGTAGAGGCGTATCCCATTCACTTTGTTCATGTTCAGTAGTAATTTCTCTCATAAGAGCCTTGCCTTGCATGGTTATGGGGGCTACAAATCCTAGGGGGTCGTAAAGGCTGTTGACCGTGGACAAGACACCTCTTCTCGTGAATGGCTTCTCTTCTCTGGATACTCTAAATGTAAAGCTGTCGGTTTTGAGATCCCAACTGAGCCCTAAACTTCTTTGAAGGGGCAGTGAATCTGTTCCTAGATCCAGGTCCTTGAGGTCTTTTGCACGGTCCTCTGAGGGAAACGCTTCCATGACTTTGCTGCTATTAGACGCTATTTTGTGTAACCTTACGTTAGAGTCTGCTAACATCTCTCTTGTTCTTTTCAAGATGTCGATAGCCTCTTCGTTGCTGGAGAAAGAAGCGAGTCCATCGTCTACATAAAAATTTCTCATGACAAACTGTTTAGCATCTGTTCCATGCTCTTCTTCACCTTCCTGTGCTGCTCTTCTCAGGTTGTAGATAGCTACAGCTGGGGAGGCGCTGTTCCCGAACACATGTACTTTCATCCTATATTCTGTAACATCTTTGTTAAAGTCATTGTTTTCATACCACAGGAACCTCAGGTAGTCTCTGTGATCTTTGCGGACAAGGAAACAGTAGAACATTTGTTGTACATCTGCTGTTACTGCAACGCGTTCTTTTCGGAACCTGATGAGGACTCCAAGGAGTGTATTATTCAGGTCAGGTCCACTGAGGAGGACATCGTTTAGGGAAAGGCCTTCATACTTTGCACTGGAGTCAAATACTACTCGTATCTGTCCTGGTTTCTGAGGATGATACACTCCAAATATTGGTAAGTACCAACGTTCTTGTTTTTCTTCCAATGGTGGTGCTATTTCAGCTTGACCACTGTCGAAGATCTTTTGCATGAAATCATGGAAGTGTTCCTTCTTATCTGTCTTTCTGTCTAGAGTGCGTCGCAATGAGGTAAGACGCTTTACTGCTTGTCCTTTGTTGTTAGGAAGGTGACGTCGGGGTGAACGGAAAGGTAGTGGAGCTACCCAGCTGTTTGACTCATCTATAAAGACTTCTCTGTCCATGATCTCAAGGAAGAGGCTATCTTCAACAGATGGTGCTGGTTTGTCATCATCTCGCGTTCTTTCAAACACCTTGCATCCTAGCTCATCTGTATCTTTAGATGAGGTTACGGCCTCCATGTAACTCTGAACTTTCTGCTTTTGTATTGGGTTGACTAGTCTCTCTTTAATCTGTATCCTGTTGGTACAGGGGCTAAGACATGATGTGCGGCCATTTTGCAACATGTTTGTTTTGTAGACATTCACTTTTGCCGGCTTGTGAACTCCATCCAGACATGCATCAGCAATGATGACCCATCCAAGGTCAAGACGCTGTGCAAATGGTGCATTGTGTGGCCCATTGTATTGCTCCCTGACCTTGTGCACTCTCAGTATGTCTCTTCCAAGTAGAAGTAGAATTGCCGCACCTGGGTCCAGTACTGGAATCTTGTCTGATATTTGCATCAGATGAGGGTAGAGACATGCAATTTCAGGTGTGGGTATCTCTGATCTATCATCTGGTATCATATCACATTCTATGAGAGTGGGCAGAGTCAGCTGCGTTTTCCCATCTAATGACTCGATGATGTAGTTGTTTGCTCTTCTCCCTGATGTCTCCACAACTCCTGAACATGTCTTCAAAGTATACGGAGTTGGACTTCCTCTGTCACCGAAGAGGTCAAAGAACTCTGCTCTTGCCAAAGATCTGTTACTTTGTTCATCCAAGACTGCATACATTCTGATTGCCTTCTCTCTGAGGCCTGCAGGATACACCTTGACTAAACATATCTTGGAGCATGATCTAGAGCTAAATGTGTTTGTGCAGATCTCAGTGCACTTTGAGGTTATTGCTGGTAATGCACTCTCATTTTGCTCCCCACCATGATCTTCTTAGGTTACCGGATTCTCTGTTTTCCATGGTGCTGGTCCTGGGTGTAAAGCAGACAGATGGTTGTCATTATTGCATTCTTTGCATCGAATTGTCTTCACACAGTCTTTAGCAACATGTTGGGTTGAACCACAGCATCTGAAACAAATGCGCTTGTCCTTAAGATAAGATTTGCGCTCCTCTATTGTCTTGCATCTGAAACTGCGACATTTTCTCAGTGGATGAGGCTTGTTATGTAGTGGACACTGCTTATCTGGGTCCTCAATTTGCATTCCTGAGCTTTTATCCTGGTTGGCCTCAAACTCAGTCGGTACTTCTGTCTTTCGTACAGACACTGTTGCTCTGCGTTCTTTATTGTGCACTGAAGGTTGTTTCTCTGTCTTTACAGAACTGGAGCCTCCCATGTTCAAAAAGGCGAAGCTTGGGTCATTGCGTATTTTAGCTTGATTCACAATGAATTTGGCGAAGAAGGAGAAAGGTGGAAATGCTACCTGATGATCTTCCTTGTATTTTGATGCTTGCGTGATCCATCTTTCTTGTAAGCTGTAAGGAAGCTTCTCGATTACCGGTTTCACTCCACGTGCTGTATCCAAATATGAGAGGCCTGGCAGGTATCCACCAGCCTTTGCCGCCTCCAGCTCTAAAAGTATGTCCCCAAGCTCTCTCAGCTTCTGATTGTCTTTGTTTGTTATTTTTGGATAATTTTCAATTTTCTTCAGAAGTGCATCTTCAATTACTTCAGGTGACCCATAGCAGTCTTCCAATCTCTGCCATAACATTGTAAGCCCTGCTGTCGCATCATGAACATGTACTGACCTGATTCTTTTGGCTTGCTCAGTGGACTCTGGTCCGAGCCATTTGGAGAGTAGATCAAGCTGTTCCCTGTGGTTCATATTTAATTCTTGGGTGCTGCTTAGAAAAGATGACTTCCAGGCCCAATAGTTTTCTGGACGATCATCAAACTTCAGGAGACCAGAGCTCACCATTTCACGGCGTATCAAGTATTTTGTCACATCTGTGACTCCTGCTGCCTCAGGTGGACATTTTCTGGGAACAAACACAGGGCATGTCTGTGGCTGGTAAGACGGTTGGGATGCTTGGTTAAACCCACTATAGTTGTGTGATTGTTCTCGTTTACTGCAAGTCTTTCTGCTATAGGCCGGATTTTTATTTTCCCATGGAGGGATTATGTCACCATTTGTTTGATTTCCTGAAGGACCAACAGATTGGTTTCTGAGTATGTAACTACTTGGCTTGTTATAGTAAAGTTCTGGTTTAGTCTTGTAGCATCGAGCTATATCAAAGTTGCCTGCTGCTAGCGGGACCCTGGATGATTCTAATGCATCATTACACTGTTGATCAGTGTCCATGTTTGCGTGCAATTGTACATACTCACAAGTGCGTTGGATTGCACTGAGTGGTGTCATCTGGGTATCTATCACCGAGTGCTCTCTGTGCTGTTCTGCAGCTCTCATGAGCACCTCGGCTTCAGCTAAGGCTGCTGAAGCTGTTTTTTCTTGCTTGATAATATGTAAAGATGCTTTCACCTCTGCTTTTCTTCTAAGTGCTTCAGCTTTACTTTTAGCTTTAATCATATGATGTTCTTCATCTATGCAGCCCTGTTCTCTTATCATTTCAGCTTCACGTCTTGCATAGGAAGCCAGTGCACGCGCGGCTTCTGCTTTTGCATGGGCCCTGGCTGCTGCAGCACTGGTGGATGACAGGTTAGAGCAGCTTGAATGTCTAGAGCTAGTGTGCTTGGACCTGGCAGATTCAGCACTAGCTGATGTCTGATCCGACTGACTAGAGACTCTGGAGCTTGTGCAGCGTGACCTGTTGGTTGGCATATTGTGTATGCTTTCCTCTGCTTGTGTATGCTGAGGGATGACTGGTGTAGTATCCTTGTCTGTGTGCTGCATGATGAAACAGATTACTTCTTTCTAATGTCTGTGGCTGTAGAGGTTAGCTGATGATGAGCAGAATGAATCCACTCTTCTTTAGACTAGGCCCGCTGTGTTAAAAGTCTTTTTACTGTTCTGCCCTCACAATGTGTTCAAAGTACAAGGCTTGGCAGACAGCTAACAGCTTCCCAATAAAGACTCAGGAGGAAGGGCTAATAGTTGTAATCTTTACTGAGAATAAGTTTTTTTTTGTAAAACTGCAAAACACAAATTATAAAAATATGCATTAGCATTTAACATTACATCACAAATGCAAATAGTAACAGGCATGCTACAATACTGTTAAGGCACTAGCTAGCACAAATGAGGCCTAGCTGAATGAACTCCCTGACAGAAACATCCTACCAAACAAACAGATGAAATGTATTTGAATTAGTAGAACATATACTAATTAATTGAAAACTAATGACAGCCTACTTACAGACTTATGCTTCCAAGGCCAGTATTAAGAAATAGTGGAGGTCTTTATCATGCTTCCTTCACTGTAGAAAGATTATCTGCTGGACAGGAAGTGGGTGTAATATACTACACTTCCTGTTAATAATGGATGCCAAATTAAAGCAACAGTACGATCAGTAAATATATACCTTATACTGATCAGAACAGCTTCTTTCAGGGGAAAATTTACTAGGCTGAATATTATGTCCCTGGGGGGATCAGTGTCTCACCCTCTTGGTCTGAGAGCTCTGTGTATCCTTGCAAACTCGATAGGGGAGTCTGGGGGTCTATCCAATAGATCGTTGAATATTGCAGAGGCTGTTTGTTCTATTGGATCAATGTATTTCAATCATATGTGAAAAGTGCATTTTAGAAGTTTTCTGTACCTGTTTTATGGCATCCGCATGGCATGCTGTGGCCTACTCCACTGATCCCATCCTGGCTGTTATGCCCTGAATGTCTTCCCTGAGGTCTGTGATTGCTGCCAACAAAGTTGCTTTTATGTCCATTGCCACAGCCTGTAGGCAGGGCCGGATTAACATAGGGGCTTTTGGAGCTGCAGCTCCAGGCCCCCATCATAATATAGGCCCAAACTCTCTCACCAGGGCCCGGCCGTCCGCCGCTATATAATACATTGACATTGTCTAGCAGGCAGCTGCCTTATTTATAGACCCATTGAGTCAGTGAGCTGAACAACATTTAATCACGGGCGCCGGGCCGTGGCTATCATGCAGAGCAGAGCCTCTTGTGGCGTGGGCGGTGCCAGTGAGCCGAGGCTGAGCGTGCTCCTCCCCTGGAGGTGGAGCTTGACGTCTCAGCCGGTGTGACGTCATCCAGAGACCTTCTCCGTTGTCCCGTGAGGTTCGATTGCTAAAAGAAGTGCTGTGCGTGTGTTGCTGTGAGAGCCAGGAGAAGGAAGGATGTACAAAACTTCAAGTAAGTAAGCGATGAGCGCTGGCCCACTGGGGAAGTCACTGTCAAACAGATAAGTCTTAATTGTTGTGCAGAAGAAGTGTGTACCAGTACTGGCTGAAGTGGTTAACTTTTTTTTTGGGGGGGGGAGGCGGCGCGGCTATATCAGTGCAGGCAGCCAGCCCATCTGTGCTTCTCATCAGTGCAATCTTTCAGTGCCAGTGCCCTCTATCAGTGCCACCTATCATTGCAGCTCAGTGCCACCAATCAATGCCCATCAGTGCATCTCATCAGTGCCCCCTTTCACTGCTAGTGCCACCTATCAGTGCAGCTCAGTGCCATCTATCAGTGCAGCTCAGTGCCACCTATCAGTGCAGCTCAGTGCCACCTATCAGTGTCCATTAGTGCATCTCATCAGTGCCACCTTTCCGTGCCAGTGTCCTCTATCAGTGCCATCCAATCAATGCCAGTGCCACCTATCAGTGCCGCCAATCAGTGCTGCCTATAAGTGCCCATCAGTGCAGGCCATCCGTGCCGCATAATAGTGCTGCTTCATCAGTGCCACCTTATAAGAGCCCATACGTGCTGCCTGTCAGTACCCATTAGTGCAGCTCATCAGTGCCACCTATCATTGACCATCAGTGCAGCTCATCAGTGCCAGTGCCACCCATCAGTGCTGCCTATAAGTACCCATCAATGCTGCCTATCAGAGCCCATCAGGGCTGCCATCAGTGCCCATTAGTGCAGTTCATCAGTGCCAGTGCCACCTATCATTGCCCATCAGTGCTGCCTATAAGTGCCCATCAGTGCAGGCCATTAGTGCCGCATAATAGTGCTGCCTCATCAGTGCCCATACGTGCTGCCTGTCAGTGCCGCCTATCAGAGCAGCTCATCAGTTCCAATTAGTGCAACTCATCAGTTCCAGTGCCACCTATCATTGCCCATCAGTGCTGCCTATCAGTGCAGCTCATCAGAGCCCATCGGTGCTGTCTATCAGTGCAGCCTCATCAGCGCTGCCTTATCAATGCCCATCAGTGCTGCCTCATTGGTGCCCATCAGTGCTGCCTCATCAATGCCCATCACTATCAGTGGTGCCTCATGTCATTGGTGCCTATCAGTGCTGCATCATCAGTGCCCATCAGTAAAGAAGATAAATTACTTATGGCAAAATTTTATAACAAACTAAGAAAGACTTTTTTTTTCATTAAATGTCAGTCTTTTTTTCATGTTTAGCAAAAAATAAAAACACCAAGTGGTGTTTAAATACCACCAAAAGAAAGCTCTATTTCTGTAAAAAAAAAGATAAAAATGTCATATGGGTACAGTGATGCATGACCGCACAATTGTCATTCAAAGTGTGACAGCGCTGAAAGCTAAAAATTGGTCTGGGCAGGAAGGGGGTGAAAGTGCCCGTAGGAAAGTGGTTAAAGGATATGTTCACCTTTGGGAACATGTAACATGTTCCCACTTCCCACTGCAGCATCTCCCCTATCCACTGGATCTAGTGACAGCAAGAGGAGAATCTTCTCCCTGAACTCCATGTCCCTAAAAATACATAGGGGGTTTTTTACTAAAGGCAAATAGACTTTGCACTACAAGTGCAAAGTGCAGTTGAAATTGCACTGAGAGTGCACTTGGAAGTGCAGTCACTGTAGATCCGAGGCCCACCGAAATACTCAGCCCCAGGCCTATGATGCTCTTAATCTGGCCCTGCCTGTAGGTCAGAAAGGCTTGTGAAGTTTGTGCAGGCTGAGGAGGCTGTGGTGGCTGTGCAGGCTGTGGAGCTCCGATGTGCCCGCCGTCCATTATAGGACAGGAGCTGCCGAGCAGGACCATCATCTGAGGCAAGGCCGAGGCTGTGAGGCCTTTCCCCCTGTGATGACCATAACATCACAGGGATGTTGTTAATTTGCTGCTGGTTCACCCCTGGTGGATTGCGGGTGGTGGAGGAGCTTCGTTCTCCCTTTCCCATGTTTGGGATTCTCGATAGGGGTCCTGTAGCTGATTTTAGGTGCTCCCATGTGCTGGAGGACTCGGTTCAAGCGTCCATTTGGACCGGAGTTAGACCACGCCCCCCCAGGCATCTTTTAAGTCGATTGAGATTAGCCAATCACCTGGCTTCACTGCTTGCTGGATGGTAGACAGTCTCCATTTTGAATCTTTCGTATTTTATAAACTTGTTTAGATAAGTTAGGTCTATCATGGGGCGCCATGAACTGTTTTTAGTTTGCATCAAGAAGAGAGGGGAGTATACCCATGGAACTCTTCGCCTTTCGGGACAGGCACCACTGCTCCCTATGCTAACAGCGAATCCACATAGGACAGTAACACCTGCTTCTTTTCTTCAGACCGTGGTAGCAGGGTAGAAATAAATCTGGGGGGAGGAGTACTGGTGAAGGACCATGTATCGCCTGTGGAGACCATCTTGATCGTCCAGTAGTCTGAGACTGAGGCCATCCGGATGTGTCGGAAGAGAAGCAGACGCGTCCCCGCCTGATCCGCCTTGGTGGGCCCAATTTCAAAACGACTTAGCCGGCTCACATCCACTGGATGCCTGGCTTTTAGCGGGCTTTTGAAAGGATGCCTGTCCTCTGCTCCAATTCCTTCTGAAGTCTCGACTGGGCCTATAATACCTCTCTTGACCGCTCCGTACTGAGTCTTCTGCGCTGGGGCCTCTTCTGAGAGAGCAGATGCCTATACTGGGGCAGGAAGCCCGACCTCCCACCCATGGCCCGGGCTATGGCACTGTCCAGCCTGTTGTCGAACAACAAGGGCCCCTCAAAGGGCATCCTACACCAGGCTTGTTTGGATGCTGGATCAGCAAGCCAAGAGCATAACCATAAGGCCCGCTTAGCCATGACCGAGGACAGCATAATCTGGGACAGCAGGCGGATAAGGTCAATCGAAGCCTTCCCCAGGAAGGCCACTGCCAGCTTCAATTTCTGGACTGCTGAGCCCCTGGCCAGTTCATCTGAGACTCCCCTGAGCACAGAGTCCATGTTCTTTGTACAGGCCTCCATGGAATTGGACATGGCCGGGGGGGCCAAGGCGGGCTTGAAAATCCTCTTGAGGTCTTGGTGTATTCTCCTCTCAAGCCCATCCTTAAAGGATATAGGGTCCTTTAAGGGAAGAGTGACGTGTTTGGCCAGTCGCATCAGCGCTGCATCTAGGAGGGGAGCATTTTCCAGATGTTTCACTTCCTCTGCCTTGAAGGGGTATAATCTGGAGGTTTTACTTGACATAGAAGCCTTCTTATCTACCTTGATCCACTCCTCGTCAATGATGTCCTTCGAGTCAGAAAGGAGTGGAAAGTTGGAACGTTCCTTCCCCAGGTGTTTAAAGAACTTCCTTTGCTTAGCCGGGGAGTGGAAGGATCTTCCCACTTGAGGGCCTCTTTGACCGCCTTAATTAGTGGGGAAACAAGGGTGAAGTCGAAGCCTCCGACATAAGGCTGGAATGGGCCCAGATCCTCCTGGGCCTCGTCAGCCAGGGAGCTAGATAGAGTGGTGGACTGGCTCCGCGTGTGGGTTGTACCCCACTCCTTGAGGCATTGCTGCACCACACGTTTAACTAATAATTCTAATGCTGGCTTTCAGCCTCTTTTTCCCTGATTGCCTTGGCATAACAAGGGTCACATAAGGACTTGACCTCCGGTACTCAGGTCCCACATTGCCAGCAGGCTCTGCGATCAGTCCTGGTGGTGAGTGTGGTGTCTGGAGGAGGAATGGGAACATCTCCTCTGCTGATTGGTCCTAGATGGAGAGTCACGTCTGGACCTGGATGAGGAAGGTTGACGTTGTGGCCTGGCAACGTCCCTGTCATCTCAGATGGTAGACTGGTGATCCAACCTGGATGGGCTAAAAAGAGAAGGGTAGAAAGCATGACATTAGGGGATATGTCCATTCAATCATGGACCTGCCCCCCCTTCTCACACCCCATGTACCAGGAGCGTGAGGGCTGGCCGCACGGAGGTGGTGAACTGTCCATGGCACCCTGGCAGACAAATTGGTGATGATCCTGCAGCCTTGTAGGAACACCCACACTTCCTAGGAGAAAAGGGTACAAATAGCAGTGCAGCTTCCCCTTTAAGAACCGTCTCTGTCCCCCTACACCATAGCCCCAGGCCAGATCTTACCTTAAACTGAGAGTCTGGTGCCTGGAGGAGCTGCCTCAAACTGCCCACAGTAATCTCCAACATGACAGGGGCTCACAGGGATTTAAATATCTCCACTTTACCACCTGCGCAATGGTGACCCGCTATAGGGCACCTGCGTGGCCGCCAAGTCCCCAGCAGCAACACCGCGCATGCGTGAAACCAAGCCTCGGTTTCATCCAAGGATTGCGCATGTGTAAAAGTATGCTGTAGCCGTGACCCGGAAGGGGGAGTCATCTCCTGGAATGCAGGAGGGTTCCAGGCACCATGGAGGAGAAAAAAAGAAAACAGGGCGCATAAGGGAAGACAAAACAGGGGCATTCATACACAAACTGCTGCCATGGATGAAACTTCAGACCTTGCCAGCCGATCCTTCGCGCCTAGGCATACAGAGGTCATCCCCACCACTGGACACAAAGGCCTAACGCCACGCACCCGCCCATGGCTGGGTCCTGGGTAGGGATGAGTCGAACACCCCCCTGTTCGGTTCGCACAAGAACATGCGAACAGACAAAAAATTTGTTCGAACACGCAAACACCGTTAAAGTCTATGGGACACGAACATGAATAATCAAAAGTGCTAATTTTAAAGGCTTGTATGCAAGTTATTATCATAAAAAGTGTTTGGGGACCTGGGTCCTGCCCCAGGGGACATGGATCAATGCAAAAAAAAGTTTTAAAAACGGACGTTTTTTCGGGAGCAGTGATTTTAATAATGCTTAAAGTGAAACAATAAAAGTGTAATATTCCTTTAAATTTTGTACCTGGGGGTGTCTATAGTATGCCTGTAAAGGGGCGCATGTTTCCCATGTTTAGAACAGTCTGACAGCAAAATGACATTTCAAAGGTAAAAAAGTCATTTAAAACTACTCACGGCTATTAATGAATTGCCGGTCTTACAATACACATAAAAGTTAATTGATAAAAACAGCATAGGAATTCCCCACAGGGGAACCCCTGAACCAAAATTAAAAAAAAAATGATGTGGGGGGTCCCCCTAAATTCCATACCAGGCCCTTCAGGTCTGGTATGGATATTAAGGGGAACCCCAGACAATTTTTTTTTTTTAAATGGCGTGGGGTCCCCCTCAAAATCTATACCAGACCTGAAGGGTCTAGTATGGATTTTAAGGGAAACCCTGCACCAAAATTTTAATAAAATTGGCGTGGGGTCCCCCCAAAAATCCAAACCAGATCCTTATCTGAGCACGCAACCTGGCAGGCCGCAGAAAAAGAGGGGGGGACGAGAGAGCGCCCCCCCTCCTGAACTGTACCAGGCCACATGCCCTCAACATTGGGAGGGTGTTTTTGGGGTAGCCCCCTAAAACACCTTGTCTCCATGTTGATGGGGACAAGGGCCTCATCCCCACCCTTTCCTGGTGGTTGTGGGGGTCTGCGGGCGGGGGGCTTATCGGAATCTGGAAGCCCCCTTTAACAAGGCAACCCCCAGATCCCGACCCTCCCCCCTGTGTGAAATGGTAAGGGGGTACAAAAGTACCCCTACCATTTCACAAAAAAACTGTCAAAAATGTTAAAAATGACAAGAGACAGTTTTTGACAATTCCTTTATTTAAATGCTTCTTCTTTCTTCTATCTTCTATCTTCCTTCGGTTTCTTCCTCCATCTTCTTCTTCTTCTTGTTCTTCTGGTTCTTCTGGTTCTTCCTCCGGTGTTTTCGTCTAGCATCTTCCTCCACAGCGTCTCTTTCCCTTCCTCTCCTCGGGCCGCTCCACATCCATGATGGCATGATGGAGGCTCCCGCTGTGTTATGCTTCTCCTCTTCTGATGGTTCTTAAATAATGGAGGGTGGGGCCACCCGGTGACCCCGCCCTCCTCTGACACACGGGGAGAAGCGTCACACAGCGGGAGCCTCCCATCATGCCATCATGGATGGGGAGCAGCCCGAGGAGAAGAAGGGAAGAAGACGCCGCGGAGGAAGATGCCAAACAAGAACACCGGAGGAAGAACCAGAAAAACCAGAAGAAGAAGAAGATGGAGGAAGAAACCAAAGGAAGATAGAAGATAGAAGAAAGAAGAAGCATTTAAATAAAAGGAATTGTCAAAAACTGTCTCTTGTCATTTTTAAAATTTTTTAACAGTTTTTTTGTGAAATGGTAGGAAAGTACCCCCTTACCATTTCACACAGGGGGGAGGGCCAGAATCTGGGGGTCCCCTTGTTAAAGGGGGCTTCCAGATTCCAATAAGCCCCCCTCCCGCAGACCCCCACAACCACCGGACAAGGGTTGTGGGGATGAGGCCCTTGTCCCCATCAACATGGGGACAAGGTGTTTTAGGGGGCTACCCCAAAGCACCCTCCCAATGTTAAGGGCATGTGGCCTAGTACGGTTCAAGAGGGGGGGTGGTCTCTGTAGCCTGCCAGGGTGCGTGCTCGGATAAGAGTCTGGTATGGATTTTTGGGGGGACCCCACGCCAATTTTTTTTAAATTTTATTGCGGGGTTCCCCTTAAAATCCATACCAGACCTGAAGGGTCTGGTATAGATTTTGAGGGGGACCCATGCCATTTTTTTTTATTTTAGCCGGGGTTCCCCTTAATATAAATACCAGACCTAAACGGCCTGGTATGGAATTTAGAGGGACCCCCCCACATCATTTTTTTTTACATTTTGGTTCGGGGTTCCCCTGTGGGGAATTCCTATGCCGTTTTTATCAATGAACTTTTATGTGTATTGTCAGACCGGCAATTCATTAATAGCCACGAGTAGCTTTAAATGACTTTTTTTCCTTTGAAATGTCATTTTGCTGTCTGACTGTTCTAAACACGGGAAACATGCGCCCCTTTACAGGCATACTATAGACACCCCCAAGGTATGAAATTTAAAGGAATATGACACTTTCATTGTTTCACTTTAAGCATTATTAAAATCACTGCTCCCGAAAAAATCGCTGTTTTTAAAACTTTTTTTGCATTGATCCATGTCCCCTGGGGCAGGACCCAGGTCCCCAAACACTTTTTATGACAATACCTTACATATAAGCCTTTAATATTAGCACTTTTGATTTCTCCCATAGACTTTTAAAGGGTGTTCCGCGGCTTTTGAATTTTCGAACACCCCAAATTGTTCGCTGTTCGGCGAACTGGCAAACAGCCGATGTTCAAGTCGAACATGAGTTCCACTTGAACTTGAAGCTCATCCCTAGTCCTGTGCTATCTTGGCACCGCTAAGAACGTATGCCCGGCACTAACCTTCCTTGATCGATTGGACATCCATAAATGTGAGTACATTGCTTGTAGGTCCAAAGAGGAGGAGAAAAAAGGAACGCAGTCTCTAGTGGTGAGCTCAAATTTATGGGAGTGAGGTCTTATAGCATTGGAGAGGAGGTGGGGTTAACCCACACGTAGATTGGAGTCTGTTAGGAAAACAAATCTATTCATCAGTTTAGGCCGATATATATTCTTCTACATATTTTTGTTAAAAAAAAAAAAAAAAACACTGAATACTGTGTAAATGTCACTGGCAGGGAAGGGGATAACACTAGCAATATGGAAAAGTTCCCCCAAGGGGTTTTTTAGCAGCACAGAAAGGTTAAATTGATCAAAAGAGGTAACTGTTTGTAAAATTATTTTTATTGCCATATATTCCAATAGCATTTATGAATTAAAATATGAGCTCTGGTTATACAATACAGAACACATTTCATCATGAATAGCAATATTGATACAGTGGAGCAAAACATTACATTACAGAATGACAGGCACATAGATACCCTGATGTGTTTCGACCTGTACTGTTATGGTCTTCCATTATTTACTCTAAAAAAAAAAATACGTTGAAAATATCCAAATTGGGCCCAATTAGCCATTTTCCCTCCCCGGTGTCAGTTGTGTTAACCACTTGCCGCCCACCATATAACAAAATGACAGCGGCAAAATAGTTTCAATATCCTGACTGGACATCATATGACGTCCAGCAGGATAACAGCCGCCCCGTGCCCATGGGGGAGCGCATCTTGGCGATCGTTGTTGCGGTGTGTCAGTCTGACACACCGCAACACCGATCTCGGTAAAGAGTCTCTGATGGAGACTCTATACCACTTGATCAGTCGTGTCCAATAACGGCTGATCACAGTGTAAACAGGAAGAGCCGTTGATCGTCTTTTCCTCACTCGCATCTGTCAGACACGAGTAGAGGTGAGCCGATCGGCTGCTCCTCTCATGGAAGGGTCTGTGCTAATTGATTATCAGCGCAGCCCCCCCAAGGATGCCCACACTGGACCACCAGGGACACCACTAGGACCACCAGGGACGCCACTAGGACAACCAGGGATGTCACCACCAGGTGTGCCACCCTAGACCACCAGGCATGTCAATCAGTGCCCATAATGGATGCCAATCAGTGCCCAAAATGGATGCCAATCAGTGCCCACAATGGGCATCACTGATTGGCAGGCATTGTTTGGCACTGATTGGCATCCATCCGTACCATCAATTACTGTACATCAGTGCCACCTATCAGTGCCCATCCATGCCCATCCGTGCCACCTATCAGTGCCCATCCATGCAGCCTATCAGTGCCCATCCGTGCTGCCTATCAGTGCCCATCTGTGCCGCCTTTCAGTGCCCATCTGTGCCACCTATGTTAAAATAATAAAAGAGACCGCGCTAATTAAACTATAAGGGATGAGCTATAAGTTATACAGAGTTAAATGTACATCAAATTAATGAGTCCATCAAAAACATCCAAACAATGTCGATTGTTGTCCGACAGAAGATCACCATAGGACACAGATCTTCTTCCCCAGCAATAGTGACATCACACTCAATTCACCGTGGAAAATAGTGTTAGAGATAGGACAGTCCTTCACCTTTAAAACAACTGCCTCTTACCAGCTCCCTTGATCTCTGGTCAGGAGATCAAATACGCCTTTTGGCTTATAACCCAGCCACAGTCTCAAATTGGGATGGATGTAAAGTCAAATCAAGTCCTCCTATTCATCTTAGATGACCCACAAACAAAGGTAAAAGGCTGAGATCTTCAGTCATTCCCGGGGAGAGCTGTGCTGTGTGCTGGACAGTGCCACCTATGTGTACCCATCAGTGCTGCATATCAGTGCCACCTATCAGTGCCCATTAGTGCCGCCTATCAGTGCCCATCAGTGCCACCTCATTGGTGCCACCTCATCGTGCCCATCAGTGCCGCCTAATCAGTGCCCGTCAGTGCAGCCCCATCAGTGTCCATCAGTCAAGGAGAAAACATACTTATTTACAAAGTTTTGTAACTGAAACAAAAAAAAACATTTTTTTTCAAAATTTTTTTAAATCTTTAAATCTTTTTTTCAAGTCTTTTTTTTTATTTGTTTAGCAGAAAATAAAAATCCCAGAGGTGATCAAATACCACCAAAAGAAAGCTCTATTTATGGGATCAAAATGATAAAAATTTAGTTTGGGTACAGTGTAGCATGATCGCGCAATTGTCATTCAAAGTGCAACAGTGCTGAAAGCTGAAAATTGGTCTGGGCAGGAAGTTGTATAGGTGCCCTGTATTGAAGTGGTTACATTTGATTTTATCGCTCTCACTCTCTCATACTGGTCACTGGAAGTTCAACATGGTACCTCATGGCAAAGAACTCTCTGAGGATCTGAAAGAAAGAATTATTGCTCTACATAAAGATGGCCTAGGCTATAAGAAGATTGCCAAGACCCCGAAACTGAGCTGCAGCATGGTGGCCAAGACCATACAGCGGTTTACCAGGACAGGTTCCACTCAGATAGGCCTCGCCATGGTCGACCAAAGAAGTTGAGTGCACGTGGTCAGCGTCATATAAAAAAAAGCGTGTTTGATCCCTGCAGGACCTTGGTGGGAGCCATTAAAGATCAGTGTGGAGCCTTTTTCCTGATGGGAATTATCATTAGTTGTAAGCGAGTTTGACCCTTTCATGGTCTAAGAATGAGATGAACAGCCCTTTCACCTGGTGAAGGGAGCACTTGTCAAAGATTGTTGGTTTATCTGAGAAGCACTTTTTTCTCACAGTGGAATTTGAAGCACACTCTATATAAGAAGATGTTGTGTTCCAATTAACTTTCATATATATTTGGTTTTGGACTATTCATTTTTTCAGCAATTGCATTTATTGCACATTAATAATGGATTTTTTACTCGAGAAGCACTTTTTTCTCACAGTGTAATTTGAAACACAATCTATATAAGAAGATTTTTTGTTTCTATCAACTTTTTTATACATTTACTATTGGACTGTATATTTATACGGCACATGCATTTATAATTATTATTTATTTATTGCATGTTATTGGATTTATACATTATTTGTCAGAATGCAGCAGCGCTATCACATTTTTTAGATATAAATTTGAAGAGTTGATGCTTACAGAGTACTATTCTTTACCTCTTGCCGGCCAGCCACCATCGTTATACGGCGGCAGGTCGGCTCTCCTGCACAAATCACCGTAGATGTCCACCGGCGACCCGCGATCGCCTATTACAGAGGCCAAACGGGGAACTGCTTTTGTTAACAAGGCGATTTTCTGTTCTGACAGGTTACATGAAAGGGATCTACTGTTCCCCGTGATCTCTGTCATGTCCCTGGCAGCCCATCTCCCCTACAGTTAGAACACACCTATGGAACACATTAAACCCCTTTGATCGCCCCCTATTGTTAAATACAAAAAATATATATATATATTTTTAGTCTGGCACTCTGTCATTCTGTCAGTACCTTCAAGGTTTGATCATATAACATATATTAATTTATTATCATCATTGGGAATCATACCGCAGGTGCCATTTGCTTCTTCCTCTGGAGATGTTAAAAGTGTGATTCCCAATGATGATAATAAATTAATATATGTTATATGATCAAACCTTGAGGGTACTGACAGAATGACAGAGTGCCAGACTAAAAATATATATTTTTTAATTTTAAAATAGGGGGCGATCAAAGGGGTTAAATTTGTTCCCTAGGTGTGTTAGCTGCACTTACAGTGTATTGTGTATATATATATGCATCCCAGGTGTTTTGAAGTCTTGAGGTATTTACAGTTAGTGTACTGCGTAACCCTGCATAGTTGCACCTACAGTATAGCTACCTGAAGCCAAGTACTTGTGTGCTTCTTCTGATCCTGTTAATAGCACAGGCAGGCTCTTGAAGTATTTACAGTTAGTACACTGTGTAACCCTGCACAGTTGCACCTACAGTATAGCTACCTGAAGACAAGTGCTTGTGTGCTTCTTCTGATCCTGTTAATAGCACAGGCAGGCTCTTGAAGTATTTACAGTTAGTGTACTGTGTAACCCTGCACAGTTGCACCTATATTATAGCTACCTAAAGCCAAGTGCTTGTGTGCTTCTTCTGATCCTATTAATAGCACAGGCAGGCTCTTGAAGTATTTACAGTTAGTGTACTGTGTAACCCTGCACAGTTGCACCTACAGTATAGCTACCTGAAGCCAAGTGCTTGCATGCTTCTTCTGATCCTATTAATAGCACAGGCAGGCTCTTGAAGTATTTACAGTTAGTGTACTGCGTAACCCTGCACAGTTGCACCTACAGTATAGCTACCTGAAGCCAAGTGCTTGTGTGCTTCTTCTGATCCTATTAATAGCACAGGCAGGCTCTTGAAGTATTTACAGTTAGTGTACTGTGTAACCCTGCACAGTTGCACCTACAGTATAGCTACCTGAAGCCAAGTGCTTGTGTGCTTCTTCTGACCCTTTTAATAGCACAGGCAGGCTCTTGAAGTATTTACAGTTAGTACACTGTGTAACCCTGCACAGTTGCACCTACAGTATAGCTACCTGAAGACAAGTGCAGGTGTTCTCATACTAATAATACTACAGGCAGCAAGTTGATTCTGCTAGCTGCAGTATCAGTTCATATATACATCCCAGTTTTGTGCAGCTACATCTCACTGCAGGCCATTAGTATGTCTGGAAGGCCAACAAGGAGAGGCAGACAGTCAAAAGCCAATAAAAGAGGGCAAGCAGGCTCTGTGTCTAGAGGCAACAGTGCTGGTTGTGGACACGGTGCATCCTCATCAGCACGTGGCCATGGGACATGCTTGGCCTTTTTTTCGGCAGCTGGCCGCGTTGAGCCGCAACATGCGGAAGACTTGCTACTGATAAGTATAGTTATTCCTGCGCTACCATGTAAACGAAGGGCAATGAAAGTTGAACTGCTGCAAGCACCGAATATATATATATTCACCTCCTTCCCGTCACCACTTGGGGCTATTGCCGCTGCTGTCTGTGCTGCCGGGTCGGGCCCCCTCAGCTCCGGGGAGTGGCATCTTTGGCCGGATTGTCTTGTGCGGCGATGATTTCTCCCATGCGCGGTCACGCTCATGTAAGTTTGTGGGACAAATGTATGGATATGTGTAGGGGTATTTCACATTTTCTGCATTTGCCCACGCATTTTTCAATATAACCACCCATGTTCCTATTTTTCATCTTTCCAGATAACTAACACGGTTTTGCTCCTGACGAGCGACTTTAAGGTCCCGAAACACGTAGAGCTAACAACTACTGTTACAACAGTGCATTCATGAATCTACCACGGCCGTTTCTCTTCACCAAGTATATTTTCTCCTTTTTTCCCAAGTGATGCTTTAATGCATCCATTTTTGTTTTCCAGTATCATTTACACTGCAATTAATCACGCTCTGAAGTGACCCGTGCAACTGCAAAATACTGACATATATTTTCATAACATTATGTATGTTTTTAGATTACTTTTCCTAATTATCTCATCTTTACTAATGTTTCTAATGGCGCTTTAATGCGCAAGCTACTTTTATGAGTATTCCCTGCAATGCAATTAATCACGTTATCATGTGACCCGTGTACTTGTAAAATACTGTTTTAAACTGTGGTTGGACAATGCATCTATACGTGATATGTAATTTGAGGTATTGATATACAATTTATGTACCGAACTGTATACCCCCAACCTATGTTCTAAGAAATGACCCAATTAATAAACCATTTTCTAAATTCATTTCTTTAATGCATCCGTGTGCTTCACTCAAAGTCCCGCCCCTCAACCCCTTCATACATACTTATATGGGATGGAGGATGGGATCTGTACGGCCCCCTTCCTCATACAAAGTCCCACTTTTTGTTATTTTCTTAATTTTTGTTTAACCGAATATAGGTCAAACTCAGCCAATACAGCAAAAGAAATAAGTTATGTAAAAATTGATGCTGCACTGTTCTTTAAAAAAAAAAAAAAAATATGCTGCTAGAGGTAGTAGTACAAAGGTAAATGAACACGTAAAATGATATAAACATATAAAAAAACAGAAACAATATAATAAGTGCAATCAATATAGAGCACTTGTATACCCAATAGGTGCAGTGTGATATTCCACAATAATCGGTGGTAATAGCAAACTGCAAAGTGCAAGAAAATCATTCAATAAAGACTTAAGGCCAGACGTGATAAGTATCTTACTGGAAACACTAAAATCAATATACAATCGCTAAAAACCTCAATGGATCGTGCAAGTAGGCAAAAAACATTGTGCAAAAAACAGCAATTAATAAATTAAATGTGGCACGTGCAATCAATGTGTGCAAAAATCGCAAATGCAGTGTATAATAAACATATAACCAAAATAAGTCCACTGTAGAACTTGTGAAAATTCAAACAAAGGCAAACGTGTGCAAAATATATAATGGGACTGGGAATGTAGTCCAATGCAATTAAATCCTCTTAATGTGGCTAATCAGAAAATGTGCAAAAAAGTGCAATAAGATTCTGAGAGCATGGGGGTGATCTCCTCTTCGTGCACGGGACACACAGTGGTGTGAAGTGGCCTCTTACCTTGCGGGAAAGAGGTAACCGCATAAAGTTGCTGGTAATGGCTGCTTCTCCCTTGTACTCCTAACTGCCTCTCACTTAGATTCCTGGGCTGGATGGAGCTGTTAGTGGGTCTTTGTCTCTCAGTGGAGCAGGAGGGGGATTAAAGGAAAAAAAGGGGCCAAATAGTGTAGTATTTCAATCAGAGGTTGGTTTTTATTAAAACAATAAAATGGAGAAAATGGATATGGTGGGACTTTGTATCGGGATAGGGGGCCGTACAGATCCTATCCTCCATCCCGTTAGGACCTTTAGGTATTGATATACATGATATAATGAATTGTATACCTCCAAACTTTTGTTCTATGAATTGACTCAAATAAAAAATCACTTTTCAATTCATTCCTCTATTGCATCCGTGTGCTTCACTCAAAGTCCCGCCCCTCAAACTTCCTTTAAACCTAACGGGATGGAGGATAGGATCTGTACGGCCCCCTATCCTCATACAAAGTCCCACCATATCCATTTTCTCCATTTTTTTGTTCAACATATAGGGATGGAAGCACACAGCTGCACTATTAACACATTTTCAGTATTTCTATGGCTGCTCCTCAGCCGTCCATACTATTCCTTTATTTAATTCCAATTCTCCCTTTGCAATGGGTGTTTTTTTTGCACACACCATTGGAACAATCAACCCTACAGCTTCATTTTTTCATTTTTTTCTTTTTTTCCTTTTTGATTCCATTTTTATTTTTGCCATTTTAAAAAAACTTGCATTGTGTGTGCGCACTGGGGACACCCACCGCCGTTTGTCCTTTCCCGTGCCTCCCCTGTCACGTCCTGGAGCTGTGACGTGCACTGTGGGTTTCCCCTCCGCCCCCCTCTGATGTGGGGTGGGCGGGGTTTCCCCCACTGCTCGTCAGCGTCATGCCCTCTGTGTCGGCTGTTTGGCGTCCTCGAGGCACCTATAAATCAGCCAACCGGCATACCATCTTCAGCATTAGGGAGACTCGGTTGACGCCCCTGGCTGGTCACGCTTGGCTGAGCTGGCGGCCAAACCTTTGGTGTGTCCCCTGCCTGCTGTTGCATGACGTTGGAGGCTTGCCTTGGATGGCTCTCCTTGCGGGGGCCTCCCCCCAAATTGGGATCCGCACCTTGTCTCGGGTGCATATTTTCCTCATCACACCACTCTTTTCTTGTCTCCCTTGTCCAACTTACTTTACACCAGGTAATCACCATTTCACCCTCACCTTCCTTTCTTTTTTTCCCCCATCCCCCCTCTCCCCTTTTTCCCCTTTTTTCCCCCCCTTTTTTTCCTACTTTGTACTTCCTTGTTTCTTTCCAACACTCCACTTTCCTTTTCACTTTGTGTTTTACTCTTTCTCACTCTCTACCACTTCACTTTCTAATCTTTCCCTCCCATATCCTGATTGCACTTTATTCACAGGCCTTTTTCTCCAGCAGGTTCCCCCCCCCCTCCTGGGGCCATTCCTCTCCTCCCTTCACTACACACCATCTTCACTTCTCCACTTCTTGACCGATTTGGGATGTGGCCCCTGCTGGTTATGTGCGTGCCTGGACGGGCCCCCTCAGCTCTGTGATGTGGCATCTTTGGCTGGTATGACTCACGCGGCTGTGTTCTCCCCTCTGTGCGGACACACTCATGTAAGTTTGTGGGACAAATGTATGGATGTGTAGGGGTTTTCACATTCCTTGCATTTGCCCACCAATTTTTGAGATTACCAATGTGTCCTTTTCTCTAATTTTAGATGATTATTGAGGTCTTGCTCCTGACAAGTGACTTTAAGGTCCTGAAACGCGTAGAGCTAACAACTACCGTTATAACAACATATTCATGAATTCACTATGGCCGTTCCTCTCTACCAGTTTATTTTTTCTTTTCTTTTATTCTCCAGTGATGCTTTAATGCCTCATATTTCTGTTTTTAGTATTATTTACACTGCAATTAATCACGTACTTATGTGACCTGTGCAACTGTATAATACTGCCTTATATCTCCTAATAGATTCAAGATACATGCTTTTATATCATTTTTCCTACTTATCTTACCTTAACTAGTATATCTAATGACGCTTTAATGCGCTAGCTATTTTTATGAGTATTTTCTACAATGCAATTAATCATGTTATTACGTGACAGGTGTATTTGTAAAATACTGCTTTAAATTCTGGTTGGACAATGTATTTATGTGTGATGACTGACCTTTAAGTATTGATATACATGATATAATGAATTGTATACCTCCAACCTTTTGTTCTATGAATTGACTCAAATAAAAAAATAATTTTTCTATTCATTCCTCTATTGCATCCATGTGCTTCACTCAAAGTCCCGCCCCTCAAACTTCCTTTATTAAAACAATGGTGTGGGTACTCTCTTCACTTACAAGAAAAAAAACACAGAGAAAATTCATCTCCTACGAGCGGCGAGCTTGTTTGCATATATCAGTCTTGGATGCCTATCCCGTCCCTACGTGTGACATCACGTGACTTCATTGATCCCCTGATAAAGTCACGTGACCGTGACATCGCGCGTAGGGACAGGATAGGCATCCAAGACTGATATATGCAAACGAGCTTGCCACTCGTAGGAGATACGTTTTTTGTGTGTTTTTTTCTTGTAAGTGAAGTGAGTACCCTAACCATTGTTTTCATAAAAACCAACCTCTGATTGAAATACTACACTATTTGGCCCCTTTCTTTCCTTTAATCCCCCTCCTGCTCCACTGAGAGACAAAGACCCACTAACAGCCCCATCCAGCCCAGGAATCTAAGTGAGAGGCAGTTAGGAGTACAAGGGAGAAGCAGCCATTACCAGCAACTTTATGCGGTTACCTCTTTACTGCAAGGTAAGAGGCCACTATACACCACTGTGTGTCCTGTGCACAAAGAGATAACCCCCATGCTCTCAGCACCTTATTGCACATTTTCTGATTAGCCACATTAAGAGGATTTAATCGCATTGGATTACATTCCCAGTCCCATTATATATTTTGCACACGTTTGCCTTTGTTTGAATTTTCACAAGTTTTACAGTGGTCTTATTTTGGTTATATGTTTATTATACACCGCATTTGCGATTTTTGCGATTTGTGCACATATTGATTGCACGTTGCACATTTAATTTATTAATTGCTGTTTTTTGCACAATGCTTTTTGCCTACTTGCACGATCCATTGAGGTTTTTAGTCATTGTATATTGATATTAGTGTTTCCAGTAAGATACTTATCACATCTGGCCTTAAATCTTTATTGAATGATTTTCTTGCACTTTGCACTTTGCTATTACCACCGATTATTATGGAATATCAAACTGCACCTATTGGGTATAGAAGTGCTCTATATTAATTGTACTTATTCTTATATTGTTTCTGTGTTTTTATGTTTATATCATTTTACGTGTTCATTTACCTTTGTACTACTACCTCTAGCAGCATAGTTTTTGGTTTTTTTTAAAGAACAGCGCAGCACCAGTTTTTACATGCGGAAGACTTGGTCGAGTGGATGACCAAGCCGCCCTCATCCTCCTCATCCTCTCTCACCCAGGCTCAGGGTAGTTTGTCTGGCAAAGCAGCTACCAACGCGGCCTCTTCCCTCGGCTCAATGGCATCAATCACTCCTTCCCTATCCCCACCATGTCCTCCTGAGGAGTCCCCCGAACTGTTTGACCACAGTGTTGGGTACATGCTCCAGGAGGATGCCCAGCGTTTTGAAGGCTCTGATGATGGTACCCAGCTAGAGGAAGGCAGTAATGTGAGCCCAGACAGAAGGGGTGCCCAAGAAGGACAGCAAGTCATGTTCCCCCTGTTGCAGCATACTCCCAGGTTTGCTCCAGTGATGAGGAGTCTCACGTGGGTGCCTGATAGGAGAGAGGAGGAGAAGAAGGCACATCACCAACGAGGCAGGATGCCATCCAGGGGCCAGCTTAAGGGCAGCACACTGACTGCATCACACTGCAGAGCTCTGCATGTGCAGGGCGCTGCTGTCTCTGTGCGTTATTCCAAAAGTTCTTTGGTGTGGGCCTTTTTTGAGAGGAGTGCATCAGATCGCACCACTGCTATTTGCAACATATATCTCAAGCATATCTCGCGTGGCCAAAACATCACCCGCTTGGGCACCACATGTTTGACCAGACATATGTTGACCTGCCATGCAGTTCGTTGGCAAGCGTACCTAAAAGACCCACACCAAAGAACACCTCTCCTTGCTCCTTATCAGCTGGGATCTCCAACCCCACTATACCTTCAGTCCTCTCTGAGACCTGCACTGAGAGGAATGAAGGTGTAGAATTAGGTGTGTCACAGCCAAGTACTTGTGGGCAATCTGCTATCGGTACACCGACGTCAGATTATACCAGGCAAATTTCCCTGCCCCAGCTGCTGCACCGCAGAAAGAAGTTCGCTCCCAGCCATCCACATGCCCAGCGGTTGAATGCTAGCTTGGCAAAATTGCTAGCACTTCAACTGCTGCTTTTTCAGTTGGTAGACTCTGCCCCCTTCCCTGAGTTTGTGGAATGTGCAGTTCCTCAGTGGCAGGTTCCCAAACGCCACTTTTTCTAACGGAAGGTGATTCCAGTTCTCTACCGGCATGTGGAAGGCAATGTCTTGGCCTCGCTGGACAGGGCGGTCAGCGGTAAGGTGCATATTACCTGACTCATGATCCAGCAGGCATGGACAGGGATGTTACCTAAGTTTCACGCCACATTGGGTGACTCTGCTGCCAGCTGGGAAGGATGCAGGACAAGGTGCAGTAGTGTTGGAGGTTGTTCCACCACCACGCCTCCAAAATGCTACTACTGGTGATTCTGACACACCTCTCTCCTCCACCCCCTCCTCTTCTTCTTCCTCCATGGCCTCTTCCTGTGCTTTGTCCTCAGAACCAGCGGTGCTCCGTAGGCGTTCAAGGGGCTACGCAAGTACACAGGCCAAAAGATACCATGCGGTGCTTGAGCTGGAGCCACACTGGGGCAGAGATTCTGTCAGCTCTGCAGGGGCAGGTTCAGAGGTGGTTGACGCCACACCAGCTTAAACCAGGAATGGTGGTTTGCGACAATTGCACCAACCTCCTCTCCGTCCTCCGACAGGGACAACTGACCCATGTGCCCTGTTTGGCTCACGTCCTTAACTTGCTGGTGCAGCGGTTCTTGGGCAGGTACCCGGGCTTACAGGATGTCCTGAGGCAGGCCAGGAAAGTCTGTGTGCATTTCCGGCGGTCATATAATGCCAGTGCTCGGCTGGCTGACCTCCAAATAGAATTTAACTTGCCCAAGAACCGCCTAATCTGTGACATGCCCACCAGGTGGAACTCAATGTTGGCCATGCTGCAGTGGCTGCACATGCAGCAGAGCGCCATCAATGAGTACCTGTGTGACTATGGCACCAGGACAGGGTCAGGGGAGCTTGTTTTTTTCCCCACACCAGTGAGCCATGATCAGGGATGCATGCACTGTCCCGTCACTATTTGAGGAGGCCACAAGGATGGTGAGCAGTGACAGTGCATGCATCAGTGACACTGTCCCCCTTGTCCACCTGTTGGAGCACACGCTGCGTGGAATAATGGACAGGGTACTTGAGGCAGAACAGAGGGAGGAAGAGGAGGACTTCCTTAGCTCTCAAGGCCCCCTTTATCCAGACAGTGTTCCTGCGTGCCCGCCGATCACACAGGAGGAGGAGGAGGATTGTGTCAGCATGGAGGTGGAGCCTGGCACTCAGCATCAGCAGCAGTCTTTAAGGGATCGTTTACAGTCCAAAGAAACCCATGGACTTGTACATGGCTGGGAGTAGGTGGCTGCAGATCATGTCGTCCTTAGTGACCCAGAGGACTCCGGACCGAATGCCTCAGCAAACCTACGCTGCATGGCCTCCCTGATCCTGCAAAGCCTGCAGAAGGATCCTCGTATTCATGGTATCAAGGAGAGGGATCATTACTGGCTGGCAACCCTTCTTGATCCACGTTACAAGGGTAAGGTTGCGGACCTTATCTTGCCATCACAGAGGGAGCAGAGGATGAAACATCTTTGGGAGGCCTTGCAGAAAGGTCTGTGCAATGCGTTCCCAGAGACTGGGAGGTTAACGTGGATAACGTGTTGCTGAGGCTTCGGTCAGTCAAAGAAGGAGCGGTGGAGAAGGTGGCCGTCTGACCGATGCATTCAGACAATTTTTTAGTCCGCAGCCCCAAGGTATGATCGGTTCCAGCAACCATCGCCAGTGTCTGTTTTACATGGTGCAGGAATACCTAGGGGCTCCTTTGGGTTACTGGGTCTTGAGGATGGATCACTGGCCAGAGCTTGCACAATATGCAATTGAGCTACTGTCCTGCATCCAGCGTTCTTTCGGAATGCACATTCAGTGCTGCTGGAGGCTTTGTAACCAATCACAGGGTGCGCCTGTCCACCGACTCAGTCGATCGACTGACCTTCCTAAAAATGAATCAGTCTTGGATCACTACCAGATACTAAGCACCTGATGCTGATTTAACCGAATAATTTTTTTGAAATGTGAGATTCCTTCAAGACTGCCTATGCTGATGCTGAGTGACTATCCTCTTCCTCAATGATCATGCTGATAGCTTGTAAGAATATTTTTGTTTCTGGGCACCGCCACCAGTGGCTAAGGCCCAATTTTTCAGCCCCTGTTTAACAGGGGCGTGTAATTACAATTTTTGATGCAATATTTTGCAGGAGGGTTCGTTGCTGCGCTCAACTAGAGTATCTGTGAGGGGTTGCAGTGTTGTGGCACCAGCACCAGTGCCTAAGGCCCAATTTTTCTGCCCCTGTTCAACAGGGACATGTAATTACTATTCTTGATCTAATATTTCACAGCAGTGCCCATTTCTGCGCCCACCAAGAGTAACTCTGAGGACTTACAGTGTTGTGGCACCAGCACCACCACCATCAAAGGCCCAATTTTTCTACCACTGTTCAACAATGGCATGTAATTACAATTCTTTATCTGATATTTCACAGCAGGACCCGTTCCAGTGACCACCAAGAGTAACTGTGAGGACTTACAGTGTTGTGGCACCAGCGCCACCACCACCAAAGGCCCAATTTTTCTGACCCTGTTCAACATGGGGCATGTTATTACAATTCTTGATCTAATATTTCACAGCAGGGCCCTGTGAGGGCCTACAGTGTTGTGGCAACACCAACTCCTAAGGCCCCAATTTCTGCAGAGTATATAGGGCAGGCCCCTACTTTCAAACATCCAACTTACAAACAACTCCTACTTGCAAACAGAAGGAGACAACAGAAAGTGAGATGAAATCTACCCCTAGGAAGGGAAATTCTCTCCTGTAAGAGTTAATATGGGAAAAACATTTCTCCTTTCCACTGACGCTTTATCACCAATCCTTGTTTCACTAAAAAGCCCAAATTTTCAAAAAAAAATTGTCATTTGGACAGAAAGTGAGGTGAAATCTTCTGAAGAGGAGCACAGACAGCAAAACAAATGTCACAGGGGTGATAACCCTTCCCTATGTTTTCCAAAATGCTTAAAATAGACTTTTTGGCTGGAAACACTTTAAAAATGTACCAGTTCAAAATTACAAACAGATTCTACTTAACAACAAACCTACAGTCCCTGTCTTGTTTGCACCGCCTGTATACTGCTGTTCAGAGTATATAGGGCCTGGGGGCCCCACGCCTTTCCTTTTTTTAATTTGGGTGTGGGGTTCCCCTTAATATCCATGCAAGACCCAAAGGGCCTGGTAATGGACTGGGGAGGGTACCCATGCCGTTTGTCTCACTGATTTTCATCCATATTACCGGGACCCGACATTACATTAAAGCCGTAAGCAGTTTTAAATTACTTTCCTGACGCCACCATGGCAGCATACTAGTGATAGGCTCCGCCTTTCTCCCCTCCCTCAGGACCAATGAAATAGCATAAATTAAAGGCCAGTTAGGCCCCGCCCCATTCTTCTTTTTGTCCTCATACCTCCATGCACCAGTGAAAAGTAAGCATTACTATGTTCCCCCCTCTGCCTTCAGGCAGCTGCTGGCTGGGTTAAGCCTCTCCCAGTACGAAGTCCCAGTATCAGGCTGCTAAAAGCGCCAGAGTAGCTTGGGAGCTCCTTCTGTGGGTCTCGATGGAGCTGAGCAGTTTTTCCTATTTAGGAATTAAATCTGCCTTTAAGGTTGGTGTCTGCAATGCTTGTTGGGTTTGGAGAGGCCAGCTTTGCATCCTTCTTACTTTTGCCTTTGTTTGTCTCCTGTCATTTTCTCATTTTCTGCACCTCCTGTTCTTTTCCTCCTGCAGTGGCACTGGTCTGGGTACATTACTCCCCCTAGACAGGTTCTCTGTCCTTTGCTGTCCTAGGCCGGCTGTAGGTATAGCTTATGTTTGTAGGTTGTGTATGTATAGGTTTGAGGCAGGTGGGCATGTGTGTGTTTATATATATATATATATAGATATATATATATATATATATATATATATATATATATATATATATATATATATATATATATATATATAATGTGGATGTGTGTATTGTAGGGGATCAGAGGGGTAGACAGCTGGCTCAGAGACAGTCCATTAAAACAAAAGTGGCTTTATTCAGCAAAATGGCAAAATAAACATAAGATAAGACAGGCTTGTCTTGTCACATGGTTATGCACACAGGTACAGCTCACAGTTCAGCAGCACACAGGCTTATAGGTAATAGTTCATGGCTCCAATCAGAGCTACAGTCTTTATGTGGTTAAGCTCACCCAGCACACCATCCAGCAATGGACATTTTCACACAGCATGCTGCTGTGTCTCTCTCTCCTACTCAAACAGCTCCTCTCTGAGACTTTCAGCCCAGCTGACAATTAGCAGGTCTGAAGAGGAAATATCTGCCCTCTTCGATTAACCCTTTCTTGACCCTGCCCCAGGCTGACCCTCTGCAGTATGTATATATGTTCATGTATATGTTTGTGTATACATGTGTGTGTTCTTGTGTTGGTTGGTATGTATGTATGTGGGGGGTGTTATATGGAGCGGTATGTGCATGTATTTATATATGCATGCATATTGTTTAAAAAAAAAAAAAAAAAAAGGGGAGAAAGGAGAGAGTGTGTAGATGTATATATTTAGATATACATTATTAGAGGGAGAAGCAAAGTCGCTGTTGCCTTATCTATTTTTCCTCTTCTCTGTCTTTCTGTGGCTGTCCGTCTCTCAGCTGGTCGTCCCATTTCTCCACGGTTCGAGTATCAGTCACCACCCATACAAAAGACCCTCAACACTTAGGGTGGGGACCACCGTGTCGGTTATGTTTTCAGGAAAAGAGTGCCCTCTCATGCGGATTGCTTTGATTTGCTTCAGCTCCACGCGCCCAAAGGCCAGAGCCAGAGGCCATAAAAAGGCAGACGTTCTTCAGAGAAGCATAGCTCGGATGCCACTCCCAATCAGGAGAGAGGTTCCAAGGAAAACGTCTTAGCTCTTCTTTCCCAAACCCAGCACCCCAACAAGAGTCCTGCAGGACTTGTGGCGCAGTGCCTATGCCCAGAAGGCTGGTGAGTGAAGTCGGCTTGGTTGAAGTTTGCAGCTGACAGGTAATACCGAATGTCTTTATTACTTATAAGGTGGCACAAAACTTCTGTTTTAAACTCACTGTAATTACTCTAGCTAGTCAGCCCCTTTGTTGGGGGTCTAGCCACTAGCAGAACAACCTGCCTCAATGGATCACTCATCCTCTCAGTGCTCCTGATGAGGGGGCGCAGCCTGCCAATGATTTTAGCTCCCGTGCACCAGAGGAAGATCTGGAGCTACTTGGTGTCAGTTTTTCTTTGGAGAACTGTGTATCCAGGCAGTCATGCAGACCATTACATGGGTTAAAAGATAAAGTCATATTTACCCTTTCAATGAGCAATCACTTTTCCATTAGGAAACTGGTTTAATTCAAGTCGGATATAGCATCACTGAAATCCATACCTACAGTGGGACGGCTGTTGTCCAATAGGGTGGCGGCTGGGAAGGGCCTGCCACTCAACAGAGGCCCTTACCTTGGTGATGGGTACTTTGGGTTTCTGCTCCCAGGATATGGTTGGGGAGGAAATCCTTAGGGCTGATATCTTGGGACCCAGCCAAGATGTATCGGCAAATTTCACTGCGGAAGCAGCAATTGTCTCAACCTGGTGCCTGGCCAAGGCAATGCTATACTCAGTTACAGCTAAGGGTACCCTATGGTGGAGACCCATGGCTGTGTTTGGCTTCCTAGAAACAAAATTGGAATAGTCCCTTTATAGTGCAAGATCTCTGTTTGATATGAAACCAGAGACAGCCATGTTATGTCGGAAGTGACAGGAGGAGGGTCCGTTCTTCTCCCATAACAGAAAGCAGGAAAGTAAAACAAAAAAAAATAAAATAAATTATATATATATATATAAAACTAAAAATAAATAATAATAAAAAAAGGGAGAAATATGTTTCTCCCGCTAGGTTCCGCTCCTCTAGGGGCAACCTTTCATAAGGTACCCACAAAACCCTTTTACCGGGCGTATCCCCAGACTTTTAAGGTAAGTCCCAGTGGGCACGCATCATGGTTTACTGGACAGTGGATTGTGCAGATCCTTGGAGGATAGGCACTTATGGTCACTTCGGTGGATTCCTCGCTGTTCCTTCTCTGTACCATTTTTCTCCCCCTCGGAGCTGCCAGATCCACTGCAACCACAGCGGTTACAATACTTACACTTCAGACTCAGAGGGGAGCTGTCCTGGTCACATCTCACAGGAGAGATTGTAGGTTTCCTACCCACCCCTGTTTGTAGGTTGATGGGAGATGGAGAGAAGCATTCGCTTGCAACAGATGGCTGGAGGCTATCGCTAGATCATCAGGATTCTTAGCCTTACATCCCAAAATTTTTTCCTTTCTTTTTTATTCCAAAGTAAGTAAATTTGGCGATTGGTTGGACACATCTCCACTTTATCAGCCTACCTTTTAGCCTATGAATATCTCTAAGACTATTCACAGAGGTTTCAGTGCCGTGTCAGTTCCTCTTGGAGAACAGGGTCTCCAGATTCGCCACTACCTGGGCGTCATTCCTTTCTACATAAAAAAAAAAAAGAGCAACTTTTGCTTTCCAACAGTTAAAGTGCCTGTGTGGGCTCTACTGGTTCCTCTGGTTTGCTTTCATCAGAAAAGGACGGTGACGTTCATAAGGAAAATTCTCAGATCAGATGCCTCTACTTCCTGAAAGACTTCTAGGTGTCTCAGCCTCCTGGCCGTAATGTTGTCATTCATACCGATGATTCCTTGGGTGCATGGGCACCGGTGCTCGTTTCAACTACAACAGAAGAAACAGAATCCGGCGCAGCTATGGTCAGTGTCACGCAGTATGTACAGCAGTTCGCGGTGATGGAAAGACCTTAAGGATGTCACGAACCAACTGACTGGATCAATGTGATGAATCATATCGGCAAGACAGCCTGGAAGGCGCATTGCGAGGGTCTGTCAGTCAAGGTAAGTGGAGATTGCTAGCCAAGGAAGGTAGTCTTGAAAGTGCTGGAAGGTCAGGCAGCCTTTTTTATCACTTTGACCTTCCTACACAGAATCAAGGGTGACCAGTCATCTTGCGGTTGAGCAACAGGACAGCAATTACGTATTTTCAGCTCCAGGGAGGATCTCGCGGCAATATGCTATTGAGAGATGTAGAACCCAGAATGTCTGGGTAGGAAGATCACCAGCAAATTCCGGAAGCAATTAACCTCCTAGGGGACTGGAATACATGGACATACTGTCCATCATGCAAGCTTGCCAGAGCATGATGGGAAGGCTTGTCCACAGGTGGCCTACCACAGACAGGCTTCTTTGCTTCTCACAGCACATGCCAATTTAAGAAGAGGTCTGACTCGGTTTCCGCTCCCCAAAGCAGAGAACAGAAGCTGAGTTTCTCCATTAAACTGCAATCAAGCCTACTGTATATGTTTTTCCCCAACTTCTCTCATAATTAAATTCCTCTGGAAGCTGTCAAGAATGAGCATGGTAGTCACGACCACCCCTCCATTCTGACCATAGGAGTCTTGGTGCTTTCTGGCTATCTACTTCAGAATACAGAAGTTGATTCCCCTTCACACATGCACAGACCAGAGATGCAAGCATAACAAGACTTAGTCCTGGACTTTAGCAAGATTGGTTGTGCAGATGGGAAATGGGTCGTGAGTCTCCTTCAGTGGTAGGATGCATCCTCTTCCAGAGGGTTTAAAGCCTCATAGGCGGCCCAGTTGAAAGCATCTATGGATTAATTCTACAGGAAAGTGGCATGCTTTTCCCAGCATACCTTTTCAACCTTTACAGAATAGATCTGGGTGCCTTGTCATCAGTGGGCTTCGGAGGAATGACTGTTCAGTCTTCTGTCCCATTTAAAAAAAAAAATTATATATATATATATATATATATATATATATATATATATATATATAAAATAATTATTTTGGTTTGTTAAGTAGAACCCACCCTGTCAGCTAGGATATGTATCACTAGTATGCTGCCATGGTGGTGTCAGGAAAATGGATAATTGTATCATACTTACTGAAATTTTCCTTTCCTGATGCCAATCCATGGCAGCATACGGACCCACCCTTGTGCGTTTCGGTATCTAGCTAATTACGAAGAATGGGGCAGGGCCTAACTGGCCTTTAATTTATGCTATTTCATTGGTCCTGAGGGAGGTGAGAAAGGTGGAGCCTATCACTAGTATGCTGCCATGGATTGGCGTCAGGAAAGGAAAATTACGGTAAGTATGATACAATTTTCTGTTTTTATTCCTTTAAAAATGTCATTTTGTTCAGGAACTGTTCTAAGCACGGGAAACACGTGCCACTTTACAGGCATACTATAGACACCCCCCAGGTATGATATTTAAAGGAATATTTCACTTTTTTTCACTTTAAGCATCATTAAAATCACTGCTCCCGAAAAACGTCTGTTTTTAAAACTTTTTTTGCATTGATACATGTCCCCTGGGGCAGGACCCGGGTCCCCAAACCCTTTTTAGGACAATACCATGCAAATTAGCCTTTAAATTAGCACTTTTGATTTCAAACGTTCGAGTCCCATAGACTTCAATGGGGTTCTAACGTTCGTGCGAACTTTCGGTCCGTTCGCAGTTTCTGGTGCGAACCGAACCGGGGGGTGTTTGGCTCATCCCTAATTCTGATAAATAATGTATAAATCCAATAATATGCAATAAATGAATGTGCTGTATAAATATACAGTCCAATAGTAAATGTATAAAAAAGTTGATTGAAACAAAAAATCTTCTTATATACCGTATATACTCGAGTATAAGTCGATCCGAGTATAAGTCGAGGCCCTAATTTACCACCAAAAAAATGGGAAAAAATGATTGACCCGAGTATAAGACGAGGGTGAGAAATGCAGCAGCTACTGCAAGTGGAAAAAGAGGGTCAACAATGCCCATCTGCAGCTGTATACCTCCCTGTGTCCTGTGCATGTGTCCTGTGCATGTGTCATGTGGCCTGTGTATATGTGCACATGTCATGTGGCCTGTGTATATGTGCATGTGTCGCATACCTGTGTCCTGTGTATATGTGCATGTATCATGTACCTGTGTATATATGCATGTGTCATGTGTCCTGTACCTGTGTATATGTGCATGTGTCATGTACCTGTGTCCTGTGTATATGTGTCATGTGTCCTGTACCTGTGTCCTGTGTATATGTGCACGTGTCACGTGTCCTGTACCTGTGTCCTGTGTATATGTGCATGTGTCCTGTACTTGTGTCATGTGTATATGTACCTGTGTCCTGTGTATATGTGCATGTGTCATGTACCTGCGTCCTGTGTATATGTGCATGTGTCATGTACCTGTGTCCTGTGTATATGTGCATGTGTGTCATGAAGATCCTGCCAGTAATCGGCGTTCCAGACGCACGGGAACACGGCCATGGGTTCCACTGCGCATGCATGTGCATGCACGGGTGCTGTCACGCACGGGCACGCGCGCACACACTTCCGCTGGTGCCAGGCGGGCTATTTAAACCAGCCTGTCACACTCTATCCTCGGTGTCTGCTCTACAGCGTTCCGTGTGCCTTAACCTTATCTGTGTATTCTGTTATCTGACCCGGCTTCCTGTTAGACCATAATGCTATCCGCCTGCACCAGACTCTCTTGGCTTGTCTGACCATCCCTCTGTGTAATCCCTGGTACCTCTGCTGCTCGACCAATACCGACCACCGGCTTGTTTGACCATTCCTCTGTCCATACCAGTATCCAGTCTGTTTACCTGCTGCTTGTTCCTGGTTCCAGTCTAGCGTTGCAGTATACTACCTGCTGCTTGTTCCTGGTTCCAGCCCAGCGTTCCAGTCTACTACCTGCTGCTTTGTTCCTGGTTCCTGCCCAGCGTTCCAGACTACTACCTGCTGCTTTGTTCCTGGATCCAGCCCAGCGTTCCAGTCTACTACCTGCTGCTTTGCTCCTGGTTCCAGCCCAGTGTTCCAGACTACTACCTGCTGCATGTTCCTGGTTCCAGTCCAGCGTTCCAGGCTACTACCTGCTGCTTGTTCCTGGTTCCTGTCCAGCGTTCCAGTCTACTACCTGCTGCTTTGCTCCTGGTTCCAGCCCAGCATTCCAGACTACTACCTGCTGCTTGTTCCTGGTTCCAGTCCAGCTCTTCAGTCCGGCTTACTTACCTGCTGGGGTCCCTGGTCCTCTCTGCATTCCAGTCTCCAGTCTCCTGTCTCCTCTTCAGGTTCCAGGGGGTGCCACCACTCCTGAACTTCCGGTGACTGTTGATCCTGCCAGGTGCCCATACCACTCCTCACTCCTGGGCCCTCTGTCTCCATTCCAGGGGAACGGGAGTGGGAGCTGTAAGGGAGGTCTTTTTCTGCACTTCAGGCTCAAAACCTACCAGGTACGTGACAGTAGCAGACAGCCATGTCTGAGCCTGAGCAGGGGACGGCTCCCATGGAGGAACTTTGTGCACACCTGGCAGGATTGACTGAAGCAGTCAAGAATCTGCAGCAAGGATACACTAGGCTGGAGGAACGAGTGCTAACTTTGTCTAATCCCATTGGGGTCCAGGGAGTTCCTTCTGCTCCTACTCCTTCAGTCGGGCCTTCCTCAATGGTGGTGATGTTCCCTCCAGAACCCAAAGTTCCGATGCCTGAACGTTTCTCCGGGGATCGCCATAAATTTAGGGCCTTACGCAACTCCTGTGAATTGTTCTTTTCTCTTCAGCCACGTACCTTTTCCTTGGAGGCTACCAAGGTGGGCTACGTAATTTCTCTGCTTTCTGGTGACCCCAAAACCTGGGCCCACCACCTCTTGGAGCAAAAGGACATATCCCTGACCAATCTCTCCACCTTCTTTGACGCATTGGGTCAGTTGTACGATGACACCCAGTTGTCCGCGACAGCAGAGGGGGCTCTGCACACCCTTCAATGGGGTCGCAGGGCAGCAGAGGACTATGTGGCTGAATTCAGGAAGTGGAGTGCGGACACAAATTGGAATGATGCGGCTCTCCGCTATCAGTTTCGGATTGGACTCTCTGACTCTCTGAAGTATGAATTGGCCAGGGTGGGTACACCATAGACTTTAAATGCCTTGATCGATCTAGCCATCCAGATCGATCGATGCCTAAGAGAACGTACGACTGAGAGAGCTATGGGATCTTCTCGCCCAACTTGGGTTACCCCTAAAGTTCTCCATCATACGTCACCAACACCACCTACCTCCACGTTTAACCTACCTGAGCCAATGCAATTAGGAGTCCTGCGGCCTTCTCTTACCCAGGAAGAACGACAACGTCGTCGAGTGAATAAATTGTGCCTGTATTGCGGGGAGACTGGGCACTATGTCAGGAACTGTCCCCTTAAACTCCGTAAGTGCCTATCCCTGTCCACTGACTATGTTACACCTCTGGCTAAGAATACTACTCACCTTGCTCTCTCTATCCTGTTACAGCTTCCAGGAGAGACTCTGCAAATAACCGCCATTATTGACTCTGGAGCTTGCAGCTGTTTCATGGATTCTCTTTTTGCTACCCAACACCAGATGCCTTTGTTGCCTAAGGCCCATGGACTTTCCATCCATCTAGCTGATGGAACTGCCATCAAATCTGGACCTGTTACCCAAGAGACTGTTCCAATACCCGTTTCCATCTCCAATTCCCATCAAGAATTGCTACGCCTGGATATCATCGCCTCACCCCTGTTTCCCATAATCCTCGGTATGCCATGGTTACAGGCTCACAATCCGGACATTAATTGAACACAGGTGAAGTTACCTTTTCTTCTTCATATTGCCAACAGTCTTGCAGAACTCAGAATGCTCAGGAGAACCCTACCTTGCTTTGCCTAGATACAGATCCTCTTCTACACCTCTCCATCCCTTCTGCCTATCATGATTTCTTAGATATATTCAGCAAGCAGGTGGCAGAGGTCTTACCCCCTCACCGGGCCTATGACTGTCCTATCGAATTACTTCCCGGTGCCGAGATTCCTTTTGGAAGAATCTTCCCTTTGACTGAAGTAGAACAAGGTGCTTTAAAGAAATATATCGCTGAGAACCTTAAGAAAGGCTTCATTCGTCCGTCCACGTCTCCAGCAGGTGCAGGCATCTTCTTTGTACAGAAGAAAGATAAAACCCTCAGACCTTGTGTGGATTACCGCAAACTAAATAAAATCACTGTAAAGAACCCTTACCCTCTTCCTCTGGTACCAGAGTTGTTCCAAAGACTTGGGATGGCCACCATATTCACCAAGCTTGACCTTCGCGGAGCCTACAATTTAGTTCGTATTAGGGACAGAGACAAATGGAAGACCGCCTTTCGTACCCGTTATGGACATTTTGAGTACCTAGTGATGCCTTTTGGTCTGTGCAATGCCCCTGCTACATTTCAGTACTTCATCAATGATGTGTTACAAGACTTCCTAGATCTGTTTGTTATCGTCTATTTTAATTTAATTTTTTATTGTTCCCTTGAATCCCACCGCAGGCATGTCAGAAGTGTGTTGGGCCGGCTTCGACAACACGGCCTATATGCAAAGGCTGAGAAGTGTGAATTTGAACAGGAAAGTATTCCATTTTTGGGGTTAATCATTTCCAGTAGGGGCATTAAGATGGACCCTCAAAAGGTTGCTGCAGTTTTAGATTGGCCAGTCCTGACAGACAAAAAGGGAATCCAGCGATTCATTGGATTCGCTAATTTTTACCGTAAATTTATTAAGGGGTTCTCAGCCATCATCACACCCATCACACAGCTAACTAAACAAGGTACATGCTTTCACTGGTCTGCTGAAGCCCAAAAGGCTTTTGAGACTCTCAAGGGCCTTTTTACTTCCGCCTCCGTACTAAAGCATCCAGATTCCTCTCTGCCGTTCGTACTAGAGGTGGACGCATCTGAAATTGCAGTAGGGGCAATGTTGTCCCAAAGACAGGGAACTAAGGCCCTGTTCTATCCTGTAGCCTTCTTCTCTCGTAAACTGTCCACGGCAGAGAGAAATTATGATGTAGGTGACAGAGAGTTGTTGGCAATCAAATCAGCGTTGGAGGAGTGGCGCTATCTGCTGAAGGGTGCCGCTCATCCAGTCTTAATTTTTACAGATCATAAGAACCTGGAGTATTTGAGATCTGCAAAAAGGTTGAAGCCACGTCAGGCCAGGTGGGCTCTCTTTTTCTCCAGGTTCTCCTTTCATGTCACTTACCGCCCTGGCTCCAAAAATACCAAACCTGATGCCCTATCCAGGATGTTTCACAAGTCCCAAGAGATTTCCCCTCCGGACACCATTCTGTCCCCGGGGAATTTTCTTTTGCTTCAGGGAAACCTGCTTTCCCAGATTAAGTAGGCTTCCGCGGAATTGGGATCTTCCATTAGGTCAGAACTTCAAGTTAGGTATGGGTTACTGTGGCACGAGAATAGGATCTTTATACCTGAAATACTACGAGTTTCAGTACTTGAACTCTGTCATGATCATGCATTGGCTGGGCATTTTGGCATGGCTAAGACCACTGATCTGGTACAGCGTACCTTCTGGTGGCCTCAGTTACGCGAAGATTGTAGGAGATTTGTTGAGTCCTGTACCACCTGTATCAGGAACAAGGGGCACAGAACCAAGGCATGGGGATTTCTAAAACCATTGCCTGTCCCAGATAAGCCTTGGAAAATGCTTTCTATAGACTTTATTGTAGAATTACCTCTGGCTGGGGGCTTCACCTCAATTTTTGTCATAGTGGACCGGTTGTCGAACTTCTGTAAAACTTGGTTGTTGGAAGTAAAGAAGACCATGACCAGGACCCAGGAATATAATAAAGCAATCTTCAATAAGAAAAGGCGAGGTGAGCTGTTACTTACACCCGGGGACCAGGTATGGTTATCTACAGTAAATCTCAGGATGGCTTGCTCTTTAAAGAAATTGGGCCCCAAGTTTCTTGGACCATTTCCTGTCAAGCGGAGAATTAATGAGGTGGCATACGAACTTGAACTCCCGGATTCACTAAAAGTGCATCCAGTATTTCATGTGTCCCTGCTCAGACCCTCTATTTCTAACCCATTTTCAGGCCGAAGTACGGATCCTCCTGATCCAATTTTGGTAGATGGGGAGGAGGAATTCGAGGTGGAGGCTATCATGGACCATAGGAAAAGAGGTAACCAAAATCAATTTCTGATAAAATGGAGGGGGTTTGGCCCAGAAGAGAATTCTTGGGAACCTGAGGACAATATTCATGCTGAAAATCTGTTGCAATCTTTTAAAAGGTCCCATCCAGAGAAATGTTTTCAAAAGGGCATCCGGAGGCTGCCCCTTGAGGGGGGGCAATGTCATGAAGATCCTGCCAGTAATCAGCGTTCCAGACGCACAGGAAGACGGCCACGGGTTCATCTTCGCGTGCGTTCACGGGTGCTGTCACGCACGGGCACGCGCGCGCGCGCACTCCCGCTGGTGCCAGGCGGGCTATTTAAACCGGCCTGTCACACTCTATCCCCGCTGTCTGCTCTACAGCGTTCCGTGTGCCTTAACCTGATCTGATCTGTGTATTCTGTTATCTGACCCGGCTTCCTGTTAGACCATCCTGCTATCCGCCTGCACCAGACCCTCTTGGCTTGTCTGACCATCCCTCTGTGTAATCCCTGGTACCTCTGCTGCTCGACCAATACCGACCACCGGCTTGTTTGACCATTCCTCTGTCCATACCAGTATCCAGTCTGTTTACCTGCTGCTTGTTCCTGGTTCCAGTCTAGCATTCCAGTATACTACCTGCTGCTTGTTCCTGGTTCCAGCCCAGCATTCCAGTCTACTACCTGCTGCTTTGTTCCTGGTTCCAGCCCAGCATTCCAGACTACTACCTGCTGCTTTGTTCCTGGTTCCAGCCCAGCGATACAGTCTACTACCTGCTGCTTTGCTCCTGGTTCCAGCCCAGCGTTCCAGACTACTACCTGCTGCTTGTTCCTGGTTCCAGTCCAACGTTCCAGGCTACTACCTGCTGTTTGTTCCTGGTTCCTGTCCAGCGTTCCAGTCTACTACCTGCTGCTTTGCTCCTGGTTCCAGCCCAGCGTTCCAGACTACTACCTGCTGCTTGTTCCTTGTTCCAGTCCAGCGTTCCAGGCTACTACCTGCTGCTTGTTCCTGGTTCCTGTCCAGCGTTCCAGGCTACTACCTGCTGCTTGTTCCTGGTTCCAGTCCAGCTCTTCAGTCCGGGTTACTTACCTGCTGGGGTCCCTGGTCCTCTCTGCATTCCAGTCTCCTGTCTCCTCTTCAGCTTCAGGTTCCAGGTGGTGCCACCACTCCTGAACTTCCGGTGACTGTTGATCCTGCCAGGCGCCCATACCACTCCTCACTCCTGGGCCCTCTGTCATCCATTCCAGGGGAATGGGAGTGGGAGCTGTAAGGGAGGTCTTTCTCTACACTTCAGGCCCAAAACCTACCAGGTACGTGACAATGTGTCATGTGTCCTGTGTATATGTGCATGTGTCCTGTGTATATGTGCATGTGTCCTGTGTATATGTACCTGTGTCCTGTGTATGTGTGCATGTGTCATGTGTATATGGTCCTGTGTATGTGTCTGTGTGCATCCTACCTGTGTCCTGTGCATGCCTCCGTGTGCGGCTCTGCACCGATCAGCGCGTGATATTCCTATTCGGCGGCCATTCACTGTTCAATAGCCGCGCCTCCTCGTCGTCCATGATAGGCAGAAAACTCAATTTCCCAGCAGTCAGCCTATCACAGACATTCTCTCATCCTCATACCACTGACGAGGATGAGAGAATGTCCATGATAGGCTGTACACTGACTGCCTATCACAGACGAGGAGGCACGGCTTTTGAACTGTAAGAGCCGAGAGCCGCTGGTATGCAGCACACGCTGGCCACCGTCTGCCTGCATGACACGCTGATCATGTAGGCAGACGGCGGTGACTCGTGTATAAGTCGAGGGGGGCACTTTCAGCCTCAAAAAGGGATGAAAAATTTGACTTATACATGAGTATATACGTTAAAATTACACTGTGAGAAAAAAGTGCTTCTCAAGTAAAAAATCCATTATTAATGTGCAATAATCGCATTTGCTGAAAAAAATGAATAGTCCAATACCAAATATGTATGAAAGTTAATTGGAACACAAAATCTTCTTATATAGAGTGAGCTTCAGATTTCACTGTGAGAAAAAAGTGCTTCTCAGATAAACCAACAATCTGTGACAAGTGCTCCCTTCACGATGTGAAATGGCTGCTCATCTACTTCTTAGACCATGAAAGGGTCAAACTCGCTCACAACTGATGATCATTCCCATCAGGAAAAAGGCTCCACACTGATCTTTAATGGCTCCCACCAAGGTCCTGCAGAGATCAAACACGCGTTTTTTTCCCCGTCCAGATGAAGCCACGTGGATGGTGGCGTAAGGCATAGAGGTAGAGCCTGGCTGTGACATGCATGAGACCTGTTGGATTTTAGATATGTTATATGCTGTTTTTTATTGAAATAATTGTGAGTTTAATAGATGATGCTGGGTGGGTGAGGCTTATTCAATTTAACACCTGGTACTGCACTATTGGAGGCACTTTATATTTTTGCATATCGGTCTGGAGTTGCTGGTGATCATCATGGAGGCAAACTTCAAAGGAGAAGTATACGAGGTGCAAAGCATGTTTGATGCCTGCAGGACCTTGGTGGGGACCATTAAAGCTCAGTGTGAAAAATTATCATTAGTTGTGAGCGAGTTTAACCCTTTCATGGTCTAAGAAGGAGGTGAGCAGCCAAATCACCTGGTGAAGGGAGCACTTGTCGCAGATTGCTGGTTTATCTGAGAAGCACTTTTTTCCCTCACAGTGAAATTTGAAGCACACTCTATATAAGAAGATTTTGCGTTCCAATTAACTGTCATATATATTTGGTATTTGACTTTTTATTATTTCAGCACATGCGTTTATTGCACATTAATATTGGATTTTTTTACTTAAAAAACACTTTTTTCCCAGTGTAATTTGAAACACATTCTATATAAGAAGATTTTTTGTTTCAATCAACTTTTTATACACTTACTATTGGACTGTATATTTATTCAGCACATGCATTTATTGCATATTATTGGATTTATACATTATCTTTCAGATTGCTGCAGTGTTATCACATTTTTTAGATATTCATTAATTGTTGTTTTTTGATAACATCCTGGTGATAGCAGCAGCTAAATACATTGCACATGGTTTATGTCACACAGTTTCTGCGTTTATTGGTACTTCTATATTCACACACCACTAGGTGGCAGCGCACAACCACCACATATACTAATTCTTCAAATTTACATCATTTTCGTATTCATTTGTTCTCTTTAAAACCTACCCTTGGGCATAACTAAGCAAAAAAAAAAAGAAGAGAATTATGTGCATTGCATCTAAACGCTGCTCTGTTGGGACCATAGAGAGTCGAAAATCAATGGGAAATCATCAGCAATGCATTCTACACTGCTCTGGGGTGGGCATAAATGTGCATCCAAGGGGAATTACTGGCATTGTATACAAAAAATCCTACAATGGGCTTGATTGCGCAACTCCTCATCATTTGCATTTTATATAAAACATCTCAAGTAAATGAGTGAATCACTATGGGCATTGCATATAAACACTGCTCTGTTGGGACCACAAAGAGCATTTGCGCAATGGAAAATCATTTGCAATGCATTCTGTACTGCCCCTGGATGGGCATAAATTATCAGCCAAGGGGAATTACTGGCATGTATACAAACAATTCTAAAGTGGACTTCAACACACACCACATCATTTGCATTGCATACCGTTACTCCATCCACCACAAGAGGTCACTGGTACCAAAACTATGATCCAGGGTAGATGACCAAACGTGCAAAACAGCCTAGGTTTGAAATTGATACATATGTAAGACACAGCAAATGTCCATGAGGATCCAAACTCTAGATCCACGAAAATATGCCACAGAATACATAACAACAACACCACAGCTCACCTTATTGATCACCAGATAGAAAAAAGCAACCTGTCCCTCGCCAATCCATCAGTGGCAGGAAACACAGGCAGCATTTCCTTATATAGGGCTCCTGCCCGGAAACGCCTTCACACTGCGAATGGTGGCTGATGTCACAGGACCTCGCAATGGGCATGCGCAGCAGATGGCCACAAATACGCAGTGTCCTAAAGTGGCTGCGAGAAGGAGGGACAACGCCCACTTGCCAGTGGGCAAGCAAGGGAGAAGGAGTGCAGCAGGCACCCCGGGCCACTCCCCATTGTGGAGTAACGTACCCGCCAGGAAGCAAACAGCTCCCAGGTGTCCAAAAAGTCAGAGGGTCTACTAAAAATGGGCAAAAGGCCCAAATCACCATCCTGAATAAGGGCAAGATCTCCCTGGTAAGCTCCCCAACCATATCCTAAAGAGGCAGTTACACCAAGAATTTCAAAACATATATTCACAACTAAGGCATGAACATAACAGGATAAAACAACCCGTAATAAACAATAATAGCGTTTATCAGTTCTATTGTGCTGAGAAACCCTACAATAAGGCAGTGAGACAGTGAAACTTCAAAAAGCAACACCCCCCCCCCCCAAATAGGGGAACAAGTCCTAATTGCAGCCTATTAGTTTTTAAAAGGGAAGCCATTTTATTCAAATATCTATAAAGGGATCTCCAGTATTCCTTATAAGAAGAATTTATATGTGTTCATTTTGTTATTTCCCTGGGGGGGGGGCATAGCCTCTCATGTATTTTGAGACTGTGTAATCTTCTGTTAAGAAGTGGTGGTGTTTGGAGATCAGAGAACACAATTTATGTTTGTGCGCCGAATATCTAGTGACAAGCCCCACAGTGTTGTCCTGTCTCTTGGGGGCAGCACCATAGAGCAAAAAGGTCCTTGGTCAGGCCAGAGTTTTATTGATCGCTTTTTTCAAGATGTTTCTTGAAAAACCCCATGCCACTAGGCATTGTTCTAACAAATCAGCTTGTCTTTTGAAGTCAGTATCAGATGTATAGTTTCTGCGTAAACGCAGGTACTCAGCAAACGAAATGCTTTTAATCAGAGAAGTAGGGTGGGAACTGGTCACGTGGAGAAGTGTGTTCCCAGCACTGGGCTGATGATACAGGTCAGCAGCTATATAACCATCCGGCCCAATGACAATCTCCAAATCCAGGAAGGACACTTTTGTCATAATGTAAGTATATGATTCCAGGACAAAGGTACTTTTAGGTGTCATATAAATTTTGGCACATAATTTACACACTCTTTTCATGTTGATTTATTTGTCTCCATTTTACATTGCTGCCCAGAGCTCAGCCAAACTGCATACGTATTCTCCAACCAGTGCTATGTTTGTCTGTTTCTGAAAAAACTGCCTCACCTCTGGAGTTTTACATTTTTTTTAAATGGGTACATATCTGCCCTGGCAGTGCCCAGCTCCCCATTTCTTTTTATTTGCCAATCCCTTACCTATTAACTTTGATAATGGCAGAATTGGTTTTAAAGATGTTGTTCCTATATAACTATAACCTTGATTCAATTTAAAAAACCAACACACAAGAATGCAAACAAAAGTGTCTACTATATAAGCCAACAAAATTGGGCTGTTTAGTATTGGGATGTCCACATGCATTTGTACAGGTGGAAAGGCATTCGATTCTTGTTGCCTTGGAAGTGGTAAATAACGTATTTATTAAGGTAATATATTCCATTTGTGTTCCCCAGCTACAGCATTCATTTATCTTTCATTCTATTTTCTTGGCAACAACAATGTGTGAAAAGTAATATTGCCAAAGGAGGTGTTACAGTTCACAGAACAGAAGGGTGTTATTCTTGTTTTTGTTTCATTTTTTTTCTTAAGCAAAGAGAAATGTGAAATGCCTAATTACATTAACACACATTTATGTGCATATATGTATTTATACGCATGTATATAAAATTGAAAATTAAGAATAAACTTGTCCCAAGATGATCTACATGAGTACATTATCTCAAACTGCATTTTATTCACCCAATATGTATTAAGTTATTCAAATCTATTTCTGTAAAAATGCATTGACTGTTTACATATTATAAATACTTTCACAAATGCAAAATAAAAAAAGGGTGAGAAAGTAGTGAATAATTCAAAGCCTTGCTGTGAATAGAAGGTGTCCTACTCAAGCAAAATGGTCTGTCAGTGTCTCTGAGATGCAAAATAAATTTAAAATAGTCAGGTCATCTGATCTAATAATTGTTAAGGATCACAATACAACCCCTGGCAAAAATTATGGAATCAACAGTCCCTGAGGATGTTCCTTCAGTTGTTTATTGTTGTAGAAAAAAAAAGCAGATCACAGACATGGTCAAAAAGTAAAGGCATTTCAAATGGAAACTTTCTGGCTTTAAGAAACACTAAAAGAAATCAAGAAAAATAATTGTGGTGGCCAGTAACAGTTAGATTTATAAAACAAGCACAGGGAATAAATTATGGAATCACTCAATTCTGAGGAAAAAATTATGGAATCACCCTGTAAATTTTCATTACAAACACTAACACCTGCATCAGATTAAATCTGCTTGTTAGTATGTAGGTAAAAAGGAGTGATCACACCTTGGAGAGCTGTTGCAACAAGTAGAACAACATGGGAAGGTGGTTAAAGGCAAGCATACTGGTAGACCAAGGAAGACATCAAACTGTCAAGACAGAAAACTTAAAGCAATATGCCTTGAAAACAGAAAATGTACAACAAAACAAATGAGGAACAAATGGAAGGAAACTGGAGTCAACATCTGTGACCGAACTGTAAGAAACCGCCTAAAGGAAATGGGATTTACATACAGAAAAGCTAAAAGAAAGCCATCTCTAACACCTAAACACAAAAAAACAAGGTTACAATGGGCTAAGGAAAGGCAATCGTGGACTGTGTGTGGATGATTGGATTTCTGTCTTGACACTTTGATGTCTTCCTTGGTCTACCAGTATGCTTGCCTTTAACCACCTTCCCATGTTGTTTGTATTTGGTCCATGTTTTAGGCACATCCGACTGTGAACAACCAACATCTTGTGCAACACTGCATGATGATTTACCCTCTTTAAGGAGTTTGATAATCCTCTCCTTTTTTTCAATTGACATCTCTGGTGTTGGAGCCATGCTTCATGTCAGTCCACTTGTTGCAACAGCTCTCCAAGGTGTGATCACTCATTTTTACCTACATACTAACAAGCAGATTTAATCTGATGCAGGATTTAGTGTTTGTAATGAAAATTTACAGGGTGATTCCATAATGTTTTCCTCAGAATTGAGTGATTCCATAATTTATTCCCTGTGCTTGTTCTATAAATCTAACTGTTACTGGCCACCACAATTATTTTTCTTGATTTCTTTTAGTGTTTCTTAAAGCCAGAAAGTTCGATTTGAAATGCCTTTAGTTTTTGGCCATGTCCTGTGATCTGCTTTTTTTCTACAACAATAAACAACTGAAGGAACATCCTCAGGGACTGGTGATTCCATAATTTTTGCCAGGGGTTGTATATTTGTCAATAGGGATGAGTCGGCAGTTCAGTCTAAACCTAGGTTTGGACTGGCTGTTTGGGTGTTCAGACAAAAGCCTGAACATTTCCTTGTTCAGACCTCTGTTCATCATACATAGAAGCAGTTGTTTTTCCACTCCTAAGTGTGACAGCTTCCCACTGCCAATGGTTCCTAAGAAAGCAGCAGATGCTGGCACCTGCTGCTTCTCTAGCCACTACCACAGACACATTGGGGGTCATTTACTAAGATGAATGCACTGCGCTGGTTCAGACCTTAATTGGTGCGCTGGATAAATCCTTAATTGAGCATGTGAACCGGTGCACACACAGCAGTACCTACACGCGAGAATGATTCCAGGGCAATGCCATCGTGCTGGTTCTCAGCGAGGTACATCTCGCGCTCGCTGCAATAGGAAAAACACATCTTCCTTTTAAAGCAGCATGAGAAAAACCATCATGGGTTCCCCCTCCGGGTGCATACCAGGCCCTTCGGTCTGGTATGGATTTTAAGGGGAACCTCCTACCCTGAAAAAATGGCGTGGGAGGTGCCCCCCCAAGATCCATACCAGACCCTTATCTGAGCACGCAGCCCGGCCGGTCAGGAAAGGGGGTGGGGATGAGCGAGTGCCCCCCTCCTGAACCATACCAGGCCGCATGCCCTCAACATGGGGGATGGGTGCTTTGGGGAAGGGGGGCGTGCTGCGGCCCCCCCACCACAAAGCACCTTGTCCCCATGTTGATGAGGACAAGGGCCTCTTCCCGACAACCCTGGCGGTTGGTTATCGGGGTCTGTGGGTGGGGGGGCTTATCAGAATCCAGAAGCCCCCTTTAATAAGGGGGCCCCCAGATCCTGGCCCCCCACCCTATGTGAATGGGTATGGGGTACGTGGTACCCCTACCCATTCACCTGGGGGAAAAAAGTGTCAAAAAAAAAAACACACTAGACAGGATTTTAAAGTAATTTATTAGGCAGCTCCGGTAGTCTTCTTCCGACTTCGGGGGTCTCTTCCGTGCTCTCCGGCCTCTTCTCCGCGCTCTCTGGATCTTCTGCTGGGCTCCTCCGCTATCTTCTGCTCTTTTGCCGCTCTTTTGCTAGTGGTGGCCCGGTCTTCTCCCGCTGTCCGGTTCTTCTGTTGCTGTCCGGTTCTTTTCCGCTCTCTGGTTCTTCTGCCAGGCTCCTCTGCTATCTTCTGCTCTTTTGCCGCTCTTTTGCTAGCGGTGGCCCGGTCTTCTCCCGCTGTCTGGTTCTTCTGTAGCTGTCCGGTTCTTCTGTCGCTGTCCGGTATCTTCTGCCAGGCTAACCCGCTATCTTCTTCCAGCTCTTTTGTTAGCGGTGGCCTGGTCTTCTTCTTCGTCGTTGTTGTCGTCTTCAATGTTGACACAAAGCTCTCTCCCGCTGTAATGTCGTCTGCGAGGTGTGCGGCGACTTATATAGGCATGGGGCGTAGTCACCGTGTGATGTCACCGGGTGACTCCGCCCATTATGACGGCACAGTCCCAGGGCATGCGGAGCGGGCTCCGTACATGGACACGTCCGTGTGAAAGAACCCTAAGGCCAACGCCCTTTGTATAAAAATCCACGGGAAAGTTTGTACAAAGTCCCATCTTGTGTATGAGGCTTAAACACCAGAAATTCAAGTTTTCATATCTTTAAAGGTCACCATACACTGGCCAATCAGTTTTCCACTATTTCAATCCCAAAGTTGCGTGATTTACAATGTGCTTTTTTGGCTTGTTTTTCACTATTGCAACTTGTCATGCCACTAGGGACTGAAAAGTTGCATCACAAGTTCTACCCCATGATTTACAATGAGTACCATTCATATGTGTGTGTCTTCAAGTCGCAGCAACTTCAAAGTAGTCCCTGCACTTCTTTGGTCCCACTTTGAAGCTACTTGAGGTCCATAGACCTCAAAAATACACAGGCATTGCTTCAAGTTTCGGCAAAAAGTTGCGGGAAACTCGCGGCAAAAAACATGCAACTTTGGGCTTGCAATAGTGGAAACCGAGCCTTAATGCCATGTCAAGCGACTAATTCAAAACATCAGAGAAAAAGTTGCACTGAAGGTGGAACAAAGTAGTGCAAGAACGTTTTTTGGAGTTGCACCAATTAGAATGGGGGAATATTGAAATACATGTGTTTTGACTTGTCCTGCAACTTCTCATGTGTCAAGTCGCACAACAACTCGCAGTAGTGGAAAGAGAGCCTAAGGCCACTTGGGACTGAAAAGTTGCATCACAAGTTGTGCCCCATGATTTACAATGAGTACCATTCATATGTGTGCGACTTGCTTACGCACATGCCCTATACATAGCGGGCACACATCTTTATTACAGAAATCCATATTTGGCATGGAAATTAACCACTTGCTTACTGGGCACTTAAACCCCCCTGCTGTCCAGACCAATTTTCAGCGCTGATGCATTTTGAATGACAATTGCGCGGTCATACTTAGCCAAATGTTTTTTTGGTTTTTTTAAGTTCCCACAAATAGAGCATTCTTTTGGTGGTATTTGATCACCTGTGTGTTTTTTTCTTTTGTTAAAAAAAAAAGAAAAGACAGATTTTTATAAATAATTTTGGATATTTTGATATTAAATTTTGCAAACAGGTAATTTTTCTCCTTCATTAATGTACGCTGATGAGGCGGCACTGATTGGTTACACTGATAGGCAGCACTGCTTGGAAACACTGGTGGGCATTGATAGGTGGCACTGGCAGGTGGTACTGGTGGGCACAGATGAGGCAGAATTGTCTCTTCGGGACCAATGTATCTTGCACCTAAGCCGGTGATCAGCTTTTATTTTCATCCTCATGCTGTCAGCGTGAGGAGAAAAAATAAACAATTACCAAGCTTTAGGTTAGATCATGTGATCAGCCGTCATTGGCTGACAGCTAATCGCCTGATAAGGGGCTGGGATCAGCCCTTACTTCGATCTGTGATCACCCAAGTCTCAGTGACTCAGTGCGCGCTCTGCAGGGGGCACACAGGGAGCCCGTCCTATGACAGCCTCTCAGAAATTCAGGTCCACGCTGTGGCCGTCATTTGGCTCTAGCACAGACACCAAGTGGTTAATAGAAAAACAGATGCAGATTTCTAGGACTGGCCAAAAAATAATGTTTAGAGTCAAAGGCAACTGATGACTTTCTATTAAAGGTCTAAATGGGCCATTAACATGCATCACAATTGAACTTAGGAATGTGTCTTTGCAAAGTTAAACTAATTAAAATCCTCTCTTATTTTTGCTTGGGGATAGACTGCAGTGGAATTAGAAGTTTTGGGGGATGTCTACACCCCTGATAGGGTGAAGACGCCTCCCAAATTTTGCCAATTTTTCATTCAAAATTATTCACTTTGTCACATAGCCAAACATGAAGCGAGGGTAAAACCTTACCAATGTATGTCCTTGGGGACACACAGGTCAATCTAAATAGTTTCCCCATTCGGGAAATTGCACTCTAGCATTTTGCCATGTACATCCCAAATTATTATGTATCTTGGGGTACAAGATACATAATATCTTGTATCTATTTACAAAAAGGTAAATCCACTTTGCACTACAAGTGCACATAGAAGTGCAGTTGCTGGAGAGCCGAGGGGGACAAGCAAAGAAAAGAAAAAAACAGAATCTTTGCCTCTACATGATCGGATGATAAAATCACCAGTGCTACCCCTCTGATTTTCATCAACTAAAGGATTTGCTTTTAAAGCGGGGGTCCACCTATCTATCGTTTTTTTTTTTTGGAGTTCATTCACAAACTTTTCTTCTCATGATTATCTACTCACATGTTCTGTGTAATAAGTCCGCCTGTGTCCGATTTTGTTGTAAAGAATAACTTATAAAATTCACTGAAGGCGGTTTCCATCTTTATTGTGGGCATTTGAAGCCCACAAGCATGTATTTTCTGGATGCAGTGAATGCTGTGCTCCCAGCATTCACCGAGATGTTGTGATGAAGCTGTTGCACAATGCATGCTGGGAAGCCTGAGACTAGCTCCCAGGGGACTGTGGGAGGTCTGGGAGGCTAGAAACACGCCTACTCCCATGGGAGAAAAACCAGGAAGTGCTAAGAAGTTTAGAAAAAAAAGGTAATTACGGCAATTTAAATTTTTTTACACAGCATGTCAGCATCTAGGCAAGGAAGAGAATGCATAGAGATAATGTTCAAAAATTGGGTGGAACCCCGCTTTAATAAACCCCAAAATAACTAATAATTTGGGGTGTACACAACAAAGTGCTAGAGTGCAATTTGCATAATGGGGGCATTAGTTAGATTGACCTGTGTGTCTCCAAGGAGAAATATTGTTAGGGTTTTACTCTCACTTCCTGTTTGGCTATGTGACAGGAAGCAAAGCCAATTTTAAGAAAAGGGACACAAAGCCCAACCTTTAAAAAAAAAAAAAATTAAATTTAAAAAAATCTTGATTTCCCTCAAATGTCCACAATTAGAATAGGCTTGCTTTTAAATCAGTACTTCTCAACCCTGTCCTCAAGTACCCCCCCCCCCCCCCCCAACAGGCCATGTTTGCAGGTTTTCCTTCATCTTGCACAGGTGTTTTTAAATCAAAGTCAATGGCTTTGTATTTTGGACAGCTATTTTAGATAAGAAAAAAATTTCCTAAACATGTCCTGTCGGGGGTACTTGAGGACTGAGGATGAAAACCACTGCTCAAAAAGGAAATTGAAGACTTACCACCCTGAAATGTTACTTTCCTGGTCACTATCCATGGCAGCGTGCATGTGCTACCATGAAGGCACCAGGAAAGTAACTTAAAACTAAAAAAAAAAAAAAGGGATTTGTCTAGGACATGCAAATCAGCCTAGTTAAGCTGCAGCTGGGAAATCCGTTGCATGAAAAGAACACACAAAAAAAAAAAATTGAAACAATTTTATTGGTCCAAAAAATAAAAACACACAACAGGACTTGGAAAAGAAGCAAGGAAAGCAAAACACACATGTATGTTAATTTGAGATACTAACAGAATATGTTTGAGGTTTGACCCTTTTGCAGTGTAAATTAACAGGAGTTAAAAGGAGTGCACCCACAAATAGACATCTATTAAGAATTAAAACAACATTAGGCACAACATCCTAAAACATAAAAAAAGATTTCATGGTAAAATAACCACCACCCAAAAAAAAAAACAACAAACCAAAGTAACAAATAAATTGCATAAAAACACATCTGTTTTGCAACAACATACTGTAACAAAATACAAATAGAAAATACATGTGTTAGAAACTCAATAAGGACACCCAAATGTACTCTCTTGATGACCACACACAATCTTGGCTATTTTCAGAGCAAAGTAAAGAATGCTATCTGCAAGCTTTATATAACATAGGTTTGTGTGCTAATGAGGCAATTGCAAACACATGGACAGTCCATGAAACACACAAAATGCAAGTTCACCCAATGTGGAGACTGAACTTCAAAATGGGTACACCTGTTAAGGATGTCCTTAAATTACTAACCCAAAAAACACACTCTGAGCATGCCCAGAAACATCCAAGTGCTGTTCACACACAAAAAGCACCACCAAAAAAAAAAAACAAAGTCCCTGAGCATGCCCAGAACAACCCAAATGCAGCTAGCACAAAATAAGCCACCCCTTTCCAAAATTAAGCACATCATCCAGCATGCACCAAAATTACAGATGGGACAAAACACCCCCCAGTCCAGGGGGGCAACTAAAGAGCCTAACATGTGCAAAAGTTATACAACAAATACCATTGCAGTCTAAGGGAACCGACTTGGCAATTTGACTAGTCCCCACTTGGCTGGCTTATCTTCTAGTTATTGGCCTTAAAATGGGTATGGGGGCCCAGGTCCCACCCTAAGGGACATATATCAATGTCACCAATTGCACAACCCCAAAAACAAAACAAGGAGAAATGCCTTTAAATATGCCAAATTGCTTAAGGACCAGTTCACACCAATGCAGCCCAGTGCATATTTTATGTTTCAAAAATGCATGGAAAGTCAGTTATATGGTTTTCAATGGCATAGTTCACACCAGTGCTTGCAGTTCCAGTGTGTTCCAGTTCCAGAAAAAAAGTAGAACATGCTGCATTTTTTCTGCACTGGACTGTACTGGAAAGCTGTAAAACGCAACAAAAACGCACTGGAACGCACTTGTCCTTATTTAAGGTTAAGAAAAAAGAGGGGGGAAAAAAGCACTGGATTGCATCTAAAACGCACCAAAAATGCACTGGAACGCATCAAAAAGGCGCATGCAGAAAAGCACCTGTAATGCGTCCGGACTGCCTTTCTATGGTGTGAACTGGACCTAAGGCCCTTAGGGCCAGATCACACCATAGAAACGCAGTCCAGATGCGTTCCAGGTGCTTTTCTGCATACACATTTTTGATGCGTTCCAGTGCGTTTATGGTGCGTTTTTGATTCAGTTCAGTGCTTCCCCCCCCTCTTTTTCCTAACCTTCAATAAGGACAAGTGTGTTGAAGTGCATTTTTTTGTGCATTTAGGTGCGTTTCAGTGTGTTTTTGATGCATTTTACAGCGTTCCAGTACAGTCCAGTGCTTAAAAAATGCAGCATGTTCTACTTTCTTTTGGGAACTGGAAACGTACTGGAACTGCAAGTACTGGTGTGAACTATGCCATTGAAAACCATATAACCAACTTTCCCATGCGTTTTTGATGCAGAAAAAAACGCACTGGACTGCATGTGGGGTGAACTGGCCCTTAAGGAATAAAAGTTATTTAAAACTATGCGCGGCTATAATGAAATGTCGGTCCGGCAATACAAATAAAAGTTAATTTATAAAAACAGCATTAAGAAAAAAACAAAATTAAGAAAAAAAATGTGTGGGGTTCCCCCGAAATTCCATACCAGGCCCTTCAGGTCTGGTATGGATTTTAAGGGGAACCCCACGCCAAAATTTTTTTAAAAATGGTGTGGGGGTCCCCCTCAAAATCCATACCAGGCCCTTCAGGTTTGGAATGGATTTTAAGGGGAACCCCGCGCCAAAATTAAAAAAAAAAATGGTGTGGGGTCCCCCTAAAAATCCATACTAGACCCTTATCCGAGCACTCAACCTGGCAGGCCGCAGGAAAAGAGGGGGGATGAGAGAGTGCCCCCCCTCCTGAACCATACCAGGCCACATGCCCTTAACATTCGGAGGGTGCTTTGGGGTCCCCCCCAAAGCACCTTGTCCCCATGTTGATGAGGACAAGGGCCTAATCCCCTCAACCCTTGCCCGGTGGTTGTGGGGGTCTGTGGGCGGGGGGCTTATCGGAGTCTGGAAGCCCCCTTTAACAAGGGGACCCTCAGATTCCACCCCCCCTTTGTGAAATGGTAAGGGGGTACAATGGTAGTACCCCTACCATTTCACAAAAAAAGTGTCAAAAATGACAAGAGATAGTTTTTGACAATTCCTTTATTTAAAGCCTTCTTCTTTCCATCTTCTTTGGGTCTTCTTCCTTCTGTTTCTTCCTCCATCTTATTCTTCCTCTGCTTCTTCCTCCGATCCTTCCACCCAGTGACCCTGCCCCCTCTGAAGCACGGTTCCTTTATATAAGTGTCAGAAGACGAGCAGCGTTACACAGTGGGAGCCTCCCATCATGGATGCGGAGCAGCCCAAGAATGAAGCGGGGAAGAAGACGCCGCAGAGGAAGATGCCGGATGAGAACACCGGAGCAAGAAGCCGAGGCACCTGTTTTGGAGAGCTGTGAGCATGCTGGAGGCTGCTAATCTAGCCAACAAGGACTGCTAAAACCTTGGGGTGAAGACCCAACCAGGAACTGACCTCTCTACACCACCTCTCCCTCACACTCCTCTTCTTTTTTTTCTGGGTCACCTAGAACCTCATCTCCACAATCTAACCTCCATTCACGGAAGCTTCAGACAGAATATGCTAAGAACCAACACCGGCCTCCACAGGTCAGGATAAGATCCCTATGGTTGATGCGTTTGTCCCACTCTCTGATCCATGCATGCTGACAGCACCATATCTGCTCCCCTCTGTATAGCCACCCACAGTGTTCAAGGTATTAACTCCCAAGACGGAAGCTATTCAGACACTATCAATCACAAAAGATTGATATCCTTTTAGTATAATCACAAAATAAATTTTAGAGCTCTTGGCGTTTTGACTCGCCTGCTCCGAGAAAAAGACCGTTCTACCTGTCAGTCATTGTCCTTCATCCACCGGACGCCAGGGATTCCTTTGGACGGCAGCTATTTGAAATGAGCCTATCTTGTCCGCATGCTGTTTCTCCCACTATGGTCCGGTAAGGTTTGAATCTATATAAGAATTTACTTGTGATCTATACGTGTATTGAAAGCCGAGGAAGTTTATATGTCCTGTTTCATCACTTCAATCACACCTACCTACCCATAGAGATCTCACGCACCATAGACTGGGAAGGATAATTTGCAACAGTGTTACTAAGTCTTCTTGGATGACACATATTTCATTTTGAACTTTTTAACTGATTCAACAGAAGGACACTATCTAGTTGATTGTTTAAGAACACTAATAGCGCTGCCTTCACAGAAATTTATTTTGTGATTATACTAATACCTTTGTTGTAGAACCTGTTTAATTTGGTGAGCATGCTCTTTTTTTTTTTCCTTGCACCAAGTTCAATGAGACGGCCTCTGATAGTGGCCTTATGAGCTTCCAACACAATGGAGGGAGAGGCCTCAGAAGGTTTGTTTTCTTTAAAGTATTGTGACAGATAGGAGGCCAACATGGAAACCTCAGCTTCATTAGAGAAAAGAGAATCATTAAGTTTCCAGTTATTAGTGCAACGTGTTAAGGAGGGTATGGTCAACCTCACTGATACAGGTGCGTGATCCGAAATAGACACAGTGCCTATGTGAGTATGACAGCGAAATTTGGCTATACGTAGAGCACACAGCCAAATCTCCTGTTTCTAATAATAATAACAATTTTGTCTAATGATATAAATGCATCTTACCTTTTGATCGTATGTCTGCCCTCTGGTGTGTGTGTCATTCCCCACAAACAGACATCAGCTCCTTCTTACATTCTCATCCCAGCAAGACTGCCTGCTGAGCAGTGTCCTGGCTCTTTTTATTTAAAGACAACAAAAGCAATCACAAACAGGAAGCCCTGGCCCCAACAGCCAATCGCTTCCTTCACAGGATATGACCTCACAGGATATGACTAAACAAGGATATGAGTTTATACAACAACCAATGACTACCGTTCCTGCTGATGGGATCTTATCTGCAGGTGTATGTCATGGCACCCCAAATATGTTGATCAGGCATACCGGGGTGACAAGAGCAAACAACCGTCAGTCTACCCCAGTCAGCTCTATAGAGCGGGCTATGAGAGAACAGACACTGGGAGACTCTTATGACAATACATTAATATACATCTTCATAAAATTTTCCACAACAGTCCCTCCTCTTGTCATATGATCCCATGTGTCCCTCGATGAATCCTGATCTTCTTCTTAGTCCATAAAAAGTAAAACACGGCTTGACATGTAGACTCTTTTGGAGATGACGTGGTGAGCTGTAGTAGTTGTCGGTCGGTCTGGGATCCTCTGTGTCTTGTACGTGGGTCGGGCTTCGGGCATCTCATCAGGGAAGATGTGGTCATCTGCTCAGGCTCTGGTCACACATCCAATCAGGCAACAGGAGCACCTCATCATGGCATATAGAAGGAAAAAAAACAAAAACAACATGAGTATATATATCCCTACTTCCTTCAACTATGATCCACTGCAAAATAAAAATTAAATCCCCAAAGATTCCCAAACCCTTAAAAGGATTCGAACCTTCACTAGCTATAGCTCTGGCTTTGCCTTGTAGGGATCTAAACCTTATCCATATGGGCCTGAACTTTGTCACTACTATCCCCGATCCAGATATAACAATCTTTACTTATAAATTCCCAGAAACTCCCTTTGACTGTGGGAACTTCCTTGTAGCTTCAACAGTAACATGAAACATCCAGTCCTCAATGGATGAGAAATTGTTCAAGCATTTCATAAGCTCAAGCCCCCACCGTGTTCAAGCAATTCCCTTCCAGCTGTCCCTGCCATTCTTACCTTCTCTCGCGCCATCAGATCCTCATGATCAGCCGCGACATAAGATGCTGGGACGAGTTTCACCAGCACACATGAACCTCTTGCCTTACAGGAATTACCTTATAAGCTGTAGATCCGCATTAATACCAAACTACAGTTGAAGCACACTTGTGGGCTACCTAGTTATCCCGATACCAAAGCTGGCAAGAACCAGAGCTATTGCTAAAATTATAACTAATTTTACCCTCTAGTTCTATTGACAAGTGTCTGTTTGGATTTTACTAGATTGTCAAAACTCCTCACACCAATATGAACATCCTATATATCATGTACCACCATCATCGCTGGGGCACTAGTAGACCCGACCATGTGTCCTGTTCGCTTTCTTAGCTAGTTGTAAAATACACTTTAAAAATATAAATAAACAAAGATACTCCTCATCCTTTTGGTGTAGTTGAGCAGCTTCTTGCAGTGGCTGGCCTGGTCTTGTCCCTCAAGCTTCTTTACAATGACCCAGTCACCTGGTTGGGAAGAATGTAAACTGGTTATTGTTTCAGGGTCCAGGAGGGATTCGTGAACCCTGTGGTGGACCTTTTGAAGTTCATGTTACAGTGATTGCACTTACCCCATCAGCTGAGAATGTAGGTGACAGCTAATGAGGAAAGTACAACTCTGTTTTTTGTTGACCTCCAAACAAACCTCATATGACAATAACCCAGACATTGAGACTGTGGTCACTGCATAACCTGTGTATGGCTTACTATCTGGGGTGTAATACCGGGAACCATTGACAAAAAGGTTCTTAGCATCTGGGATGGGAGCCTTTCATCAGACTGCTGCTTGCTGATTCAAATTCCTTTAAAGAAAGACAGTCTTGGCACAAACTTGGTTAGAATTAGAGCGGTTAGTATTATTGGTTTGAAAATTTGTCATTCTGTCATTCTCACCACTCTCAGCCCCCCTTTTCTTCCTCTTCATTACAAACTGGAGGAAGACATGCAGGGTTTAGAAGGGTGCAGAAAAAAAACAAAAACTGTGAAACAGCCTATGACACTTTTACCTTCTTATACACCTGCTTTCTATGTACATAAACTCCTTGGACCTGAAAAGATACTTCTAAACAAAGGTTATTACTCTATCCTTCAAAGAATGGTAAACAATACAACATTTGTGTACATTATTAAATTGTCACTGACATTCCACAAACCCGATAATAACTAAACCCTCTTTAAGCCCGGGTTTACACCTATGCGAATTAGATGCGGATTACAACGCATCCAATTCACAGGACATTTTAAACTAGGTTCATTTGAATGAGGCTGGTTCACATATGTGCGATGCATTCGCACTGTGCATTGCACAAAAAAGTGTGCGTTTTCTGGTCATTGCGGTGCAAATTACAAGCCGCTATCTTCTATGGGCACGCATCTGATTCGCAGCTGTGTTGCAGTGTGAACAGAAATGATCTCCCCTCCTCCTACACCTCCCCCTCTTCCAGTTCCTCCCCTGTCTGTTTTGGTGTGGTGACCGGAGCAAGCATGGCCAAAAGGGGTACAAAAGTTTCAGCAAAGGCGAAGGAATCCGTGGATTGTGAGGAGCTGATCAGACTTGTGAGGGATAAACCAATTATTTATGACACACGGCATCCTAAATATAAGGAAAACGTTGTTAAAAAACATGCATGGCTGGAAATTGCCAGAATCATCTTGCCAGAGTGGAGCATGTGCTCATCCCAAGTTCAGGCTGCCAAATGTAAGTTTTTTATTCCCATTCACTACCTGTAGATGCTGTCCTATTGTTTAGTTATGTTGGCCATTTTTATTCTAATATTATAATAAACAACAGCGTGTGTTTGCCCACAAATCCATACCTGGCCACATGCCCTCAACACTGTGCACATAATGGCGTCAGACAGCGACGGAGGGGTACCTAAATTAATTACTAAGCTAAGATTCTCTTAGGCTAGCAAAAGAATATACAATGCAAATGTGAACAACATTATTTTTATTTAACTAAACCAAAATTATGAAAAAAGCATTATTTGTTAGAGCACACTTTTAACTTTGTCAAGGCCCTGATAATATAATGCCAACCCATACACACTTTTTCTGATTAGATAGAATTCATCTGCCAAGGCACCTCCCCAGCTGGCGACATAAAGAAGCTTTGAAATTCACCACGAATATGTGTACCACTAGTGGTGCCCCTAGTAACATTCCACTGTGCCGCCTCCATGTTATGGCTCAGGGAATCCTCAAATAGATATCCGTCACATTCACGCACATAGTTGTGCAATGCACAGGCTGCTTTAACAGCACTGATAGCATGGTCAATACTCAGATTTATTGAAGTATGCATGAATCTCCACTTATTGCATAGTATCCCAAATGCACATTCAACTACTCGTCGTGCCCTAGTGAGCCTATAATTGAACACTCTTTTTTCTGTTGTTAAAGAGCGACTAGAAAAAGGCCTGAGCATGTGCTGTGCAAGTGCAAACGCTTCATCTCCTACAAATACGTGTGGGAGGGAAGGATCTGTTGTTCCGGGCAGGGGAGAATGACTGGGCAAGTCTAGTGTATTTTCACGCAGCATGCGGCCAAATGAGGAATGTGAAAATACACTAGAATCCGAGCTGCTGCCATAAGAACCCACATCAATATAAAGAAATTTATAATTTGCGTCTGCCACTGCCATTAATACCAACGAAAAATATTTCTTATAATTAAAATATTGGCTACCACTAGCTGGAGGCTTGAGGATGCGGATGTGCTTCCCATCAATGACTCCCAGACAGTTGGGGAAGTTGCAACGCTGCCAGAATAGCTCCGCTACCTGCAACCATTCTTGTTTGTTTGGCTTCTTCATAACCAAATCCTTCAGTTCTTCCCATATGACTAGGCAGGTTTGATTAACAATGCCACTAATAGTTGATTTTCCAACCTTAAATTCAAAGTGCAAACTTCCAAACGAATTTCCTGTTGCTAGGTACCTAAAAGCAGACATAAATAAAAGTATTTTATTTATTTGTTTTTCAGTGCATTACTTACAGACAAGGTGGCGCAGCATGCGTGATGCTTACCGCAAATATATACGCCATCTCAAAGAAGCAAGGAGTGGCTTGGGGGCAGCGCCTAGGGTACCCTATATGTTTGCCAAGGACTTAGATTTTCTGGAACCCATTGTGGAGATGAGGGAGTAAGTTTTCATCTATATCATCTATGTATCTGCAAACCTCTTAACTTTGATTATGCCTAGTTAAGTTACACTCTTTTTTTTCTTAACAGGACAGAAGATAGTTGGGAGGAACAAGATGTGATGGATGATCAACTGGAGGCACAACCGGAGGCCCAAGCCCAGATTAGTTTGGAAGAAGGCCCAGAGGATTTGTCACAAATCCAAAGCTCCTCGAATCTGTGGGAAACCAACCCAGATGAGCAATCTGCAGTGGCAGAGGCTATCCCTGGACCCTCCTCTGCTCCTGCACACATTGTTCTGCCAGCCAAAGTGCCACGGAGGCGACCACCTCTATCGCAACCTGACATAAGTGAGCGCCTACTTGAAATGTTGAAAAACATGTCTGAAAAGGTGGATGCTTTTTTATGTCCGGATACTATACTGGCGCTCAGTTTTGTCCCTCTAATAAAGAAAGTCAAACCTGAGCGCTACTTTGAAATGCGAAGCACTATCGAACAAGTGCTGCACTCCTTCTCAGAGCCAAGTGAGAAAGCTTCATTTCAAGTGCCATATGTGCCACCACCAAGACCTCCCCTGAACTACCCCAGATACGTCCACTACCCAGAACATTACCAACCTTACCCCTATAATCCCCGATCCTATCCTTCTAGCTTTGAAAAGCCAACCTCCATATATGAAGTTATACACAGTAACATTCCTTATCCCATCCCATCCCCAATTCCTTCAATCAGCCCCCCCCCCACAAATCCTGGTATGTATGTGACAAGTCAACATGACGAGGCTGGGCCAGATCCCAGCACTGCCCATGATGACCAGGCTTCCGCCAGTCACTACTCCACTGAGGCCCCTTTTAAAAAAAACATATCACAATCTGTGATTTCTGAGGTCTGTCCAAGGTTAAGGATCAAGAGGACACATGTTTGTAAAAATATGTTCAAGAGGCCTACTTGAGAGACATGTATATTTTTTGTTTTCGTTGAATGTTAATTTATGTTGGCTACATGTGCCAATTTTTTTTTATTTTTTAAGTATACTTGAATAAATAATTATTACGCCAACTTTTGTCGGGTTATATATTTAGAATGACACATGTTTGAAAAGTTCAAAATAAAAAATATTGCATTCTCCTACAATCACATGATAAAGGACATCAGTGGTGAAAAGTACCTTAATGTGATCAGTAATCTTTAAGCAGGCTGGATACTTGGTCTGTGGCACGTGTTCTGACGCTCCAAGCGAGGGGAGATTATTCCAAGTAATTCGTCATAACTAATTCAAAAATAAGTCTTTTATTAGATTAGTGTATGAAACCAATTTTTACATACACTTTTCTAAATAATAAGGTAAGTGTTTAAGAACATTCTTATTTGTAAGAAGGCCTGTATCCTTTATCAAAATAAAAATGTATGTTAAAGAAGTGGCATAACAAATAAGATATAACATCATTTGCAGTTGTGTCATCATTTTGACAAATGTTTAGCCACTGGCAGCTGAATTTAACAGTAACAATTGTCTGGTCACAAACTGGACAACAAAATGTTTGGGGATCCCCCCACACAAAGCACCTTGTCCTCATCAGCTTGGGGCCAAGGTGTTTTTTGGGTGGTGGGGGGGCACAAAACACACTACACATGTTAAGGGCATATGGCCTGGTTTGGTCCAGGAAGGGGGTGCTCACTCCCCCCCTTTTCATGGCCTTTTAGGCTGCATGCTCTGATAATATTCTGGTATGGATTTTTTTTTGGGGGGGGGCGGGAACACCACGCTTTTTAAAATTAGAACACTGACATAAAGTCACACACATAGGTTAGACTTGATGGACCAGTGTCTTTTTCAAACCTCCCCTACTATGGAAATATGTTTTTAAAATTATTGTTTGGCAAATAAATTACTCGCCTAGTTATTGACATGCGCGTGTAATTAAAAAAATGTTCTTCATGCCCACGGAGGTCTTCACACAGGATCATGAACTGGCCTCTCTCATCCCTAGATGCACCCAGTATCTTCTTCTCCTCCTCCTTCTCCTCTTCTCTACTTCAAGCAAGATTGCTGCTGTTACAGCAACAACTGTTGGCATTATCATAGGCAGAGCAGCACACATTTTGCTAAAAAAAATAACCCACACAATACACAATACAGACTCCTGGACAACCAGGAAGTGTCCAGAAAAATCAAGCTTTTTATAAGCAGTCTCACAAATAGATAACAAGTGATTGGCCTGCTCTAAATTGGCATCTATAATTAGACACTCACTGGTTACTTCCGAATTCGCCGCAGATCCGCACCTAAAACGCTGACGAACCGCTGAACAACTGATTTTTCTCTGCGCAGTGAAACCGCAGCTTCAATTCGCACCGCACATGTGTGAAACCGGGCTAAATCTTACTTTCACGTTTTTACTAAAATACAACAGCCGCAACATGCAAGAGGGCTGTCGTGGTAGGTTCAAACATGTTACTACATACAAACAATGAGAAGACTAAATCATGGGACAAACATTTAGATACAAATGTGGGGGAGATATTTCATAGTTCCCAAAAACGAAAATGAAAAAAATAAAAAAACAACCAGATGGAATGCTGCCTTCACTCTTTTAGCGATTGAAAAAGAATACAATTTAAAAAGCACGAGAACATCTCGAAATCTTTGCATGGACCTGCCACACAAAGTTCAAAAACAGGACTGTGTATTTTTAATCACACAAACGTGTACTACGCATCCATCAACTCACTCAACATTACAGATTTTTGAAGCCACAGCTGCTTCCAAGGTATTTTTATTCTGGGGTCTCGTACCTCCAGACATCAAAAGTACCTTCCAAAGGCATACACCTTACTGTACCCTCTGACCATATCTGCCAATCTTTAAGGGGTCTCATGTCCGGAGCCCCAAACCCAGATCTCCTGTGAAGTGCAGCTGTCTGACTGGTGTGGAGCCTCATTTTTTTCCTCCAACGCATGGACGGCACATTAACCATGACGATTCAAATTGCTTTTTTTGGCAAACTCTGCGTCCAGAGAACCCTGCACTTTATTTTTAGAGCGATTATGGTTTGCGCCTTTATCACCATAATCGACCCCCGCATTCCGATTATCATACATGGCCTGAGTGGGGCTGTTAGCGTACTACTCCTCACGTTTTTGCTAATACAATCACGCACTGGAATTCTGAATATTATACACGGCCCGACCAGTCTCACGATATACAGCCTTCTAAACGTGTTTGTCCGACAACTACAAAAACACCATGAAATCCTCCGCTATTTAAAACAAAAAACAATCTTATGGCTTCTCTCTGTACCTAGATATTACAACAATAACTTGGATGCCTCCTGTTTGCTCTCTACCAAAAACTGTATTACAGTATAAAACTTAATTAAATTTAAAAATAAAAATGATTTTGTTCTTCCAAACACAAGTCAAAAAAAAAACCCAAGCCCTCCCACCCACTTCCAGTTGCACACCTGAGTAGGAACATGGAGGGGGAGGGGAAGCCTTGAATAGCTTCACATTTTGTCTATCTATACATTAGAAAAATCTATGGCTAACATCAACAAATAAAACTTTTGTCCAGGGGTGGGCCGAATAAGCCCCCGTATTGCAAATGGGAAGGAATCCCCCCTTGACTCACATATCCCATGGGAAGTCAAACCACAAGTTTTGAGACCGAAATACCACACAACAGTGTAACAAAAGCCAAAAACTGAAACTCCTGCAAAAAGACAGCTGAAGGAGTTCAACCAAAGTCTTTCCCTTCCACTGCAGGCCACAACAAAATGGCACCATTAACACATGAATTTTTTTTTTTTTTTAAAGTTTAACATGTTTATTGAGATAACTCACAGTACAAAATATGTCCATCAAAAGACAGAGTGCAGTTTACATTATTATCTCTTTACATCCACAACTCTAAGGATACTCAACATAAAACGAGAAATGAGACATAATATTATCGTCAGCTATATTGGATCTAATGCTTCATAGGGCGCATAAAACTAGGGACTGACCAGACACCCCTGACGGGATCACACTGTGTCCTGGTCTAGACCTTGTTAAAAATTATATAGAAAATGCCCTACCCAGTAGAGATCATGAGCCGCCTCTCCGAAGCCACTAATTCGCAACGGAGAAACTGCACTGATCCCCAAGGGTGAACCTTTGCTCCTTCTAACATAGTAGATTATAATATCTCGTACAAAATTAGAAGAATAACCAACATAAACTTGATATGTCAAAAGGACCGTAGTCATCTATCCTTGCATTATCTGGGAAATAGATGAAATAGACAGAAGGTAAAGAAAAGAAGAGAGAAGAAGAAAGGGATAGAGATAGAGACAGCCAGCACTCAATTCTTGTATAACTATCTTGATGAGGAGACTCCAGGGACCAGGGAGAGACCTATATGCCTAGCCCAGGGTTCCCATATTGCTTCAAAGGTTTTGAAATTGTCCTGAATTTTGCTTACTACCCTCTCCTGGGTCATGATCCAAGAGATTTTTCGTTTAGCCGCTACAAAGGAAATTTTTGGTGTCTTCCAGGCTTTAGTAATGGTAACTTTCGCTCCTAATAGCATGAAAGTAATCAGCCGGTGGGAAAACTTAGGAATCTTGGGGATTTGTTCATTCAATAGAGCAATTTGTGGAGTTTTAGGGATCTGTAGGTTTGTTACTTTGCGGATAAGATTAAAAATCTTATTCCAAAAACCTCTAATTCTAGGGCATTCCCACCAAATATGGAGCGTGGAACCCTGGGCTTGGCATTCCCTAAAACATAGAGGAGATGAGGAAGGAAACATTTTGTTCAATCTTAACGGAACCAAATACTATCTGGTCATCACTTTCCAATTAGCTTCTATTAATGAAATGTTCATTATACCTTTGTGAGCTCTAATTCCTCTTCCGTGCCATGTCTCCAGGTCCCAGGTTTCTTGTAAGTCCTTCTCCCAGGCCTCCATATAAGAGAATTTAGTGGCGGGTTCCAATAGGGAAGAATATATTATGGAGATGCCCCCTTTATGCTCTGTACCCTGGCCACACCAGCGTTAATACTCCGAAAAGGTCGGGGGGTGGGTTTGTTATACCAAATTGTATGAAGAAAGTGGGAAATTTGATAAAATCTACATTTTTCTGAGGCCGGGATCTCCAGCTTATCCATACAGAATTTCAGGGAAATGGGGCCCGAAGGAGTAAAGTTTCGTGTTTGAAGTAGATCGTTGACAGTTGGGCTAATCTGGCAGCTTGGTAATATTTGAAAAGGTCTGGAAGACCTATGCCGCGTACACACGAGCGGACTTTACGGCGGACTTTGCCAGGCGGACTGGATTTCGTCGGACAATTCGATGTGTGTGGGCTCCAGCGGACTTTGTTTTCTCAAAAGTTGGACGGAATTAGATTTGAAACTTGTTTAAAATTTATCCGTTGAAATCGAGTCCGGTCGAAAAGTCCGCCGTCTGTATGCTAGTTCGACGGACAAAAAGCCACGCTAGGGCAGCTATTGGCTACTGGCTATGAACTTCCTTGTTTTAGTCCGGTCGTACGTCATCACGTACGAATTCGACGGACTTTGGTGGATTGTGTGTAGGCAAGTCCGTTCGTTCACAAAGTCCGTCGGAAAGTACGTCGAAAAGTCCGCCGGGCAAAGTCTGCCGTAAAGTCCGCTCGTGTGTACGCGGCACTAGTCCTCCTTTTGTTTTTTGGCTGTATAGGACTTTTCTTGCTAGTCTATATCCTTTCTTACCCCAAATGTATTTGATTATTTTGTCTTGAAGTGATTTTAAGTGATCTTTCCTGATAGGAATCGGGAGGGAACGAAAGAGATAGAGTAACCTGGGTAATAGGGTCATTTTAATGGAATTTATTTTACCTATCCATGAGATGTTGTGATGGGACCAGTGAAGGAGATCCCCCTCTAGTTTACGGTACATGGGAGGAAAATTTGCCTGATATAAGAGTTCAAATTTTGAGGTGAGATTTATCCCTAAATAGCGAATTGAGTTGTCGCTCCACTTAAATTTGAAGGACTGTTTCAGTCGGTCTACTAGGGCTGTGGGAAGAGAAACATTCAGTGCTTGTGATTTAGCTATGTTCACTTGTAGACCCGATAAATCCCCGAAAGAGTCCAGGAGCTTGTTAATATTAGGTAAAGATGTGATTGGGGAAGTGACGAAGAGCAGAATATCGTCTGCGAAAGAGCACATTTATGGACTGAGTGTCCGCACCTTACCCCGTGGATATTGACATTTGTTCTGATTGCAATGGCCAATGATTCAATCGCAATGGCAAAGATTATAGGAGAGAGAGGACATCCCTGCCTGGTCCCTCTGGAGATCGGAATGGGATTAGAGGCAAATACCTGAAGTTTGACCCTAGCCATCGGACTCGAGTAAAGAGATTGTAGGATCCCCATAAAATGTTCCCCAAAACTCCATCTACGAAGGGTAGAGAACAAGTAAGACCACGAAAGCGAATCAAAAGCCTTTCTTAAATCTAGCGATAACAACAGGCCTTCCTGCTAGGGGGTTCCATCCCAGGCAGATTGAAGGATTGAGACAATATCCGTCGCCCTCCTAACTTGGTTCGGGCCCTGTCTACCTGGGATGAAACCCACCTGATCCCTATGAATATATTGTCCAATGAATGAGCTTAGTCTATTGGCTAATATTTTGGTTAATATCTTCAAATCATTGTTAATAAGGGAGATGGGTCTGTAATTATCTACAAGGGAAGGGTCCTTATCAGGTTTAGGGATAACTGAAATGAAGGCTGAGTTTGCATGGGTTTCAATGGGTTCACCCCTTCTTTTGGAATTAAAAAATTTGGTGAGATGGGGAGCTAGGATAACTGCAAATGTTTTGTAATAAATGTTTGAGAAGCCATCTGGGCATGGGGCAGAGTTAACTCATAAATTTTTAATTACTTCTAGGGTTTCCTCTGTAGAGAAAGACGCGTCCATCAGATCTACATGACTTTTCTGAAGGCGAGGAAGTTTTAAATTTGCCATAAAATCATCAAATCTGGACTCCCCAATATGATTTCCCTTTTTGTATAAGTTTGTATAAAAATCCTGAAATGATTGTAGAATGCGTTGAGGATTTAAAGAGAATATACTGTCTTGTTGCTTGATCCTGGGTAGGGCAAATGTACGTGTTTTGGGGGAGAGCTTGGAGGCCAAAATTGTATGCATTTTATCTCTATGCTAGTAAAATTTTGCGCCTGTCCAATGCATGGAAACCTCGGCTTTAACCGTTAGGGCCAAGTTTAATGCCACCCTCACGGCATCGAGTTGTGCTGTATTGACCTTAGAAGGGTCTAATTTATGTTGCTTACATAAAGCTTCAAAGTTATTTTCAAGTTCAAGTATGCGACCGGTCTAAACTATGTGGCATGTTCACCAATGCCAGGAGCATGGCGGACAAGATGGGTGAACTAGAGATACTGTTGTACAAGGAGGATTTGGATTTTGTGGGAATTTCAGAGACCTGGTTCAACAGCTCTCATGATTGGCTGGCAAACATTCAAGGGTATACCCTATACCGCAAGGATAGAGAGGGTAAAAAAGGGGGAGGGGTATGCCTATATATCAAGAATAATATACAAGTGAATGTGAGCGATGACATAATTGAGGGAGCTAGGGAGGAGGTGGAATCCTTATGGGTAGAGCTCCAAAGGGATGAAGATAAGGGGAAAATAATACTGGGAGTATGCTATAGGCCCCCTAACCTGAGGGAGGAAGTGGAGACGGATCTCCTATCACAAATTGGATTAGCAGCAAGGATGGGAAGTGTTATCATAATGGGGGATTTTAATTATCCAGACATAGACTGGGCGGAGGGAACCGCGCATTCATTTAAGGCTCGCCAGTTCCTTAATGTCTTGCAGGACAATTTTATGGGTCAGATGGTAGACGCACCAACTAGAAATAAAACATTACTGGATCTAGTGATTACCAACAATACAGACCTGATCACAGATGTGGAAATACGGGGCAATTTAGGTAACAGCGATCACAGGTCAATTAGTTTCAGTATAAATCACACAAATAGGAAACATGAAGGGAACACAAAGACACTGAATTTCAAAAGAGCCAACTTCCCTAAACTACAAACCTTGCTAAAAGGCATAAATTGGGATAAAATATTAGGAACAAAGAATACGGAGGAGAGATGGGTTTGCTTTAAGAGCATATTAAATAAGGGCATTAGCCAATGTATCCCATTGGGTAATAAATTTAAAAGAGCGAACAAAAATCCTGGATGGCTTAACTCCAATGTAAAAATGCATATAAAAGCAAAGGAGAAGGCCTTCAAAAAATACAAGGTTGAGGGATCATCCTCAGCATTCAGACTTTATAAAGAATGCAATAAGAAACTTAAGGGTGCAATTAGGACGGCTAAGATAGAACATGAAAGACACATAGCGGAGGAGAGCAAAAAAAATCCCAAGAAATTCTTTAAGTATGTAAACAGTAAAAAAGGGAGGACAGACCATATTGGCCCCATAAAGAATGAGGAAGGACATCTGGTTACAAAGGATGGGGAGATGGCAAAGGTATTGAATTTATTCTTCTCCTCAGTATTCACGAGTGAATCGGGGGGCTTCAGTAACCAAAACTGCAGTGTTTATCCTCATGACACAACACAGGAAGCACCTACATGGTTAACAGAGGATGGAATTAAAATTAGACTTGAGAAACTTAACATTAATAAATTACCGGGACCAGATGGCTTGCATCCGAGGGTACTTAGGGAACTCAGTCAGGTGATTGCCAGACCGTTGTTCCTAATTTTTACAGACAGTCTGTTGACTGGAATGGTACCAGCTGATTGGAGAAAAGCCAATGTAGCACCAATATTTAAAAAGGGCCCAAAAAACATCCCTGGGAATTACAGACCAGTTAGCCTAACATCAATAGTATGTAAACTCTTGGAGGGGATAATAAGGGACTATATACAAGATTTTAGTAATAAGAATGATATCATTAGCAGTAATCCGCATAGATTCATGAAGAATCGTTCTTGCCAAACTAATCTATCAACCTTCTATGAGGAGGTGAGTTGCCATCTAGATAAAGTAAGGCCTGTAGACATGGTGTATCTGGATTTTGCAAAAGCATTTGACTCAGTTCCCCATTAACGTTTACTGTACAAAATAAGGTGCGTTGGCATGGACCATAGGGTGAGTAAATGGATTAAAAACTGGCTACAAGGGCGTGTTCAGAGGGTGGTGATAAATGGGGAGTACTCAGAATGGTCAGGGGTGGGTAGTGGGGTTCCCCAGGGTTCTGTGCTGGGACCAATCCTATTTAATTTGTTCATAAACGATCTGGAGGATGGGATAAACAGTTCAATCTCTGTATTTGCAGATGAAACTAAGCTAAGCAGGGCAATAACTTCTCCGCAGGATGTGGAAATCTTGCAAAAAGACCTGAACAAATTAATGGGGTGGGCGACTACATGGCAAATGAGGTTCAATGTAGAAAAATGTAAAATAATGCATTTGGGTGGCAAAAATATGAATGCAATCTATACACTGGGGGGAGAACCTCTGGTGGAATCTAGGATGGAAAAGGACCTGGGGGTCCTAGTAGATGATAGGCTCAGCAATGGCATGCGATGCCAAGCTGCTGCTAATAAAGCAAACAGAATATTGGCATGCATTAAAAGGGGGATCAACTCCAGAGATAAAACGATAATTCTCCCGCTCTACAAGACTCTGGTCCGGCCGCACCTGGAGTATGCTGTCCAGTTCTGGGCACCAGTCCTCAGGAGGGATGTACTGGAAATAGAGCGAGTACAAAGAAGGGCAACAAAGCTAATAAAGGGTCTGGAGGATCTTAGTTATGAGGAAAGGTTGCGAGCTCTGAACTTATTCTCTCTGGAGAAGAGACGCTTGAGAGGGGATATGATTTCAATTTACAAATACTGTACTGGTGACCCCACAATAGGGATAAAACTTTTTCGCAGAAGAGAGTTTAATAAGACTCGTGGCCACTCATTACAATTAGAAGAAAAGAGGTTTAACCTTAAACTACGTAGAGGGTTCTTTACTGTAAGAGCGGCAAGGATGTGGAATTCCCTTCCACAGGCGGTGGTCTCAGCGGGGAGCATTGATAGCTTCAAGAAACTATTAGATAAACACCTGAATGACCGCAACATACAGGGATATGTAATGAAATACTGACACATAATCACACACATAGGTTGAACTTGATGGACTTGTGTCTTTTTTCAACCTCACCTACTATGTAACTATATGTAACTATGTAAGTTTGATAAGAGAGGTTTTCTCTTTTTTGAGTTGTGATGTCATTTGGATCAATTTACCCCTGATCGTTGCCTTATGGGCAGCCCAGACTGTTTCTGCCGAGGTTCCTTCTACATCATTTAGTGTAAAGAACTCCTTCAGAGCCTTCTCAATAATAACTTGGATCTGGTCTTTAAGGATGGATTCCTTAAGTCTCCATTGAGGGGGGGTTTATGTTGCAGTTCTCGCATCACAAGAATGACCATCGAGTGATCCGAAAGGGAGGAGTCCTTGATGAAAGATTTCTTAACTAGGGGTATGTGATGAGTTGAAATGAAAATGTGATCTATTCTAGAATAGGATTGGTGGGGATTTGAGAAGTGAGTGTAATCCCTACAGGTCGGGTTGGTTTCTCTCCAGATATCTGCAAGACCTTGATTAAAAATCATTTTAGCAATTTTAGTACTAATCTTTTTAGGGCGCATCATTTGGGTTGAAAGAGGTCTAGATTTATCCAGGGATAAGTCAAATGCTATGTTGGAGTCCCCTCCCAAAATCATTATTCCCTCCAACAGTGGTTCTAGCGTTTTAAACATAAGGTGAAAAAATTGAGCTTGACCTCTGTTAGGGGAATAGTACGAGACCAGGGAGTACATTTGATTATTTAGCATTCCCTTCACCAGGATAAATCTACCATCTGTGTCCTTACAAAACTGAGTAGTCTTAAATTGGCAGGATTTAGCAAACCAAATTTTTACCCCCTTTGTTTTGTCCTGAGCGTTTGCTAGATAGAAGAGGGGATAATGTGCATGCAGGAAGGAAGGGTTATACTGTATTGGAAAATGTGTTTCCTGCAGAAATACGACATCCATTTTTTTTGATCGGTATTCCTGCAGAACCTTCCTTCTTTTAATCGCACAGTTTAGTCCCTGCACGTTGTGGGAAACAATTCTAAGCGGTGACGAGGTTACAGTGTTAGAAGGCGTTACTAGGTGTGAAAATAGATGTATCGTTGTGTTTAACACTTACCCCATGGAGCCTTGATTTGATCAGCCCTGACATAGTAGCGTGGTGAAACCTGGGACCTGGAGCCTCTGGACACAGAAGAATTCTCAGAGTGCTGGCAATCACAAAGAGAAGATTAGTTATAGAAGGAAAAAGAAAGTAAAGAAGAGTAAAAAGAAGGCCAAACAGGGGCCTGTAACGAAGTAAGCAGGAAAGACTCCCTCCTACGTTAGTAGATAACAACATTGAGCAGCCCTCAGAGTATCGCCCAAATACAGAATAGCCATATTTGGGGGGAAGGGAGAGCACGCATGACTGCTGCCCGAGCCACAGTCGACTAAGGACTATGATACTCAAAAAACCTTAATTATATAAAAAATAGACTTTGCATCAGAGTCCAGAAGTGTAAATGAAAAACTGTGTAAGGAACCAGTCCGTCAGGATCTATCACATCATAAAAAAATAACAAATAAGAAATAAAAAATAAAGGAATGAGTAGGGGTATTATTAAAAAACACCAAAAAACGCAAAGCCCCTCATAAAAAACAAGAAAGGGCAGTTGGTAATACTGGGACGGGGGGAAATCCCCAATTGAGAAAAAAAAAAAAAAACTTGGAGGGGAATCGTAGACTGTAGGACTTCATTATGTAAGTGTAGAATCACATAATGATGTGCATCTTCCGTGAAGAAGTCCCTGATCATCCCTAGGCATGATGCCCTGGTTTAGGGGAGTCCGTCTTGCTTCCTGCAATAGGATTAGTTCCTGTGTCCCATTGTGGAGCGGTCTCTACAATATCCAAAAGGATTAAAGAGGTGGTAATAGAAAATGTGGGGAATGGCGGTAACCATCTTGATTACATAGCCCTGCTTCCAACCGAATAGGTGGTATATTGAGGAACTGTTAGAAAGACTCAACCTCTAAAGATCACGTGAGGGTATGTAAGGTTTTTTCCCATCATTAACTTGCCATGAGGGAAAAATAAAGAAAAGAGGATAAACAGCAACGTTGAACATCAGGTGGGCATCTGATCCTTCGCTCGCTTGGTTTTGTTCGCCTTCCATAGTGGAGATAGGGGGCTGGCTGGTGATGATCATTTGGAGGAACTTGCCTGCATGTTAGATGTGTCCATGTCTCCAGACTCCAGGATAATGAATTTTAGGGCCAAAAGGACTTGCTCTCCTTCTGTGAAGGTGGAGAAAGAGTAAGTTTTTCCATTAAAGGTAAACTTAAGGGCAAAAGGAAAGGCCCACCAGTATTTTATTTCTTTCTGGGAGAGAACAAGTAGTAATGGTTTTAATGCTCTGCGTCTTTGGATGGTAATCAGGAAAATGTCCGCAAAGATCTGTATATCTTGACCTTGGAATGAAATGCTAGACTGTTTCCTGGATATCCTCATGATCTCTTCCTTCACACTGTAATGGTGTGGTTTTACTACTATATCCCTGGGGTTCCCGTCTCTCCTGGGGGGACCCAGTGACCTATGTACTCTGTCCAATTCCAGCTTGTGTGGTGGTATTTCAGGGATTAGAAATTGTATGAGGTCCTGTATGGCTTTGGGTGCGTCAGAAACTGATTCCGGGATACCTCTCACCCTAAAATTATCTCTTCTGGAGCGGTTTTCGAGGTCATCAATGCGGTTTAATGCCACTTCCAGTTGGTCCTGTATTACTTGTATATGGTCTGTATTTTGATTAGCCCTGGAGACTGTTATGTCTAGCTTATGTTCTATGGCTTCCATTCTAGAGCCCAGGTTCTGGAAGTCTGCTCTTATATCAGTGGTAATCTTGCTGGCTGTAATGGCAAGCCCTCGGTCAAGCATTTCAGAAAATATAATGAATAACTCCCCTACGTTTAAGGGAATGTCCTGTGTCTGTCCCGAGGCCTGCTCCTGGTTACATAATGGAGCGTTAATGTTCCCTGGGCCTGGAGTGTTGTTCATGGGAGATAGCATATAGTTTTAAAATGTGCGTTCAAGCAGTGAAACTGTTGATGCAGGCGAAGGGGTTGCAATGTTGTGGCTACCCATATTCGTTTGGGGGGTGAAGGATAAAGTGGCTGGGTTAATCACTTGCCTGAGCTCCGAGTGTCCCCCTGCATGTGAGTCTCGTGGCTGAGACTCGGTCGCCATCTTGGAAGCGGCCTGCTTTCCTTCGGCCGTAAAATGTGGCCCCAGGTCGCGGCGGACCGAGCTGCTGGACATCCCGGTGTGCTAGAGCTGTTCCCCGTGCTGTCCCCGTCCAGATCGGGCTTCCTTCGGGGCCGGTTCCTGCGCTAGTTCGACTCGTTGGCTCGGGCAGAGCGGAGCTCCTGGCTTACGCGGCCATATTGGGAGACCCGCGCATGCGCTCTCTCTAACACATGAAATTTAGTTGTTGATCCCGCCAAAATCAAGATTTCTTCACTAGAAACATAAACTTCTTTAAAACAACTGGAATAAAAACCTAAATGATTCTACTGGAAATGGAATTCAGTACAAAACCAGAGATATTTCGCTCGAGACTAAAATCAGCAGAAACAAAAAGGCAGTTGCAGCAATCGAAAATCGGTAAACGGCAAAATGGTGAATGAAACAGACTACAGAAAAATGGCCGACATTAACAAATGACAAGACAAACCAGGATTTCTCCCTACCAAAACTGACTATACAATTGAGACACCAATATTAACACTAATCCCTAGACAAACACTTTAGGCTATGTCAATTAGGGCCTATACTGAAATATAGGCATATTTAACTAAACAATATTGGGTGGCACAGTGGTGTAGTGGTTAGCACCCACGCCCAGCAGCAAAAAGGGCTGCTGACTTGAATCCCAACCACGACACCACCCGCCCGGTCTCTGCATGTTCTCCCTGCGCCTGCGTGGGTTTCCTCCGGGCACTCCGGTTTCCTCCCACACTCCAAAGACATGCTGGCAGGCCAATTGGCCTGTGTCCAAAATTGGCCCTAGTACATGAATGCAAACTGGGGACCCCGGACTGCGGGCTCCCCGAGGGCAGAGACCGACGTGAGCATGCGATGCATGTGTGGAGCCCTGCGCAAACTGATGGCGCTATATGGGTACCTTTAAACATCTCAATGAGACACAATGCACAGGGACAGGGACAACAGCAGACACACACCCACACTCACTCAGGCTGAACTGTATAGACTGGTGTCTCCACCCAACCCCACCAACCATGCAATTATGTAATATATCCAAAACGCCAAAGTTACATAAAATTACATAAAACATGAAATAAAATGTCTTAAACAATACACTCTTCTCGCAAATACAACACAATATTTGAATCAGAGTTAGAAAGTCAACAGAACTCCCCCCATGCTATTACCTAGAAACCTGAGACCCCCCACAGGGTGTAAACAGCTCCTATTGTGATGTCCCAACAATGCATGGGCACCAAGATATGCGACAGGCATTTCAACTTAAAACCAATATTCAATACAGAAAACGCAATAGTTTCCTTGAAAAGTATGTAAACAGTACAAAAATAGAAATCACTTAGAAGAAAATGGTTGCAGCCCAGACCGCATGGCTACACACACACAAAGGAAATTGGAGCAGCTTCCCCTATAGGAAGCCCCACAGGTCCTCAAAATGGCCGCCGATCCACATGGTGACTACAACAAAAGCGAGACCACAACAAAATGGCGCATTTTCCCCGCCAAAAAGTTCACACACAAAGGAATTGAAAATGGCCGACCGTAGCCACATGGCAGACAACAACAAAAGGAAATAGCAGACAAAAAACATTTTCCTGCCAAAACCAAACATTTCTCCCAAAAAAATTACACATTTGAGATACTAAATGAACACTTAGAAAAACATTTAAAAAGTGTTAAAGTTACAAAAAAGCACAACTTAAAACAAAATGGTACATAAGTAATAATTACAATTCATCCATTTCTCGCATGCATTACTAACTTGTTACACAGCATACAGTTACTTACACATACATTCAAGCTTGCAAATACAAATCACACACACACACACACAGGCGCACACACACGCAGGCACACACACATGCAGGCACAAATGCAGGCACACACACACACGCACACACGCAGGCACACACACACGCAGGCACACAAATGCAGGCACACACACAGGCACACACACACACGCAGGCACACACCAGACATACAATCAAACTTTCAGCATTATTTCAAAAGACAAAATGTGTTCTTTCGCAGAGCAGAGGCTCTCCAACACATCGGAAAGAGATGTCCTGAACTGGGATCCGTTCTCCCCCCTTTCTTGCTGACATGGAGGGGGGGGCTCTGTCTGCTCCATGAGGATCTGACTCGCCATCCTGACAGTGAAATTTGGCTATACGTAGAGCACACAGCCAAATCTCCTGTTTCTAATAATAATAACAATTGTGTCTAATGATATAAATGCATCTTACCTTTTCATTGTATGTCTGCCCTCCAGTGTGTGTGTGTGTCATTCCCCACAAACAGACATCAGCTCCTTCTTACATTCTCATCCCAGCAAGACTGCCTGCCGAGCAGTGTCCTGGCTCTTTTTATTCAAAGACAACAAAAGCAATCACAAACAGGAAGCCCTGGCCCCAACAACCAATCGCTTCCTTCACAGGATATGACCTCACAGGATATGACCAAACAAGGATATGAGTTTATACAACAACCAATGACTACCGTTCCTGCTGATGGGAGCTTATCTGCAGGTGTACGTCATGGCACCCCAAATATGTTGATCAGGCATACTGGGGTGACAAGAGCAAACAACCGCTAAACCGATAATGTCTTTGCAGAGCAAACACACCCCCACCAGACGATCGTTCTGTACATTACACACAGGCCCTTTGCTGGTGGGCATGTTCTCTCTCCGAAAACACCTCTCTCCAAACAACAGGGAGTTTTCCACTACCTAACAGGTCTCAACCAGCATCAGTCTGCCCCAGTCAGCTCTTTAGAGTGGGCTGCAAGAGAACAGACATTGGGAGACTCTTATGACAATACATTAATATACATTTTCATAAAATTTTCCACAACAAGTAGACTGTAAGAGAGGGAGATGAAAGTGATCTAAGAATATATTGTCTATTCTGGAATTTGACTGGTGTGTTGTGGAAAAGTGTGAGTAATCCTTCTCCTTGGGATGGAGCAGGTGCCAAAATCTATTAATTGAAGGTCTAGGAGCCTCTTTTTGACAAATTTCAGGCGTTTAAATGAAATATTAGAGCAGCCCTGGGAGATGTTTATTGTTGGGTCTAGAGGCATGTTAATGTCTCCTGCTAGGATAGTAAGACCCTTGGCAAAATGTGATAGTTTAGTTAACGTTTGTGACACTGGGTGTTGCCTATGAAGCCCCTAAGGAAGAGAAAGCGACCATGATCATCCGTTAACATATCAGATAAACGAAAGGATACACTTCCGCTAAACCCAAGGGCCACTCCCTTAGCTTTGTTGGTGTCTGATAAGCTGTAGTACCACTATGGAAAGTGGGGTGAGGTCAATTTAACAGGTGTTGTGTGGGATAAATGCGTTTCTTGAAGAAAGGCAATGGAGCATGCGGCTTGCTTTAGTTCACGCAATACTTGGTGCCGTTTTGCAGAGACATTAAGACCCCTAACATTGTATGATGTAATTAAAGTTAACGTAGCAATTGTTATAGCAAAGTGGGATCCTTTAGCTTACACTTCCATGCATGCCAACAGGGGGGGAGGGTATGAGGATAAATGAGGATAGATTGGAAAGAGAAAAGAAGAAAAATTAAAAGAGACAAGAATGAACATATACAGAGTACATACTCATGAATTAAAAGAACCTGTGGGAAACACATGTATAACATGCAGAAATCTGCAGTGGTCCCAGTGGGGAGAGAGAGAACGAGCAGCCATCCAGATCTCTGAACAGAGATTGAATAAAGCACCTTTAAGGCCGCTCGCATTTGCTAACCGCAAAAAGAGAGGGGGGCAGGGTTACACTGTAGGGGAAGGTGAGCGAGAGCAGTGCACCCTGACAGCACACAGCCTGTCAATAATAAAGAACGTATAACTATAAAGTAAATGAATAGCTCCAGTAAAATAAGAAGGTTGTGTAAACAAGAACATCCTAAACAATATGAATCCTGCAAGGCAGCATATGTTTAAACCAAACTGGAACAGCAACAGGAAAACAAAACAGTATTCAATCCAATGACAGGTCAGCTTCAACTAAGTATAGACAGGTAAAAGTGGAAAAAACTTAGCCGCAACCTGACTTTATCAAAGCAAACAATAAAAGATTGGGTATATACATTGGTAGAGTGGGCCTGGATGAAAAAATGCACGACTCAACCATGCTTTTGTGCAGAGCCTGGGAGTGAAGTACGCTTTTTCTTTGAAGGAGTTTTTCACCATAGTGGATCCACTGGGTTTGGGAATTTGGGGATTGGGTCCTGCCAGCCTGGGAGCTCCATGGGCAGGAAATTGAGATCCTGTAAAAAGGCTGAGAGTTCTTCCGGGAACCTTAGTGTACAGGAGCTGCCATTTTTTGTGGCAATCAGGCAGGCAGGGAAGCCCCACCTGTACGTGATCCCATCCAAACGCAGGTGTTCAAGGAGCGGCTTCAGGGCTCTACGGCGGTCCAAAGTTTCCTTGGAGAGGTCTGGGAATATGGTGATGACCGCCCCGTCAAAGTCTATGTTAGGCGTGCTCTGCATTTTTGCCATGATGACGTTTTTATCCTCCAAGTAGTGCAAGCGACATGCAGTATGACGTCCCGGGGCTGGTCTGAGTTAGCATTGCGGGGTCGTAGAGCTCGATGCACGCGGTCAAAGCGCAGCGGATCAGTGACAGGGTTGCCCAGGATAGTATTAAAAATGCCTCGTATTGATGGTTCAAGTTCATTATCTCTGGTTGCCTCAGGGAGTCCTCTGACACATAAATTATTTCTACGATTACCGTTCTCGAGATCTTCGAGTTTATATAGAGAGGCACGATGGGAAAATGCTAGCTGAGTAACAGTTTCCTGCAATTCCTTTATGGATAGTGCATGTGAGTATTGCCGTTGTTCCGTTTCCTCCACTCTGACCAGGATGTGTGACATATCAGCTCTCACAGCAGTTATTTCTTTCTTAATGGATTTTTCCAAGCTGTGGAACATACCTGCGAGTTCTTTTTTAAGTCCGATCAGCTTTGTCATTTCGGACCCAGCAGGGGACCTGGGGTCATCCATAAGATCCGAACAGTATGAGGAGGCTGGAGAGCTCTCCCTCACAGAAGCAGCGTGGGAGGAGGGAGAGGCGATCGGTCTCGAGGTTCTAGCCTTGTCACCTCGTGCGTTAGCTAAATATTGCTGGATGGAGCCTGCGGAGACTGGATGAGATAACGACCTCTTACCTGATCGTTTACCAGGTTCAGAGCGGGGTTTAGGCATCTTGGTGGGCATAACTGGAGCTGTACGGCCGATAGCTGGACGGGGCACACTTCGCTCACATCTGCTCAGTACCATGCATATTCCATATCACTGTTGTTAATCATAAAGATTCTTATGCAGTTATAAAGAAGACCATTATAGCAACTGTAAGAGAGAGCTAGGAGACTCAGCTTGCACAAAGCCTAGAGGAACAGGAGCTGTGTGATCACTGTAGGAGAGCAGATTGATAGGGGAAGTACTTGGAGCACCAAGATGGCCACCGACCTCCAGGAATAGGCCGGAGCCGCGGACTCTCCTGACGGCGGTAGCCGGCCGGGTGAGCACCATTCCGTACAGGCCCAGAGCGTCTCTGTAAGGCACAGAATTCGGGGCCCCGGTGGTATGTTAGTGTACAAACACTGTTAGGGGAGCCGGCTGAGGGAGTAATAGGGAACGCCTCGCTACTCACTGCGTCCATAAAACAGGAGAGGCCAGAATGGCAGGCCGCAGGAAGCCGGAGTTAGAAGAAGGGATCCCCAGATGATTCTCCTCTATTTCTCGAGCCCTCTGTGTCTGCTGGTGGTATCCCGGCCAAGGAGCCAAGACAGAGTTCACTTGTGTCCTCCGATCTGAAGAACGCCCGGAGTGAAGAGCAGCGGGCTCCGGGCGTTCAGTAGGCCCCAATATGGAGGCGGGTGCCCAAGGCACGGGTCTGGCTGCAGGCCCAGAACAAAGAAATGTAGCCAAATTCAGCAGAGACCCCATGGGAGCTGCAGCAGAGGGGGTCCAGTGGCTCCTGTTGGAAGGATGGAGCTTCGCCGGGGTGAGAAGGGACAGGGATGGCTATAGATCCTTGTTGTCTGAGCGGAGCACAGCTTCCACGCGTCCTCCCTGTTGCTCGTCCGGACACGCCCCCCTTGCATGTTGCTTCTGAACCGTGTTGCTTCAGTGTTGCTAATGCAGTGCAAGCATGTGTGTGTGCCTGATGAAAGGTACAATAGGAGAAAAGCAAGGAAGAGGAGCACTAATCAACTTAACACAAACAGGCTGGGCCCTGGCCACTGGCACCCAGCCTGTATGTAATAGTAAAAAAACTCTGACAGTGCAAACTCTATGGTAATGCTCCTGTACTGGTGATGTCACCTCTTGCCTACTGACATGTTTAGATTGGATACCGCCAATCTTTCTCAAGGAAGGCTGGTCAGAGGACACTGTTCTCTTTATTTACTTTTCTCTTCCATTCCATCCACTAATTAACCCTTCACTGCCCAAATGGCTGCAGAGGGCAAATAAATCCTCTAGGAAAGCACCATAGAATAATGAGTTCATGTATTATAATAACATTTGATAAAACTGATAGTGATAAAAGGTGAGGAAATAAAAAAATAAATATTAAAACAAAAATTAGTTTTACCCACCAGGTTCAAGGAAATTGTAAATTGTAAAAAAAAAAAACAGTTTTTTTGCTTGCACATGATTCAGTGTGGGAAGTCAGCAGAGCTTTACCTCATTCACTAAGCTAAGAAAAAATTCCCTTGCAAAGCACAAATTCTCTTGCAAAGTGAACAGCTTATTTGCATTTAGTAGATCAACCCCATTTTTTTAAATTTTAAACACTGTGTTTATAAACACTTTAATAACAATATTGGTATTAATTGATTGGCTCAAATGTGCATTTAGTTAACCTTTAGTTATAAAGAGTTTGAGTTCTTTACCAAGCAACTGTGGACTAAAATGTTTAATAATAGAAATTACATTTAAGGGGGTGACATACAATAGTATCTGATGGAAAATATTATAAATGAAAGCAAGCGTCTCTCATGAAAAGCATATGTACTTTACCAAATCTACTTTGCTTTTTTTAAGGAGTCAAGCAGACACTTACTAGTTGTATTTATAAATGCAAAAAATAAGGGGCGGAGCTAGCCGGTAGGGATGAGCCGAACAAGCGGCAGGTTCGCAGCAGAACATGCGAACAGGCAAAAAATGTGTTCAAACATCGTTAAAGTCTATGGGACATGAACATGAAAAATCAAAAGTGCCAATTTTAAAGGCTTATATGCAAGTTGTCATAAAAAGTGTTTGGGGACCTGGGTCCTGCCCCAGGGGACATGTATCAATGCAAAAAAAAGTTTTTAAAAAATGCTGTTTTTTCGGGAGCAATGATTTTAATAATGCTTAAAGTGAAACAATAAATATGAAATATTCTTTAAATTTCGTACCTGGGGGTGTCTATAGTATGCCTGTAAAGTGGCACGCGTTTACAACAGTCCCTGCACAAAATGACATTTCTAAAGGAAAAAAAGTAATTTAAAAGTACTCGCAGCTTTAATGAATTGTCGGTCCCGGCAATACACATAAAAGTCATTAAAAAAAAACGGCATGGGATTCCCCCACAGTCCATTACCAGGCCCATCACGTCTGGTATGGATATTAAGGGGAACTCCGCACCAGAATTTAAAAAAATTGCGTGGGAGTCCCCCCAAAAATCCATACCAGACCCTTATCCGAGCATGCAACCTGACAGGCCGCAGGAAAAGAGGGGGGCGAGAGAGCGCCTCCCCTCCTGAACCGTACCAGGCGACATGCCCTTAACATGGGGAGGGTGCTTTGGGGAAGCCCCCCAAAGCACCTTGTCCCCATGTTGATGTTGACAAGGGCCTCATCCCCACAACCCTTGACCAGTGGTTGTGGGGGTCTGCGGAGGGGGCTTATTGGAATCTGGAAGCCCCCTTTAACAAGGGGACCCCCAGATCCCGGCCTCCCCCCTGTGTGAAATTGTAACGGGGTACAGATGTACCCCTACCATTTCACAAAAAAGTGTGAAAATGGTAAAAATGACATGACACGGCTTGGGGACAAGTCCTTTATTAAAAAATAAAGAAACTGTCTTCTTCTTCTTCATAATGTAACTGGGTGGCCCCGCCCCCCTCTGACGCTACGGGGAAGCCATACAGATGTCCCCGGTGACCCGGCGATGTCACTGTGTGGCCCCGCCCTCAATTTTAAAAGAGCTGTCACCTGAGAGGCTGGTCATTACAGCGGGTGCCTCCCATGGAGGCGGGTCGGTCGCGTTTTTTTTCTTTTTTGGTCCGTCGGTGGAGCAAGAGAAAAAGATGACTTTGTGGGACAGTTTTATTTTTTAAAAAAGGACTTGTCCCCAAGCCATGTCATGTAATTTTTACAATTTTCACACTTTTTTGTGAAATGGTAGGGGTACATTTGTACCCCGTTACCATTTCATACAGGGGGGCGGGATCTGGGGGTCCCCTTGTTAAAGGGGGCTTCCAGATTCTGTTAATCCCCCCGCCCGCAGACCCCCACAACCACTAGGCAAGGGTTGTGGGAATGAGGCCCTTGTCCCAATCAACATGGGGACAAGGTGCTTTGGGGGGCTACCCCAAAGCACACTCCTCATGTTGAGGGCATGTGGCTTGGTACGGTTCAGGAGGGGGGGCGCTCTCTCGTCCCCCCTCTTTTCCTGCAGCCTGCCAGGTTGCGTGCTCAGATAATGGATTTTTGGGTGGGACCCCCACACCATTTTTTTTTTATTTTGGCGCAGGTTTCCCCTTAAAATCCATAGCAGACCTGAAGTGTCTGCTATTGATTTTGAGGGGGACCCCCACGCCATTTTTTTTATTTTGGCACGGGGTTCCCCTTAATATCCATACCAGACCTCAAGGGCCTGGTATGGAATTTGGGGGGACCCCCACGCAATTTTTTTTTAAAATTTTGCTTGGGGTTCCCCTTAATATTCATACCAGATCCAAAGGGCCTAGTAATGGACTGTGGGGGAATCCCATGCCATTTTTTTCAATGACTTTTATGTTTATTGCCGGGACCGACAATTCATTATAGCCGCAAGTACTTTTAAATTACTTTTTTTCCTTTAGAAATGTCATTTTGTGCAGGGACTGTTGTAAACACGGGAAACATGCGCCACTTTACAGGCATACTATAGACACCCCCCAGGTATGAAATTTAAAGGAATATTTCACTTTTATTGTTTCACTTTAAGCATTAATATAATCACTGCTCCCGAAAAAACAGCCATTTTTTTGCATTGATACATGTCTCCTGGGGCAGGGCCCAGGTCCCTAAACACTTTTTATGACAATGCCATGCATATAAGCCTTTAAAATTAGCACTTATGATTTCTCCCATAGACTTTTAAAGGGTGTTCCGCGGCTTTTGAATTTGCCGCAAACACCCCAAATTGTTCGCTATTCAGCGAACACCCGATGTTCAAGTCGAACTTGCATTCAACTCAAACATCGGGCTCATCCCTACTAGCCGGAGACCGGGATGGATGCCTGCTAGAGGAGCACCGGCACCAGCGGGTATTCAGCGGCTAAAAACAGCCCATCCGAGCCACGAAACGGTGGATAAACAAGGCGTTCCAGCCCTAGAACATCCCAGTAATACTTACCAAAATGCCCAGGCTCAGCAAAGAGGGGAATCATCCCCAGAAGGAGTTCTTCACTCTCGGGCCCAGGCAAAATGGTGCCGGTGCCACATCCACGCCGGCATCTAGCTCACGTTCCCAGCCAGCACAGCAGGGGAAAATGACCAAAAGGAGCAGTCCTCCTAAATTCCCCAACTTCTCGCCACCTACACCCTCATCAGGGAGCCCTGGGCAGGCTAGATCAAGGATTGATGCAGCGGATACAGAGGTGAGCCCTTTCCATGACTCAGGGGATGACTCCAGGGATGACACCAGGGAACTACCAGACTCCATAGATATGTTTCCCACTAACAACCAGCCAGTATTAGACACAGTTCTAAAATAGATGCTAGTCTCCCTGAGAAGCTCCCTGCACTCAGATATGGTCTCCTGTGTGCAAAAGTTTAGCATGGATCTGAAAACTGTATCTGACAGAGTGACACATGTGGAAAACAAAATGGGGCAATATGCTGTCACAATCAATGACTTGGTTGATGCAAATGAGAGCAGAGATGACGAAATTGAATCGATAAAAGCTAAAGTGGCAGACATGGAAGACAGAAATAGGAGGAATAATGTTAAAATAAGGGGAATCCCAGAATCTGTCCAACAGTATGACCTTCACAGTTATGTCTCCCAGCTTTTGAATGCAATCCTGCCTGACATGTCTCTATTGGATTTTGCCATAGACAGGATACACCGTCTCCCTAAGCCCTCCTATCTATCCGACAATGTCCCAAGAGATGTCATAATGAGACTGCACTTTTATCACACCAAGGAGAGGCTAATGGCATCGTCCAGACAAAAAGACCAATTTCCTGCACCATACGCCACCTTGCAATTTTATGCAGATTTGTCACAGTACACATTACAGAAACGCAGAAATCTGAATACAATAACGAAAGCCCTCAGGAATCACAAACTGAGCTACAAGTAGGGATTCTTGACAAAACTGATTGTCACCAGAGAGGGAGTGGATTATGTGATGGAGTCCATGGCGAAAGGTTTGGCCCTCCTCAACTCCTGGGGGATAGTTCCAGAAATGCAACCACAACCCTGCCAATCAGGCAGTCGCCCTGATTTTGATCAGGAATGGCACACAGTAAATCACAAAAGCGCCCGCACTCACAACTAGATCGGATATGGGCACACCCAAACACACTTACTGTCAGAGAACTATCACAAATGCTTGTTCCCGTGTGCCAGTCAGACGTTCGGCAGGAATGAGTGACCCCCTGGGCCAGGCACGCACGTTAGTGCACTCTTACGAACGAGTGCACGTCAGCACGGGCACGTTGCACGTCAACGAATCACAGCCCAAGGCGCCCTATTTAAAGAATCAGCATACTAGTGTCAGTGCTGGATTGTCTCAGCTAGTTCCTGTATCCTTGCTGCGGTTTTGATTGAACCTTGATCCTGAACCCTTGGCTTTCCTGACTACTCTTTCGGATTATCCCTGCATCTCTGCCTGCCTCTGCTTCTTGTACCGAACCCGGCTTGAACTTCTGACTTCTGACTGGCTCCGTCTTCCGATCTTGTACTTCTCTGCCAGCTTGTTGCCAACCACTGCCAGCCCCTGACTATGAACCTGCCTACCGATTGTGTACCTTCCTGCCAGCACGTTGCCGACTCCTGCCTGTCCCCGACCCTGCAAGTATTCCTGTTGGAATTTTCCTGAACCAATCCAGGATCGGCATCCCACCAGCTCCACTAAGGCTCCGGTGTCCTTGATCCTGCCAGCAGGCACCCACGCCCTTCCGCTGCCCTAGCAGACCTGTCTCAACCTCCAGGGGTGCTAGGACCGGAACTGTGCAAGAGGCCACCCTCATCATTTCGGACTCCGCTGTAAGGTACGTGACACTTACCCATTAGCTGGTGAAAATGCCTATTGAATCCGCATTACCTTTCCAGCTCAAACTTTCACTACCCCTTTTTTTATATGAGTGGCTATGAGCCACACATAAACTTGTTTTTTTCTTGTTTAGCTGACAGCCTCAGTTATTATATGTTATTGTTTGAATAGAAGTGACTTGTTTTTCTCACCAGTCAGGAGTGAACACATCTCTCTACAGAACCTCTGGAACTCCATACGGGAAACTCCAGGAACTATTCAGCATCATCAGATGAAAAAATCTTCCCAAAACTGGATCCCTCTACTACTAAACGTAAGTGGAATTTAACACCACATAACACTCAGCACCATTCTAAATTTAGATGGCGGTGAACTTCATGTCCATCAATGCTAAAGGCCTTAACCACCTGGCCAAAAGGAGATCCTTATGGAAAGAAGCACTATCCCAAAAGTGCGACATTCTGTGTGTCCAGGAAATGCACTTTAAAAATCAATCTCCTCCCAAGTGCTCGCATCCTAAATTTCCTCACCTATACCAAGCCAATGCGGCCTCAAAGAAAAAAAAGGAGTGATGATAGCGATAAAAGACTCAATTGCCTTCAAATTACACAAGATCAATGTAGACCCACAAGGTTGGTTAATTTTGGTGTGCGACAAACTCCACCACATACACAGTGATGAATATCTATGCACCTGTATCACTTGGTCGGATCATGCCTCAGTTACATTAACAGTAGGAGATAATAATAATGACAACCCTACTTTTCCAGGATGATCAGACCAAGTCTAGGAATAATGATCAACTACATGAATTTTTTTAAATCAATTGCCAATCAGTATCATATCCATTTGTTGTATGGAACGCCCACAAGGCATTTGCAAGAGGGGTTTTAATGCAGCAAGGGGCGAGAAACCAGAGGATCAGGCAGTAGCATATAAAAAAAAAACTGATATCTACCATAGCAGCACTTGAAAAACAAAATATGGCCCTTCCATCCACACAACAGCCCAATTGACACAGCTACGTAATGACCTGAGACTGCTTTTTTTGAAAGACTTTGAAAAAGCCTCCAGAAGACTTAAATTATCATACTCTACAAGTGGAAATAAAGCGGGGAAACTACTGGCTAGGGATGGTCCCGATGTGCGAGTCGAACGTAAGTTCGACTTGCACATCGGGTGTTTGCCGAATAGTGAACAATTTGGGGTGTTCGCGGCAAAACTCTATGGGAGAAATCAAAAATGCTAATTTTAAAGACTTATATGCATGGTATTGTCATAAAAAGTGTTTGGGGACCTTGGTCCTGCCCCAGGGGACATGCATCAATGCAAAAAAAAGTTTTAAAAAACGGCCGTTTTTCAGGAGCAGCGATTTTAATAATGCTTAAAGTGAAACAATAAAAGTGTAATATTCCTTTTTATTTTTTTCGTTTTATTATTATTTATTAATATTCCGTTTTATTTTTTATTTTTTTAATAAAGGACTTGTCCCAAGGTGTGTAATGTGTTTTTTTTACTATTTTCACACATTTTTTTGTGAAATGGTAGGGGTACATCTGTACCCCGTCACCATTTCACACAGGGGGGGTGGGGTCCCCTTGTTAAAGGGAGCTTCCAGATTCCGATAAGCACCCGACCTGCAGACCCCCACAACCACCAGGCAAGGGTTGTGGGGATGAGGCCCTTCTCCTCATCAACATGGGGACAAGGTGTTTTGGGGGGCTACCCCAAAGCACCCTCCCAATGTTGAGGGCATGTGGCCTGGTACGGTTCACGAGGGGGGGGCACTCTCTCGTCCCCCCTCTTTTCCTGCAGCCAGCCAGGTTGCATGCTCAGATAGGGATCTGGTATGGACCCCCACGCCATTTTTTTTTAAATTTTGGTGCGGGGTTCCCCTTAAAATTCATACCAGACCTGAAGGGCCTGGTATGGAATTTGGGGGACCCCCACACAATTTTTTTTTTAAATTTTGGTTTGGGTTCCCCTATGGGGGAGACCCATGCTGTTTTTATCAATGACCTTTTGTGTGTATTGCCGGGACTCGGAACCGACAATTCAATATAGCCGCGAGAACTTTTAAATGACTTTTTTTCCCTTTAGAAATTTCATTGTGCTCTCGGACTGTTGTAAACATGGGAAAAATGCGCCACTTTACAGGCATACTATAGACACCCCCCCAGGTACAAAATTTAAAGGAATATTACTCTTTTATTATTTCACTTTAAGCGGCCATTTTTAAAACTTTTTTTGCATTGATACATGTCCCCTGGGGCAGGACCCGGGTCCCCAAACATTTTTGACAATAGACAATAAAGACAATACCATGCATATCAGCCTTTAAAATTAGCACTTTTGATTCATGTTCGTGTCCTATAGACTTTAGAGGTGTTCGTGTGTTCGAACAAATTATTTGCCTATTTGCATGTTCTGGTTGCGAACCAAACCAGGGGGGTGTTTGGCCCATCCCTACTACTGGCCAATAAACTAAGGGGACATAGGTACAAGACACAAATCCCATACATACTACAACCCAATACACAAATCAAACATATCACTCACAAGCCATAGCGGACGCTTTTAGCCAATATTATGGTTTGTTGTATAACCTCAAAAATGACTCCTCCATAACACAACCGTCACCTACCCTCATTGATGCTTTCTTACAAAACATTGACCTTCCTACACTCTCTCCTGATGAACTCAATGACCTAAACTCTCCCATCTCAGAGACAGAAATGAGACAGATTATACACAACCTACCGCATAACAAATCTCCAGGCCCAGATGGCTTCATGGGAGAATACTTTAAAACATTCCAAGACGTTCTTATTCCACACTTGGTTGGAGTTTTCAACTCGGCTGCTGCCTCGTCCTCATTCCCCCCAGAGATGCTTAAGGCCATAATTGTGGCTTTGCCAAAACCAGGCAAAGAACCTGATACTCCCCAGAACTTCAGGCCTATCTCATTACTTAATAATGATATAAAAATATATGCAAAACTGTTGGCCACTAGCCTGGTAGATATTCTGCCATCATTGATAGATAGGGACCAGTCTGGATTCACCAAAGGGCATCAGACGTCGGATGCTACCCGGTGCCTGATCAACGTGATACATATGGCCAACAAGTATAAAACGCCTTCTCTGCTGCTTGCGCTGGATGCAGAGAAGGTGTTTGATAGAATACACTGGCAAGTCCTCTCACAGGTACTGGGCAAGTTCGGCTTTATAGGCTCCATATATTCAGCCATAATGGCATTGTACACCCAACCATCGGCACAAGTGTACATATCAGGGGCACTATCTACTTCGTTTGACATAACTAACGTAACAAGACAAGGTTGCCCTCTATCACCATTAATTTTTAATTTATTAATGGAACCTTTAGCTTTCTTCCTACGCTCTCACCCCGACATCACAGGTATAACAGTGGGGAAAAAACACCACATCCTTAGTCTATTCGCCGATGATATCCTCCTGATGCTTTCAAATGCAGACACCTCTCTCCTTGCAGTGCATCAAGCACTACAAACATTCAATGCAGTATCATACTACAAGGTGAATGAGACTAAATCACACATACTAAATTTAGGCATCCCCGACATGATTGAACGCAAACTCAAGCAATCATTCCTGTACACATGGCAAAAAGAAGGTATCAAGTACTTGGGCATCACCTTCACCCCCAAATTGGAAGACCTAATGCAGGCTAACTACTCGCCTTTCCTAGACACTAGGAACCAATTTATATAAACTAGCTCTATCCGAACTGTCGTGGCTAGGCAGATTAGCAGCTTTCAAAATGCAGATATTACCCCAATTATTATATATTTTCAGAACCCTTCCAATCCCAATACCCAACTCCTATTTCAACTCCTTACAATCTGTACTAAATAAATATATTTGGAGAGGGGGGAGGGCCATATGTGCATTTAGCAAGCTTATCAAACATAGAAAAGCGGGTGAGGTAGGACATGTGCATATACAGGACTATTATTTTTCTTCCATACTAGCCCAATTAAAATATTGGCTCTTACCGCATTCCACTCCTTTGGAAGGAACTGGAGCTAGCCCAAATTCCACAGGGGAACCTCCAAGACTTCTTAATGACAGCTCCTTTCAATATGTCACTCAACACTAAATTAGCACCTCCCATCTTATCAATAGGAGCATGGATTCACCTTAGGAAAGGTCAAAAAGAGATCAGCATGCTATCTCCTTTGAAGCTTCCCCTCACAGCCATGAATCTTTTAATACCAGATATCGACACTAAAGCATGGGTAGACAAAGGCATTGATTACCTTGAAGATATAATGGATGGTACACAACTCAAACCATTTAAAACCTTACAACATGAACACCAACTACCTTCTACGGCACAATATAAACATATGCAGATAGACCATCTACTAAAAAAGAATCCACAGATTCTCACATTTTTTACTGGTTAAAATAGCATGTTACTACCAAAGCACTACAACATCAACTAAAGGTATATCGGCCATTTATTCCAGTTTACAAAACAAAAATATGTGTGAAAAAAAACCCAATCAATTAAGGCTTGGGAATGGGAGATAGGCGCAGAATATTTGGTCCAACATTGGGAGAAAACCTTTAGTCTCATTTATTCCTCAACTAACAGCACAAATCTATGGGAAATGCAACAAATAAATAACACTTAGATGGTACCTCACACCATACCGAATTTCCAAGATTTACCCAGAGGCTTCCCCACAGTGCTGGAGAATGTGTGGTGATACTGGTACTCTGTTACACGTCTTGTGGTCGTGCCCTCGGCTCCACGTACTATGGTCACAGGTGGAAAGAATAATATCAATTATAACAGGCACCCAACGAATCTTAACACCAGATATGGCAATCCTATCACTAAACCTGCATGATAAACCACTACCCTACAGGACCGTAGTTTCACACATTATACTAGCTACGCATCTTACCATTCTTAGACATTGGAAAACATTAGAGGCACCCAACATCACGGAAGTAATAAAATACAATCCACACACATGGCACATATGAGGTACTACACTCCTCAATGACAGGGAAGCATGAGAGGATATCAAAAGATTGGAGTCCGTGGTTGGATTGGTACTCCAGAGGAGCATTGCATTAACAAGGGCTCCATGGAGCCTCATTTCTCTATGAGTAATTCCACTAATTTAAGGTAAACAAACCATTTTTTGCTTTGTTTTTTTATGCTTGCGATCCTGACTGGTTTGAGAAGTTTAATTTAGTTAATTTAAAGCTGTTAATTCTTACTAAGGTTACAACACCAAGGTCTCAAGAACTATGTTTGAAATTCCATAAAGGGAGGCATAAAACAACTATCAGAGGGCAACCTCCATGACCAATTAGAGAGATGGCATGGAGGGGAGCCTAGAGTGAAGGCATTGAATAGGTGTCTAATCATTCTCCCATGAGGTAGCGAACTAGGTTATCCAGTGTCTTGTAACAAGGCTACATTCTTATAGAGGTTTATGCAATTTTTGTAATGCATTTGTTATTGTGAATCTGTTAATAAATGTTACTTGTGAAAATTAAGTAAAAACAATTGAAATATAAATGCAAAACATATGAATTACTTATTTTACTTACTTACAACATATCATGTTGACCAAGGGAGTTATCCTATAGTTTGTAGGGATCAGGAAGGTGTCAGAAACCATGAAATCAGGCCGAGACAGAAGTACAGTTAAATCACACTTGTTTAATAATAAAAGTAAAAGAACAAACAGTCAAAAGATAGCCAAAGTTCAGTAACAGTAACGGATAGTCAGCCAAGCCAGAAGTCAGGGATCAATGTAGTGGAACAGCAAGCAGGATCTGGAGCCAGAAGGGATGTCAGCAAAGTAAGTCTTGAACAGGATCGCAGGAGAGTTTCTGTGATGTGACCAAGGCGAAGGCAGAGCTCCTCTGGACTGGACGGCTTAAATATGCAGGACTGACGAGCAGGATATCATCAACAGCTGAGTAACTGTGGAGAGATAGGAGCTGGCAATTAGCCAACAGCTGAGCAGCCAGCTCAGAGAAGGAAGGGCTGAGCGCAGCCCTGACAGAAGGAACTTTTCCCTTGTTTGGAGCAACTGAAATTACATGGTGTAAAAAAAAAGTATATATTATAAACCTTTGTAGAATGTGTTAACTTTAACATAAATACATTTTTTGACTGAGATAACCAGTGGCGACCTGTCTATTAGGGGGCCCCCCTCTCTCCAGCCCCCCCCCCCCATATGACTAATGGATAGATTTCTGCATAGCATTAATCTATTCATGGTTGCCGCTGCCATCCCCTATTCAGGCATCCGGCCCCTTTCCGGACGCTGGGCGCCTGAATTACAGTGATGGGGGTGTATTTTTGAAGCACCTGATTAGAGCCATAGGCTCTAATCGGCTTCAAAAAGGTGGACTCGTGGCGCAGATGTTGTAACAATGATCCTTAATCCAGCCAGCCAATCAGAAGCAGGTCTGAGACCCATTTTCTGATTGGCTGAAAAGAGAAGACTCTGGATTTACCTCCTGTGGAGAGCAGGGGAAGGACAGAGGAAACGCAAGCCAGAGCCAGGAGCGAGTGTTCTGTCCACCAGATGTGTATGCGTTAACTATTTGTACCTGTGTTGTTAAGTAAATTACACATTTTGCATGTAAATTTAAGACACTCATATGTGGTGTGCAGGCTCCATCTAGCATTCCTTTTTGGTATTGCTGCAGTCCTGTTTATTTTTTTAATGTATGTGTAATTAGGGAAGTTGTCAGCAAGCAGGGAATTCTGGGTAGAATCTTAACGGGAAGTGAACCAGCCACCATTCTTTTCAACACATTGTAGGAAGCAAGACATGTCTTTCTCGATCTATCGCCATCACCCCTTAGAGAACTTAAAAAGTATGTTTTTACTATCACATCTTGTATTGTACATCGTTGTTTCTGCAATGTATGCTGTATTGTATGCAATATTATACTTATAGAAGTAAATTTCTGTTATTTGCAGTTTCACCTGGCTTGTTCTAATAAAACTGAGATCAAAGAAATATGGTATCTAAAGTTATTGGGATAAGAATGTTTAGCTAGCTGTCCCAGAGACAGAGCAGTGAAATTTTTAAGCTGACCTCTGTAGGGAAGATAAGACGACTTTGGAAGTTTGTATAGCCCGGGGCTACGCAGTACCCATACAGTCAGAGTCAGAAGCCTTAAAGATACAGGCCTGCGGCAGGCAAAGCAAGCAGCCACGCTACACAGAGACACGCTCTGTCAAGCAGCATCAACACTAGAATGGTCTCTATACAGCAAGACAGCTTCTTCCCCGCAGCCATGTCTCACAGTGGGACATCTTCTTACAAAGCACGTTCACGAGCAAGCTCATCTAAGTCATCTGTCGCAAATGCAACAGCTATGGCCCGTTCAAGTGCCGAAGCAGCAAAAGCCAGGGCCGCATTTGCAGACCAAGAGTTGCAGATGAAAAAAGAAAAGGCCCGCATTGATGCAGAAAAGGTGAGATGGGAGCAAGAGAGAGACAAGGAAAGAGTACGCTTGGAGCAAGAAAGAGTGCGCTTGGAGCAAGAAAGAGTACGCATGGAACGAGAGAGAGAGATGGAAAGAATATGCCTGGAAGAAGAGCTAGCCCAGCAGGAAGCATCTCTGAAATTGCAGCAAGCTATCTTAGAAGCTAACATGGAGAAGCTAGCAGTAAAAAAAGAAGCTGCCGCCGCCATTGCAGGGGCAGAAGCTTTAGAAGCAGCCGTCTACTATGAACCAAGACTAGGCAGCAGCATACCGGGTCTAGAAGAGGACCAACAAGATTCTTCGCAACGCACGTCAGATTATGTCTACCAGCACTGTGACCCAAGCAGCATCCCACAACAAGAAATTAAACATGATGTCAGCGAGTCACATCAAATAAAGCAGCAACAAGATGACCTGGGACCCCAGTGCTACAAGCAAGAAAAATCTGACAGAGTTCCAGACTTTCCAGTTCCAACCAAACCTTCTACTCCACAAGGTACCCAGCCCTCATACAAGCATCAAAACACCAGTCTTCACTCCAAAAGGTGTATGCAATGAGCCTGTACGAACTGCCTACTTTATGCAAGTTTGAACTCAGCGCTCCTAAAGAAGAGACTTTTACAAAGTATGCCTTTACACCCAATACACCAGCAGCCTGTCCCAATGCCAATCAGGCTACTGTAGACTTTGCCAAGTTTCTGGCCAAAAGAGAGTTAGGACTTATCAAATTCAGTGATCGCCCTCAACACTACAGGGCGTGACGATCCGCTTTCCAGAGTGTCATTCAAGGTCTAGATCTATCCTGCAGGGAACAGATAGAACTCCTCATAAAGTGGCTTGGCAATGATTCTGCTGAACATGCCAAAAGGATCAGAGACATTAATATAAACCACCCTGAGATAGGCCTTACAAACATCTGAAACAGACTGGATAGATGTTATGGCTCGGCAGAGGCTATAGAGAGTACACTGTTTAAAAGGATAGAAGACTTCCCAAAAATACCTAGCAGAGGTTACCAAAGATTTAGAGAATTTAGTGACCTGTGTATGGAGTTACAAGTGGCTAAAGCAGAAGGGGACTTACCTGGCCTTTCTTATCTAGAAGAGAAAAACACAACGTGGGAGCCCCCAAAGCTGCATAACCCAAATGTATACAAAAAAAATAGTAAATTTCCCCAGGGGTTTTTTAGCAGCAGAGAATTTATACAAAAGTAGTTGATATAAAAAACCATTTATTAACAGACAATAATATTTCAAATGAACAATGATAAATCAATATAGGTAGTGCAACACAAAAGCAAACATGGAACATCACTCATAGCAAGGAACACCCTATGTACAAGCATGGTTTGCCAATTGTATTTATGACGTATGTATCCACATGAAAAACCCCAATGCATTTTGACCCTTGCGATTTTTCGGTCTCTTCAGGGGGATTTATATTCTAGGAAAATATCAAAGTATCTAATTAAAGTCATTGGACAATATAAAGACTGTAAGTATAGCATTTCGAATTGAGCAAAGTTATATCTCCATACCCATAGAGGTATAGTTACCAATGGGTGGATGAAGACATGAAGATGTATCGCACAAACCAGCATTGCAGGATTGTAGTTATCCAAAGATCCCATCGCTGCCGCACATCCCCCGCGTCCTCGGGGTGGGCGCATAGTCCACTGAGCTTGCAGGGGGCCACATTTTAGGACCCGGAGAGGAGGATGGGGGGTAAAACACCCCCCCCCCACTTTTTTTATTTAATTGATGGCACTGTATATGCCCTTGGCTCTTCCGACCAACTATATACCTATATACAATATACGAATACTTGAAAATCATTTTACTTTGTTCATCACTTTGCATGCATTGCAGTGTTTTACTTTGTCCATCCTCCCGTTGCGGGTCGCTGTGTTCAGCCCTGCGACATTGGGTGGGTGCCTCTTTTTCGCCCCGCTTCCCAGCACGGTGGGGAGACGCGGATGCCTTCTGCGATTCTCCCCAAATGCGTGTTTCCTGAAAAAAGAAATCCCCCTATGTGTGGGACTTTAACAGACTTGTGAAATAGAAAAATACAAACTTTATTGATATATTTTTAAAAAAAGACGTGCAAGCGTCTATAACAAACAAGATAAAAAAATCATTCCATAATAAATACAACGATCGAAACAAATAGTATATATGAGATGACGAAAAGTAGATGTACTCTCACAAGGGCAGTGTACCCTGATACCCAACGCATTTCCGGTAATCTAGTACCTTCATCAGGGGTTTGAGAGTTGTAGATATTTTGTGCAAAAATGAATTCTACAAATATATAAAAAAAGACATGTCAAAGAGAGGACAACATGTTCCAGACATTAATAGAGAGTAAATATTAGGACCAAATCAGTATGAGTATAAAAGGAAAACATGCATGAAGGGAGATCACAATGAACCAATAGTTAAAGCTAATCATGCGCAGTGTGGCAATATGAAAAACATACGTGTTAACAATGGTACATACCAAAAAGGAATGACTCTGTGCTTAGATAGCACCCATGACCCCTGGGATTAAATAACGTGTTTTTTGTAAATGCCAGACCACGGCTAAGTAAAGCTGAATGCATACATTGAGTAGTTGATATCTATAAAAGAATGTACATATTAGGATGATATGATCGCTTCCTCATGTGGTTAGTCCGCAGTGAGAGGAATCACAAGTGGGGAGGAGTGATAATGGAAAAAGTGAAAGTGCCCAAAGGATAGAAGGAAAGGGAATGGTAGCACTGCAAATAGGAAAAAATGTGAGAAGAACAGGGGGTGTGGGAACCACCGGTTCCAAAGGGTGCGACACACATGCGTGTGAGAATCAGAAATAAAAGTGCCAGAAAAAATATATCTGATGCCAAAGGAGTGTATGGCTAGCATGAACTGCATGTGTACTTGAGAATACAGGTGGCATGCTGCAAAGTGCCTTGGAGATGTATAGAGTTATAAAGGCGGCCAAAAGTCATTATTAGGCTGTAAAGAGATAAAGTGCTGGGGAGATGCCCCGATGAAAAAAAAAAAAAAATGAATGAAAACAGCTTCCTTGTTGAAGACAGGAAATTACAGTTGAGATTGCTTCAACAAGGATACACCCCTACGACTCTTAAAAAAGCGTTCAGAAGAGCCAAACAAAAGAATAGACATAATCTACTCTTTAATAAATCAGTTAAAGGATCGGCCAATCTTCAACAAACACAGAATAGGATTATTACAACAGCAAAGAACACAAAGCCATTCGAAGAATTATACAAAAACATTGGCATTTCCTTCAGATTGACCCCACACTAAACCAATTCATAACCAAGGACCCCTTAATCACCTTTAAATGCACCAAATCCCTCAGGGCCAGATTGGTGACTAGTAGGGATGAGCTTCGTGTTTGAGTCGAACCCATGTTCGACTCGAACATCGTCTGTTCGCCCGTTCGCCGAATTGCGAACGATATGGGCCGTTCGCGCCAAATTCGTGTGGCGCGTCACGGCCCATAATTCACTGCGGCATCGCAGTGCATTGCTGGCCGATGATTGGCCAAGCATGCACTATGACCCGCATGCTTGGCCAATCACAGCGCCGTCTGAACAGAGAGCCGTAATTGGCCAAAGCCAAGGAGGCTTTGGCCAATTATGGCTCAGGGGATTTAGTACACGCCCCACACTATATAAGGCCACCTGCACGGCGGCCCTGTGTAGTGTGTGTTCCGGCGTTCATTGAGAGAGAGAGAGAGAGACAGACAGTGACATTTGATTTGAGTTAGATAGATTAGGCAGAACAGTCAGTCAGTTTAGCTGCACTTACAGTGTATTGTGTATATATATGCATCCCAGGTGTTGCATATATATATATATACACTGTATTCAGTTTAGCTAGATCCGTTCCTGTTATCTTCCTACTGACAGGCAGGCTTGTCTTGTTACAGCATTTACAGCTACCTGAAGAAAATTGCTGGTGTTCTTTTGATCCTATTAATACCACAGTCAGGCAGCTAGACTATTTACAGTTAGTGCAGTGCGTCCTGCTCACAGTGTTCAGCTAAAACTACAAGTTGGTGTAGTGAGACCTCTGCACAGTGTTCATCTCAAGCTACAAGTTAGTGCAGTGCGTCCTGCTCAGTGTTTAGCTAAAACTATAAGTTAGTGCTGTGCGTCCTGCTCACAGTGTTCATCTAAAGCTACAAGTTAGTGCAATGCGTCCTGCTCACAGTGTTCAGCTAAAACTACAAGTTAGTGCTGTGCGTCCTGCTCTCGGTGTTCAGCTAAAAATACAAGTTAGTGCTGTGCGTCCTGCTCACAGTGTTCAGCTAAACCTACAAGTTGGTGCAGTGCGTCCTGCTCACAGTGTTCAGCTAAAACTACAAGTTAGTGCTGTGCGTCCTGCTCACAGTGTTCAGCTAAAACTACAAGTTAGTGTAGTGAGACCTCTGCACAGTGTTCATCTCAAGCTACAAGTTAGTGCAGTGCGTCCTGCTCACAGTGTTTAGCTAAAACTATAAGTTAGTGCTGTGCGTCCTGCTCACAGTGTTCAGCTAAAACTACAAGTTGGTGTAGTGAGACCTCTGCACAGTGTTCATCTAAAGCTACAAGTTAGTGCAGTGCGTTCTGCTCACAGTGTTCAGCTAAAACTACAAGTTAGTGCTGTGCGTCCTGCTCACAGTGTTCAGCTAAAACTACAAGTTGGTGTAGTGAGACCTCTGCACAGTGTTCATCTCAAGCTACAAGTTAGTGCAGTGCGTCCTGCTCACAGTGTTTAGCTACAACTATAAGTTAGTGCTGTGCGTCCTGCTCACAGTGTTCAGCTAAAACTACAAGTTAGTGCTGTGCATCCTGCTCACAGTGTTCAGCTAAACCTACAAGTTGGTGTAGTGAGACCTCTGCACAGTGTTCATCTAAAGCTACAAGTTAGTGCAGTGCGTCCTGCTCACAGTGTTCTGCTAAAACTACAAGTTGGTGTAGTGAGACCTCTGCACAGTGTTCATCTCAAGCTACAAGTTAGTGCAGTGTGTCCTGCTCACAGTGTTTAGCTAAAACTATAAGTTAGTGCTGTGCGTCCTGCTCACAGTGTTCAGCTAAAACTACAAGTTGGTGTAGTGAGACCTCTGCACAGTGTTCATCTCAAGCTACAAGTTAGTGCAGTGCGTCCTGTTCACAGAGTTTAGCTAAAACTATAAGTTAGTGCTGTGCGTCCTGCTCACAGCGTTCAGCTAAAACTACAAGTTGGTGTAGTGAGACCTCTGCACAGTGTTCATCTCAAGCTACAAGTTAGTGCAGTGCGTCCTGCTCACAGTGTTTAGCTAAAACTATAAGTTAGTGCTGTGCGTCCTGCTCACAGTGTTCAGCTAAAACTACAAGTTGGTGTAGTGAGACCTCTGCACAGTGTTCATCTCAAGCTACAAGCTAGTGCAGTGTGTCCTGCTCACAGTGTTTAGCTAAAACTATAAGTTAGTGCTGTGCGTCCTGCTCACAGTGTTCAGCTAAATCTACAAGTTGGTGTAGTGAGACCTCTGCACAGTGTTCATCTAAAGCTACAAGTTAGTGCAGTGCATCCTGCTCACAGTGTTCAGCTAAAACTACAAGTTAGTGCTGTGTGTCCTGCTCACAGTGTTCATCTCAAGCTACAGGTTAGTGCAGTGCGTCCTGCTCACAGTGTTCAGCTAAACCTGCAAGTTGGTGTAGTGAGACCTCTGCACAGTGTTCATCTAAAGCTACAAGTTAGTGCAGTGCGTCCTGCTCACAGTGTTCAGCTAAAGCTACAAGTTAGGGTAGTGCGTCCTGCTCACAGTGTTCAGTTAAAACTACAAGTTAGTGTGGTGCGTCTACCTCACAGTGTTCAGCTAAACCTACAAGTTTTTTTTTTTGCGAGCTCTGAACAGTGTTCACCTAAAGCTACCTATAGAAGGTTGGTGGTGTTTTCCTTATCCTATTACAACTGCAGGCAGCTAAAAAAGCTACAAGTTAGTTTTTTGCGAGCTCTGCACAGTGTTCAGCTAAAGCTACCTGTAGACGGTTGGTGGTGTTCTCATACTACAGGCAGGCAGTTGATTTTGCTAGCTGCAGTATCAGTACATATATATATATATATATATATATATATATATATATATATATATATATATATATATATATATATATATATATATATATATATATATATATATATATATATATATATCCCAGCTTAGTGCAGTTACAGGCCATTAGTATGTCTGGAAGGCCAAGAAGGAGAGGCAGACAGTCACAAGCCAATAAGAGAGGGCAAGCAGGCTCTGTGTCTAGTGCTGGTCGTGGAGACGGTGCATCCTCATTAGCACGTGGCCGTGGGACATGCTTGGCCTTTTTTTTGGCAGCTGGCTGTGTTGAGCCGCAACATGCGGAAGACTTGGTCGAGTGGATGACCAAGCCGTCCTCATCCTCCTCATCCTCTCTCACCCATGCCCAGGGTACTTTGTCTGGCAAAGCAGCGGCCTCTTCCCTCGGCTCAATGTCATCAGTGACTCCTTCCCTAGCCCCACCATGTCCTCCTGAGGAGTCCCTCGAACTGTTTGACCACAGTGTTGGGTACATGCTCCAGGAGGATGCCCAGCGTTTGGAAGGCTCTGATGATGATACTGAGCTCGATGAAGGCAGTAACATGAGCACGGACAGAGGGGGTGCCCAAGAAGGACAGCAATCTGGCAGTCATGCTCCCCCTGCTGCAGCATACTGCCAGGTTTGCTCCAGTGATGAGGAGGGAGGGGATGATGAGGTCACTGACTCAACGTGGGTGCCTGATAGGAGATAGGAGGAGGAGGAGGAGGAGGAGGAGGAGGAGGCGGCACATCACCAACGAGGCAGGATGCCCCCCAGGTGCCATCCTAAGGGCAGCACATTGACTGCATCACACCGCAAAGCTCCACATGTGCAGGGCGCTGCAGTCTCTGCGCGTTATTCAAAAAGTTCTTTGGTGTGGGCCTTTTTTGAGACGAGTGCATCAGATCGCACCGCTGCTATTTGCAACATATGTCTCAAGCGTATCTCGCATGGCCAAAACATCTCCCGCTTGGGTACCACATGCTTGACCAGACATATGTTGACCTGCCATGCAGTTCGTTGGCAAGCGTATCTAAAAGACCCACATCAAAGAACAAAGAGGACCTCTCCTTGCTCCTCATCAGCTGAGATTTCCAAACCCACTAGACCTTTAGTCCTCTCTGAGACCTGCACTGAGAGGAATAAAGGTGTAGAATTAGGTGTGACACAGCCAAGTACTTGTGGGCAATCTGCTTTTGGTACACCGACGTCAGATTGTACCGGGCAAATTTCCCTGCCCCAGCTGCTGCACCGCCGAAAGAAGTTTGCTCCCAGCCATCCACATGCCCAGCGGTTGAATGCTAGCTTGGCAAAATTGCTAGCACTTCAACTGCTGCCTTTTCAGTTGGTAGACTCTGCCCCCTTCCTTGAGTTTGTGGAATGTGCGGTTCCTCAGTGGCAGGTACCCAAACGCCACTTTTTCTCATGGAAGGCGATTCTGGCTCTCTACCGGCATGTGGAAGGCAATGTCCATGCCTCACTGGACAGGGCGATCAGCGGTAAGGTGCATATTACCGCTGACTCATGGTCCAGCAGGCATGGACAGGGACGTTACCTAAGTTTCACGGCGCATTGGGTGACTCTGCTGGCAGCTGGGAAGGATGAAGGACAAGGTGCAGTAGTGTTGGAGGTTGTTCCGCCACCACGCCTCCAAAATGCTAATGATTGTGACACACCTCTCTCCTCCACCCCCTCCTCTTCTTCTTCCTCCATGGCCTCTTCCTGTGCTTTGTCCTCGGAACCAGCGGTGATCCGTAGCCATTCAAGGGGCTACGCAAGTATGCAGGCCAACAGATGCCATGCGGTGCTTGAGCTGGTGTGCTTGGGGGACAGGAGCCACACTGGGGCAGAGGTTCTGTCAGCTCTGCAGGGGCAGGTTCAGAGGTGGTTGACGCCACGCCAACTTAAGGCAGGAATGGTGGTTTGCGACAATGGCACCAACCTCCTCTCTGCCCTCCGACAGGGACAAATGACCCATGTGCCCTGTTTGGCTCACGTCCTTAACTTGGTGGTGCAGCGGTTCTTGGGCAGGTACCCGGGCTTACAGGTTGTCCTGAGGCAGGCCAGGAAAGTCTGTGTGCATTTCCACCAGTCATATAATGCCAGTGCTCGGCTGACGTACCTCCAAAAGGAGTTTAACCTGCCCAAGAACCGCCTAATCTGTTACATGCCCACCAGGTGGAACTCAACGTTGGCCATTCTGCAACGGCTGCACACGCAGCAGAGGGCCATCAATGAGTACCTGTGCGACTATGGCACCAGGACAGGGTCAGGGGAGCTTGTTTTTTTTTCCCCACGCCAGTGGGCCATGATCAGGGATGCATGCACTGTCCTGTCACCATTTGAGGAGGCCACGAGGATGGTGAGCAGTGACAGTGCATGCATCAGTGACACTGTCCCCCTTGTCCACCTGTTGGAGCACACGCTGCATGGAATAATGGACAGGGCACTTGAGGCAGAACAGAGGCAGGAAGAGGAGGACTTCCTTAGCTCTCAAGGCCCCCTTTATCCAGACAGTGTTCCTGCGTGCCCGCTGATCACACAGGAAGAGGAGGAGGAGGAGGAAGATTGTGTCAGTATGGAGGTGGAGCCTGGCACTCAGCATCAGCAGCAGTCTTTAAGGGATCAGTCCCAAGAAACACATGGACTTGTACGTGGCTGGGAGGAGGTGGCTGCGGACCATGTTGTCCTTAGTGACCCGGAGGACTCCGGACCGAATGCCTCAGCAAACCTACGCTGCATGGCCTCCCTAATCCTGCAAAGCCTGCGTAAGGATCCTCGTATTCGTGGTATCAAGGAGAAGGACCAATACTGGCTGGCAACCCTCCTTGATCCACATTACAAGGGTAAGGTTGTGGACCTTATCTTGCCATCACAGAGGGAGCAGAGGATGAAACATCTTCGGGAGGCCTTGCAGAAAGGTCTGTGCAACGCGTTCCCAGAGACTCCTGTTTCTGGACAACGTGTTGCTAAGGGCTTCGGTTAGTCAAAGAAGGAGCGGTGGAGAAGGTGGCCGTCTGACCGATGCGTTCAGACAATTTTTTGGTCCGCAGCCCCAAGGTATGATCGGTTCAAGCAACCATCGCCAGCGTCTGTTTTACATGGTGCAGGAATACCTGGGGGCAAGATCAGACTTGGACACCTTTCCCACTGAAAATCCTCTGGGTTACTGGGTCTTGAGGATGGATCACTGGCCAGAGCTTGCACAGTATGCAATTGAGCTACTGGCCTGTCCTGCATCCAGCGTTCTTTCGGAACGCATATTCAGTGCTGCTGGAGGCGTGGTAACCGATCACAGGGTGCGTCTGTCCACCAACTCGGTCAATCGACTGACCTTCATAAAAATGAATCAGTCTTGGATCACCACCAGCTACCAAGCACCTGATGCTGATGTAACTGAATAATTTTTTTTGAAATCTCAGATCCCTTCAAAGACTGCCTATGCTGATGCTGAGTGACTATCCCTGAGTAGGGATGAGCCGAACACCCCCCTGTTTGGTTCGCACCAGAACATGCGAACAGGAAAAAAGTTTGTTCGAATACGCGAACACCATTAAAGTCTATGGGACACGAACATGAATAATCAAAAGTGCTAATTTTAAAGGCTAATATGCAAGTTATTGTCATAAAAAGTGTTTGGGGACCTGGGTCCTGCCCCAGGGGACATGGATCAATGCAAAAAATTTTTTTAAAAACGGAGCAGTGATTTTAATAATGCTTAAAGTCAAACAATAAAAGTGTAATATCCCTTTAAATTTCGTACCTGGGGGGTGTCTATAGTATGCCTGTAAAGGGGCGCATGTTTCCTGTGTTTAGAACAGTCTGACAGCAAAATGACATTTTGAAGGAAAAAAGCCATTTAAAACTACCCGCGGCTATTGCATTGCCGACAATACACATAGAAGTTCATTGATAAAAACGGCATGGGAATTCCCCAAAGGGGAACCCCGAACCAAAATTAAAAAAAAAAATGACGTGGGAGTCCCCCTAAATTCCATACCAGGCCCTTCAGGTCTGGTATGGATATTAAGGGGAACCCCGGCCAAAATTTTAAAAAAAATGACGTGGGGTTCCCCCTAAATTCCATACCAGACCCTTCAGGTCTGGTATGGATTTTAAGGGGAACCCCGCGCCAAAAAAAAAAAAAAAAACGGCGTGGGGTCCCCCAAAAAATCCATACCAGACCCTTATCCGAGCACGCAACCTGGCAGGCCGCAGGAAAAGAGGGGGGGACGAGAGTGTGCCCCCCCTCCTGAACCATACCAGGCCACATGCCCTCAACATTGGGAGGGTGCTTTGGGGTAGCCCCCCAAAACACCTTGTCCCCATGTTGATGAGGACAAGAGCCTCATCTCCACAACCCTGGCCGGTGGTTGTGGGGGTCTGCGGGCGGGGGGCTTATCGGAATCTGGAAGCCCCCTTTAACAAGGGGACCCCCAGATCCCGGCCCCCCCTGTGTGAAATGGTAAGGGGGTACAAAAGTACCCCTACCATTTCACTAAAAAACTGTCAAAAATGTTAAAAATGACAAGAGACAATTTTTGTCAATTCCTTTATTTAAATACTTCTTCTTTCTTCTATCTTCCTTGTTCTTCTGGTTCTTCTGGTTCTTCCTCCGGCGTTCTCGTCCAGCATCTCCTCCGCGGCGTCTTCTATCTTCTTCTCCTCAGGCCGCTCCGCACCCATGGCATGGGGGGAGGCTCCCGCTCTTCTCTTCATCTTCTTCATCTTCTCTTCTTCTCTTCTTCTCTTCTTCACTTCTTCATTTTCTTCTCTGGGCCGCTCCGCACCCATGCTGGCATGGAGGGAGGCTCCCGCTGTGTGACGGCGCTCCTCGTCTGACAGTTCTTAAAGAGAGAAGAAAATGAAGAAGAGAAGAAGAGAAGAAGAGAAGAAAAGAAGAAGAGAAGAAGAGAAGAAGATGAAGAAGATGAAGAGAAGAGCGGGAGCCTCCCCCCATGCCATGGGTGCGGAGCGGCCCGAGGAGAAGAAGATAGATGGTAGGGGTACTTTTGTACCCCCTTACCATTTCACACAGGGGGGGGCGGGATCTGGGGGTCCCCTTGTTAAAGGGGGCTTCCAGATTCCGATAAGCCCCCCGCCCGCAGACCCTCACAACCACCGGCCAGGGTTGTGGGGATGAGGCCCTTGTCCTCATCAACATGGGGACAAGGTGTTTTGGGGGGCTACCCCAAAGCACCCTTCCAATGTTGAAGGCATGTGGCCTGAAGGGTCTGGTATGAAATTTAGGGGGAACCCCACGTCATTTTTTTTTTTAAATTTTGGCCGGGGTTCCCCTTAATATCCATATCAGACCTGAAGGGCCTGGTATGGAATTTAGGGGGACTCCTACGTCATTTTTTTTTTAAATTTTGGTTCGGGGTTCCCCTTTGGGGAATTCCCATGCCGTTTTTATCAATGAACTTCTATGTGTATTGTCGGCAATGCAATAGCCGCGGTAGTTTTAAATGAGTTTTTTCCTTAAAAATGTCATTTTGCTGTCAGACTGTTCTAAACACAGGAAACATGCGCCCCTTTACAGGCATACTATAGACACCCCCCAGGTACGAAATTTAAAGGGATATTACACTTTTATTGCTTGACTTTAAGCATTATTAAAATCACTGCTCCTGAAAAAACGGCCGTTTTTAAAAAAATTTTTTGCATTGATCCATGTCCCCTGGGGCAGGACCCAGGTCCCCAAACACTTTTTATGACAATAACTTGCATATTAGCCTTTAAAATTAGCACTTTTGATTTCTCCCATAGACTTTTAAAGGGTGTTCCGCGGCATTCGAATTTGCCGCGAACACCCCAAATTGTTCGCTGTTCGGCGAACTTGCGAACAGCCAATGTTCGAGTCGAACATGAGTTCGACTCGAACTCGAAGCTCATCCCTATCCCTGAGTAATTATCCTCCTCCTCCTCAATCATCACGCTGATAGCTTGTAAGAACATTTTTGGTTCTGGGCGCCACCACCAGTGCCTAAGGCCCAATTTTTCTGCCCCTGTTTAACAGGGGCGTGTAATTACAATTTTTGATGCAATACTTTGCAGCAGGGTTCGTTCCTGCGTTCCAACTAGAGTGTCTGTGAGGGGTTGCAGTGTTGTGGCACCAGCACCAGTGCCTAAGGCCCAATTTTTCTACCCCTATTTAACAGGGGCGTGTAATTACAATTTTTGATGCAATACTTTGCAGCAGGGCTCGTTCCTGCGTTCCAACTAGAGTGTCTGTGAGGGGTTGCAGTGTTGTGGCACCAGCACCACCACCACCACCACCAAAGGCCCAATTTTTCTGCCCCTGTTCAACAGGGGCATGTAATTACAATTCTTGATCTAATATTTCACAGCAGGGCCCATTACTGCACCCACCAATAGCGAGTGAGGACTTACAGTTTTGTGGCACCAGCACCACCACCACCACCACCAAAGGCCCAGTTTTTCTACCCCTGTTCAACAGGGGCATGTAATTACAATTCTTGATCTAATATTTCACAGTAGGGCCCTATGAAAGCTTACAGTGTTGTGGCCACAACAAAACCTAAGGCCCAAATTTCTGCTGAGTATATAGGGAAGGCCCCTACTTTCAAACATCTAACTTACAAACGACTCCTGCTTGCAAACGGAAGGAGACAACAGGAAGTGAGATGAAATCTACCCCTAGGAAGGGAAATTCTCTCCTGTAAGAGTTAATATGGGAAAAACATTTCTCCTTTCCACTGATGCTTTCCAATCCTTGTTCCACAAAAAAAACAAATTCTGAAAAAGCATTTGTCATTGGGACAAAAAGTGAGGTGAAATCTTCTAAAGAGGAGGAAAGACAGCAAAACAAATGTCACAGGGGTGATAACCCTTCCCTATGTTTTCCAAAAAGCTTAAAAAAGATTTTTTGGCTGGAGCTAAACACGTTAAAAATGTACCCGTTCAAAATGACAAACAGATTCTACTTAACAACAAACCTACAGTCCCTGTCTTGTTTGCACCGCCTGTATACTGCTGTTCAGAGTATATAGGGCCTGGTGGCCCCACACCTTTCCTTATTTTAATTTGGGTGCGGGGTTCCCCTTAATATCCATACAAGATTTAAAGGGCCTGGTAATGGACTGGGGGGTACCCATGGTGTTTGTCTCACTGATTTTCATCCATATTGCCAGGACCGGACATTACATTAAACCCGCAAGCAGTTTTAAATGAGATTTTTTTCCTTTAAAAATGACATTTGGTGCAGGGACTGTTCTAAACACGCGCCACTTTACAGGCATACTATAGACACCCCCCAGGTGCATCATTAAAATCACTGCTCCCGAAAAAAACGGCCCTTTTTAAAAGTTTTTTTTGCATTGATACATGTCCCCTGGGGTAGGACCCGGGTCCCCAAACCCTTTGTAGGACAATACCATGCAAATTGGCCTTTAAAATGAGCACTTTTGATTTCGAACGTTCGAGTCCCATAGACGTCAATGGGGTTCTAACGTTCGTGCGAACATTCAGTCCGTTCACAGGTTCTGGTGCGAACCGAACCGGGGGGTGTTCGGATCATCCCTAGTGACTAGTGAATACACAGGGGAATTTAGAGGTGATCCCTGCAAACGATGGGGCACCTTTACCTGTGGGGGGTGCTCTAAATGTCAATTCATCAACATCAAGAAAAATGTCATCTTACCAAATGGAAAAAAATATAGGCCTTACCATTTTGCAAACTGTGATATGTGTGGGGTGGTATACCTACTTACATGCTCATGTGGTTGCTTTTACGTAGGTAAAACTAAATTAGAACTGAGTACAAGAATGGGCAGGCATATAAAAAGCATGCGTACGTGCAATCCTGACCTACCCCTGGGCAGACATGTCCGTGATATACACCAGGGCATATTTCCAAAAATTCACTTCCTGGTATTAGATCGGGTACACCCCAACAATAGAGGGGGTGACTGGGACAAAGTCCTACTTCAAAAAGAAACCAGATGGATCATGGCCTTACAAGCCACCCTACCACCCGGCCTGAACGATCACATGAGTTTTTGTCCATTTCTGGAGGGATTCTCTTCGGGCATATGGGAGGGTTTGGGGTAACGACTTTGTCATTAGTGTAGAGGAGGATATATTCTGTCCTTCTCCCCTTACACACTCCCTCCCCTACCTCCCCCTCCCTCTGTCCCTTGTCCCATTCACTTTCTCTTTGCCTGCCCCCTCCTGAGTTTAAAAGTCCATCTCTCTCTATAAAACGGCTTTACATACCAGGTATATTCTGTCCCATCTACTTGCTAATAAATTTAGTCCATACCGGGACCATTTATATAAGTTAAGTTTTTTCTACATGTGGTAATTTTGAATTTCATATCTGTAACGGTGAATTTTTACATACCCTTTATTACATATGAGGACCATCGGTCATGCACCCCAACAATGAGAGCCCTTTAACTGATCGTCCTACAGTATAATCACAAATCTATGCTAATACGTTGTGATAACCATCATAGTGACTCATTTGAACACTGAGTTTGTATTTTATTCTGTTTAGTTTGTTATGATATATTTGTATCATGTAAAATGACTGTGTGGTCCATCAGCACACGATACCCCTCTCCCCAATAGATGGCGCCAGACCCAATGTTCGGCTCCCCTGATATGCATACAATTAATTAGTTTCACTTTATTTAGACGCTTCCTGGGTGGATTTTTGTCCCACTCTCTCCTCTGTACTGCACAACCACTCTGCTAGCGGGTTCCCTCTCATCTATTGTCCAGCTGCGCTATTGGGATGAGAGTGAGACAGGGCATTGTAACCTGTCTCCCCTTCTCAACCTATCCCTGCTGGTTCACTCCGTCACCTGCACGCTGTGCTCCACAGACGTCTGTCGAGATGGGCGTGGCTGCACGAATGACGGACCATTTGCCAGTACTCCACACACATGACACGTCCATCCCGTCTGCGCAGGCGCCGGCGTCCGGCGCCCGTACAAATATACCTCGGCATTTGCTGTATCCTGCTAGCATCAACAAGGGAAGGCACCCCCCATTGGACCTGTATACCCTAAAGGTAAGTCCTCACTAATCAGCACATTCTGTATTCATTCCTTCATTAGCGGCCACTGTCTTTCATCCTTTACCCCCCTCCCCCCCTGCCACCTCATGGGTTATCTTCATCTCTAATCTTCATTATCTATGTTTGTGCAGGGTCCTTAATAGGAGCCCACTATTATGGGTTTGCCACTGGACATTGATCATTCTGGCATACAGCCGGTATGCAAATGGTTCTTTTTAACGCTCCATTTTCTAGTTGGCTCATCTATTTTGCCTGTTGGTAAATATATCCTTAAGCCGTTTTTTTCATTGGGACATCTCCCCAGCACTTTATCTCTTTACAGCCTAATAATGACTTTTGGCCGCCTTTATCACTCTATACATCTCCAAGGCACTTTGCAGCATGCCACCTGTATTCTCAAGTACACATTCAGTTCATGCTAGCCATCCACTCCTTTGGCATTAGATATAATTTTTTCTGGCACTTTTATTTCTGATTCTCACATGCATATGTGTCGCCCCCTTTGGGACCGGTGGTTCCCACACCCCCTGTTCTTCTCGCATTTTTACCTATTTGCAGTGCTACCATTCCCTTTCCTTCTATCCTTTGGGCACTTTCACTTTTTCCGTTATCACTCCTCCCCACTTGTGGTTCCTCTCACGGCGGACTAACCACATGAGGAAGCGATCATATCATCCTAATATGTACATTCTTTTATAGATATCAACTACTCAATGTATGCATTCAGCTTTACTTAGCCGTGGTCTGGCATTTACAAAAAACACGTTATTTAATCCCAGGGGTCATGGGTGCTATCTAAGCACAGAGTCATTCCTTTTTGGTATGTACCATTGTTAACACGTATGTTTTTCATATTGCCACACTGTGCATGATTAGCTTTAACTATTGGTTCATTGTGATCTCCCTTCATGCATGTTTTCCTTTTATACTCATACTGATTTGGTCCTAATATTTACTCTCTATTCATGTCTGGAACATGTTGTCCTCTTTGACATGTCTCTTTTTATATATTTGTAGAATTCATTTTTGCACAAAATATCTACAACTCTCAGACCCTGATGAAGGTACTAGATTACCGGAAACGCGATGGGTATCAGGGTACACTACCCTTGTGAGAGTACATCTACTTTTCGTCATCTCATATATACTATGTGTTTCGATTGTTGTATTTATTATGGAATGAATTTTTTATCCTGTCTATATATGCACGTCTTTTTTAAAAATATATCAATAAAGTTTATATTTTTCTATTTCATGAGTCTGGTTGCCTGTTAAAGTCCCACACATAGGGGGATTTCCTTTTTTCATGATTTACCTAGATAGGGATGAGACTACTATACTCGATAGTTGCCATGACGGAAGCCCCTTGTTTTGCTCAATGCGTGTTTCCCTACAGTCGAGTCCCCCCCGGGCCACTGTGGGGAGCCCTCTCTGTGCCGGCAGCATCCCGTGATCGCCACCGGACTGTCAATGACGTTGCGCTTTTGCGTCGGAGGCTCATGCTGGGGCCATGCCTTCCGGAACGCTGAGGGGACCACGCGGACAACACCTTTTTGGTGCCGCAGATCCATTGGGAGGGTGGATGGGGAGGGGCCTGACATCTGCAGACAATGGACAATCATGCAGACACTTTAAAACCCCACAGCTCCCAGGAGATCCTGAGGTGTTCCCTGGTAATGCTGTTATATACTAATACAAAACTGATGGAGTGCTTGGTAAGTGCAGCTTTTTCGAATGCTGTTTGACTGGCTAATGTACTTGTGTTATACCCATTTATTTTAATTTTCCAATATCGTGAATTTTTTTTTACCTTACACCATCATCCCTATGTAGTAAAAACCTTAGTCATATCCTCTTACCTTATGTACCGTATATACTATTCAGTGTCACATCACTTTTTTTTACACCTACATCCATCTCACTTTCATCATTTCATCTTGTCACTTCACATATACAATTGTTTACACTTTTAACACTTGTTTTTTAGTTTTTCAGTGTTTTTTTGTTTTTTCATTTTTTCACTTTTACACTTGTTTTGCGCCATCATCAGTCAATCCCACATCATGCACTTTCACTTCACTAATCACATCAATACACCCCATACCCCACCCAAACTTTCTTCACCAATAGCCAACCCTTTTTATAACCAATCCAACTAACGAATAAACTACGCTATGTCATGTATAACTTAATTCATTTTTCTATAACATGAATCCACTAGTTACCAAATAACAACCAGCTTACAGCTGCCAAGCACTTCTATACACTGCTCCAATATTATCTAAACAACTATTTACAAAAAGTCTTTGCATGTCCATCTGCAGGTGTTTTACCCCCCATCCTCCTCTCCGGGTCACAGAACGTGGCCCCCTGCAAGCTCGGTGGACTATGCGCCCACCCGGAGGATGTGGGGGGGGGATGTGCAGCAGCGATGGGATCTTTGGATAACTACAATCCTGCAATGCTGGTTTGTGCGATACATCTTCATGTCTTCATCCACCCATTGGTAACTATACCTCTATGTGTATGGAGATATCATTTTGCTCAATTCGAAATGCTATACTTACAGTCTTTATATTGTCCAATGACTTTAATTAGATACTTTGATATTTTCCTTGAATATAAATCCCCCTGAAGAGACTGAAAAATTGCAAGGGTCGAAATGCATCAGGGTTTTTCATGTGGATACATACGTCATATACAATTGGCAAACCATGCTTGTACATAGGGTGTTCCTTGCTATGAGTGATGTTCCATGTTTGTTTTTGTGTCTCACTACCTATATTGGATTTATCATTGTTCATTTGAAATTATTATTGTCTGTTAATAAATGATTTTTTTATATCAACTACTTTTGTATAAATTCTCTGCTGCTAAAAAACTCCTGGGGAAATTTCCTATTTTTTTTGTATACATTTGGGTTATGCAGCTTTGGGGGCTCCCACATTGTGTTTTTCTCTTCTATATCTACTAATTGGGTGGCTAAACACCCGTTCTTCCCCCTCCAACACATGTGAGCCCCGATACAAGCCAAGGTATATCGCCAATTTCTTGAATATTTGAATATATACAATGCAGGCATTTTCCTCCAGTCACCCTTGAGGTGACAATGAAGGGATGCATACTAAGCGTTAATAGCCTATAAATGAAAGCCACCTGCAGTTGGCTCAAACATGTGGAATCACTGAGCATAGGAGCAAATCCTTTTTCTTGGGGTGCAAAAAGCTATTTTCTCCCCCCCCCCCTTTTTTTATTTAATTGATGGCACTGTATATGCCCTTGGCTCTTCCGACCAACTATATACCTATATACAATATACGAATACTTGAAAATCATTTTATTTTGTTCATCACTTTGCATGCATTGCAGTGTTTTACTTTGTCCATCCTCCCGTTGTGGGTCGCTGTGTTCAGCCCTGCGACATTGGGTGGGTGCATCTTTCCCGCCCCGCTTCCCGGCACGGTGGGGATACGCGGATGCCTTCTGCGATTCTCCCCAATGCATGTTTCCCTACAGTCGAGTCCCCCCCTGGGCCACTGTGGGGAGCCCTCTCCGTGCTGGTAGCGTCCCGTGATCGCCACCGGACTGTCAATGACGCTGCGCTTTTGTGTCGGAGGCGTATAAATTCTCTGCTGCTAAAAAACCCCTGGGGAAATTCCCTATTTTTTTTTTGTTTACCTGGCCTTTCTTATCTTGACTCTGCTAGAGGTATTAACTCCTTAGCACAAAAACTTCCTTATGGGGGTGTGGCCTGACCTCACGGAGAGATGGACGCTTAGAAGAACAGCTCCTGCTACATCAAAGCCTCTCCACTCCAGGGATTCCCCGAGTCCGCACTGATAGCCGCACAACGATGGGGACTGCCTCGCGCACCAGAGCGGTATGAGCAGTATAAGCTAGAGCATACCAGAACTGTTCTGCACACAGAGGCCCAATATGGCGGTGTCCCGCCAGACTACCTCACAGGCATCCACATCGCCACTGCCCGGAGCGTCATCCAGTCTCCCCTCCTCTGACACAGGAGCCATCACAGCACACGCTCAGCAGCACCCAAGCCTCATGGATCTCAGAGCGGTTGCTGCTGACATAAAAGACACCCTGTCAGTGGCTATTGCAGACCTCCGCCTCGACATCCGCGCCATCGCTGACAGAGTGAAAGATGTAGAGCATACCACAGTCCAGCACCACGTGGTCCTCCGCAAAGTCACCCACAAAATAGATTCCCACACCTTACAACTGAGAGACCTCCACAGACATGTGGAGGATTTGAATAGGGGCAGAAGACATAATCTAAGGGTCAGAAGTCTGACTGAATCTGTAGATACAGAACAACTTCCTGCCACCATTACAGCGATGTTTAATAATCTGTTAGACAGACCAGCACACACCAACATTGAAATGGAGCGCATTCATCGTGCACTCAGACCTAAAGGCAGAGAAAACGACCCCCCCAGAGATGTAGTGTGTTGCCTGACAGACTACAAATTAAAAGAAGACATACTTCGCAAAGCCAGAAACCAGAATTCAAATCACACATGGGGGCTCAGAGATTCACATTTACCAAGACCTTTCTGGCATCACTCTACAGAATAGAAGAGATCTTCATGCCAAAAACATAAATTACAGATGGAAATTTCCTTTCAGGCTTTCTGCGATCCGCATCAGGCACCAGATCGCATAATTCCACCAGAGGACACCCCAACGGCACCAGCCCATCCAATTTGCCGTGCTCAAGGAGGGCCAGACGCGACTTTGGACCAAACCACAACCGCTCACCACCGAGTTAAAGTAGTAAATCTACCTACTAAGTGAAGAGCCCGCTTGAGCGCTGGACAGTTCCCTTCTTTCTTGGTTATCACAGGTTATAAAAAGTTTATTTTTTCTTGAATATATATTTTTTTATTGCTTGTCTCTTTCGACTGGGCAGCGTCATTTACCTGCAGACCATGCCTTTTGAGAAAGGACGTTTCGACAAGACTGGTAAGAAACATATTCTCATGCTAATGAGTTAACGTGTTCCACTGCTCCACAGACACTGCATATCTCCTACCATCACATAGAGACATTAGGCCTCTTGAAACGAGACCTATAACCCTACTAGTTGAGAGACTTTGTTATTCTAATGCTCTTACCTAAAACATAGCTCACTGTGATATTGTTCTACGGATGATTGTACGAATGCCTTACAAAAGTGTTAAACTTAAAATTACTATTGAGGAGTACCCAAACCCTTGATTAATCCATAACCAGATTGTATAAGACAGGCTTACAAATATGGGTCGGCTGGAGCCTCCATACTAATGGTAACCCCAATCATTTAATCATAATATATCTCTACATATAGGAGAATCCTTTGGCGCTCGACAGCTCCTTTGAAGCTGACTAACATCACAGAAAAGGTCGCCCACAAGGTGCCTCCCCCAATCTAACACCACTTACCTTACAAGAGATAACTGGTGACAGTGGAGAGGGCTCGAGCCAACTCACCTTCTTACCGACACCTGCACACACCAGACCCCACAAGCAATTGGTTAATACTACGAGATGGAATCATACGAGGCATAGATAACTGAAGACATTTCTTCTAAGTCTGAAAATGACATATCACACCCCTCCCAGGGCCAAATAACACCCTCGACCACACATTCACAAGAGATGCTAGATATTAATACTACCCTAAATCGTCCGATATGATGCATCACCCTTTTATAAACAACTGCAGACATGCCAGACCACTTGATCCCTGTATGTCTTCATTTAAGGGTCAATTATCTGAACCCTCTGGCTACTTTTGTATATAGGTTACGTTTTTGTTATACCATGGCTGACTGCCAGATGAATGCGGAGTCACATTTGTTACATTTTTTTACTTGACGTTAACATGGGGTTACTAATTCTTGTACTACTATGTGTTACACGCATCACCTTGTTTGACCCCCCTAACCCTCCAAATATTATCCATGCATAATGAAACAGCAATCTCCTACACCGGTACAAGGTCCATAATACCTATATGGCAGAAAAGCTATACTAGACCTACCACCCAAGAATGACACCAAGGTATACAACATCTCTAAGACCAGCACTTACCTATACACTCCTATGGACTCCCAAGCATCCACACCCACCCGCAGTCGGCTATGTATGTAGCAGACTACCATAACATTTAGTCACTTCCTCTCCGTGTGGCCTCTCTCAGCCCCCACACAGTAGTCTGGACTGGAGTTTGCCCCCCTTGAACGGGCGATCTCTATCCTTACACTGTACCCTACCGAACTTATTCATACAGGTGAAGGATTGTTTCCCTGACCGGTTCTGTATACGTTCTAGGAGTATTTTCCTCCTAAGTTCTTCCCCCCATACCCCACGCTTACCAACCCCCACCCTTCGCCTCGTTTTACCGCACCTACCTCACTAAAGTACGAGATCTGTGACAGTTGGACATCATTATGCCACCACCCAGAACAGACAACCCCCTCCCCAGGTCAAGCTATACTCATCAAACATAAGGGGACTTAACACCCCTGAAAAAAGATCACAGCTGCTTCTACTACTACAGAGAGCCAAAGCCGATGTGGTCTTTCTCCAAGAAACGCATTTCAGATCAGATAACATTCCTAGACTTTACAATTCCTCCTACCCAACGGTCTACCACGCCACTAATAAGTACTCCAAATCCAAAGGAGTTTCTATCCCAATCTCCAAAAACTGCCCCTTGCAGGTCCAAGACACTCTAATAGACACCAACGCAAGATACATTTTTTTAAAGGGCAAACTGCATAATAAACCTATTACACTGGCCAACCTCTACGCCCCCAACAAACTGCAAGTTTCCTTTTTTCGAGAAACGTTACAAAACCTCGCTACATTCACCAAAGGCATATTGGTTGTTGGAGGCGACCTGGCTCTCAATCCCTCTCTAGACACATCATCGGGCTCTTTCACTATCACCTACTGCGCCTTCCGGGCAATTAAGACACATCTCTCCAACCTAGCTCTACACGACACGTGGCGTACGCTATACCCTAATACCAAGGACTTTACTTTCTATTCCACTCCTCATAATAGATACACAAGATTAGACTACTTTTTTCATGTCCAAATCAGATCTAGATTCACTCCTGACGGCCACAATAGACCCCATGGTATTATCGGATCATCATCCCATTACCGCCACTATCACGTTTCCGCCAACCTCCACGAGACCCAAGCTCTGGCGTCTAGATAGCTCTCTCCTCACCCGACTCACATCAAGAGATTAAACGATTGCTTGTCGTACTATTTCCAAGAGAATGCCTCTCCAGACACTGACCTGCTGACCCTCTGGGCAGCTCATAAGTGTGTAATTAGGGGAGAACTACTGTCATTAGCCGCACAGCAACTAAAAGCCAGGCAAGCAACTATATCTAAACTATCAGACAAAATTCACTCTCTGGAACAGGAACACAAACAATCACTAGCAGACCAATCCCTTCAGGAGTTGCTGGAAGCCAGAGAGGATCTCCTTGAGGAAATAGGGAAATCAACCAGACGTAAATTTGCCCTAACACAAAGACTTTTCTACGAATTTGGAAATAAATCTAGTAAAATGCTCGCCAGGGCACTCCAAACCAAAAAGACGAACTCAATTTACACAATTTAGCCCTCACCCCATATCCTCCGACCAGGCTACTGATTTAGACAAGCCCCTCACGCGAGAAGAACTTACGGAGGCTCTTAAACAAATGAAACCGGGCAAAAGCCCTGGCCCAGACGACCTATCAGTCAGTTACTATAAAACCTTCCTAGAGACTCTCATACCCCAGTTCCTAAACACTTTCAACTCCCTACACACACAACCCGACAAGTGCAGAGACCTCTTGGAGGCCCACATCGTGATGATCCCAAAATCGGGCAAAGACGTCAACATAGTCTCTAATTATAGGCCTATCTCACTCATAAATGTAGATGTAAAACTCTACGCGAAGATACTGGCGAATTGCATACTACCCCTACTCCCTTCCCTGATTTCTTTAGATCAAGTGGGATTTGTCCCTGGTCGTGAGGCTAGGGATAATACCCTGAAGGCAATTAACATTCATCATTGACTCTCATCTTCCAAAACACCAGGATTCCTCCTTTCGCTTGATGCGGAGAAGGCGTTCGACAGAGTGGCCTGGGACTACATGTCAGAAGTATTATGTAAAATAGGGTTTAAAGAGCGTATGCTACAATACATTCTAGCCCTATATTCGTCCCTAACTGCAAAAACCAGGATTAACGGCCACCTGTCGGATGCCTTCTCGGTGTCGAACAGAACCAGACAGGGATGCCCGCTCTCTCCCATCATTTTTATACTCACGATGGAACCTATACTTCGCAAGATTAGGTCCAACCAAGACATCAAAGGGGTGAACATTGCCAACACCCAACACAAAATAGCAGCATACGCCGACGACGTACTCTTATTCCTTACGGACCCCATTACCACACTTCCCAACTTCTTAAAAGGAATTCTCCTTCTTCAGAGATCTTTCCAACTTGCAAATCAACTTTGCCAAATCTAAGGCCCTTAAGGTATCTTTACCTGACTCGTTAGTCAACCTATGCAAACTTAACTTTCCATTTGGATGGGAGACACACTCCATCACATACCTAGGCATTCAGTTACCGTCCAAGCTCACTGACCTTTACCCTAAAAACTTTCTCCCCATTCTGAAAACAATACAGACAGACCTCCAAAAATGGAACAGGAACACTCTATCATGTTATGTGTAAAAAATAGCGCCAACTCCTACAAAGTGAAGCAGCCAACACAACAACCTGACCAGTGTAATGCCCCGTACACACGGTCGGATTTTCCGATGGAAAATGTCTGATCGAAGCGTGTTGTCGGAATTTCCGACCGTGTGTGGGCTCCATCGGACATTTTCCATCGGATTTTCCGACACACAAAGTTGGAGAGCAGGAGATAAAATTTTCCGACAACAAAATCCGATCGCGTCAATTCCGACCGTGTGTGGCCTGTTCCGACGCACAAAGTGCCACGCATGCTCAGAAGAAATTCCAAGACGGAACAGCTCGTTCTGGTAAACTTAGCGTTCGCAATGGATACAGCACTTTCGTCACGCTGCAATGTTAAAAATGGTTTAATACAGCGCAATCTCTTCTTCTTTATAATGTGACAAGAATAAAGTAGTTTTGCTGCTCATATTCACACACACTTCTCACAAACTTATTTTGTTACTATTTATCGTGATTCCCTCAATATATTTTGATTTCTCACATCTGACAACATATTTTTGTATATTTTTTATATTTTTTTTGGCTTTAATGTAGATTCTTTTTTTGTGTTTGTATTTTTTTTAATTTTTTTTTTTTTTGGGGATTTTGATTTGTACTCCCGAAAATGTTTGTGTGTGTTTTTTGTGACAAGTTCCCACAACACCATTGATATGTTGTTCTATTTAATCTGTAGGAGATTGTTTGGTGTTGTTGTCCCTTGTTAATTTTACATTTTATGTTAGAAATGTACCTGAATCGTCACCAACAAACTGTCTTTTTTGGCTGAAAACACACACACAGGAGAGTATAATTTCCAAAAAAAATTTTTTATCAAGGGCTCACAACTAAACAAAGAGGGAGGCAACGCTGGAGAAACTGCAGAAGTGGGTGAAGCCTTGGACGCCCAGAGCAGACATCAACTATTTTTACGCAAAATTGGTGGCCTGAGGAGTCCTTATCTAAGGGAGGGCAGTCTGGTCCAGAAGTCCCAGAGATCATGAACAGCAGCAGATGACATCTGTGTCCCCAGGCTGTGGTCATACGAGAGACCGCAGCTTCTGTCAGACCAGACTGAACCCAGGGCAATCATTCTCTGGTCTTCTTTCCACGCTTCCTTCCATGCTGTGGCTGTGGTGGTGGAGTTGTGGCAGCAGGAGGAGGAGGATGGTCCAACTCAACCACATCGGTCTTGGGTGTTAGTTCGCCACTCACCCACTTACGTAGGACTTTGTACATAAGGTCCTCACAGAGCTTGCGTTGACCCTCCTGCATGCCCTGCAATTTGGTGGCAGCCATTCAGGCAAAGGCCTCTTCAGGAGTTGGTAAGGCTCGTTGGGACGCCAAAGCCTCCTGGATCAGCCTGAACGCTGAATCTTGCACGGGACTCGGAGTGGCCTTCCTGGCTCGTTTATATGGCAGGCGGAGGGGAGGGACCTGAGACTCAGTCAGGCTGCGACTGGTCCCTGGCTTCTCCTGGCTGCCACTTAGCCCCGCCTCCTCCTGGCTGCAACTAATCCCCGCCTCCTCCTGACTGCCACATTCCACAGCCTCCTCCTGGCTGAGGTCTTCCTGTGTATGAAAAAGGGACATAGTTTTAGTTTTTTATTCATCAATCACACACAATTTTCACCTCCTGACTGCTGCAAATTGAATGTTAACAAATATAACAGACTATCCTTCTGAACCCAGCAGTTTTCATTCTTGTCCCAATTTTGGGTGCCCACTACTGTCTATTGATATGTAAAACACTTTCAAGCAGCAATTAGTGATCAATAATAATATCTAGTAAACATAATTTCTTTATTGACCAGAAAAATGTTGAACAATGCTATACCTGACTCCAGCTGGGCTCCTCCACTTCTTCCTGGCTGGAAGGCCCAGGTTGGACATCAGAAGCCTCAGCTGGGGTGGAAGGAAGCGTGGAAGGAAGAATTGAGAGGGATTCCCTGACTTCAGTGTGGTCTGACAGAAATCGCAGTCTCTCGCAGTACCACAGCCTGGGGACATAAACGTCATCTGCTGCAGCTCCGGATCTCTGGGAATCCGTGACCTTCTTGCGCTCCCTGAGATAAGTGCTCCTCAGGCCACCAATTTTGTTTTTTAAATAAGGGATGGTTGCTGTGGGGACCACCGGCTTCACCAACTCCAGCAGTTTCTCCAGCGCTGCCTGCTTCTTCTGTTTGTGATTATAGTGGGGGTGTCTGACCTGCCACAGACAGAGCAGCTCCCTGTATTTGTCAATAAACAGGGGCAGGAAATTGTGGTCGTTGAACTCATCCATTTTCTCTGCAAGACACAACACAAGACAAACCCTAATGTCAGGCCAAACTCCCCTAATCTTGTTACAATATAGGCTTCCATTTCGAAGCAGTATAGGTGCAAGTTTAGATCTTACCTTCGTTATCACGATCGGCGTCTCTGATGCTCCTTCCTCCACTCACAGATCGTACGTAATACGCACGTGTGTTACGCTTTATACACACTGCGCATGCGTATAACTCCGCCCGCCCCTGACGTTCTTTCTAGTCTATTCCCCGCCCCTTTTCGTTCGGCACAGTGGGGGAAGAGCACATGGCAGATAGACAGCAGGTGCGTGCTAATTGTAGCAACGAGGAGGAGGAGGAGGAAAGGCCGGATCCTGACACGTCCCGATCCAGAAGGAGATTTAAGGACTCAAATATGTCCTTTGGGGAGATGTTGGACATCCTGAAGAAGGCCGACTATGATGGAAAGTATGAGCCTTACCCCAACCCCAATGTCCGAAAGGCCAAGATCATGGCGAAAGTGGTCAGGAGTCTGCACCGGAATTTCGGGGTACGACGATCGAAAGATCAGCTCAGGAAGCAGTGGTAGGACCTCAAATTACGAGAACATGAGCAGTACAGAAAGATCCGGAGAGTGCTGCAAAAAAGTAAGTAGTTGTGCTGTGTTCCTATTCTTTATGTTTATTACGTTCGTGCTGCTCCATGTGCTTTTAGGAACTGTTGTACAGTTTAAAATGGCAACTTTCATGTTCATGGGCACATTATTCGTTCGGATCAAACATTTTTCGTTCCAACTATAAAATACCATTGTTTAGCTCATATGCATTTGGCCACCATTTTGACGCCCTATACTTGTCTTCAAAGAATTGGGTTGTGTAGATGGCTTTGTTACTAGAATGAAATACAAACTAGATTCTGTGTAAGGAGAGGACACTCAGCAGCTGTTTACACATCCGGACACTGGAGCACTAGTGTGGGACAAAAGAACACCATTTTTATTAGGGGGGGCACACAGGTGCTCCAGTGTATACTATAGGGGGGGCTACATCTGTGAAGCTTGTAAAAAACAGGTAAAGTATTGCATGTTGACAAAGGACACTAAAAAAGCTACATCTTGGAACTCTGCTAAAATTGACAATTGTACCCCACTTCCAAGCAATGTTTCATCTTTATAGTTCTGCCATCAAATATCTGTGTGCTAAGTATACCATTTTTGTTTTACATAGGGGATAAAAGACTCGGAGGACACCCCTCATCTGAGGAGACCAGAGCCCCCCCCCCCCTGGAAGAAGGGGAAATCCCCCCAACACAATCTGAACAGGAGGAAGAAGACGTGGTGGAACTAGTCACCACAACAGGTGAGTGTCTGCAACCACAGGCTCAGATAAGAGATGGATGGCGGCATTTTTTTTAAACCTAATTTATTTTGGGGTTCCTCTCTTTTTAGGTGATCGTGAGGGTGTGGATCCAGATCCTTTCACATCCGAAAGTGCCCAGATCCTGATCGGGGAGATCATGGGATGTAATTTACAATTGGAAATCATCAAGCAAAACATCAATGATGTTATTCCAAAAAATAAAAACATCATTGATGTTTTGGGGCGAGTTTAAAGCCCCTCCAAATCACTTTCTTCTTTTGTGTGCTACAATGTGCTAAATGTTTTTGTGATTTTTCACAAAGCCAAATTTGGAGGATGCACACAGTGTCAACATGTGCCATCTGCCATCACGGGAGATCAATAGACGCGTTTTGGGGGTGCAACCCCTTCCTCAATAATAAAGTAGCGGTGAGGAAGGGCTTGCTCCCCCAAAACACATCCCTTGATCCCCCGTGATGGCAGCTAGCACATGTTGACATTGGTAAATTGCTGTGCATCTTCCAAATTTGGATTTTCCTGGGGTGACTTTACCCCATCTGAATGCAATATCAAACACAGTTCCTAAATACTCATGTCTGATATTGCCTTCAAATTCGACCAAATGTGACATTTGTAAGTTCAAGATTTGTGTCTTTTCTTGTTGGTTTTACACATTCCTGTTTTATCTAAAATGGACATTTCGATTTTTGATAATGCAACCCCAAAAATTGTTATACAACAAACATGTTGGTTTGTTTGAAAAACCTTTGGTAAATGCACATGTGATTGTGCAGGTATAAAAAAGTTTTTTTCGCAAGAATGTGTGGATTATTGTCTCAACGCTACAACACTTTTGGGGTGATGTCATTGGTGTTTTCAGAGAAAATGGGGTTTATTTACTAAGGGCAAATCCTCTTGGCACTACAGTTTCAGTGCAGTTGCAACTGCACTTGTAGTGAAATGTGTTTTTGCATTTTAGTAAATAACAGCCAACAGTGCTTTGTATAATAAGGTTACACAATCACGACATTTTCTGGACTCAACACATTTCTGTCAGGGTCAGCTAAAACATACACAAGCAGTAAATGTCCACAAAGAATTTCTTTTTTTGTTTTATTATAAAAAGGCTTCACAGATTTGCTGGCAAAATTAATAGCCCCCTTACCCGCAAAGAACTCCAGGTAGCGTAACAGTACATCACGGGCACTCAGGGAGGGTGAGCCAGGACGGCCGCTTTCAAGCGCCGTCAGTGTGGTTTCATGTAGCATTCCGGCCTCAGGCCCAACTGAGCCAGCATAGTTGGCCGAATGTTTCCTTAAAAAGTTATGGAGAATACAGCACGCCAGTATAATATGGTTCAGTTTATACTCCGCCATATGGATGGGTGTCATAAATAGGCGGAACCGGCTGGCTAGGATTCCAAATGTGTTCTCCACCACTCTTCGGGCTCTGGCCAGCTGGTAATTAAAAACCCTCTGTTCCGGGGTGAGGGTCCACATCGGGAATGGCTGCATCAGGTGGTCCCCCAGCGCAAACGCTTCATCAGCAACGAACACAAATGGGAGTCCTTCCACATTGTCCTCTGGAGCTGGCAAGTCCAAGCTGCCATTCTGGAGACGCCTGTAGAACTCCGTCTGGGCGATGACTCCACCATCGGACATCCGGCCATTCCTCCCCACGTTCACATACAGGAAGTCGTAATTAGACGACACCACCACCAACATCACTATACTATTGAACCCCTTGTAATTATAATAGTACGACCCCGAGTTGGGTGGTGGGACGATGTGGACATGTTTCCCATCAATTGACCCTCCGCAGTTAGGAAAGTCCCACCGCTGGGCAAAGTGGGAGGCCACAGTCTGCCATTCCTGTGGCGTGGAAGGAAATTGTTGAGGAAAAAACAATAAACATTACTATTTTTTCACAGAAACATGGCAAGCAGATTAGACACAAACATTATGGGGCAACCTCCAGATAGCATTTAGTAAGGGGAATTTAACAACGCCAAAGTATAAGGTACACCTATCATATTCCTCCACCCCTCTCATGGGCCATTTCTAACATTATAGGGGGGGGGACTCTTGGACAGGTAACCCTCTCCACTTCATTGAGAGATGAATGCCTAAATACAGGGTATTACTTGGAATAGCCCCTCCTTAGTTACACTATTGGCAACCCTCTGGACAGGTAAGAAGTGTCATAATACAAAGATAGAAATACACACTGTACACATTTGAGGACATTTGGACATTCTGCTATTACCTATCAAGATAATAATAGAATACAAAAACTTTAAACAGTACCATTTGAAAGTATACAGGCAGGCCCTTGCACTACATGCTTTGGGTAATTCATCCATAAATCTGACCACAAAAGAGATGGGTATAGTGTATAGGGGTTTGGCAAAGTCAGCAGATAGATGATTGAGGATAGATAGAGAATTGGGATCAGATGACTTAGCAGTTGGGGGAGGGAGGGTTACTAAAAATTATTTGGGGACACCACCAAAAAAAAGCCTCTGCCACTCTGCCTGAATTTAAATCAAAAATAACATTTCCAAACATTTTAGGGGGTGTTTGGGGTAAAGCTACTATGGAGCTGATAAAATACTTTGTTAAGTGACTACATGAGGTGAATATAGGGCCAGGAGAGCATGCTGGGGAGGTTATTGAAGGGCAAATATGTATGAAGGACCTAAAATAATAATTAAAAAAATCCAGCATGCATGAGGACAAAGGGGACATTCACAGCAAATTCCAATCATGGTAATTAGGGAATGAGGAGAGAAATACAATATATTATCAAACATTAAATACAATAAAATGTGATATTAAAGGATAAAAATCTTACCTTCATATACTCCTTCTGCAGGACCTGGATGATGGCAGAACAGGTCTCTGGGATAATGATCCCCAGAGCCAGGGGGGAGATGCCTGTCGAGAACTTGAGGTCCTGCAGGCTTCTCCCTGTCGCCAAGTACCGCAGGGTAGCGACGAGCCTCTGCTCCGGAGTGATGGCTTGTCTCATGCAGGTATCCTGCCTGCTAATATAGGGGTCAGCGAAGCCAACAAATGGTGAAACATGGGGTACGTCATCCTGAGAAAGTTCCTGAAATCATCAGGATTATTCTCACGGATCTCACAGAGCAAAGGCATATGACAGAACTGGTCACGCTGAAGCAACCAATTCTTGGTCCATGAACTCCTCCCAGCCTGTTCATGGACTGGACTTGTGTCAAGGTCAGGACCCCAACACCAAGCCCCCGCACAGCACAAACTCTACGAGGAGTACGCATATGAAACATGGCTAGAAAACGGTCGGCTGCTCAGAACGAAGTAACAGAACGCACTGAAGAACAGCAAGGCCTGTGAAGAGCGACCTGAAAAACAGTAACGAATGAACAAGAATACAATGACTAATTAAAGTCACGCAGAACTTGCTTGCATGCACTGAAGAGCAGATACAAACCCACAAGCACAAACTGAACGTCAGAAAACGATCTGAGGGCGCATGCGCGGCCGGCGATGATGATGGATGCTCATTAGAGTAGCTCCGGACCCGCTCCTTTCATTCCCGGACCCTGCTCCACAACGCTAGCATCAATAGATCCAGGATCCACTGGAAAAGACCCCGGGCACCTCATGCGGAAAATAGGATCCCAGCGACACGGATACCGGCTCAAAATATGGACGGGTCTTGTATAGGCCGCAATCCCCGGCCTCAATTAGCCAGACGGCTACAGCGCTCGCCGCGGAACGAACGGCAGATACAGTGGCCACTGCACCAGATCGCTCTGCACACAGCCCCCTATCCCAGGAGACACCCTCCTCTGCACAGCAACAAAGAAGGGAGACTTCACACAGGAACTATAGAGAAACAGAAGAACATGCTGCAGACCTCCTTGCTGATCATCCTGCATTATTCACAGGTACTTCCATATCTACCCCCCCACTCCCAGACAGCTCAGTCACAGTTACAGTTGCGGTGCTGGACTTAAAGCTACAGTCCCTGCTACAAGACCTGACCTTTACAGTAGCAGTAGGGAAACTGGCCCAGGAATTACGAGGGGAAATCGATCAACTTTGCGATCGAACAGACACCTTAGAATCCAAATTTGACGAACTGGTGAAATACGTACACGTGCTTGAAGAAGATAACGTGACACTCAAACAAAGCATTTTTCAGGTCCAATCACAGCAGGAGGACCTTGAGAACAGGGAGAGACGCCAAAATGTGAGAATCCGTGGAATTCCGGAAACAGTCCCTGACAAAGAAATACGTCCCTATCTCCTAGGACTGTTTGTCACTATGGCTCCACACATTCCGGATATCGATTGGAGGCTAGATAGGGCCCATAGGTCCCTAGCTCCGAAACCACCCCCTGGCACCAACCCGAGAGATGTAATCGCTCGCTTCCACTACTACGAAAGCAAAGAAGCTCTCATGACGGCCACGCGAAATAAACATCGCATTGAATATAAAGGCGCTAAACTCCAAATATTCAGTGACCTATCTCCCATCACTCTCGCCAAAAGACACGACTTACGGCCAGTGACCATGCACCTACAACAACATCAAGTCGCCTACATATGGGGTTTCCCCTTTCGCCTCTCAGCCTCGAGAGATGGCACTCAATATTCGATGCGAGCCTTACACGAATGTGAGGCCTTTGTCCGTAACTTGGGACTGCCGCCCATCCCTGAAGAGGAACTTCCCCCGCCACCATTAAACACGATCCCCGGCCCTCTCCAACCACTTACAGCGATCTGGACCCCGGTTCGTCGGAGACGTCAAAGAAACCTTTCCACTCCTCAACGCCCGGCCTCAGCTAGACTATCTACCTGAACTTATTCCACACAAGGAGAAACAGCTCCTCAACATTTCATTCCTTTTTTTGTTACCATCTTCCTCGGTACCTCGAGGGTTTGATGGCGGCACTATCCTGGTATCCACAGAGAGAGACCTCCCCATTCCAGTCCTTGATGGCCTAGGTTAACGGCAACTGTTCCAGTCTTGGACTTCCATTCCCCGGCCGAGAAGATCCCATATCTCTCTCCGATTTTCTTTTACTCTCCCCCAGAATCTAAAGTTTAAAGCTTGCATACACAATTTTCTTTTCCTTTTGGAAGGAGCGGGTACCACCCCACCCTTGTCGCTGACCGACATGCTCCTCTACAGGTCTATGGCTGCTAGCCAAGACTTCCTGAAGATTTTTACACCTTCAGGCTTACAAAATGTTTTTTTTTTATTATTGTTATTTTTTGGACTTTTTTTTATAGTTCATATTTTTCCTTTCTCTTTTTTTCCTTTTTTCAAACCTAGGCCCTTTTTTGGCCTGAATATATACTTAACATTTTCTGGTTATTTTGTTAATGTATATTTGCTTACTGTCTACATGCTAATTGAGAAATGTGCAAAGATTTTACTGACTAATTTACACTGGTTAAACATGCTGTTACTTATTACTAAGATTTCACTAGCTGTAAATTACTTGTCCTCCTTATGGCTCTGAAGGTCTTCTCATGTAACGTGAAGGGTTTGAACTCCATTCACAAACGCTGGTTGGCCTTGAAGGAATTCAGAGCCTCTGGAGCTGATGTGGTCATGGTTCAGGAGACACACTTCCGAACGGGAGGCTCCTTTAAGTTCGCTTCTAAATTATTTCCCAACAAATTTGTAGCCTTCGACCCATCTGGGAAGGCAGGGGTAGCAATTTTGCTCAAGAACTCATGCCCTATAAGAGTAATTGACTCCAAATTAGACCCCCAGGGACGATTTGTCATCCTGAACTGTGTCCATTTGAAAACAAAACTCAAGTTAGTTAACGTATATGCACCCAATTCTGGACAGATAGGATTTCTCACTAAAGTCCTTGAGGAGGTACAAAACTCCCCTCACCCATTTACGATTGTGGGAGGAGATTTTAACATGTGTATGTCTGCCAACAAAGATAGACTAAATCTCTTCCAAAATACTCCCCCAACTCAAGCCTATAGGTTATCTACCTCTTTCCGCAAATTAATTCGCACCCACAACCTGTTTGACTCTTGGAGAGTGAAACATCCCACTGGTAAACAATTCACTTTTTACTCCCCCCCGCACAAAGGATACTCTCGCCTTGATTATTTCCTACTCTCCGCACCCTTACTATCTCACTTAGTAGCCTCTGAAATTGGCCCAATTACATGGTCTGACCACGCACCCATAACTTTAGACATATCCCTACATGTAGCATCCCCTAAGTCATGTCATTGGAGACTTAATGAATCTCTCCTGAAAAATGAAGACACCAAACAACGACTCCAATCAAAATTGATTGAATACTTCAAGTTTAATGAAGGCTCTGTCTCAGACACTTCCATAATGTGGGAGGCCCACAAGGCCTTCTTCAGGGGTGAGTGCATCTCTGCTGGGTCGCATAGGAAGCGTGATTCGCTCCAACAAAAATCTGAATTATTGACCCAACTGCGGTCAGCCAAGGTGCACTTACTTAAAGCCCCCACAACTGCCCGTTTAAAGGAGGTGATAAATATCCGTAATAAAATTAAGTCCTTAGACATGAATAAAATCTCCAAGGCCATTCTATGGTCGAGGCAAAAATTTTATGAGTATGCTGACAAACCCCACAGAATGTTAGTGAACAAGCTGAAGCCACGTCCAAGCCTCTCTATCCCTGACCATTTAACACAACTGGATGGAACTCCCACCTACTGTCCCCAATCCATGTCTAGGGTTTTTGGAGATTTTTACAACAAATTATATAACTGTTTAAACTCTGACCCACATACCCAATTCACACAAGGGAAATTTGATTCATTTATCTCATCTTTGAAGCTCCCACAAATATCACCTGACCAGTGCTCCTCATTAAATGCTCCCATTACCACTGAAGAATTAACCGAAGTGACTAAATTGCTCCCCTTACATAAATCCCCAGGCCCAGATGGACTCCCCTACTCTTACTACAAAACCTTCCTTCCTATACTATCTCCACATATGCTAAATTTGTATGCCTCCTTACTAAAAGGTACAATACCCCACCCCCAATTTCTTCATGCCCATATCATAGTCATACCAAAACCAGATAAAGACCCTGCTGTCCCTGACAACTATCGTCCTATAGCCCTACTAAATTCCGACTATAAAATTTTCACCAAAATCTTGGCAAACAGACTCCCCAAAATTTTACCATTTTTGATAAATAGAGATCAGGTAGGATTTGTCCCCCTGAGACACGCAGGAGACAACACTAGACGCACCATAGATCTTGTCGATTTACTAACTAGAACTAAAACCCTGGCAGTAGTACTTAGCTTAGATGCACAGAAAGCATTTGACCGCCTTAGTTGGCCTTTCATGTTTGCGATCCTGTCCAAATATGGTTTCTCAGGTCCCTTTATACAGGCCCTTAGATCCCTATACTCCTACCCTACCTCCCAAGTACAACTTGCATCCTACTTATCTCCCACATTCCCCCTCAGCAACGGTACTAGACAAGGGTGCCCTTTGTCACCCCTACTTTTTATACTCAGCTTAGAACGCCTAGCTACAACAATCCGCGAAAGTCCCTCCATTACAGGAGTACGCTTACGTCAGTCAGAATATAAATTATCCCTTTTTGCAGACGATATCCTTTTAACACTTACTCAACCACACACGTCCCTACCCTCGTTACATAAAATTCTAAACACTTTCAGTGAAATCTCTGGGTTTAAAATTAACACCACCAAAACAGAAGCTCTCCCCATAAATATCACACCAACTAATCTGAACACCCTTAAACAGAAATACAATTATCACTGGAGCTCCACATCCTTAAAATACTTAGGTGTCCGGATTACAGCATCATACTCCTCATTATATCAGGCGAATTTCCCCCCCCTATTCCAAGAAATTAACCGCCTACTGAATCACTGGAACGCTTTGCCCATCTCTCTCCTGGGACGTATAAATATTCTAAAAATGTCTATCCTTCCTAAACCATTGTACTTATTTGAGACACTCCCAGTGGCAATACCAATGTCTCAGTTGAAAACGCTTCAAAGAAGAAGCCTCCGTTTTATATGGAACAACGCCTCACATAGGGTGGCGGGCTCAGTGGTCATGGCACGTAAGCTTAAAGGGGGCCTAGGTGCCCCTGACTTCATCAAATACTACTATGCTTCTCACCTAAGGGTTCTTACCTCGTGGACCAACAGAACTGCCCCAAACAGATGGGCGGATATAGAAATGAGCATAACAGCCCCAGTACATCCATGCTACATGCTCTGGCCGTCCACGGATAAATATATGCCCCAGCTGAGAACTCTATGCCTGGCCCTAATGCTCTTTACACTGGCAATATGGAAGAAATGCTCCGCTAAATACTCACTTTCATCCACAAGCTCACCTCTCACCAATATCCTTTTTAACCCAGACATCCCAGATAGTCTGTCCTATGAACGTATGATGCCCTGGACTAAGGCCGGGATTTTTCAACTACGACAGCTAGTCAATCCAGCCACAAGACACTTATTATCCTTTGAGGACCTTAACAAACAACACCAATTACCCAAAACAATATTTTATTCATACCTCCAAATCAGACACTTCTTTTCTATCAAAAACCCCACACTATCTCTAGATAAACCTACCCAATTTGAAATGCTTTGTGCTACAGGCCCTCATGAACCCCAACTGATATCCACCATTTATAGAATACTCCATGAGGCCAACCCCCTAAAAGTAGATACGCATTATTATATGAAGAAATGGTCACAGATTCTCCAACATGACATATCTCTCCTAGACTGGGACAAGATTTGGATCTCCATCTCCAAGAGCTCCAGATGTATTTCCCACAAAGAAATAGGTTACAAAATACTTATGTTTTGGTATAAAACTCCAGAAAGACTACATGCGGTGGATCCGTCCATATCCCAAATATGCTGGAGATGTAATAAGAAAGTAGGCTCCCATTTTCATATTTTTTGGGAATGCTCTCTGGTTACACAACTTTGGGAGCAGATCCAAAAGTTATTAGAGAAACTGGTGGGAATCCTCGTTCCCCTGGATCCCATATACTATCTACTTGGTCTTCCCTATCAAGGTCTTCACAAAACAAAACAGAAACTGATGTCATACGTATTACTAGCAGCTAAAAAAATTATCCCTAAACTTTGGCTATCCACTTCCCCTCCCACCCTATCACATACTCTAACCACCTTAATGGATATACGTAGAATGGAACACCTAACTGCCATTGTTGAAGGTTCCATACAGAAATTTTCTCTCATCTGGCAACCATGGGATGACTATGATAACAACAGTACGACAAATGAAACTGGCTGAAACGATGGATGTTTATGGTAACAAATGTTTCCTATCTCTCGGACTAATACACACTTTACTCCTCTGTCTGTGCAAATTCTCCTTAACAAGATTCCCTTTTCCTATAGGACAAGTAATGTAATCACAGTAGAATCGCCTAATTAATAACCAAAGGTTCTTATCACTTGTTACTTCCAACCTTATAGTTGTAGTGTAAGTTACCCTACGGTCCCTGATAAGGTCATGCACTCTCGATAGACAGTATTGAAGCCTTATGTTTTCCTTTTTATTCTGAATGTGATAACGATGTTATTATAAATGTCATGAAAAATGTTAAATAAACAATTTAAAAAAAAAAAAAAAAAAAAAAAGAAAACGATCTGAAAGCCACGAGTCTGAAAAAGGGCAAATCCTCTCTCACCAAACTTTTACTAACACCAGATTAGCAAAAGGAGCCCAAAGGGTGCCGCGCTTGGTTCTGAACCGGCCTTTTCTAGTCTCATTGTACATGGTGTAAGTGACCACGTGGTTGGCGATCGGAAATTCTGACAACTTTGTGCGACCGTGTGTAGACAAAAAAAGTTTGAGCCAACATCCGTCGGAAAAAATCCTAGGATTTTGTTGTCGGAATGTCCGAACAAAGTCCGACCATGTGTGCGCCCTGTAAGTGTATTAGAAAATAAATAAAGTGTGGCGCTAAAGATAGTGTCATTTGAAAGACATATTAACAGCGATATGTACACGGATACTGATAGTGATCTAGAATCATCCCATTGCATAGTGGTGGACTATAAATATCTTTATACTCACTACCCTGATGGACTTCTGATTCTGTATTTTGGTCTAGTTCTGGGAAAAAGGCTAATCAATACACAACACCGTGTAGGTTTCTTTTCTTATTTTATGTTTACACCTTGAAGTTGAATCTTCAGCTATTTCTAAATGAGCTACTTCATCCAATACTGATATATTGGATATTAGCTCATTTCCTCACTAATTCTGTACATGGATGTAGTTACACAACTGTTTATTTAATTTTTCGATTTCTAGTTTTGTTGATTTTGTTTTTGTGGTATTCTGGGTAGGGAGGCCATTATCCCTTTATACACCTCACAAGATTATCACCAGCGTATTTGGTGCGTATTTGGGGAGGTCACTATCCCTTTATACACCCCATAAGATTATCACCAGCGTATTTGGTGCACACCCCAAGATTGTGTACCTTTATCCGTGTAGATATCACTGTTAACACTCTATCATTCGGGAGGGCGGCGGTCATAAAAATGAACATCCTCCCTAGAATTCTTTACTTACTTCAAACAATCCCAATCAAATTACCACCCTCATTCTTTTCCACTTACAAAAGATTGTGCCTACACTTTATTTGGGCAGACAAACAATCAAGAGTAAGATGGGAAAAACTAGTAAAACAAAGGGGGGATAGGCCTCCCCGACATACGAAAATATTACTGGTCATGCCATCTTGCGAGAATCATAGACTGGCACTTACATACCAAAAATAAAGCATGGATAAATATAGAGGAGGCGTTCTCCTCTTTACCTATCCACCAACTACCTTGGATAAACCCGCACAAAATCCCACAAGACTGTAGGTCACACCCCCTGACAAACACCACGCTACAAATCTTTCACATAGCTTGCAAAAAACTGAGTATTGCCTCTTCCCCTGGCCTACTGACGCCGCTTGATCAAAACCCGGACTTTCCCCCGGGAATCATATCACTTACTAACAATAACAGTTCGTCACAACATTCAGTTAGAGCAGAATTCTTCTTTGACAAGGGGAAACTAATACCATTCATAACCATCCCAACCCGATTCCCCGATCTGGACATTCCCTTCTTTAAATATCTTCAAATAAGACATTTTCTTCAGAGCTCTTCCTCACAGTCTCATTGGTCTAGAGATCACATGCCGTTTGAAGCCATCTGCACGTGAAGTGACCCCCAAAGACACACACATCAGATATCTACCCACTATTGTTCTCTGACATGCCCACCACTAAGGAGGCGACATGCCAAAAATGGGAACCTCATAAATGCAGCGAAACTATGCATCCCCATACACTGGCGATCAACCACACCCCCCATATCCGAATGGCTCCGTAAAATAGGGAAAATAGCGGAGATGGAGAATCTTATCCATCAGGCTCGGGACACTCCAACTAAATTCTCTGCAACTTGGGCATGCTGGTTACTTTTTAAAGAATCAACCGAATACAAAAATATTGTTTCAAAACCCCCATAGCTTGACCTGGAGGACTATGCGTATGTAGGTGCATATATATACGTGTATATACGAGTATATGTGTGAACCCATAAAACGTACTTCCAACAATGATAATGCTCCTTCGCACCCATCCCTTTCCCTTCTCCTTCCATCACTTCCCTAATGCTAATCCTCTTATCATCTGTTACCCACACAGACAGATCACAGACAGGGAACATCCCAATAAAAATCCCATGAACAGTAAGAGAACCTACCCACCAAACCTGAGGGGCTTTACCTTACGCAAACAAAGACCAAGAGACTGACCTGTCCGAGTTCTGACTTTTATAGAACACATCCCTCACCCGCGCACAGTTAGTTCCCGTTAGGGGTGCGTGTGGCTGAGGCGTGATACTCGGTCTCACGGATTACACTGCTACTCCATTTCCATATGGGCTCATTCAAAAAATCTTAGAACCCAATTGATCGCCTAACGGCATTTCCAAGGTCCGAGTAACCCATAATATCCTTTTTATGTGTACCACTTCGACCTCTGATCGCTATTTCTCCTTTACCTCATGTTCCCATTGATTTTACCACTATATATGATTGCTCCTATTGCATCTTATGTATGTATTATTGTCTGGTTTCCTATTCTACTATTTGTAACCTGCAAATTCTTCAATAAAATTGCACCTTGTGCTTGGGCATGTTAGGTTTTAGTTTGCTTTGTTTAATTTTAGGTTATAGAAGGCTGCTGCAGGGGTCATTTGCTACTGCCCCATGGTGGTTTGACGTGGAGTCCTTGCTGTCTGTGAGTTGCTCCCCCATAAGCCCCCCCAGCCATCCTGCTTTGCCTTGGTTTCCTTACTTCAGATGACTACCTCCCTAACTGATACGTTCACTGTCCTTTCATGGAACGTCAGAGGCCTAAATTCCAAATTTAAACGTGCGCTACTAACCAAATACCTTAAACTCCACTCCCCTCACATTATACTTTTACAAAAAACTCATCTCACAGGCAGCAAGATTCTGACCCTTAAAAAACCCTGGATACAGAGGTCCTTTCATGCAACATACTCCTCATTAGGGATGAGCCGAACACCCCCCTGTTCGGTTCGCACCAGAACATGCGAACAGGAAAAAAGTTCGCTCGAACACGCGAACACCGTTAAAGTCTATGGGACACGAACATGAATAATCAAAAGTGCTAATTTTAAAGGCTAATATGCAAGTTATTGTCATAAAAAGTGTTTGGGGACCTGGGTCCTGCCCCAGGGGACATGGATCAATGCAAAAAAAAGTTTTAAAAACGGCTGTTTTTTCAGGAGCAGTGATTTTAATAATGCTTAAAGTCAAACAATAAAAGTGTAATATCCCTTTAAATTTCATACCTGGGGGGTGTGACTTGACGGGACTTCCCTGTGACGTCACGGGGAATGCCACAGTGAAGTCCCGTCATGTCACGTGCGTCAGAGGGGGCGGGGTCACCGGGTGGCCCCGCCCCCCATTATTTAAGAACTGTCAGACGAGGAGTGCCGTCACACAGCGGGAGCCTCCCTCCATGCCAGCATGGGTTGCGATGCGGCCCGGAGAAGAAAATGAAGAAGAGAAGAAGAGAAGAAGAGAAGAGCGGGAGCCTCCCCCCCATGCCATGGGTGCGGAGCGGCCCGAGGAGAAGAAGATAGAAGACACCGCAGAGGAGATGCTGGACGAGAGCCAGAAGAACCAGACGAACCAGAAGATGAAGGAAGATAGAAGAAAGAAGAAGCATTTAAATAAAGGAATTGTCAAAAACTGTCTCTTGTCATTTTTAACATTTTTGACAGTTTTTTAGTGAAATGGTAGGGGTAAGTACCCCCTTACCATTTCACACGGGGGGGCCGGGATCTGGGGGTTCCCTTGTTAAAGGGGGCTTCCAGATTCCGATAAGCCCCCGCCCGCAGACCCCCACAACCACCGGCCAGGGTTGTGGGGATGAGGCCCTTGTCCTCATCAACATGGGGACAAGGTGTTTTGGGGGCTACCCCAAAGCACCCTCCCAATGTGGCCTGGTACGGTTCAGGAGGGGGGGGCCGCACTCTCACCCCCCCCTCTTTTCCTGCGGCCTGCCAGGATGCGTGCTCGGATAAGGGTCTGGTATGGATTTTTGGGAGGACCCCACGCCGTTTTTTTTTTTTTTTTTTTTTGGCGCGGGGTTCCCCTTAATATCCATACCAGACCTGAAGGGCCTGGTATGGAATTTAGGAGGACTCCCACGTCATTTGTTTTTTTTGGTTCGGGGTTCCCCTTTGGGGAATTCCCATGCCGTTTTTATCATTGAACTTCTATGTGTGTTGTCGGCAATGCAATAGCCGCGGGTAGTTTTAAATGAGTTTTTTCCTTCAAAATGTCATTTTGCTGTCAGACTGTTCTAAACACAGGAAACATGCGCCCCTTTACAGGCATACTATAGACACCCCCCAGGTACGAAATTTAAAGGGATATTACACTTTTATTGTTTGACTTTAAGCATTATTAAAATCACTGCTCCTGAAAAAACGGCCGTTTTTAAAACTTTTTTTTGCATTGATCCATGTCCCCTGGGGCAGGACCCAGGTCCCCAAACACTTTTTATGACAATAACTTGCATATTATCCTTTAAAATTAGCACTTTTGATTTCTCCCATAGACTTTTAAAGGGTGTTCCGCGGCATTCGAATTTGCCGCGAACACCCCAAATTGTTCGCTGTTCGGCGAACTTGCGAACAGCCAATGTTTGACTCGAACTCGAAGCTCATCCCTACTCCTCATATTCAAGGGGGGTCTCAATTCTAATTGCTAAAAAATTTCCATGTACAATTGAAGAGGTATGCACGGACCCCCAGGGTAAATTTGCAATTTTGGTGTTTAGACATTGGTCTCAGAATTATATTGTTGTGAATATGTATGTCCCTCCACCCTTCCCCCCAGACCTTCTTTACGCAGTCCTTGAAAGGGCGGCCCCCTTTTGTCCCGGGAAACGCTTAGTAATGGGAGATTTTAATGCTATCATCTCCCCAGACATGGATAGACCTGTCCCTCCTAAGACACATAACTTTGACTTACTTTGCTGGGCACAGGCAATGGGACTGGAGGAGATTTGGAGATGGAGACTATAAGGGTAAAATGCCCTTAGGGCCTATTCGTGCTTCTCGGCTTCCCACAAGACTGCCTCTAGAATAGACTTGGCCTTCTCCAACCCATCGTTCTTGGCGGACGTAGTGGAAGCCTCATATCTCCCTAGTGGGTTATCTGACCACAGCCCGCTGGTTGTGGAATTCCGCTCGTCTGCATCCCGTGATGCGGCTTTGTGGAGGCTGGGGGCACGGTGGATCTCTCACCCCGAGGTGGTGGATATTATTCCCCCCGGGTTGGTTGATTTTTGGGATCATAATAAGGACTCTTCATCTCCACAAATAGTTTGGGACACTTTCAAAGCCTATGCCAGAGGCCTCTACATTTCCACCATTGCCAGTGTCAAGAAACAACAAAGCCAACAAACTCAGTTACTTCAACAGTCAGTTGATGATCAGGCTGCGGTGTTCAGTGCAGACCCCTCGCCTTCTCATTTTGACTCGCTAAATGCAGCTCAGAGTGCATTGAACAAACATATGTCGGAGGTCACTAGGCTAGACATACATACAGGTAGACAACGGTTCTTTGAGCAGGGTGACAAAAACGGTAGTTTTCTGGCTATGTTGGCTCAACATGACCATCCACTCACAGTAGTCTCTAGCCTGCGTTCCCCAGATGGAGAGACAGTGACGTCCCAATCTGACATACTGGAGATGTTTGGTGCCTTCTACGGAAGGCTCTATGCCTCCTCTCTCCCCTCCGATTTCAGACCAGAGTCACTACAAGATCTCCTAGATCCGCTGGCTCTTGGTTGGCTCTCAGACGTGGAGAGACAGTCACTGATCCAGCCTTTTACGACATTAGAAGTTTTAAACGTTATCCGCTCTTTCCCCACCGGTAAGGCTCCAGGGCCAGACGGACTTCCCATAGATTTCTATCGAACTCACTGCGATCTGCTGGCACCCATTCTGGCCCAGCTGTATAATACTTGCCTGTCTAGGGGTGACTTACCTCCATCAATGCACCAGGCATACCTTACCTTAATACACAAGCCCCCCAAAGACCCGGAACTATGCGCATCTTACAGACCGATCGCACTGTTAAACAACGATCTTAAAATCTTAACCAAACTGCTAGCCTCCCGTCTCTATCCATTGTTGCTATCAGTAATTGACCCCGACCAAACAGGTTTTATGCCCAAGAGGTCCACTGACGTAAATCTCAGGAGACTTTTCACAAACATCCATACTCAGCATAAAAACTCGGGGACAAGGGCCATAGCGCTATTGGACATAGAAAATGCCTTCGACACAGTGGAGTGGCCCTTTCTGTGGGAGACCCTCCGTAGAATGGGCTTCCCATTAAAATTCATTGCGTGGTTACAGGTGATCTACAAGTGCCCCACCTCTTCGATTCGACTTGGCTCAAAATTATCATCTCCCTTCAAATTGTTTAGGGGAACTAGGCAGGGCTGCCCCCTCTCTCCAGCCTTGTTTGCCATAGCCATTGAGCCAGTTGCTGAAGCCCTACGTACATCGCCCCACATCAAGGGGCTGCGTATTGGCCTGCTGGAGGAGAGGGTAGCCCTGTACGCTGATGATATGGTCCTTTTTCTCACGGACGCTGGCCCGTCACTCCGGGGTGCATTATCGGTCCTAGACACATTCTCTGAGGTGACGGGTCTTCGGGTCAACTGGTCAAAATCCACCCTATTCCCCATAGACCAGGAAGCAAAAAACACTTCTCCCCCTGACAGCCCGTTGAGATGGGTGGACACCTTCAAGTATCTTGGAGTCCAGATCTCTGCCCATGCCCAAGACTTCATTAAACTAAACCTTGACCCAGTGGTGGGAGATATGAAACTTAAACTCAAATCATGGAGCAATCTACCCTTATCGGTTTGGGGTAGAGTTAATCTCCTTAAAATGAAAATCATCCCCAAATTTACCTACCTCTTTCGCCACTCCCCTCAGTGGATCCCCAAATCATTCTTCACCAAACTTAACCAAAAATTTTCTGACTTCTTGTGGGGCCCTACCCCTCCCAGATATAAACTATCTACCCTGATGAGGCCCACATCACAGGGAGGCATGGCTTTCCCAGACTGCTACAAATATTTCCTGGCCTCCCAGTTAGTGACAGTGGTCTGGTGGTTGGTCCCGGACAAAACTAACGTGGCCTCAGCCCTGGAGGCTATGGTGGTGGGTTCCTGGGAGACCCTTCAATTTTTAATTCACAGAGGTCCACGCGCCCTGCACCCACTTACCCCATCCATGCACACTACTCTGCGAGCATGGCGAATAGGTCTTAGTATTGGTAAATACAACCGCTCAGAACTTTCTCCCAATGCCCCGCTATGGTCAAACCCCAATTTACCACATATCTTTAAGCTCACAGACCCCCAGGCATGGACTAAATATGGTATCAAATTAATTTCACAAGTGGTGTCACAGACCTCACTGCTTTCTTTTGCCCAGTTATCTTCAATGTACTATCTCCCGAAACACTACCAGTTCCGTTATTTTCAACTGGCACACGCATTTGCGGCTCAATTCCCCCACGCATCTTGCATCCTGACTCAATCCGAGCTGGAGAAGACGCTCAGGTCTGGCTGCGCTGAGAAGCCTACCTCTTCTCTGTACGCGCACCTGACCTTTTTGTCCCTGCCACCTCTGGAAGGGCTATGGTCCCGTTGGCAACGCGACATTCCTGTGTTGGATAATGATGACTGGGATGACGTCTGGGATTTCCCCTTCAGTTCACTTGTTTCCATAAGAGACAGAGTAGTACAATTTAAAATTGTTCATATGGCTTACTTTACCCCACATAGACTACATTTGATGAACCCTCAGCATTCTTCGGAATGCTGGAGATGTGGTCTATCCCCAGGAGACTTCGCACACATCTTCTGGCGCTGCCCAAAAATACAGCAATATTGGGGAGAGGTACTCGACTTGACTAACAAGGTGGCTTCAACTAACTTACCACCGCTGATGGAGATTTGTATACTAGGTTTACTTGAAAATATTGTTCCAACCATAGCCAAACGCACGTTGACCAGTTTATTACTTTTCTATGCCAGGAAGTGCATTGCAATACAGTGGAAAAAACCTAACCCCCCATCAATCACACAGTGGAAGCGTTTGGTCAATGAGAACCTCCCGCTATACAAAGACACATACGCTAACAGAGGTTGTCCTTTGAAATTCGACAGGGTCTGGTGTAAATGGATGGAGGTTCTGAATATCTCACATTGAACACAGATTCACAATAGTCCTTAGGTTAATAAACTGATTAAAATACTATGTCTCTAGGCCTCGATGTCTGAAATCTCAGGCGTAATTTGTTATGATACCTAACTAATTTAATTCCCTCTGAAGAGAACCATATACATATCTTGATTGCTATTAATTAACCTGGCAACTCACGCTGTCATATGACCTACCAAATGTTTTACTTATTCTGACACAGTTTTGATGTACTGTAGCAGCCATGTGTTATTGTGTTGTTTGTTGTTTGTCTCAAAAATCTTAATAAAAATATTTGCAAAAAAAAAAAAAAATTATTTGAGAAAAAAAAAAAATTCCTTATGAGTTACACGAAAGATGGATTACTCATGGCTGTAACTACAAACAAAAACACAATGTGCCTTTTCCACCCATTAGTGAGTTTAGGGACTTTGTAGACAGACAAGCAGGAATGAAAGATGCTTCATTTTTCCAATGTCTTATACCACTTCTTCTGGCCCTAAACAACTCAGAGCTCCAGTAGCAGTGCACAAAACTAACATTTCTTCCCACAGATTTGCAGAGTCTCAGCCAGAGGATCAAGACAGCGACCCTACTAAGTTCTGCCCTCTACATAAGATGCCACATCCTCTTCTGAAATGCAGAGCCTTCAGGACAAAGACCATCCAGGATTGTGAAGCTTTCCTCAAAGAGAACAACATCTGTTACAAGTGCTGCTCTACGTCCACACATTTCGCCAAGGGCTGTATGTCAGTGTCAAATGTACAGAATGTGACAGCACAGAGCACAACACAGCTCTACACCCAAGGCCTACTCCAAGAACTTTCCCACCTGTTCATAGGGACAAGGAGCAAGGCGGGGAGACCAAAGATTCTAGTACAGATGCCATAGCAATCACTTCACAGTGTCATGAAGTTTGCAAAGGAAGTACAGGTGGCAGGTCCTGCTCTAAAATCTGCCTTGTGAGAGTTTACCCAAAAGGACGCAGGGACAAAGAAGTCAAGCTCTACGTCATCTTGGATGATCAGAGTAATAAGTCACTAGCTAGATCTGTGTTTTTTGACATTCTAAACCTTAAAAGGCCCCAGCAGCCCTTACTCCCTTAGGACTTGTGCAGGTACAGTGGAAACGGTGGGGAGAAGAGCTGATGGCCTACAAATTGAATCTATGGATGGTAAGACATGCCTACCCTTACCGACCATAATAGAGTGCAACCAGATGCCAGACAACAGATCAGAGATTCCCACGCCAGACGCAGCAGCTCATCAGACTCACTTTAATCACATAGCACATCTCATACCAGAACTAAATGATCAGGCTCAGATAATCTTACTCCTAGGGAGGGATATCTTGCAAGTCCACAAATTAAGAAAACTGATCAACGGTCCTAAAAATGCCCCATATGTCCAAAAACTGGATCTCAGGTGGGTCATTATAGGTGATGTTTGCCTGGGAGGTGCACACAAACTTGCATCGGTTAATAACCTGCTCACTAGTACCCTCGAGAATGATCGTCCTTCTCTTTTCCAACCCTGTCAAAATCACATCCTCATAAAAGGAGCTACCACACAACAAGCCTGTACCTCTTCCCTTCCTACGTCCCCTCTGTGACAGCAATACTTATGGCAATGACCAAAGCGACTTAGGAAGCACAGCGTTCCAGAGAACAAAGGAAAATAACCAGGTAGCAATGTCCATTGAGGATAGGCTCTTCTTAGAAGTTATGGAAAGGAGTATGGAGAAAGACGGGACTAATAACTGGGTTGCACCTCTTCCCTTTAGACCACAAAGAAGACGTTTGCCTAACAACAGAGAGCTAGCATATAAACGTCTCACTTCCCTAAGACACAAGCTTCAAAGCAAACCAGAGATGAAAGAATATTTCCTTTCCTTCATGGAGAAAATATTCCAGAATGGTCATGCTGAGATAGCCCCAAACCTCAAAGACTCAGAGGAATGCTGGTACTTACCTATATTTGGGGTCTATCACCCTAAGAAGCCAGGACAGATTAGAGTAGTGTTCGATTCCAGCGCCAAACATGAGGGTGGTTTTCTAAATGATGTCCTCCTCTCTGGCCCTGACCTTAACAACAGACTATTAGGAGTACTTCTTCGCTTTCGCAAGGATTCAGTCGCATTTATGGCAGACATACAGCAAATGTTCTATTGCTTTCTTGTTAAAGATGAAACCCGAAACTTTCTGGGGTTTCTCTGGTTCAGGGACAACAATCCCTCTGGAGACATCACAGAATATCGAATTAGGGTGCACATAATTGACAACAGTCCTTCCCCTGCAGTTGCTATATATGGCCTCAGACACTCTGCTAGAGTGGGGAAGTTAGAGTATGGGTCAGATGTCAGACAGTTTGTTTGTGGACAAGGATTTCCATGTAGACGATTGCTTGAAATCACTACCCACAAATGAAGCCGCAATCAGTCTCCTCAAAAGAACTCAAGCAATGCTTGCTTGTTCCATCTTAAGACTCCACAAGATTGCTTCCAACAGTAGAGAAGTTTTAGAAGCCTTTTCTGTCCAAGATCATTCTAACAAGTTAAAGAACTTAGATCTAGGCACAGACTCACTTCCCATGCAACGCAGTCTTGGTTTGCTTTGGGACTTAAGATCTGACACGTTTACTTTCCAAGTAAACACAGAAGAAAAACCTTTTACCCGTAGAGGTGTCCTGTCTACCATAAACAGCCTGTATGATCCCTTAGGCTTTGCAGCACCTGTGACCATCCAGGGTAAGACACTACTTAGAGACTTAACCTGTGAGTCGTTAGATTGGGACCACCCTCTGACAGAAAGAACCTATAGCTAGAGTGGAAGGACTCACTAACAGCTCTATCCAACCTTAAAATTCCACACCCATATGCTCCTCCATAGACACTAAAGGACAATTATTATTATTATTATACAGGATTTATATAGCGCCGACAGTTTACGCAGCGCTTTACAACATTAGGGCAGACAATACAAGTACAATACAATTCAATACAGGAGGAATCAGAGGGCCCTGCTCGTTAGAGCTTACAATCTAGGATCGGGCATAGGGTTCGTAATGAGGAAAGCAGAACTTGCACCATTTCTCGAACACACCATACCCAGGCTGGAAAAGCAAAACTTGCACGTGGATCTTCAACCCACCTCACTCTTCTCACATGGGAGATGTTTGGGAGAGGATGACAGGCATAGCCCGCAGAATTCTTGACTCTATGTTCCTACAAGTAGGAACTGCGAGGCTTACTCATGAATGTTTAGTGACATTTATGGCAGAGGTTACAGCTATTATTAACGCCAGACCTTTGACATCCATTTCAAGTGACTGAAGATCCAGTGGTCCTCACACCTGCCATGTTACTCACACAAAAGACTAGTCTTGCCGGTGCTCCAGCTGGAGAGTTTTGTGAGAAGGACCTTTACAAACGTCAATGGAGACAAGTACAAACCCTTGCCAATACCTTCTGGAACCGGTGGAGGGAACAATATATATATCTACTCTACAAGTAAGGAGAAAGTGGCACACTGAAAAGCCTAAGCTTAAACCTTGTAATGTTGTGCTCATGAAAGATTGCCAGGCACTAAGGAATATGTGGTCTTTAGGTTTGATCACCAAAGTACTGCCAAGCAAGGATAATCGTGTCCATAAGGTTGAGGTCAAGATCTTCCAACAGAATGAGGTTAAAGTATTCTTGAGACCAGTGACAAAACTTATTCTGTTGCTTTCTACGGAGGACACTGTTAGTGACATCACTTGATGTCAGGCGGGGAGTGTTTTGTCCACCAGATGTGTATGCGCTGACTATTTGTACTTGTGTTGTTAAATTTACATCCAAAATGTGTAATTTACTTAAGACAATCATATGTGGTTGGCAGGCTCCATCCAGCGTTCCTTTTTGGTATTGCTGCAGTTCTGTTTATTTGTTTAATGTATGTGTAATTAAGGAAGTTGTCAGCAAGCAGGGAATTCTGGGTAGAATCTTAACAGGAAGTGAACCAGCCACCATTCTTTTCAACACATTGCAGGAAGCAAGACATGTCTTTCTCAATCTATCGCCATCAACCCTTAGAGAACTTAAAAAGTACGTTTTTACTATCACATCTTGTATTGTACATCATTGTTTCTGCAATGTATGCTGTATTGTATGCAATATGATACTCATTGAAGTCTATTTCTGTTATTTGTAGTTTCACCTGGCTTGTTCTAATAAAACTGAGATCAAAGAAATATGGTATCTGAAGTTATTGGAAAAAGAAGGTTTAGCTAGCTGTCCCAGAGACAGAACGGCAAGAGCCGCCGCCGCTGCTGCTGCCATGGCCGAGAGAGAGCCTGGAAGAGAAGAAGCGCAGATTAGGTGGGGTAAGTCAGTGCACCAAACCCGCCAGTTGGCTGGCCAACCAATGGGGGGTTTACTGTTTGCCGCCCCCCCGAAAGAAAATAACTACCGGCCGCCACTGGAGATAACCCTCTTAAAGTATAAATATAGCATTTTTTTTCTTTTTAGTTTTAGTTAGTTAAAAGTATGGAATTCATGTCAAAATTCATCTATTGTCTCTATCCCCTTTCAGAAAAAAGATCCCGTCAGCATCATCCCTTCTTGTTTTCTTGATTGGTGCTGCTTGGGTGCACGAAGCAAAGTGAAACAACCCCAGCAGTAACCTAAACAGAAAAAAAAACACCTGTTTCAGTAGAGAGAGGAAGGTTTATAGCCACAGTCAGATTTTGAATCTCTTATATTTTTAGATAATGACACTCTCTGTGTCAGGGCATGACTAGTTATTACTGTAACAAAAAGTAAACATGCTTAGCATGGATATAGTAACAAAAGCCTTATGCACTACAAAAAAAAATGCATGTGTTATACCAGTGTGCTATGCGTAAGCAGAAGCAACACCATTTTTTCACTTTCTGTAATAATTGACTAAAAAGAATGTTTCAGAACCACCTTTAGGGCCAGTTGATACCATAGAAACGCAGTCTGAATGCGCTCCAGATGCTTTTTTGCATGCACGTTTTTGATGCGTTTTTGGTGTGTTTTTGATGCAGTCCAGTACATTTTTCCCCCCTTTTTTTCCTTAACCTCAAGAACATGGGTGTTCCAGTGCATGTTTGATGCATTGGTGCGTTTCCGTGAGTTTTTTATGCTTTTTGCAGTGTTGCAGTACAGTCCAGTGCAGGAAAAATGCAGCATGTTATTTTTTTCAGGAACTGGAACGCACTGCAACTGCAAGCACTGGTGTGAACTATGCCATTGACAAATCAAGTTAGACTTACCAGTAACTTGTTTTCAGGAGTCTTTCAGGACAGCGCCTTGAGAGTGTGGCTCCATCCACCTGTCAGGAAACACACCTCCACCAATCTTTAAAAGGAGGCTCCTTCCCACTTATCAGTAGTAGTAGAGAGCCTCCAGCCCAAGCTGGAACACATAATCAGAATATGGTTAGTCACAGCATAGTAATTTAATACAATAAGGGCGGGTTGCTGCTGTCCTGAAAGAGTCCTGGAAAACAAGTTACCAGGGCTGGTCTGGATCTAGTAAGCGCCTTGAAAAATCTTGTAACCAAGGGCTCAGGAGAGATTGGTCTTTCTAGAAAGACTCCCAATGCAGCTACTTGCACCTTAAGCGTGCTGACTGACAAGCCTTTGTCTACACCATTTTGAAGGAATTTTAAAATTGACACCAAATTTTCTACCGTTCTATTTGTCGAATGGCAGTAGGAGTTGTAGACTTTCCAATATTTAGCATAGATTTTTCTGGTTACTATTTTTCTACTGGAAAGTAAGGTAGTTACCCAAGGTTGTGACAGACCCTTGTTTCTTAACAGCTGCTCCTCAGATACCAAGCGGTGAGGCTTAGACTGGCCACTTCTGGATGATGTATCGGACCATGTAGAAGCAAGTCTTGCCGGAGAGGCAGCTGCCAAGATGGTTTGACTGCCATCTGTAGAATGGTGGTAAACCATGCCCCTTTTGGCCAAAATGGAGTAATTAGAATTACTTCCACTTTCTCCCTCTGTCTCTTCCTCAATACCAATGGGATTAGTTGAAACAGAGGAAAGGCGTAACCCAGATGAAAGTTCCAAGGCTGTATTAATGCATCTGTCCCCTAGGAACTGTCGTTTCTGTGATTCGAGAAGAAAACCGGGAGTTGCGTATTTTCTTCTGACACAAACAGGTCTATTTGTTGCTGGCCCCAAGCCCTGGTGATCATTGCAAAAACTTTGAATCAGTCTTCTGCTTAGATAATCTGCCACTACATTTAGAGTGTCCTTGAGGAGGACTGCTGATAAGGACAGCACATGATTTCCAGCCCATCCTAGAATCTTTGCAGCCAGTAACTGAAGTGTCTTGCTTCTTGTGCCCCCCTTGCTTGTTTAGACTACGATAGTGGCATTGCCTCAGAGGACCTGGACATGGGACCCTTAAAGGATTGGAGAGAAGGCATCCAATGCCAAGGCAACTGCTCTTAGTTCCCTCCAATTTGAGAACTTTTTCACCTCTGACTGAAACCAAACTCCTTGTGTGAAGTTTTGACCCAGGTGCGCCCCCCATCCCAACATGCTGGCACCCGTCATTACCACTTTTTCTATTGGGAAGGACCGTAGCAGGCCCTTTGACAGATTTGTCTGATTTCTCCACCACCAAAGCGATCGTTTGACTTTGATGGGGATTTTTACCTTTGCTTCCAGAGATTCTGTCCTGTGATCCCATACTCTTAGGAGGAAACTCTGAAGAGGTCTGAAATGTAACCTTGCCCATTGAATGGCTGGCATGGTTGAGGTTAGGGTTCCTAGGGCTGACATGACTCATCTGACTGGCAATTCCTGATTTGTCTGTAAGGAGGCTACAACATTTTGGACTTTTACCTTTTTCTCTTCTGGGAGAAAAACTCTCTACTCCACTAAACTGATTTGATACCCCAGAAATTGTACCTCCTGGGCTGGATTGAAATTTGACTTTTGCATATTTACAATCCAACCCAAGGCTTCTAGATGACCACGGGCTTTGCCGAGGACCTCTAACAACTTCACCCTGGAAGGGGCAAAGAAGAGCAGGTCATCCAGGTACAGAATTACGCGATCCCCTGCAGGCGGAGAGGTGCGAGAGCTTTTGCCATCACCTTTGTAAATATTCGTGGGGCAGAAGAAAGGCTGAAGGGGAGGGCCTTGAATTGTAAGTGCAGGACCTCTTTCCCCATGTTTATCGCCATCCTCAGGAATTTCTGTGACTGAGGGGCTATGGGGATATGTAGATAGGCATCTCGAAGGTCGATCGATGCCATAAAGCATTCCTTTGTCAATAGGTTTCTGACCGTGAAGATGGAGTCCATACGAAACCTTTTGTATAGGACCGATCTGTTCAGTGGTTTCAGGTTGAGGATTAACCGTAAACTTCCAGATGGCTTTTTTATCAGGAATATATGGGCATAAAATCCCTGATAATGCACCCCCTGTGGAACCTGAGTTACAACCCCCTGATCTATCAGATCCTTTAACAGGTTCTTCATTGCTAGGGACTTGCATCTCTTGGAAGGTTTGTTATAAAATACCTTTCTGGGGGGATATCTGAAAATTCTATTCTGAACCTTGGGCCAGCATGCACAGAATGTACTGTTTTTCTGTTATGCTTGCCCAATAGGTGGGAAAACCCTGATATCTTCCTCCCAACTGTAACCAGCTGTCATTGCGTCTTGCTGGATGACGCAAGAGGATGGAAAAGGGTATTTCCTTTACCTTTTCCCCTCTGCCCTGACCAATTTTTCTTTTTCTCTTGAGTCTTGTTTTGTTCCTGAGCCCTTTGAGGATGAAAAAAAACGTTTGACTGGTTGTTTCTTCTTCTTGACAGAAAAAGATTTCTTTTTATCTGCAGTCCTGTCAAGAACTGAGTTGGGGCCAAACAAAAAATCCCCTAGGAACGGGACCCTGCATAGTTTGTTTTTAGATGCTGCGTCCCCCTGCCAGGTTTTTAACCACAGAGCCCTTCTGACTGAATTAGTAAGGGCTGTGGCTTTTGCTGTCATCCTGATAGACTACAGCTGCTGACAGTGTTGAAAAGGAATCAATAATTTCTTGCTTAGGAGAATCAGCTATAATATGAGCTTTAAGCTGATTCACCCAATAATCAATATTCCTGGAGACGCAAGTAGTTGCCATTGCTGGCTTAAGGTTGCCCATTATGGATTGCCAAGCCCTCTTCAGTTGTTGATCCATCTTTTTATGCATGGGGTCTTTTAAAATCCCCATGTCCTCAAATGCTAGATCAGTTGATCTTGACACTTGCGAAAAGGCTGCATCGAGTTTTGGAACCTTATTCCAGAGAGCCGCTGGGTCTTCATCAAAAGGGAACCTTCTCTTATAAGTCCTTGAGAAGAAAGGTTTTCTTTCAGGATCAGTCCATTCTTTCTTGTCTCAGAAATTACTGCGTGGACTGCAAAGGTACGCGCTTTGGGTTCGCTGAGCCCTGCATACATCCTGTCATGTAAAGACAATTTTTTATGCTCTTCCCCTAAGCCCAAAGTAGCATAAATTGCCCTCAAGAAGCCGTCTACTTGATCCAAAGACAACTTGTATTTAGAAGGCATATTCTCCAGCTCATCCTCATCTGATTCATTAGAATGAGGGGGGATAGCCCTTCCTGGTTCAGAGGACCCACTTCTGCCTCCACTGCCGGGACTAACAGTGAGCCTTGAGAGGATTGTGAGGTTGTAGGCTGACTTGAGGATGGATTTGTAAGTGAGGATCTAAAGGATTGAATGGTAGCATCCAATTCCTTTTTGACAGATGTGATCAGATCGCTGCATGCGGAAGAAGCTTCTTCCTTCAAAGAGTCAATGCATGCTTGACATAAAGTCTTTTTCCAGCATTCAAGTAACTTAGTTTTGCATGAAGGACATTTCTTTTTAATCCCTGGGTCAGATCTCTTGGCCTGGCATGATAAGGGAAAAAAAGGATAAAAAGACAAACCATTCATTTGAGTCAGCCTGAAACCATTCAAGATGCTCACCACAGGTGCACAGTGAGAGAAACAGCAGTGCTCAGACAGGCCCCCAACACTCAGACCCCACTAAGAACTAGGGAGAAGAGAGCTAGAGAGAGACACCACAGTAAAACAGAGCAGAACATCCAGTCTGCCCCTTACCTGGGCCTTTCTGGTGCCTGTCCCACTTACTGCGGTTCCTGAGTCCATGCTGAGGCAGCAGCGCGATGCTTGTGGTGAAAATGCCAGTAATATAGGCATCAGACCTATTCCTTCCTCCTCCCCCTGCACTTTCTGGAGGAAATGACGTCCTGCGCCTGCTCGCGGGATGCCGCCCCATTTCTAGTTACCTCACATCCGGCGGATGCAGTCCTCTGACTGCCCTTCTCAAGATGGCAGCAGCGTCAGGAAAAAGGAACATGTCCTGGAGCAAAAAAAAAGCGACCGAACATTCTTAACGCCCCTGCCTGGGAGCGGCAACTCCTGGAGCAGTCCTGGCTCTCCCCGAGCACTGACAAGGGAGAAGGAGCCCATCCACTCAGCACTACATCAGCCTGTGGAGATTGGAGGAACAGGCTCTCTGAGTTAAGTAAAAAAATAATGGAGTAGGGAGCCTGGCCTCTCAGGACAGCACCTTGAGAGCTCCCAACACCATGTGTTCCCTCCGGAGGAAACACAAAAACTGATAAGTGGGAAGGAGCCTCCTTTTAAAGATTGGTGGAGGTGTGTTTCCTGACAAGTGGGTGGAGCCACGCTCTCAAGGTGCTGTCCTGAAAGACGTTAAGGGAAAACCATATAGCCTACTTTCTATGCATTTTGATGCAGAAAAAAACGCACTGGACTGCATGTGGTGTGAACTGGCCCTTAGTACTTTTAAAATAGCTGTGACAATAACACATCTTGTGTAACATTGCAGCAAAGGAGAAAATATGTACTAAATGACATAAAAATTACAATCCACTTTGGAATGCAATAGCGGTATTTTATCAACCTTTTGTAAGAGAATACCTAAATATTTAAATTCAGAGAAAGTTAGCTTTTGTGCAGCAGAGCAAATTATGTAAACCTAACTAAGTGTTCTTTTATTACCTTCAAAGGAAAACATGTTGAAAAATGTGTGAGCCAAGAATGCAAATCTTTTTCAACTGATGTATAAGGATTAAAAATGATTCTGTAATGCAAATTTTTACAATACTGGATTTGAAGAGCAAGGTCTACTTACCGTATTTATCGGCGTATAACACGCACTTTTTCCCCCTTAAAATCAGGGGAAAATCGTGGGTGCGTGTTATACGTCGATCCCCGCTATTTTGTGAACTATCGGTGCGATCGTCGCGATCGCCGCCGACATTCACATAGCGTGTATTTTTAAATATGGCACCGCGGAGTTCGGAGGGACTGGGGGGGCGCTCGTTCAGCTGAACGAGCGCCGCCTGAGAACACAGTGACTGGGCGGAGCCGAGATACACATAGCCGAGGGTTCTCGGCTCTTCTCGGCGCCGTTCACAGTCCCGCCCAGTCCCGCCATTGGACCTCTGTTATGTCCATCATAGGGACTGGGCGTGACTGTGAATGGTGCCGAGAAGAGCCGAGAACCCTCGGCTATGTGTATCTCGGCTCCGCCCAGTCACTGTGTTCTTGGCGGCGCTCGTTCAGCTGAACGAGCGCCCCCGAGTCCCTCCGAACTCCGCGGCGCCATATTTAAAAATACACAGTGTAACTTGTGTATGTCGGCGGCGGTGTATGTTGGGGACAAGGCTGCACTGGGAACAAGGCTGCACTGACCACTGGGGACATGGCTGCACTGGGGACATGGCTGCACTGGGGACAGGGCTGCACTGGGGACAGGGCTGCACTGGGGACAAGGCTGCACTGGGGACAAGGCTGCACTGGGGACAAGGCTGCACTGGGGACAAGGCTGCACTGACCACTGGGGACAAGGCTGCACTGGGGACAAGGCTGCACTGACCACTGGGGACAAGGCTGCACTGGGGACAAGGCTGCACTGACCACTGGGGACATGGCTGCACTGGGGACAAGGCTGCACTGACCACTGGGGACATGGCTGCACTGGGGACAAGGCTGCACTGACCACTGGGGACATGGCTGCACTGGGGACAAGGCTGCACTGACCACTGGGGACATGGCTGCACTGGGGACAAGGCTGCACTGACCACTGGGGACAGGGCTGCACTGGGGACAAGGCTGCACTGACCACTGGGAACATGGCTGCTCTGGGGACAAGGCTGCACTGACCACTGGGGACATGGCTGCACTGGGGACATGGCGTACTGACCACTGGGGACATGGCTGCACTGGGGCAAAGCTGCACTGGCAAGGCTGCACTGAAAATTCTGCACTGGGGCAAAGCTGCACTGACAAGGCTGCACTGACAATTCTGCACCGGGGCAAAGCTGCACTGACAAAGCTGCACTGACAATTCTGCACTGGGGCAAAGCTGCACTGACAAGGCTGCACTGGGCACGGGGGCAAGGATGCACTGACAAGGCTGCAGATTGACACCGATAACGCTGCATTGATGGGCATTTAAATGTAAGTTTTTTTTCCTTAAACTTCCCTCCTAAAAGTTTTTTTCCTTAAAATTCCTTCCTAAACTTGGGGTGCGTGTTATACCCCGGCGCGTGTTATACGCCGATAAATACGGTATTTATTTATGTTGCTCAAAATTATTTCTTATAGATGCCTATAATATTGTAAGCTGTAATGTAATATTATTGTATAATTTTTAATCTTAAAGTGGTTTTAAAGGAAGAAGTTTTTTACCTTAATGCATTATACGCATTAAGGTTAAAAACCTTCTGGGTGCAGCTCCCCCCCCCCCTAGCTCCCCCATACTTACCTGAGCCCCATCTGGTTCCAGTGATGTGCATGAGAGCAGCGGCTCTCCCGGGTCTCTCTATCCTCATTGGCTTACACAGTAGTGGGAGCCATTGGCTCAATTGAGTCAATGAAGACAGAGCGAGGGTGGGGCAAAGATGCACTCTGTGGATGAATAGAAAATGTCCATTCACAGGAGTGTGGTTCGGGAGTGAGGCTGCTGGAGTGCCCCTATAGCATAAGGCTTGCTTTTGGGGGCACTTGGCAGGGGGAGGAGCTAGGACTGCTGGCGGGGGACCAACAAAGAAGAGGATCAGGGCTGCTCTGTGCAAAGCCATTACACAGAGCAGGAAGGAATAATATGTTTGTTATTTGAAAAAAAAATGAAAAATGAGCCTTTAGTAATACTTTTATTAAAAATTGTTTTTTTTACAGAAATATATCACTCTGTCAATTTATGTATTCATTTTAACAATACTGTAATTATATTAATGATAATATGCATAATTTATTGATTGACTTCTTTTAGGACATCTTGGGATACACCCTCTGCATATATGTATATATATAATTTTCCTCTTGCTGAACCACAAAAAAAACCCATCATGTTAATTTTAAATAAATACAATGAACTTTGAAAAGACTTATAAACACAAACCTTAACCTTTTCAATATTCTGTATTTTGATTAGCTGAATGTGATTTTAGATTTGGTCTGGCTACTATGACTGTGAATATGGGGCCTAAGAATGATCAATGATTTACAGTATGGAATGCTGAAAAGGTCAGAATAGTAGAGTTTACTGTCAGGGTGAATAAATGAACCTCTGTGCTGCTACTTTCTACTACTATATAATAAAAGCATAACATTGTCTCAAAGATATCTTTATGCCAATGTGTGAAATACATCAGAAATATACAAATATATAGACAGTTTAAATCATAACAATGAAAATATAGAGGATACCCGTTAAATTACAGGAACAGATGCAACATGCTTTTGCCTGTGAGAAATAGACTGTTTTCAAGAAGAATAATTGGAGAGTTAAGTCTTTTGGTATTGCAAAATAACTCTATGCTTCAGTGTAATATGTGAACAAGCTCCCCTATTTTATTACTATTGAAAATTCACATTCTAAAAAAAGACACATTTTACCTTGTATAAAAAACATCTAAACTAAGATTTGATGTTTTGAAAGCTAAATACATTTTGACCAATGGCCAGTGATGCCATATAATTTTCTGCCAGTACAGATGCTTGGACAGATTTGTTTCAGCTTGGTCCCTCCCATAGGCGTGCACACAGGGTGTGCCAGCTGTGCCTGGGCACACCCTAATCAGTACGCATTAGCATTATTGCTCTTTTTTTTGGCAGTAGGGATGGGAACAGTTTCCCCTCTTACCGGCTCTGCCATAAGAGAAGTGCTTACGAACATCTCTTTCACTGTGCCTGCAGGGAGCTCAATGTGCCTGGACCATATATACTGTACAGAATGTAGACACACACATGCATGTGGGTTTGAGCTTTGGGATGCACACCCTAATGCAATAGGCTGCGCACACCTATGGTCCCTCCTTTCCATACAGAAATAGCAAAGAAATAACAATCTACAGTATCTCACAAAAGTGAGTACACCCCTCACATTTTTGTAAATATTTTATTATATCTTTTCATGTGACAACACAAGAAATTACACTTTGCTACAATGTAAAGTATTGAGTGTACAGCTTGTGTAACAGTGTAAATTTGCTGTCCCCTCAAAATAACTCAACACACAGCCATTAATGTCTAAACCACTGGCAACAAAAGTGAGTACACCCCTAAGTGAAAATGTCCAAATTGGCCCCAAAGTGTCAAAATTTTGTGTGGCTACCATTATTTTCCAGCACTGCCTTAACCCTCTTGGTCATGGAGTTCACCAGAGCTTCACAGGTTGCCACTGGAGTACTCTTCCACTCCTCCATGATGACATCATGAAGCTGGTTGTTGTTAGAGACCTTGCGCTCCTCCACCTTCCATTTGAAAATGCCCCACAAATGCTCAACAGGGTTTAGGTCTGGAGACATGCTTGACCTGTCCATCACCTTTACCCTCACCTTCTCTAGTAAGGCAGTGGTCATCTTGGAGGTGTGTTTGGGGTTGTTATGTTGGAATACTGCCCTGGGGCCCAGTCCTCGAAGGGAGGGGATGATGCTCTGCTTCAGCATGTCACAGTACACGTGGCATTCAAGGTTCCCTCAGTGAACTGTAGCTCCCCAGTGCTGGCAGCACTCATGCAGCCCCAGACCATGACACTCCCACCACCATGCTTGACTGTAGGCAAGACACACTTTTCTTTATACTCCTCACCTGGTTGCTGCCACACACGCTTGACATCATCTGAACCAAATAATAGGATTTTTTTTAAAACAGCTTACCTGTAAAATCCTTTTCTTGAGATTACATCACGGGACACAGAGCTCTATTCATTACAATCAGGTGTTGGACACTGGCAACCCTAATTGTAAGGAGAGTCCCTCCCTTATATATAACCTCTCCCATATGGAGAGTACCTCAGTTTTGTAGCAAAGCAATAAGTATCCCATTAATATAATATAATATATATAAATCCTGAAGAGGGGCGGGGGAGCTATGTGTCCCGTGATGTAATCTCAAGAAAAGGATTTTACAGGTAAAATTCTATTTTCTTGTTCATACATCACGGGGCACAGAGCTATATTCATTACATCATAAGACGTCCCAGAGCAATGCCAAAATTGAGGGGAGGGAGACAGATCAGAAAAATTAGAGTTACGCTTACCGGTAACGTCTTTTCCAGTAGTCTTTCAGTGACTATGAGAGGACAGCCACAATGAGAGACCTTGGCTCCTCCTCTTCCTCTGGAAACACTGCGCCAGCCCCCATAAATTTTCACCTCCCCCTGCCAGCCTCAGTTTTTTTCTAGAGCACCACCGGTCAGCTGGGGAGACACAAGAACACATTAATAACATAACATCACATATTACTATTGTGCCTGCATTTTAGGTCTTCCTCAAGGCCTGCCATGATAATTTGGGTGGATAACCATGGCTATCCTTAAAGCAGGGATGTCTTCTCCAGCTGTTGCGGAACTACACTTCCCATGAGGCATTGTAAAACTCTGACATTCACAGACATGACTAGGCATGATGGGAGTTGTAGTTCCTTAACAACTGGAGGGCCATAGTTTGGACACCACTGCCTTAAAGACTACTGGACATTACCAGTAAGCGTAACTCTAATTTTCTCTCCCTGTCAGGACAGCCACAATGAAAGGATAAGCGAGCACTTACCACTTCAGGGTGGGACAACGGCTTGCAGAACCTTTCACCCAAAGGTCTGCTCATTTGCCGATACCAGGTCCACTCTGTAATGTTCCACAAACGTGGTATAACTGGACCAAACTGCAGCCTTGCAAATATGCTCCAGCGTTGCTCCAGCTCTTTCCGCCTGCGAAGCTGCCATAGCCCTAGTAGAGTGTGCTTTAATTCCTATGGGAGCCCCTTTACCTGCCAGTTTGTAGGCCTGGATAATGGCTACCCTGAGCCATCTGGCGATGGTGCGTCTAGACGCCTTTTGCCCCCTCTTTGCTCCACCAAACAAAATAAATAGAGTCTGATTTTCTAAAAGACTTTGTCAGCTCTAAATACTGTAGGATGCATCTTCTTACGTCCAAAGTATTGAACCTGAATTCCCTATCACTTGAGGGATTAGGGCAAAAGGTGGGCAAAATTACCTCCTGGCTTCTATGATATCTAGAAGCCACCCTGTAAAAAAAGCTGGATCAGTCTTAAAAATGTCACGATCCAAAAAAATAACACAAAAGGGGGGTCTAACTGAAAGAACCTCAATTTTGCTGACCCTCCTAGTAGTGGTCACTGCCACTAAAAAGACAGTTTTGTAAGTTAATTCCTTTAAAGCACAAACTTCTAAAGGCTCAAAGGGAGGCTCCATTAGGGCCTGTAAGACCAGGGAAAGGTCCCACTTAGGAAAGGAAGGACCAAGCACTGGCCTTTGTCTTGCTAAAGCCTTGAAAAATCTGACCACCCAGGGGTTGGTGACCAGAGATTTCTCCAAAAATGCGCCAAACGCTAAGACTTGGCTCTTTAGGGTACTGGTAGCTAGTCCCTTATCCGCTCCGCATTGCAAAAATTCCAGGACTGCTATAGGGCTCTGCACCTTAAAAGGAGTTCTCTAAACACCATTCTCTAAAGTGCCCCCAAACCTTTTGGTAGATTTGGCGCGTCTCCTGCTTCTTACTTTTATGGAGGGTGGCTACTAGTTTGTCAGAAAAACCTCTGGTTTTTAGTATATCCTCTTCAGAAGCCAAGCCGCCAAGTTCCAGTGATGAACTAGGGGACAGAGCACTGGGCCCTGTGAGAGGAGATCCTTTCGAAATGGCAGGAGCCAGGGGGGGGGTTCCACTGCCAACTGCTTAAGGATCAAAAACCAAGCCCTTTTGGGCCAGTGTGGAGCCATTAAGATTAGAGAGGTGTTCTCTAACTGAAACTTTCTTAATACAGCCAGAAGTAGAACCGGAGGTGGGAAGGCGTAACAAGTTTTGAAGTGCCAGCTTTGAGTCAGGGCATCTACTCCTAGCGCATTTTACCATCTGTTTAGTGAGAAGAAGCATGGGGTCTTTGCATTGCTGCTTGAAGCAAAAAGGTCTACCTCTGGGAGCCCCCATCTCCTGACTATAAGGTTGAAGACTTCCTGATTGAGGACCCAGTCGCCTTCTCTCAGTTGTTTCCAGCTGAGGAAGTCGGCTACTATGTTCTCTTCCCCCTTTAGAAACACTGCCAAAAGGGAAAGCACATTGGCTTCTACCCAGCTCAGAATCTCTGTTGCTAGGCTCAACAGGGCTCCGCTCCTCATGCCACCCTGCTTGTTTATATAAGCAATGACGAGGAGTTGTCCGAATGCACCTGAATATTTTGGCCCAGGAGTTCTCCTCTGAAGGCTTTGAGTGCCAATCCAACTGCTTTTAGTTCTTTCCAGTTGGAAGATTTCTTGAGTTCCTCTTTTCCCCACGTCCCTTGTGCCAGACGAGAACCCAAGTGTGCTCCCTAGCCCCTGCCACTTGCATCTGTGGTAATCACTTCAGATGCAGGAATGATCCACAGGTGCCCCTGTGACAGATCAGACCACCAGAGGGATCATTTGACCCACGGGGGAATTGAAAGCAGGGTGTCCAATGACTCCTGGCTGTGGTCCCACACTTTTAGAACCAAGGTCTGCAGGGGATGGAAGTGTAGGCCTGCCCACTGGACCACCGAGATAGCAGATGTCTGTAGACCTAGGGTTGATATTGCTGTCCTTACTGATACCTGATGGTTGTTTAGGAGGGAAGCTACCGCTCTGTCCACCTTTAGTATTTTTTCCACTGGGAGAAAAACTCTCATTTGGGTTGAGTCCAGCAGATATCCCAGATAGAAGATTTTCTGAGTTGGAATTAAACTGGACTTTTCCAGATTCAGCAGCCATCCCAGTCCTATCAGGGTTTGTTTTGTTAGCTCCAGATCTTTGATTAGCTGCTCTGGAGAAACTGCGAAGATGAGCACCCTGATACGTCCAAGTATGCAATAATTGATACTCCCCTGAGCCGCAGAAAAGCCATGGCTTCTGCCATGACCTTAGTAAATACTCAGGGTGACGAGGATAGGCTGAATGGCAAGGCCTGAAACTGCAAATGGATGGTCTCCTCCTCTACCTTCACGGCTAGGCGCAGGAACTTTTTAAAAGTTTCTGCAATAGGCACGTGGAGGTAGGCGTCCTTGAGATCCAATGACACCATAATAACAGTCCTTGGGTAGCAGCAGGGTGACTGTGAATATCGATTCCATCTGGAACCTTTTGTAGGCAATTGATTTGTTTAGGGGTTTCAGGTTTGGAATTAGTCTGTAACTTCCTGAGGGTTTTCTTACCACAAAAACGTGTGAATAGAAGACCCTCCCTTCCTCCCCTTTTGGGACCCTGCAAACCACAATCTGTTGCTATGGTTCCTTTAATGCTCCCAGGAGAGCTTCTGCCTTTGCTGGACATCTGGGGAGAAGCGTCACTAGGCTTCGATGTGGAGGGGGCTCTGTATATTCTAAACAGTACCCCCTCCTTACTATCCCCAGGATAAATTGGTTTGAGGGAAATTGCTTCCCATTGTGCAAGGAAGGCCCCCCTAGTCTTCCTCCCACTGTGATCACTGAGTCATTGGCTTTTACGGGGCTGGTCAGGAGGGCGAAAAATCGCTCCTCCCCCTGCCCTTACTCCTTTGGCCCCAAGTTTTCTTTTCCCTTTCAGGCTTGGGGGGTATTCTTTTCTGTGGACGAAACACCTTTTTGGTTTTAGTTGGAGTCTTCCGTTTCATTGGGAACGCCTTTTTCTTATCGGCTGTGCAGTCTAATACAGCTTCCAGACCTGGGCCGAATAGGAGGTCCCCCATCAGTGGAATGCCACATAATTTAATCTTAGAGGCATTGTCGCCTGGCCATGTTTTGAGGCAGAGGGCCCTTCTGGCCGAGTTGGCTGGTTACATAGTTACATAGTAGGTGAGGTTGAAAAAAGACACACGTCCATCAAGTCCAACCTATGTGTGTGATTATGTGTCAGTATTACCTTACATATCCCTGTATGTTGCGGTCATTCAGGGGATTATCTAATAGTTTCTTGAAGCTATCAATGCTCCCCGCTGAGACCACTGCCTGTGGAAGGGAGTTCCACATCCTTACCGCTCTTACAGTAAAGAACTTTACGTAGTTTAAGGTTAAACCTCTTTTCTTCTAATTGTAATGAGTGGCCCCGAGTCTTATTAAACTCTCTTCTGCGAAAAAGTTTTATCCCTATTGTGGGGTCACCAGTACAGTATTTGTAAATTGAAATCATATCCCCTCTCAAGCATCTCTTCTCCAGAGAGAATAAGTTCAACGCTCGCAACCTTTCCTCATAACTAAGATCCTCCAGACCCTTTATTAGCTTTGTTGCCCTTCTTTGTACTCGCTCCATTTCCAGTACATCCTTCCTGAGGACTGGTGCCCAGAACTGGACAGCATATTCCAGGTGCGGCCGGACCAGAGTCTTGTAGAGCGGGAGAATTATCGTTTTATCTCTGGAGTTGATCCCCCTTTTAATACATGCCAATATTCCATTTGCCTTATTAGCAGCAGCTTGACATTGCATGCCATTGCTGAGCCTATCATCTACTAGGACCCCCAGGTCCTTTTCCATTCTAGATTCCCCAGAGGTTCTCCCCCCAGTGTATAGATTGCATTCATATTTTTGCCACCCAAATGCATTATTTTACATTTTTCTACATTGAACCTCATTTGCCATGTAGTCGCCCACCCTATTAATTTGTTCCGGTCTTTTTGCAAGGTTTCCACATACTGCGGAGAAGTTATTGCCATGCTTAGCTTAGTATCGTCTGCAAATACAGAGATTCAACTGTTTATCCCATCCTCCAGATTGTTTATAAACAAATTAAATAGGATTGGTCCCAGCACAGAACCCTGGGGAACCCCACTACCCACCCCTGACCATTCTGAGTACTCCCAATTTATCACCACCCTCTGAACATGCCCTTGTAGCCAGTTTTCAATCCAGGTACTCACCCTATGGTCCATGCCAACGGACCCTATTTTGTACAGTAAATGTTTATGGGGAACTGTGTCAAATGCTTTTGCAAAATCCAGATACACCACGTCTACGGGCCTTCCTTTATCTAGATGGCAACTCACCTCCTCATAGAAGGTTAATAGATTGGTTTGGCAAGAACGATTCTTCATGAATCCATGCTGATTACTGCTAATGATATCGTTCTTATTACTAAAATCTTGTATATAGTCCCTTATCATCCCCTCCAAGATTTTACATACTATTGATGTTAGGCTAACTGGTCTGTAATTCCCAGGGATGTTTTTTGGGCCCTTTTTAAATATTGGTGCTTCATTGGCTTTTCTCCAATCAGCTGGTACCATTCCAGTCAATAGACTGTCTGTAAAATTTAGGAACAACGGTCTGGCAATCACCTGACTGAGTTCCCTAAGTACCCTCGGATGCAAGCCATCTGGTCCCGGTGATTTATTAATGTTAAGTTTCTCAAGTCTAATTTTAATTCCGTCCTCTTTTAACCATGGAGGTGCTTCCTGTGTTGTGTCATGAGGATAAACACTGCAGTTTTGGTTACTGAAGCCCCCCGATTTACTTGTGAAGACTGAGGAGAAGAATAAATTCAATACCTTTGCCATCTCCCCATCCTTTGTAACCAGATGTCCTTCCTCATTCTTTATGGGGCCAATATGGTCTGTCCTTCCTTTTTTACTGTTTACATACTTAAAGAATTTCTTGGGATTTTTTTTGCTCTCCTCCGCTATGTGTCTTTCATGTTCTATCTTAGCCGTCCTAATTGCACCCTTACATTTCTTATTGCATTCTTTATAAAGTCTGAATGCTGAGGATGATCCCTCAACCTTGTATTTTTTGAAGGCCTTCTCCTTTGCTTTTATATGCATTTTTACATTGGAGTTAAGCCATCCAGGATTTTTGTTCGCTCTTTTAAATTTATTACCCAATGGGATACATTAGCTAATGCCCTTATTTAATATGCTCTTAAAGCAAACCCATCTCTCCTCCGTATTCTTTGTTCCTAATATTTTATCCCAATTTATGCCTTTTAGCAAGGTTTGTAGTTTAGGGAAGTTGGCTCTTTTGAAATTCAGTGTCTTTGTATTCCCTTTATGTTTCCTATTAGTGTGATTTATACTGAAACTAATTGACCTGTGATCGCTGTTACCTAAATTGCCCCGTATTTCCACATCTGTGATCAGGTCTGTATTGTTGGTAATCAGTAGATCCAGTAATGTTTTATTTCTAGTTGGTGCGTCTACCATCTGACCCATAAAATTGTCCTGCAAGACATTAAGGAACTGGCGAGCCTTAAATGAATGCGCGGTTCCCTCCACCCAGTCTATGTCTGGATAATTAAAATCCCCCATTATGATAACACTTCCCATCCTTGCTGCTAATCCAATTTGTGATAGGAGATCCGTCTCCACTTCCTCCTTCAGGTTAGGGGGCCTATAGCATACTCCCAGTATTATTTTCCCCTTAGCTTCATCCCTTTGGAGCTCTACCCATAAGGATTCCACCTCCTCCCTAGCTCCCTCAGTGATGTCATCTCTCACATTCGCTTGTACATTATTCTTGATATATAGGCATACCCCTCCCCCTTTTTTACCCTCTCTATCCATGCGGTATAGGGTATACCCTTGAATGTTTGCCAGCCAATCATGAGAGCTGTTTAACCAGGTCTCTGAAATTCCCACAAAATCCAAATCCTCCTTGTACAACAGTATCTCTAGTTCACCCATCTTGTCTGCCATGCTCCTGGCATTGGTGAACATGCCACATAGTTTAGACCGGTCGCATATTGTCCTCGTATTGGGTGTTTCAAAATTGCAACTAGTACTTGCTACTATACTCACCTTGTGTTTTTGTGCTTTGGTTAACCTACCACTAATGCCCCCAACACTACCCTCTGGAATATCATCCGCGCTGGCTATCACTGTCTCTGGACCCTCCCCCCCATCGCCTAGTTTAAAAACCCCTCTAACTTTTTGGCCATCTTCATTCCCAGCAGATCTGCACCCTCCTCATTTAGGTGCAGTCCGTCCCTTCTATAGTACCGGTTACCGACTGAGAAGTCGGCCCAGTCCTCCAGGAACCCTAACCCCTCCTTACTACACCAGCTCTTCAGCCACTTGTTTACTTCCCTAATCTCCCTCTGCCTTTCTGGTGTGGCTCGATGTACCGGTAGTATTCCTGAGAATACTACCTTGGAGGTCCTTTTCCTCAATTTAGCACCTAAGTCCCTAAAATCGTTCTTTAGGACACTCCATCTGCCTCTGACTTTGTCATTGGTGCCAACGTGCACCATGACAGCCGGGTCTTCCCCAGCCCCTCCCAGTATTCTGTCCACAAGATCCGTGATGTGCCGAACCCAAGCGCCTGGTAGACAACATACTGTTCGGCGCTTCAGGTCTTGGTTACAGATTGCCCTCTCTGTCCTTCTAAGAAATGAGTCCCCTACCACCAGAATCTGTCTTCCCTTTCCCTTTGCTGCCCCCCCACTCTCACTGGAGGAGTTCTTCCCCTGGCAGCTAGGAGAGTCCCTCATCTCCAGCAGTGCTGGTCCCTGACTGGTTTCACCAATGACACTCAATGGAGCGTACTTATTGGGATGCTTCAGTCCTGGATCGGCCTCTCTGGCACTTCCCCCTCTACCCCTCCTGACTGTCACCCATCTACTCTTTGCTAGTGTCTGCGCCTCTTTGTCTCCACCTGCCTCTGTGCTGGCCCCTGCCGGCACCTGCCGTGTACATTCCTGGCTCACCTTTAGTATGGAGGGACTTCTCAGTGCTGACAGTTGCTTCCCTAGATTCAGAACCTGGGCTTCCAGGGAAACAATGTGCTTACATTTTGCACAGCATTATTCACCCTCGATCGGATGATCAATGAACGCATACATGCGGCAAGATGTACAAAGAGTCGCCTCTCCACACCCGCCGGGCATCGTACCTATTAAATTTAGTGAGGATTTGGGGATTTTACCTTGTCCAAATTACCTAACAGCTAGCTTCCTGGCACTAATACTCAAGACAATACACAAGTACACAACAAGACAATACACAGGTACTCACAGACCTATGTGCAATCGCAGAACAGTCGCAGACCTACGTGCACTCGCAATACTCAAGTATACAGTACACAATACACAAGTACTAACGATCCACACACACTACTCAGACAACACTCAGATACTCACACTACACAGGTACTATGACCCCTGTTATAACCTCCTGTTTTAAACTCTAGTTTTTAACTCCCACTTATACCAAGTTCCACTTACACAAAGTTCCACAGCCAAAGACTGAGCACGCTCAGACTGAGTTCTACACCCAGTTAAATAGGCACCTGTGAGCAATTAACCACCCCCCTTAATTGATAGGCTGAAGGAACCAGAGGAAAAGAAAAAAAAGCTATTTAAAAAGTGACAGAAAAAGGCAAATGAAAAACTAAAAGGAAAAGCCCCAAGAATGCACCCCAGCAAACCCAGCAATCAACAAGCAAGACTTATTCACTCTATAACTCTAGTTATTAACTCCCACTTATACCAAGTTCCACTTACACAAAGTTCCACAGCCAAAGACTGAGCATGCTCAGACTGAGTTCTACACCCAGTTAAATAGGCACCTGTGAGCAATTAACCACCCCCCTTAATTGATAGGCTGAAGGAACCAGAGGGAAAAAAAAGAAAAAAAAGCTATTTAAAAATTGACAGAAAAAGGCAGATGAAATACTAAAAGGAAAAGCCTGAAAAATGCACCCCAGCAAACCCAGCAATCAACAAGCAAGACTTATTCACTCTATAACTCTAGTTATTAACTCCCACTTATACCAAGTTCCACTTACACAAAGTTCCACAGCCAAAGACTGAGCATGCTCAGACTGAGTTCTACACCCAGTTAAATAGGCACCTGTGAGCAATTAACCACCCCCCTTAATTGATAGGCTGAAGGAACCAGAGGAAAAAAAGAAAAGAAAAAAAAAGCTACCGTATATACTCGAGTATAAGTCGAATTTTTCAGCACATTTTTTTGTGCTGAAAGTGCCCCCCTCGACTTATACTCGAGTCAAGCACTTTTCTGCAGCAAAAAATTTCATTTTCTGCACCGAATTTGGGTCCCTGTATCTCAGGGCTACTTGATTCTAGGAACCCCAAATTTGGTGTGCAAAGCCAGCGAAGCTGGTACCATAACATATCCAAAGCTGAAGTTCCTAGCACTAAGTGGCCCCGAGATACGGGGCCCCAAAATCGGTTCGGAAAATGTCATTCTCTGCTGCAGAAAAGTGCTTGACATTTTCTGAACAAAGTTTGGGGCCCCATATCTCAGGGCCACTTAGAGCTAGAAACCCCAGCTTTGGAAATTCTATGCTGCTAGTTCCACTGGGTTTGCACACCAAATTTGGGGTGCTTAGCACTAAGTGGCCCAGAGATACGGGGCCCCAAATTTGGTCAACTGTGTCCATCTGCAGCAATGTCATTTCGGGACCCTTTGGGTTCAGAGATCCCAAATTTTTGCTGCAGCTAGGGGGCATTTAGGAACCCTTAACTACCGAGTTTGAAGTTCAGGGGACCTATGGCTGCAAATGGGCACAGTGATGCTGCAAATGGGCATTGTTGACCCTCTTTTCCACTTACAGTAGCTGTGCATTTCTCACCCTCATCTTATACTCGGGTCAATAAGTTTTTCCCATTTTTTTGTGGTAAATTAGGGCCTCGACTTATACTCAGAACGACTTATACTCGAGTATATATGGTATTTAAAAAGTGACAGAAAAAGGCAAATGAAAAACTAAAAGGAAAAGCCCCAAAAATGCACCCCAGCAAACCCAGCAATCAACAAGCAAGACTTATTCACCCTATAACTCTAGTTATTAACTCCCACTTATACCAAGTTCCACTTACACAAAGTTCCACAGCCAAAGACTGAGCACGCTCAGACTGAGTTCTACACCCAGTTAAATAGGCACCTGTGAGCAATTAACCACCCCCCTTAATTGATAGGCTGAAGGAACCAGAGGAAAAAAAAAGAAAAAAAAGCTATTTAAAAAGTGACAGAAAAAGGCAGATGAAATACTAAAAGGAAAAGCCTGAAAAATGCACCCCAGCAAACCCAGCAATCAACAAGCAAGACTTATTCACTCTATAACTCTAGTTATTAACTCCCACTTATACCAAGTTCCACTTACACAAAGTTCCACAGCCAAAGACTGAGCATGCTCAGACTGAGTTCTACACCCAGTTAAATAGGCACCTGTGAGCAATTAACCACCCCCCTTAATTGATAGGCTGAAGGAACCAGAGGAAAAAAAAAAAGAAAAAAAAGCTATTTAAAAAGTGACAGAAAAAGGCAAATGAAAAACTAAAAGGAAAAGCCCCAAAAATGCACCCCAGCAAACCCAGCAATCAACAAGCAAGACTTATTCACTCTATAACTTTAGTTATTAACTCCCACTTATACCAAGTTCCACTTACACAAAGTTCCACAGCCAAAGACTGAGCACACTCAGACTGAGTTCTACACCCAGTTAAATAGGCACCTGTGAGCAATTAACCACCCCCCTCAATTGATAGGCTGAAGGAATCAGAGGAAAAAAAAAAAAAGAAAAAAAAGCTATTTAAAAGTGACAGAAAAAGGCAAATGAAAAACTAAAAGGAAAAGCCCCAAAAAATGCACCCCAGCAATCAACAAGCAAGACTTATTCACTCTATAACTCTAGTTATTAACTCCCACTTATACCAAGTTCCACTTACACAAAGTTCCACAGCCAAAGACTGAGCACGCTCAGACTGAGTTCTACACCCAGTTAAATAGGCACCTGTGAGCAATTAACCACCCCCCTTAATTGATAGGCTGAAGGAACCAGAGGAAAAGAAAAAAAAGCTATTTAAAAAGTGACAGAAAAAGGCAAATGAAAAACTAAAAGGAAAAGCCCCAAGAATGCACCCCAGCAAACCCAGCAATCAACAAGCAAGACTTATTCACTCTATAACTCTAGTTTTTAACTCCCACTTATACCAAGTTCCACTTACACAAAGTTCCACAGCCAAAGACTGAGCACACTCAGACTGAGTTCTACACCCAGTTAAATAGGCACCGGTGAGCAATTAACCACCCCCCTTAACTGATAGGCTGAAGGAACCAGAGGAAAAAAAAAAAAAAAAAGAAAAAAAAGCTATTTAAAAAGTGACAGAAAAAGGCAAATGAAAAACTAAAAGGAAAAGCCCCAAAAATGCACCCCAGCAAACCCAGCAATCAACAAGCAAGACTTATTCACTCTATAACTCTAGTTATTAACTCCCACTTATACCAAGTTCCACTTACACAAAGTTCCACAGCCAAAGACTGAGCACGCTCAGACTGAGTTCTACACCCAGTTAAATAGGCACCTGTGAGCAATTAACCACCCCCCTTAATTGATAGGCTGAAGGAACCAGAGGAAAAAAAATTAAAGCTATTTAAAAAGTGACAGAAAAAGGCAAATGAAAAACTAAAAGGAAAAGCCCTAAAAATGCACCCCAGCAAACCCAGCAATCAACAAGCAAGACTTATTCACTCTATAACTCTAGTTATTAACTCCCACTTATACCAAGTTCCACTTACACAAAGTTCCACAGCCAAAGACTGAGCACGCTCAGACTGAGTTCTACACCCAGTTAAATAGGCACCTGTGAGCAATTAACCACCCCCCTTAATTGATAGGCTGAAGGAAGCAGAGGAAAAAAAAAAGAAAAAAAAGCTATTTAAAAAGTGACAGAAAAAGGCAAATGAAAAACTAAAAGGAAAAGCCCCAAAAATGCACCCCAGCAAACCCAGCAATCAACAAGCAAGACTTATTCACTCTATAACTCTAGTTATTAACTCCCACTTATACCAAGTTCCACTTACACAAAGTTCCACAGCCAAAGACTGAGCATGCTCAGACTGAGTTCTACACCCAGTTAAATAGGCACCTGTGAGCAATTAACCACCCCCCTTAATTGATAGGCTGAAGGAACCAGAGGAAAAAAAAAGAAAAAAAAGCTATTTAAAAAGTGACAGAAAAAGGCAAATGAAAAACTAAAAGGAAAAGCCCCAAAAATGCACCCCAGCAAACAACAAGCAAGACTTATTCACTCTATAACTCTAGTTATTAACTCCCACTTATACCAAGTTCCACTTACACAAAGTTCCACAGCCAAAGACTGAGCACGCTCAGACTGAGTTCTACACCCAGTTAAATAGGCACCTGTGAGCAATTAACCACCCCCCTTAATTGATAGGCTGAAGGAACCAGAGGAAAAAAAAAAAAAAAGAAAAAAAAGCTATTTAACCACTTCAGCCCCGAAAGGATTTACCCCCTTCCTGACCAGAGCACTTTTTACAATTTGGCACTGCGTCGCTTTAACTGCTAATTGCGCGGTCATGCAATGCTCTACCCAAACGAAATTTGCGTCCTTTTCTTCCCACAAATAGAGCTTTCTTTTGATGGTATTTGATCACCTCTGCCGTTTTTTTTTTTTGCGCTATAAACGGAAAAATTTTGAAAAAAAATGATATTTTCTACTTTTTGTTATAAAAAAAATCCAATAAACTAAATTTTAGTCATACATTTAGGCCAAAATGTATTCGGCCACATGTCTTTGGTAAAAAAAATGTCAATAAGCGTATATTTATTGGTTTGCGCAAAAGTTATAGCGTCTACAAACTAGGGTACATTTTCTGGAATTTACACAGCTTTTAGTTTATGACTGCCTATGTCATTTCTTGAGGTGCTAAAATGGCAGGGCAGTACAAACCCCCCCCAAATGACCCCATTTTGGAAAGTAGACACCCCAAGGAAATTGCTGAGAGGCATGTTGAGCCCATTGAATATTTATTTTTTTTGTCCCAAGTGATTGAATAATGACAAAAAAAAAAAAAAAATGTACAAAAAGTTGTCACTAAATGATATATTGCTCACATAGGCCATGGGCTATGTGGAATTGCACCCCAAAATACATTCAGCTGCTTCTCCTGTGTACGGGGATACCACATGTGTGGCACTTTTTGGGAGCCTAGCCGCGTACGGGGCCCCGAAAACCCAGCACCACCTTCAGGATTTCTAAGGGCATACATTTTTGATTTCACTCCTCACTACCTATCACAGTTTTGAAGGCCATAAAATGCCAAGATGGCACAAACTCCCCCCAAATGACCCCATTTTGGAAAGTAGACACCCCAAGCTATTTGCTGAGAGGCATGGTGAGTATTTTGCAGCTCTCATTTGTTTTTGAAAATGAAGAAAGACCAGAAAATTTTTTTTTTTCTTTTTTCAATTTTCAAAACCTTGTGACAAAAAGTGAGGTCTGCAAAATACTCACTATACCTCTCAGCAAATAGCTTGGGGTGCCTACTTTCCAAAATTGGGTCATTTGGGGGGGGGTTTGTGCCACCTGGGCATTCCATGGCCTCCGAAACTGTGATAGGCAGTGAAGAGTGAAATCAAAAATTTACGGCCTTAGAAAGCCTGAAGGCGGTGCTTGGTTTTCGGGGTCCAGTGTGCGGCTAGGCTCCCAAAAAGTCCCACACATGTGGTATCCCCGTACTCAGGAGAAGCAACAGAATTTATTTTGGGGTGTAATTTCACAAATCCCCATGGCATGTTTGAGCAATATAACATTTAGTGACAACTTTGTGCAAAAAAAAAAAAAAAAAAAAAAAATTTGTCTCTTTCCCGCAACTTGTGTCACAATATAAAATATTCCATGGACTCGACATGCCTCTCAGCAAATAGCTTGGGGTGTCTACTTTCCAAAATGGGGTCATTTGGGGGGGTTTGAACTGTCCTGGCATTTTATGCACAACATTTAGAAGCTTATGTCACACATCACCCACTCTTCTAACCACTTGAAGACAAAGCCCTTTCTGACACTTTTTGATTACATGAAAAAATTATTTTTTTTTGCAAGAAAATTACTTTGAACCCCCAAACATTATATATTATTTTAAAACAAATGCCCTATAGATTAAAATGGTGGGTGTTTCATTTTTTTTTTTCACACAGTAATTGCGCAGCGATTTTTCAAACGCATTTTTTGTGGAAAAAACACACTTTTTTAAATTTTAATGCACTAAAACACACTATATTGCCCAAATGTTTGCTGAAATAAAAAAGATGATCTTAGGCCGAGTACATGGATACCAAACATGACATGCTTTAAAATTGCGCACAAACGTGCAGTGGCAACAAAATTAATACATTTTTAAATGCCTTTAAAAGCCTTTACAGGTTACCACTTTAGATTTACAGAGGAGGTCTACTGCTAAAATTACTGCCCTCGATCTGACCTTCGCGGTGATACCTCACATGCATGGTGCAATTGCTGTTTACATTTGACGCCAGACCGACGCTTGCGTTCGCCTTAGCGCGAGAGCAGGGGGGACAGGGGTGCTTTTTTTTTTTTTTTTTTCTTTATTATTTTTTTGCTTTTTTATCTTATTTTTAAACTGTTCCTTTCATTTTTTTTTTAAATCATTTTTATTGTTATCTCAGGGAATGTAAATTTCCCCTATGATAGCAATAGGTAGTGACAGGTACTCTTTTTTGAAAAAATTGGGGTCTATTAGACCCTAGATCTCTCCTCTGCCCTCAAAGCATCTGACCACACCAAGATCGGTGTGATAAAATGCTTCCCCAATTTCCCAATGGCACTGTTTACATCCGGCGAAATCTAAGTCATAAAATGCTCGTAGCTTCCGGTTTCTTAGGCCATAGAGATGTTTAGAGCCACTCTGGTCTCTGATCAGCTCTATGGTCAGCTGGCTGAATCACCGGCTGCATTCTCAGGTTCCCTGTTGAGACAGGAGAGCCAGAGAAAAACACGGAAGACGGTGGGGGGGGCATTCCCTCCCACTGCTTGTAAAAGCAGTCTAGAGGCTAATTAGCCGCTAGGATTGCTTTTACATGAAAGCCGACCGCTGGCTAAAAAGAATGATACCAAGATGATACCTAAACCTGCAGGCATCATTCTGGTATAACCACTCAAAGTCGTGAATGGCGTACCTGAAGACAAAAAAATGGTTAACAATAAAGCACAGTAAACGGTAAAGTATAAAAAATTGCATACCTGAAAAGCAAACATGATAAAACATAATAACAATAAAACATTGCAGAATATAATACAGTAAAAAAGAGCAGAACAATAGAGAGAGAATAGAGAGAGAGAGAACAATGAAACGACAACTATTTTTTTTTATTTTTGTTTGTGTTTTTTTTTTTTTTACACTTTTTTTTTGTAACTGTAACTTTTATAACTGTAACCGGTTCCAGGTTCGGGTCTCTCAAAATGCGATGGCATCTTGGGAGACCCTGTGAAAGTGTGCCTAGTCTGTGCAATGCTGTACCCTACGCTAATACTCAACTAGTGAATGGTAGCGTTCAAAACATTCACCAATGCAAAGATCAGGATTGTCAGGACAGGAGGGACAATAATAGCGAGTGTCACGCCTATATCCGCGCTTGCTGCAGACACAACATCTTTTTTTGGGGGGTTCGTTGGGTAGGGGTACTCGGGAGGACATATAAATGCCTCTCATGCACCTGACTGCATTTGGTTGGGGATGTGAATGGGGGAAGTACGGGCGCTGCAGAAGCGGTGGGTTCCCAATTAGGATTGGCGAATGCAGCAGAAAGGGCACTATGGGCACGACGGGCCTGTGTTTGTCTTCTTGGTGGCAGCGGGACACTACTTGTGCTTGCCACCTCACCAGCTTGAACTGCACTTATGGGACTCGCCACGTCACCAAGTGTTACTGCAGTGCTGGTTTGACTACGACCGGGGTGTACTAGGCCGCTGACGCTTGCCAGTTCACCAAAACGCTACAAAAAAAAGTGACAGTGATCGATCGATACTGCACTTGGGTGGGCTGGGCTGGGCCGGGCGGAGGGGCAAAACGCAGGTGCTAGCAGGTATCTGGGCTGATCCCGCTAACACTGCGTTTTTGGGAACCCTAAACTGCTGGGGACGCTAGTATAGATCTGATCAGATCAGATATTGATCCGATCAGATACTATACCACTAAGGGAGGCGTATGCTGCGTGTGTGGGTGTTAGCGGTACTGGCACTAATCTGACGCTGCCTGGGGCTGGTGCTTACCAGTTCACCAAAATGCTACCAAAAAAACTGTTAGCGATCGCAGGGATCAGGCCTGACTCTGCGAACGCTGCAGTTATGCGTTTAGTGTTTTGTAAGTGACAGTGATCGATCGATAATGCACTTGGGTGGGCTGGCCTGGGCCGAGCAGAGGGGCAAAACGCAGGTGCTAGCGGGTATCTGGGCTGATCCCGCTAACACTGCATTTTTGAGAACCCTAAACTGCTGGGGACGCTAGTATAGATCTGATCGGATCAGATATTGATCCGTTCAGATACTATACCACTAAGGGAGGCGTATGCTGCGTGCGTGGGTGTTAGCGGTACTGGCACTAATCTGACGCTGCCTGGGGCGACGCATATCACCGCCGGGCGATCAGGGGGCTAAACCTTTATTCAGTAATAAACGGCGGGTGCCCTGACACTATAAAAAATAAACGAACTAACCAGCGTCACCCGTAACAGTTATACGGTGATCAGTGGTGAAAGGGTTAACTAGGGGGCAATCAAGGGGTTAAAACATTTATTAGATAGTATATGGGGGTCCCTGTCACTATAAAACGCTGACGGCGAACCTAAATATTTACGTTCCTAACTAGCGTCACCAGCGACACTAATACAGCGATCAGAAAAATGATCGCTTAGCGACACTGGTGACAGGGGGTGATCAAGGGGTTAAAACTTTATTAGGGGGGTTAGGGGTTACCCTAGACCTACAGGGGGCTAACACTCACTGTCCTACCACTGCTAACTGTCACAAACTGACACTATGCAGTAATCAGGAAAAAAAAAAAAAAACCTGCTTGGTGTCAGTTTGTGACGGGGGGGGTGATTGGGGGTGGATCGGGGGGCGATCGGGGGGGATCGGGGGTGTAAGGTATGCCTGGCATGTTCTACTGTCTTCTGTGTGTGTTTGGTGCACTTACATGTCGTCTCTCCTCGGCGCTGGAACGGAAACTGGCCAGCCAAGTAGAGATGACATCACATCCTCTGCCTCTGTGTACTATACAGAGGCAGGGGATGTTTCTCATTGGCTGGGAGCGATCACGAGGGGGGGCCACGATCGGATGGTCTCCCCCTCGTCTTTCATCGCTCCCAACCAAAAGCCGACCGCCGATGGCACCGGGGGGGGGGTCCGCGGGAAGGCAATCACGTACCAGGTACGTGATTTTGCCTGCCCGTGCCGCTCTGCTCACGTATATAGGCGTGAGGCGGTCGGCAAGTGGTTAAAAAGTGACAGAAAAAGGCAAATGAAAAACTAAAAGGAAAAGCCCCAAAAATGCACCCCAGCAAACCCAGCAATCAACAAGCAAGACTTATTCACTCTATAACTCTAGTTATTAACTCCCACTTATACCAAGTTCCACTTACACAAAGTTCCACAGCCAAAGACTGGTGCAGCGGTCCTGGCAGAAATGCGAACTGACTCAGCAGAAGCATCCACTATATATACTACTCCGCGCAAAATAGTTGGAAAGGATGCCAAAATTGTCTCTTTTGCTGTACCTGCTTCAATATGGGCTTGAATCTGAGTAAGCCAATGTTCGAGATTATGAGCCACCACTGTGACTGCCATCTCTGGGTTCAAATTACCCAAAGTTCCCAGGTCTTTTTTAGAAGGGAATCAATCTTTTTGTCCATTGTATCAGTGAGGGCCCCTAGATCCTCGAAGGCCAGATCAGTTTTTCTGGAAACTTGCGGGAATGCTGCATCCAGTTTGGGGTTTTTGTTCCAGATTGACGCCGGGTCATCCAAAAACGGAAATCTTCTTTTCAGGGATCTGGAAAAGAAGGGTTTCCACTCAGGATCCTGCCATTCCTTTTTGACCGTCTCCACCAGGACCTTGTGGACTGGGAACACTTTCTTTTTCTGTTCTCCCAGGCCTTTATACATTTGGTCATGGAAAGATAAGGGTTTTTTGTCTACCTGGATACCCAGGGTGGTATAGACTGCCCCCCAAAAGGTCCTCTACCTCATCAAGGGACAGTTTGTATCTTGAGGGTCTCCTGGACTCCCCGTCCCGGTTCTCTCCCTCTGCTTCCTCCTGAGAACCGGAGGTAGCACTGTCTGGTTCCTCCCTAGCCTCCTCTCTGGAAGGCCCCGCAGTTTCCTCTGCCGAAGCAGTGGCCCTGGGTTGGGAAGATGCAGAGCCCTGTGCAAGGGGCAGGGTTGTACTCTGTGATGCAGGTGAGGGAGTAAAAGTCCAGATACATGAAAATAAACAAAGATAATTACCACCGCTCCAGGCTGTTCGGGTTCAAATCTCCCGTCCTCCACTGTGTGAAAAGTGAGAGCTCCAGGTGCTGGCAATTGCTGTTGCAATAGTATGCGTGCAGGGAAAAGATCTGGACACCCGCACGGAATTGGCAAATAAATAAAATCTTCTTTATTCAATAACGTGGCATAAAATTAGTACATGACACTATTGGAGCAATACAGCTTGATCGCTATTGTTTCAATAGTGTCATGTACTAATTTTATGCCACGTTATTGAATAAAGAAGATTTTATTTATTTGCCTATTCCGGAGTGCAGCTGTCCAGATCTTTTCCCTGCATGCAGGTGAGGGAGTAGCGGGAAGCTGTAATTCCTCAAACAGGGTTTTGAAGGACTGAAAAGTTGATGACAACTCTTTAACTGATGCCGCTAACCCTGTCTCCTGCTCTGAAGCCCTTTCATTAACTAGTGCATCAATGCAACCTTTACAGAGCACTTTCTTCCAAGCCTCTCCTAGGGTAGCCCTACAAGAGGCGCACTTTCTATTAGAGCTATGCATGGCTTTTTTCGCTTCAGTAGCTTTCTGAAATACATGTGAATAAAACACCAATCAGTATCCCAATAGACATCACACAGAGATACAACCATGGGGAGTACCTAGTCCCTTCTAAAGATAAGGTACTTGCCCCCCCGACCAGCCTAGAGGGGTTCCTCCTACCCCCACTACAGGAACCATTGTGGGGGAGGAAAATCCCAGGTAGAGAGGACCCTTCCCCAGGGTGCCCTTACCTTGGGATGGCTGGAGCTGGCATCTCTGAGCACTATCTGAGCATCGGCTTCCGATATGCTGGTGGTGCTGCCTGTAGAGTCCCCTCACCACCTGTGCTGTGAATCGACTCATCTCAAGCCTCAGCCTGGCCCCCTCTCAGCCCCATGACCCGGAACCAGAAGTCGTGGGTCAAAGGAAAAACATCCGCCCCCCCCGCCGGACATTACATCACCCGCCGTCCGGCCCGCCTGGTTTCATCTGCGGCCTGTACACTGCACAAGGTAGAACAGAGATGCATGCCTGCCAACAGCCCTGTGACTGAGATAGAGGGCCCCCCGGACTTCCACCTGCGCTCAGCGAAGCCTGGGAGGCAAACAAAACTACGGCCGGTGAGTACCATGCCGCTGCCCTGGAGAACCCCTGTCTCCTTACCAGGGACAAAAATTGTATAGCCCTCAGTCCTCTGACTAAACTTAGGCCTGGTTCCAGCACAGTGTCTCCCCACCAGGGTAAACACAAATAACTAAGGCTGGCAGGGGGAGGTGAAAATTTATGGGGGCTGGTGCAGTGTTTCCAGAGGAAGAGGAGAAGCCAAGGTCTCATTGTGGCTGTCCTGAAAGACGGGGAGGGAAAAAAGACCGCCATTGGACGTGAGGACCTACACTGCTGCCTGCAGTACACTGCGCCCGAAAGCGGTATCCTCATGCCAACTTACATCCACCTGATAAAATCTAGTGAATGTATGGACCGAAGAACAAGTTGCAGCCTTTCAGATCTGAGCCATGGAGGCCCGATGATGCACTGCCCATGAAGCACTTACTGCTCTAGTCGAGTGTGCCTTAATATGAAAAGGAGGAATCTTCTTTTCCAAACCATAGGCCTGAACAATAACTTGTCAAATTCACCTAGTGGACTTCGATGCTGCCTGGCCCTTTCTGGGACCATCTGGCAGTACAAACAGAAAGTCAGTGTTCTGCATCTGAGCAGTCGCGTCCAGATAGGTTTTGACTACTCTAACAACATCTAGAGAGTTTAACAACATTTCCTCTGCGGATTGAAGATCTGGAAAAAAGGATGGTAGGACTTAGGATGGTAGCAGTTTAGGTGATACCCTGATACCACCTTAGGTAAGAAAGCCGGGCGAGGACGCAACACCACCCTGTCTTTGTGAATAAAGTATGGCTCTTCACATAAAAAAGCTGCAAACTCTGATACCGTCCTGGCAGAGGATATGGCAACAAGAAAAACCAACTTCTTGGTCAAAAGACACAAAGAAGCATGGCATAATGGTTCAAAAGGCTGTTTTTGCAAAACAGACAGAACCAAATTCAAATCTCATGGGCACATGGACGGCCTGACTGGTGGATTTAAATGCAGTGCCCCCTGAATAAAGGCTCAGACTAGGGAATGAGAGGCAAGCGGTTTCTGAAAAAATACTGACAAAGCCGAGATCTGACCCTTGATAGTGCTTAAGGCCAGCTTAATTTCTACTCCTAATTGAAGAAAAGTGAGAATTCTATCAATAGCATACCTTCTAGGATGCCATCCTTTGGACTCACACCAGGAGACATATGCCTTCCAGATTCTATAATAGATGAGCCTGGAGGCCGACTTCCTGGCATTAACCAGAGTGGTTAGGACTGGACTTGAGAGCCCACGTTTTTTCAGGACATGGGTCTCAACAGCCAAACCGTCAAATTCAGACTTTGTAAGGAAGGATGGAATATTGGCCCTTGCGAGAGCAGGTCTGGTCGCAGTGAGAGCACCCATGGCCTTCCGGCTGCCATCCTCATGATCTCTGCATACCAGGACCTCATGGGCCAAGCCAGGGCTACTAGGATTACTGGCTTCCCTTTTGTCTTGACTCTGTGAAGTAACCGAGCAAGAAGCGGAAATGGAGGGAATGCATAGATCAGAGAAAACTGATCCCACTGAACTATCAAGGCATCTGAACCTTGTGCTAGCGGGTCCTTTGTTCTTGATACAAAGATGTCCAGTTTGTTGTTGAACCTGGAGGCTAGTAGATCTACATCCAGGGTACCCCTTCTCTGGTATATTGCCTGAAATATATGTAGGAAGGCCAGTATGGTGGCCTGAATTTATGGGAGGAGCCCGGGGGGTATTTAAGCAGCCCGCTCACCTGTGGTGCTTGTCGGTTTCCTGTGCGCGATATACGTCACTAGGCCGACTATTCGAATACCAGCGTCCACAAGTTCTTGCCTCGCAAGTTCCCGTATTCGTTATTTCCGTGCTCAAAACTTTCGAAGTCCGTGTTTACCGTTCGTAGTTCGTACCACGCGTCTGGCTTGGCTGTCGCAGGTAGGGTCCCGTCGGACTTTGTTTTACGTTTTCATATCATGTCACTAAACCGTGATTTCAAATTTACGTATCACTCGCATTTTTACAAACGTAACCGCAATGTATATCACTCGTACTATCGTTATGTTACCATTTCGTCTTACTCGAGAAAACCACTGCGACGCAGACGTCGCTTCATTTCTAGCATGTCGGTAATTTAATATACGTCTGTAGACAGCCACAGCGAGTCCCAATTCTCAAATCTATCGGATCAAGTCAGTTCGATGCCAATCATGTCTCATTTCTCAAACATTTCTAAACTCATTTCTAACATTTCAAATCATTTCAATCATTTCTCATTTCAGTCACCTACCGCGCTCTGATTCAAATCCAGTCGCACCTAAAAGATGCACCGATTCGCTCCGGTGTGCCCCAGTAGTTACGGCCTAATTTCAGTACATGCTCCAGAGTTACGTTATTTTCAGTCATTCGTACCTCTGTCATGGTTATCATTTCATTACCACGTATCACGTTCCGACATGAATTCAGTCGCATGGAAATGCACCGATTCGTCTCGGCGTGCCCCAGGATTGGCCACATTTCAGTACATGCTCCGGAGTCCGATTCGTAGTCAGTCGCTACAACAGCACGACCGATTCGCGCCTCCGTCATGGCAAACGATATGTTACACCTGCACTTACCGCGCTCCGCTTCGAATCCAGTCGCATCTTCCATGCACCGATTCGTTACGGCGTGCCCCAGGGCTCAGCCTCATTTCTCAAACATGCTCCAGAGTCCGGATCATAGCTAGTCGCAGATATCGGGCGACTGATCCATGTCTCTGTCATGCAATTACTACCATTTCACTCCCACAGCGCATCACCGTTTCGAAACCAGTTGCATCCGAGATGCACCGATTCGTCATGGAATGCCTCACTTGTTTCGGCCGTATCCATACCTATACCAGAGCTCGGTTCGTTGCCAGTCGCAAAATACGGCACAACCAATTCGAGCCTCGGTCAAGGTAAACATTTCTCTCATTCATTTCATACTGCGCTCCGATTCGAATCCAGATGCATCAAACAGGCACCGATTCGTCCCGGTGTGCACCATGTTTTTCAGTTGCCTCATTTCAGTACATGCTCCAGAGCCCGGTTCACGGTCGGATCAGTCACGACACGACCAGGCCGGACCTCTGTCATGGAGTTCATTCATTTCATAATCAAGGCAAACATTTGGAATCATTTCATTGTCACAAGATTGCAAGCACCATACAAATCGTTGCTTCAAGTTAGTTAGCAATCCCTTCACGAATTATCACCTTTCATTTTCTCTAGATCAGTCAAAGTTCAGTAGGTCCACCCTGCACCAGGTTGGACGATATCCCCCCAGGTAAAAAAAAAAAAAAAAAAAGAAGAATGGGAGGATAAGTTGGGTAAGTATGATTCAGGGGATCAAAGAAAAAACTTGAAATTCATGTCACCCCCAATAGGTTACAGTCAACCGGAAAATAAGAGCTCAAGACAGGAGATTCTCACCAGATCAACTATGTCTCAGGCCGGCAGCGAAGACTTCACGGCCCCTCTGTCACCTTCCCCGGTCTCAGAGAGCGGCAGCGTGCAGTCCCTCAGGGGATGGACTATCACCAAACTGACGGCAGAGCTCAGACGCAGAGGTGTCCCCTTCCCCGCCACAGCGAGGAAAGGCGAGCTCTTCAAACTCCTCTTCCCCCCACCAGCAGCAGGACCCAGTACCCAACAGGCATCCCTCCAGTCAATATCATCAGCTATATCACAATTACACACGATGGTGTCATCCTTGTCTACCTCAGTTACAGACGTCCAAACCAGGGTGGCACTCCTGGAGGCTCGACCGGCCACGGCTGTCCCCGACCCAACCGCAACTCAAACCTTGACACCCCTTCCTGCAGGTACCTCAGGCTGGAGCCCCATTGTCTACCCCTCCCATCTGGTCCCAACCAGTATCAGGAAGGACATTTTGGACGGCAGGGACATCAACCTGGCCTCTCTCCTTATTTCCGTACACGATCTGGCAGAAAATAAGGCCTACTCTTGGGGTGACATATCGGTGGTCCTTAAAGCCAAAGACCCCAGATTGAACCGCAAGTTATCGGTCCCAGAATTTACCCTGGCCTTTGGCATGCTCAGAGACATCCTATGCTCAGCCACCCCCAGCAGACGGGAAGAGCTGGACTTGTATCTCCATACAGTAGTAGACTTGGGCTACAAGTATGGAGGATTTGCATTTTATGATTACCACCGTTCCTTTTCCGCTAAGGCCGCCGCCAGACTCACACAGTTCCAGACTACGACAAATTGGAGTCTCATGGACACAGAGCTCTTCTGCCGCCACTTTTCCGGCTTACGCTCACCTCTGTGTGCGATTTGTCAGTCCTCCACCCACACTGCCACCTGGTGCGCCAATGCGGCGATCAGACGGCCCTTCGAGTTTCCCTCTACCTCGGGTACAATTCAGGGTCAGTCGCCCCCTGAACCAACGCCTCAGGTGGACAAATTTGGACGCCCAGTCCGAACCGTGGGAGGGGCAGCCATCTGTAATAACTACAACTACGGGTCCAGCAACTTCAGCCAGTGCCGCCTACTCCACATCTGCACCTTATGCCAAAGAGCACACCCAAGAAATTTGTGTGAAGTCAAACAACACAAGAGGGCATGACTAAGCCGGATCAACCTCTTATGGTTAGGACTGTACCTCACCTCACATCCCACCCCTTCCCTGGCCACCTACCTTATCCAAGGCTTCACAGCAGGCTTTCACACCGGCCTCATTTCACTACCTCACAGTACTCACGAATGTGCCAATCTTCGTTCAGCAGCCATTGACGAACAAGCCATAGATCAGCTCTTACAAGCAGAGGCAGATCGAGAGTACGTTATAGGCCCTTTCACTTGCCCCCCTTTCAGCACATGGAGAGTCAGCCCTATTGGGCTTGTCAAGGGCAAGTTCACGAATAAATTGCGTTTGGTGTACGACCTGTCTGCGCCTCATTCTTCCCACATCCCCAGTCTCAATTCCCTGATCCCCTCCGAAGAGTTTTCCCTAAAATATTCCTCCGTCGACATGGCAATACAAGCAATCATCAAAGCAGGTACAGGTGCCTGGCTCTCCAAAGCCGACATCTCGGATGCCTTCAAGCTCCTGCCCATCCACCCATCCCTTTGGTGCTGGCATGGCATCAAGTGGAAGGAGGCATATTATTTTGCCACAAAACTGACCTTCGGTTCGAAGAGTAGTCCGTGGCTCTTTGACACGTTCGGTCAGTCCCTTGTTTGGATACTGTTACACAAGGGTCAATGCCAAGAAGTCATCCATTACCTGGATGACTTCCTACTAATAGAACCTCCCAGCAAGCCCCCAGGAGACCTCGACAAACTCAGAGTGATATTTGGAAACCTCAATGTTCCCATCGCCGAGCACAAAGTCGACGGCCCAGCACACATCATCACCTTTCTCGGGGTCAGCTTGGATACCTGCGCTATGCAAGCCAGTCTCCCCCTCGACAAACTAACACGCATTAGGGCGGTCCTTCACGAATTCACACACGCCAAGGGCTGTACCAAAAAGCAGTTACAATCTCTCCTGGGAATGCTTAATTTCGCCATGCGAATTATTCCACAAGGCCGCACCTTTGTATCACGCCTGCTTAGATTCCTGTCAGAAACTCAAGACCCCGATCAGATCTTAAATCTAGACTCCGCCGCTATAGCGGACCTATCTATGTGGGAGGAATTCTTGTCCGCCTGGAATGGCATATCCATATTAATACCCATGGTTTCGCCCCTGTCACCCCAGGTAGTGACAGACGCTGCAGCCTCCACAGGTTTCGCGGCAATTTTTGGCCACCATTGGTTTTCAGGACCCTGGCCTCAACAGATACTGTTGATACCCGGCTTTACTCAAACATCTGCCCTCTTTGAACTCTATCCCATAGTGGCAGCTGCACAGCTCTGGGGCCACCACTGGACAGGACAAACCGTAGTCTTCACCACCGACAACCAGGCCACAGCAGACATCATCAACAGAGGCAGGTCCAAGTCCCTAGCAGTCATGTCCTTCCTGCGCAGATTGGTACAACTGTCTTTACAGCGTCAGTTTAATATACACTGTGCATTTATTCCCGGCAGATACAACTTAGCTGCTGACGCACTGTCACGTTTTAATTACACCTCCTTTTTTGAACAGGTTCCCGATGCCGAACCAATGTCGGCCCCTATCCCTGTCTGGTCACAACTGACCCTGGACTAGTTCAACATTTACACAGAGCAACGCAACTCATCAATCATTCACTCTCTCACAACACACTCCAGACAGCTTGGAAGGCGTTCAATAAATTCCTCACATCCTGCCGTAAAGGACCAGCAGATGTCAAACAGGTACTGCCCTTCACTGCACACTGTCACTCGCAGCTGGCCTTATCCTACAATACCATTCGGCTATACCTAGCCGGCATTCAACATTTCTTGACGCTTGAAGACCCCACGAAATCTTCACTGTTCTCATCACACGCTATACGAGCCATCCTAAGGGGCATTCAGAAACAACAACCAGTCATCAGCACCAAGCGCTTACCCATTACGGGGCCTATCTTTAGGGACATGTCAACTATTCTGGCTACTTCACCATTCTGTCTGCTCCCCAGCACGGTCTTACAAGCAGCCGTATATTTAGCTTACTATGGGTTCTTGCGACCTGGCAAATTCACCTCTAACAAACCCACAGACCAAATACTATGCAGACGGCACTTGCTTCGATACCAAGACCATTTCATCCTGCACCTCGAGGTTTCTAAAACCCAGCAAACGGGCTCAGGAGTGAACATTCACCTCTACAAAACCAACAACAGCTGGTGTCCAGTCGCTGTACTCAACCGACTCCTGTCACTCCTGCCTGAGCAACCAGACAGCAGTCCCCTTCTACCATTCCCAGTTAAACCCTTAAGCGCCTCTCAGTTTGTGAAACACATAAGGATACTTCTCCGCAATCTTCACCTTAACCCTAGTCAGGATTCCGGACACTCCTTTCGCATCGGAGCAGCCTCTGCAGCGTCCCGCCACGGGGTTCCAGACCACATAATCAGAAGACTAGGCAGGTGGAAATCAGCCTGCTTCGCCCGGTATATCCCCAATCCGCAAACAGAGATGGCACAGGCATTTTCCAAATTGGCTCAATAAATAACTGAAAACCAATAAAAATTATAACCCTACCTGAATGTTTTTGCCCCCTTATTTTGGCATACCGGCCATTAGACCAAGGCACACTTTCAGGTCCATTTCATATGGTAAGTCCACACTTTCAGGTCTATTTCCGATGGTAAGTCTTATCTTTACTATAAGTGTTATCTATGTCCATATCGGACATAGGGCTCCGACCATAAGTAGGAAGGCCAGTATGGTGGCCTGAATTTATGGGAGGAGCCCGGGGGGTATTTAAGCAGCCCGCTCACCTGTGGTGCTTGTCGGTTTCCTGTGCGCGATACCCACCCTCCCATCTTCATTTCACAGCATTTCTCAACTATTCATTTCATTCATTTCTCTTACAGAATAATCATTTCTTAAACCAGGGTATGCCCCCTTATTTTGGCATACCGGCCATTAGACCAAGGCACACTTTCAGGTCCATTTCATATGGTAAGTCCACACTTTCAGGTCTATTTCCGATGGTAAGTCTTATTTTTACTATAAGTGTTATCTATGTCCATATCGGACATAGGGCTCCGACCATAAATATATATATATATATATATATATATATATATATATATATATATATATATATATATATATATATATATATATTTATCCAGATCATCCCCAAACAAGAGTTCCCCATGAAATGGGAACCCAGCTAAATATCTTTTGCATGAGGCTTCAGCTGCCCAATGTTTAAGCCAAAGGAACCTACACATGTGTACCAGCAGGAGTGCAGGAGTGTAAGGCGGGATGCTTGCTGGACAGAATCCATAATAGCATCTACTGCAAAACATAAGGCCCTTGGAAGAGCTGCATAGTCTTGAACTTGCTCAACAGGAAGAACATTAATTACCTGTTTCACCTGCTCCTTCAATTATTGGCACATACCAACTCCTGCAACCGCAGGTTGGACCACAATGCCAGCCAAGGCAAAGGAGGATTTAAATAATGATTCCAGCTTCTTATCAGTTGGATATTTAAACCCCTGAACATTGTCCACAGGACAAGTTAGGCTTTTATTCACGCAAGAAACAGCCACATCTATTGCTGGTATACACAATTCCTTGGTGAATTTTTCCTCCATTGGGTAGAGCAGCGAGAATTTCCTAGGAGGAGAAAATGATTTATCTGGATGAGCCCAGCCATCATACAGTAACTTTTCCATTAATGGATGGATAGGAAAGGAAAATGCAGCCTGTGCAGACTTCTGAGACCCCAAGGATGAAACAGGGGACACGTCTGGTTCAGTACAGCGCAAATTGTATGTGGTACGCACCATCTCTGTATAATATTGCACCTGTAGCTTGAGAGCCTGCGAGGTAGAAGAGAGCTTCTCCTCATCCCCTGATTCGTCCGACTGCTCGTGGTCCTTGTCCCCAGACAGTGTTGTATCATCAGACTGCTGATCATCTGATAGTGAACTCAGAGCAGAGGAAGGAGACATACCCCATTTTCTGCTATCTAAGGATGCTGTGATAAAAGCAGTAATCCTTTGTTCTAAACCACCCAATGCTGCCTCCATAGCATCTTCAGTGACATGCAGGGGCTGCAACATTGGGAGAGGCGGCGGGCGTGGCCTGGACATGGCTGAATAGAGGCGTGAGTTGTGTGAGCTTCCAGCCGTATCCCCTTATCTCAGCTAATTCAGCCGTTTTATGCAAGCTATGCAATCGTCCAAGAAGAGAACCGGGAAGAAGAGTGGTAAACAACCCAAAATAACCCCACAGCAGCCCTCTCCTAACAAGCTAAGGAGGCGATTTCAGCTCTCCCTTCTCGTCTCACCAGAACTTAAGATGGCGGCGCCACAAGGGGAACATGCAGGGAGACAGACAGCGAGCGGATCTGTGTCACCGCAGGGAGATTCACAGGCGGACGTTTATGCTGGCTTCCATCCGGATCTCCGCTATGGCCTCGGTGAGTCCTCTCAACCCTTTTTTCAAACCCCCAGAGGAGATGAGGAGCTGCGCTCCATATTGCTAGCACTACCCACTAAAGCTGACATTACAGCTCTCATAGCGACAGTAGAAGCCTCACACAGGAAAGAAATGAAAGCTGTAAAGGCAGATGTACGCGCCTTAACCACCAGATTAGAGGCAGGAGAGAGCTCTTTAGTGACATTGGAACATCGCATGTCAGCAATAGAAAGCAAACAGGAGACGCAAACGGAGGCACTACAAGAACAAGCATTGAGGCTGGAGGAGATGGAGGACCGGAGTCGCAGGAACAATTTGCGACTCAGGGGACTACCAGAGGCTACGGGACCGGAAGATTTGGCGGATACAGCAGTGGCCATCTTCCGCAGCCTTCCAGGGATTGACTTACCGGACCGCATCGAAATAGACAGGATCCACAGGGCCTTAGGCCCTAAACCTACTGACCCTCTGAGACCCAGAGATGTGGTCTGAAGAATCCACCACTATATTCATAAAGAACAGATTCTGCGGAAGGCCTAGGAGGCGGAAGATCCGGAACTAGACGGGGCTACAGTTAAAATCCTTCCAGACCTCTCGCGTGCAACCTTACAGAGGTGTGCGATAATGAAACCCCTTCTGGACTTGGCCAGGCGAAAGGGAGCGACATATCGATGGGGTTATCCTCTGTCTGCCACATTTAGAAAAAACAAAGGTCTTTCACGCTACGCAAACCAGACGCACTACCAGCCTTATTCATCTTCCTGGATGCAGAGCCAATAGCTGTACCAGACTGGCTAGGCCCTCTTCCGAGACCATCCGATGACCTGCTGCGCCAAACATGGGACAGAACTTCCAGCCTAGACAGCAAAGAAACCGCCGTCAATCCAGGGCTCCTTCTCAAGAGGACGCACGCGAGTCCTGAAACATGAACATCCCTTGTAAAGTTTGGGAATTCCATTTCCCTTTTTCTTCCTGGTCCAAAGTAACAGTGACCGAGTTATTTGTTCTTTTACGGTTGGAATGTATTGGTTAAACCTTCACTATAAGGAGCACTAATTTGCCCACGAGATACAGAAATGGGGACCCCTGGGGTATCAAACGGGAGGTCAACTGATCCTGCGGGACACTCAGAGGAGTCCATACTCTATGCTGCTTTTAAAGTGACTCACAGATCAAGATGGAGACTGCACCTTTGAGAAGAGAACATTATGCAGAAACCACAAAGACAAGAGACTGGTGTCCTAGTCTGAGAAACCATAGCGTTGGTAAGCAAAGATGATAACTTGTGCTTAAACCTATGGGACTGCCTGCTGCCACCCTGACGGTCCACGGGGAATTCCAGTTTGCTGCTCCGACATCGGTAATGGAAAAGTGGCAGCCATGGGATGCCCATGAACACTCACCCTTATACAAATATCGGTGACAAAATGGCTTACAGAACCTGTATGATGTGGTTCTATGGGAGAGCGTTTCAGCTTCTTTTTAGTGGAGTGACGAGATGCCTGCCCTGTAACCATAAAGTGATACCTCATGTAGGATTATCACTCTTTAGGATAAAATATATATCAGCATACAGAAAGGTTTAAATGTGTTAGATAACTTCTTAATCCTAATCTCAGGGGACAACAGCTAATCAGCCAAACCAACAGGAGATGATGTGAGGTGACTGCCACTAGATGGCGTGAGGGAAATTTAACCCAGGTTAATATATATATATTTTTAAGTTTATTTGAGGTTTTAATTTTGTTTATACTCGGCAATATTACAAAGAAATGACCACAAGGGTTATCTGTTTAGTGTTATAGAACTTCGGGGGTTCAAAGGTCAAACGAAACGCATAGCTTTTTTTCATGATTAATTATGTTAGATATGCTGGGGTAGGGGGGATTGGCGGGAGGCTCTGTTCTCTGAGCCTTGTCCTACCTTGCTCCCAACTAGGCTAGCATATACTTGTGGGGGGCAAAGTGTGTGTCCCCTAGAAGTTATATGCAGAAATAACATCCCCTTAATTTAGGGGGAAATATCATAGACAGGACGCTAGGTCTTGTCTGTGCTTGGTAATTTTTTTTGTTTACTTACCTTTTTCTAACTTTTCTCTTTATTCTCTATACTTATCTTCCCCTTCCCCTTCCTCCCCCTGCTTCATTCCTACCCCCCCCCCCCCTTTCTCCCTCTTTCCCCATCCTAATATAACATGGCAGTCAGCAAGATCAATGTGATGTCCCTTAATGTAAAAGGACCTAACATACCTGAGAAAAGACGTATGTTGCTAGATGACTTAAAACGAAACCATACAGATATAGCTTTCCTCCAAGAGACACATTTTAGGACTAACAGGTTGCCATACTTACAAAATAGACACTTCCCGACAGCCTTCCACTCTATGAATCCGGACTCCAAATCTAAAGGTGTCTCTATCCTCATTTCAAACAAGATTCCCTGGCAGCACCAGAGTTCCTTGATAGACCCGACAGGAAGATATGTCTTCCTCAAAGGCACAATCGGAACTATAAAAGTAACGCTTGCAACCATGTATGCCCCTAATGAACAACAAACCACATTTCTGCAAGAGACACTAGAGAAGCTACAAGACTTTAGAGAAGGACATTTGATCCTAGGAGGAGACTTTAACACCCTCTTGATCCCCTCAGTAGACACGTCGTCAGGTAATACATCAGTGCCACCGAACCAACTTAAACGGATAGCTAAAACACTCCACGACTCACAACTAATAGACGTATGGCGTCTACAACACTCAGGAGAGAAAGACTTCTCATTTTATTCCCACATACATCAACTCTACACCAGAATAGACTATTTCATGATTCCACATTCACAACTTCACGCTGTTGAACAAACATCAATTGGCAACAGGACATGGTCAGACCATGCACCAATTTTTCTAAGTTACCGCTTATCAGACACTCACTCGCCCAGACATCGTTTCTGGCGACTTAATGAAAGCCTCCTACAAATACCGGAAGTACTGGCAGATGTGACTAAAACTCTAAATCTCTATTTCCAAGAGAATGACCAAGCAGACTGTGACCCGGGGATACTGTGGGAGGCCCATAAGGTAGTTCTGAGAGGTACCCTTATTTCACATGGAGCCCGCATTAAAAAAGAAATAAATAAAAAGCTTTCCCAACTCTTACAGGAACTGGCCACTTTAGAAGCCAGACACAAACACGCCCCTACTCAAGCATCAGAAACACAGTTATCGACCATTAGACGACAAATCACAGGTATCCTACAGTATAGAGCAAAGGCGGCCCTACGAAGTGGTCGAACAAAGACTTACGAGTTCGGGGATAAATGTGGAAAACTTTTAGCTAAAACGGTCAGAAGCCATAATCAGTCGACCTATATCCCTCACATTACCACATCGGGCGGTAAAAAAGCATTCCTACCTACACATATAACTGAGGAATTCCGGCAGTTTTACTCCAAATTGTACAATCTATCACAGGGAACCTCCCCAATGCAATGATTGAGGAATACATTCGATCTTCCCAAATGTCAACCCTTGTCCAGGAGCTTAGAGAAGAACTAGACTCACCCATAACCATAACAGAAATTCAGAATGCCATAAAGACAATGAAACCGGGCAAAGCCCCAGGCCCAGACGGCTATACGTTACAATATTACAAAACATCTTTGCCGATTATGGGGTCTCGTTTGGTTACACTATAAAAAAAGATTGGAACGGGGGCAGTTTTTGCAAGGGAAACTTTGGGTGCTCATATCTCGATAATTCATAAAGAGGGGAAAGACCCAACAGCATGCGGGAGCTACAGACCCATATCTCTGTTGAACCTAGACCTTAAGATCTTCACTAAAGTTCTTGCTGTCAGGTTGGCGCAACACCTCCAGAATCTTATTCACCTAGACCAGGTTGGTTTTATACCCTCTAGGGAGGCTAGAGACAGTACTACGAAGTGCTGAATCTTCTATATATATCGAGATCCAAGAAGACCCCTTGTGTCCTTATTAATACGGACGCAGAAAAGGCTTTCGACCGTGTCAGTTGGCCTTTTATGAATGCGGTACTCAGACACATAGGCCTAGGGGAGGTGATGCTCAACCGGATAGCAGGTATTTACTCCACTCCCACAGCACGAGTAAAGACGAACGGTGTTCTGTCGGACCCCTTTATAATCACAAATGGGACAAGACAGGGATGCCCTCTATCCCCCCTCCTATTTGCACTTTCTCTTGAGCCATTTCTTTCCAAAATTGGTTTAAATCCTGACATACACGGAATATCAGTAGGGCCCTCGCAAATTAAGGTTTCAGCGTATGCGGACGATCTACTTTTCTCGTTAACAGACCCAGTAGTGTCCCTACCCAACCTACTAAAAGAATTTGAAATCTATGGGAAACTATCAAATTGAAAAATTAACTTTTTAAAATCAGAAGCCATGGGTATATCTATACCAACCACCGATCTCACAAATTTACAATCAAGCTTTCGGTTTAAGTGGACCACTTCTGCCCTGACCTATCTGGGCACGAAGATACCACCGGATCCGGCACTGATATATGACAGTAACTCCCCCCCCCCAATTAATGAGAATCAGATTATTATTGGAAGAATGGAATAAGGGTCTACACTCATGGTTTGGGAGGTGTAATCTAATTAAAATGTGTGTACTGCCCAAGTTCCTGTACCTGTTTCAAGCCCTGCCAATCAAAATACCCCCTACATACTTCAGACGCATCCAGACTCTCTTCACTCGTTTTGTTTGGGCAAATAAGAAACCGCGCATTCCCAGAGCACAATTATCCAGGCCTAAACACCACGGAGGGATAGCACTTCCGGACATCCGGAAATATTATTTCGCAACACATTTAAGTAGGGTAATAGATTGGAATAGGAACAAGGACCATAAATTATGGACACAAATTGAGCAACATCAAACAGACGTACCTCTAGAATCAGCATTATGGTGTTATGATTCACTTTCACTAGAACTGAAATCCCACCCCTTTATAGGTAACACCATAAGGCAATGTCTCCACCCCACTTTACAAACGTCAGTACCGACCACAGAATCCCCCATGACCCCGATTTTGGGAACTCCAAAATTCCCCCCGGGAATGTCACCTGGACAGTTCCAGACATTGAGAAACTCTGGACGCACTAGAGCTTTACGGTTCGTGACGCACGACAGATGGCCATCCATGACAGAATTAATAGATCCAGCCGGTTTGTTTAAACTTACATTCTGGAATCCACCATTTTCTTCAAACAATCCCAAACCCGCAATCCTACACTAGACTCCTGACGACGTTCGAGGATATATGCTCAGACACAGAACCGATCAAACAGTTGCTATCCCAGATGTACACCCTATTGAACATACCTGTACAAATGCCCGATCTACCATGTATTACAAAATGGGAAAAAGACCTTCAATGTACTTTCACAGCAGTCCAGAAACAAAATATGATAGTTCTTTCCCTTAAATCCTCCATCTGCACTAAAATACAGGAGACAAATTTCAAGATCTTGACCAGGTGGTATTTAACACCTAGTCGCTTGCATTCTATGTTTACTGAATCATCAAAATACTGTTGGAGATGCCAGAGGGAGGTGGGAACGACTCTACATGTGTTTTGGTCCTGTCCTCACTTGACAAATTTCTGGACTGCTGTCCGTTCCATTTCTCAGAAGTTCACTGAATTTCAGATTCCGAATGACCCAGCATTTTTCTTACTACATGTATCCTCTATCCCGATAAAAGCCTATAAAAAATCTATACTAAGACACCTAACGAATGCAGCGAAATCCTGCATACCCACATTATGGAAACAACAAGCCCCCCCCCCACCCATATCACTGTGGTTACGGAAAGTGGAAGACATAAATAAACTGGAAGACCTAATTCTGACATCACAAAATAGACAAACAACTTACCAAAAAACATGGACACTGTGGAATATGTTCAAATATTCAGAGGAAGGTAGGGTCCTATTTGGAAACCCGAATTAATTGATAGACCCAATATATGTAACGGGTGGCACACAAACTAAAGACCCTAATTGATCATTATGACATCCTGACAACCTCCCCTTTCCCCTCCCAGTTCCCTCCCCAACTTTCCATACCTCTCTTTCTTCATTCTTTTCTTCTATCTGTTTTTTCTTATTTTATTTTGTAGTACTATACTCAGGTTGCAGTCTCTTGATTGATACACATTAATAGGCATATTAAATATTGGTATAACGTGGAATAATTTAGTTGATGATCAATTTCTATACCCACAGTAATTAAAAAGGTTAAGAGGTAACAGCAACGGAAGATATGTATGTACCATTAATAACACCATGGGACAAAGTTTTCCTATTATTATGTCTGTAAGATGTTGATGTATCATTATGTTATGTTATCGGGAGGCTGCGACCTTCTTCCCCCCCCCCCCTTTTTATTGTTTGTATTTCCGGGCTTTGCCCAAATTTTTGGAAAAAATTAATAAAATATATATTTGAAAAAAAAATATTGGGAGAGGCAGCAATGCCTGACAGCGGCGATGGCTCACCCTGCATGGCTGCCTCCAGTCTCTTGGGGGGGGGGGGGTTGTTACCCTGCAGGCACGTCTAGAGTCCCCAGACCCTGACAGTGATTTCTTGGTGCTCTTTTTACCTGCCCCTGAAACCCTTTTTTGGGGAGACATAATCCTAAACTAACAAAGCAGAGGTACTAAAATCAATTGCATACACTGTTGTGCCTAGCTTACAATAGTAGTGTTTGCTTAGACTGCACAACCTGATGCTGAATAGGTGTCTTAGGTGTGCCTGTATCCGATTCACATGAGATGCTTACGTGCCCCAGCGCTGTGTCCTGCCGCTTACAGACCCTGGGGACCTGGGCTCTTTAAAACAAGCGCCTCATGCCTGCGCAGTGAATCGCCATGCACGGAGCTGGCAACCACGCCCCCTCCTTCCTCGCCATTTTCGCTGTATAAGCACGCCCCCTGCGCACGCACGTGCGTAAGGCCAATATGGCAGCATCCGGGGGTGAGGGGGGGGAGGACAAGATCAGGAGGCTACGTGGGACCTCAAGACTGCATGGGATCCCCTTTATCATTTAAGTGGCAGAGCCTGCAGCGGAGGAGGTTTGCGACTGACAGAGAGGCTTCCCTGAGCTGTATTTCCTGGAAGCATATATGTAACACCAGGTATGCTTCCTACTCCCTCTAATGGCGGAAAACAGGTAAGACATGCAACAACTCAAAGAAGCTAATCTTTAAGGTGTTCACCTAGGAATACTTCACTTGCCTTATCCCCGCTGCGGGATACTGCTGAGAACAGCCAGACCCGACCTTCACCCATCACGGCGGGTAGTGCTGTGCCAGCCTTCAGGGTTCTGGGTTCCTACTTACAGGAGCCTCTTCCCTGGCCCTGTAGAAGACTCTGCCAGAAAAACTTTGTGCATCTTCAATATATGTGCTCAAAAGTACTGGATCCGAGAGCCCAGTCCTCAGAGAGAGACATTACAGGCAAAACCTTGTTTCTTCCTCCATGAGGCCCAGGTACCATCCATCTTAGGTGATATAAATTGGCCTGAGGTATGGATTAGGTTGTGTAGCTCCTAGAACCCCTCAGGGACCATCAAACAGAGCTTTTCTTCTAAGCACATCTTGCATCGTGGCCAAACACCTTAGACACTGGCGAAAAAACTGAGGTACTCTCCATATGGGAGGTGTTATATAAGGGAGGAACTCTCCTTACAATTAGGGTTGCCAGTGTCAAACACCTGAAGGTGGCTATCTAACCCATGATGTAATGAATAGAGCTCCCGTTATGTATTAACAAGAAAAGTTTATCTTGGTCTCCTCAGACCACAGGACATGGTTCCAGTAATCCATGTGCTTAGTCTGCTTGTCTTCAGCAAACTGTTTGCGGGCTTTCTTTTGCATCATACTGTATTTAGAAGAGGCTTCCTTCTGGGATGACAGCCATGCAGACAAATTTGATGCAGTGTGCGGCGTATGGTCTGAGCACTGACAGGCTGCCTCCCTCCACCCTTTCAACCTCTGTAGCAAAGACAACCTCTGGATATGACGCTGAGCACATGCACTCAACCTCTTTGGTCGACCATGACGAGGCCTGTTCTGAGTGGAACCTGTCCTGTTAAACCACTGTACAGTCTTTGTTTGCCATCGTGCTGCAGTTTCAGGGTCTTCAGGGTGCTATCAGTTTCAGGGTCTTGGCAATCTTCTTATAGCCTAGGCCATCTCTATGTAGAGCAACAATTCTTTTTTTCAGATCCTCAGAGAGTTATTTCCCATGAGGTGCCATGTTGAACTTCCAGTGACCAGTATGAGAGAGTGAGAGCGATAACACCAAATTAAACACACCTGCTCCCCATTCACACCTGAGACCTCGTAACACTAATGAGTAACATGACACCGGGTAGGGAAAATGGCTAATTGGGCCCAATTTGGACATTTTCACTTAGGTGTGTACTTACTTTTGTTGCCAGCAGTTTAGACATTAATGGCTGTGCATTGAGTTATTTTGAGGTGACAGCAAATTTACATTATTATACAAGCTGTACATTCACTACTTTACATTGTAGCAAAGTGTCATTTCTTCAGTGTTGTTACATGAAAAGATAGAATAAAATATTTACAAAAATGTGAGGGGTGTGCTCACTTTTGTGAGATACTGTGTATATATATATGTATATTTTTTTTTTTATAGAGATATATATATATTATATTATATACACACACACAGTATCTCACAAAAGTGAGTATACCCTTTACATTTTTGTAAATATTTTATTATACCTTTTCAGTTGTCCACAGAAATCTCCAGGGAACTTCATGTATTGGACCTGGAGGTTGCCCTGGACACCTGCGATGTCACTCTGGTGGGGCAGAGAGGAACTGGATCTTATAATGGTAATGTGTTAGTGCAAGCTGCTAATACTAAAAATGTGTGTGAGGAGGTTTATGAAGCGCCACCCAAGCAAGGTGATGAATGGGGTGTATTGCAACCTGCTGTGGGGAGTCAGATAATACCAAAGTCTGACATAATTTACAATGACTTGTGTAATAAGTCTGCAACTAAGCCCGTCTGTTCTTATGTGTCTCTTTGGGATACAATGGATTGGGATAGTTGGGGTAAAAATCTAATCTCCATGATAGATAAGGTTTTTATGCACAAAAATAAGGAAAACACTGTTTCTGCTGTGCCAGCAGGAGGGACTGCAAAACAGCTTGTACCTGAGGGCATGGTGGCTGCTGCAGGGGTTAACCCCCATGAGGAAGATGAACCAAATAAGGGCAAGCACACAGCAGAAACTTTGTCCGTGATCCACAAAAGTCATGTTGGCATGGAGTGTCCAAGTGAAGTTGCCGCTGGTAATGATCTGGAGCAGTTCATTGATGCTGAGCCTGAGAAGTTGGGTATGAGTCCAGCATCTGGCAGTGCTTTGGTAGAGCACCAGGCTGCGGTTACCTCCAGCTAGGATGATGTTCATTTAAAAGTTGCAACTTCTCAATTCTCAGCAAATGAGTCTGTCTGCATTCCCAGTAAAATAACGGTCCCCAAAAAGGACTTGGGTCTTGAATCAAAAATATGGTTTGTAACAAAAGCATTAACCACTTCAGCCCCGGAAGGTTTTACCCCCTTCCTGACCAGAGCACTTTTTACTATTCGGCACTGCGTGGCTTTAACTGCTAATTGCGCGGTCATGCAATTCTGTACCAAAACGAAATTTGCGTCCTTTTCTTCCCACAAATAGAGCTTTCTTTTGATGGTATTTGATCACCTCTGCCGTTTTTATTTTTTGCGCTATACACGGAAAAAGACCGAAAATTTTGAAAAAAAATGATATTTTCTACTTTTTGTTCTAAAAAAAATCCAATAAACTCAATTTTAGTCATACTGTACATTTAGGCCAAAATGTATTCGGCCACATGTCTTTGGTAAAAAAAATGTCAATAAGTGTATATTTATTGGTTTGCGCAAAAGTTATAGCGTCTACAAACTAGGGTACATTTTCTGGAATTTACACAGCCTTTAATTTATGACTGCCTATGTCGTTTCTTGAGGTGCTAAAATGGCAGGGCAGTACAAAACCCCCACAAATGACCCCATTTTGGAAAGTAGACACCCCAAGGAATTTGCTGAGAGGCATGTTGAGCCCATTGAATATTCATTTTTTTTGTCCCAAGTGATTGAATAATGACAAAAAAAAAAAAATTACAAAAAGTTGTCACTTAATGATATATTGCTCACACAGGCCATGGGCATATGTGGAATTGCACCCCAAAATACATTTAGCTGCTTCTCCTGAGTGCGGGGATACCACATGTGTGGGACTTTTTGGGAGCCTAGCCGCGTACGGGGCCCCGAAAACCAAGCACCGCCTTCAGGATTTCTAAGGGCGTACATTTTTGATTTTACTCCTCACTACCTATCACAGTTTTGAAGGCTATAAAATGCCCAGATGACATAAAACCCCCCCAAATGACCCCATTTTGGAAAGTAGACACCCCAAGCTATTTGCTTTGAGGCATGTTGAGTCCAAGGAATGTTTTATATTTTGACACAAGTTGCGGGAAAGTGACAAATTTTTTTTTTTTTTTTTTGCACAAAGTTGTCACTAAATGATATATTGCTCACACAAGCCATGGGTATATGTGGAATTGCACCCCAAAATACATTTAGCTGCTTCTCCTGAGTATGGGGATACCACATGTGTGGGACTTTTTGGGAGCCTAGCCGCGTACGGGACCCCGAAAACCAATCACTGCCTTCAGGATTTCTAAGGGCGTACATTTTTGATTTTACTCCTCACTGCCTATCACAGTTTCGGAGGCCATGGAATGCCCAGGTGGCACAAACCCCCCCAAATGACCCCATTTTGGAAAGTAGACACCCCAAGCTATTTGCTGAGAGGCATGGTGAGTATTTTGCAGCTCTCATTTGTTTTTGAAAATAAAGAAAGACGAGAAAAAATTTTTTTTTTTTCTTTTTTCAATTTTCAAAACTTTGTGACAAAAAGTGAGGTCTGCAAAATACTCACTATACCTCTCATCAAATAGCTTGGGGTGTCTACTTTCCAAAATGGGGTCATTTGGGGGGGGTTTGTGCCACCTGGGCATTCCATGGCCTCCGAAACTGTGATAGGCAGTGAAGAGTGAAATCAAAAATTTACGGCCTTAGAAAGCCTGAAGGCGGTGCTTGGTTTTCGGGGTCCCGTACGCGGCTAGGCTCCCAAAAAGTCTCACACATGTGGTATCCCCGTACTCAGGAGAAGCAACAGAATGTATTTTGGGGTGTAATTTCACATATTCCCATGGCATGTTTGAGCAATATATCATTTAGTGACAACTTTGCGCAAAAAAAAATAAAAAAAATAAAAAAATTGTCTCTTTCCCGCAACTTGTGTCACAATATAAATTATTCCATGGACTCAACATGACTCTCAGCAAATAACTTGGGGTGTCTACTTTCCAAAATGGGGTCATTTGGGGGGGTTTTGAACTGTCCTGGCATTTTATGCACAACATCTAGAAGCTTATGTCACACATCACCCACTCTTCTAACCACTTGAAGACAAAGCCCTTTCTGACACTTATTGTTTACATAAAAAAATAATTTTTTTTTGCAAGAAAATTACTTTGAACCCCCAAACATTATATTTTTTTTAAAGCAAATGCCCTACAGATTAAAATGGTGGGTGTTTCATTTTTTTTTTCACACGCGATTTTTCAAACGCATTTTTTGGGGAAAAAACACACTTTTTTACATTTTAATGCACTAAAAACACACTATATTGCCCAAATGTTTGATGAAATAAAAAAGATGATCTTAGGCCGAGTACATGGATACCAAACATGACATGCTTTAAAATTGCGCACAAACGTGCAGTGGCGACAAACTAAATACATTTTTAAAAGCCTTTAAAAGCCTTTACAGGTTACCACTTTAGATTTACAGAGGAGGTCTACTGCTAAACTTACTGTCCTCGATCTGACCTTCGCGGCGATACCTCACATGCATGGTGCAATTGCTGTTTACATTTGACGCCAGACCGACGCTTGCGTTCGCCTTAGCGCGAGAGCAGGGGGGACAGGGGTGCTTTTTTTTTTTTTTTTTTTTTTTCTTTATTATTATTATTTTTTTATCTTATTTTTAAACTGTTCCTTTCATTTTTTTTTTTTTAAATCATTTTTATTGTTATCTCGGGGAATGTAAATATCCCCTATGATAGCAATAGGTAGTGACAGGTACTCTTTTTTGCAAAAATTGGGGTCTATTAGACCCTAGATTTCTCCTCTGCCCTCAAAGCATCTGACCACACCAAGATCGGTGTGATAAAATGCTTTCCCAATTTCCCAATGGCGCTGTTTACATCCGGCGAAATCTAAGTCATAAAATGCTCGTAGCTTCCGGTTTCTTAGGCCATAGAGATGTTTGGAGCCACTCTGGTCTCTGATCAGCTCTATGGTCAGCTGGCTGAATCACCGGCTGCATTTTCAGGTTCCCTGTTGAGACAGGAGAGCCAGAGAAAAACACGGAAGACATTGGGGGGGGGGCATTCCCTCCCACTGCTTGTAAAAGCAGTCTAGAGGCTAATTAGCCACTAGGATTGCTTTTACATGAAAGCCGACCGCTGGCTGAAAAGAATGATACCAAGATGATACCTAAACCTGCAGGCATCATTCTGGTATAACCACTCAAAGTCGTGAATGGCGTACCTGAAGACAAAAAAATGGTTAACAATAAAGCACAGTAAACGGTAAGGTATAAAAAATTGCATACCTGAAAAGCAAACATGATAAAACATAATAACAATAAAACATTGCAGAATAGAATACAGTAAAAAAGAGCAGAACAATAGAGAGAGAATAGAGAGAGAGAGAACAATAAAACGACAACTATTTTTTTTTTTTTTTATATTTTTGTATGTGTTTTTTTTTTTTACACTTTTTTTTTGTAACTAACTTTTATAACTGTAACCGGTTCCGGGTTCGGGTCTCTCAAAATGCGATGGCATCTTGGGAGACCCTGTGAAAGTGTGTCCTAGTCTGTGCAATGCTGTACCCTACGCTAATAGTCAACTAGTGAATGGTAGCGTTCAAAATATTCACCAATGCAAAGACCAGGATTGTCAAAACAGGAGGGACAATAATAGCGGGTGTCACGCCTATATCCGCGCTTGCTGCAGACACGACATCTTTTTTGGGGGGGTTCGCTGGGTAGGGGTACTCGGGAGGACATAAAGAAAATGCCTCTCATGCAGCCGACTGCATTTGGTTGGGGATGTGAATGGGGGAAGTACGGGCGCTGCAGAAGCGGTGGGTTCCCAATTAGGATTGGCGAATGCAGCAGGAAGGGCACTATGGGCATGACGGGCCTGTGTTTGTCTTTTTGGTGGCAGCGGGACACTACTTGTGCTTGCCACCTCACCAGCTTGAACTGCACTTATGGGACTCGCCACGTCACCAAGTGTTACTGCAGTGCTGGTTTGACTACGACCGGGGTGTACTAGGCCGCTGGTGCTTGCCAGTTCACCAAAACACTACCAAAAAAACTGTTAGCGATCGCAGGGATCAGGCCTGACTCTGCAAACGCTGCAGTTATGCGTTTAGTGTTTTGTAAGTGACAGTGATCGATCGATACTGCACTTGGGTGGGCTGGGCCGGGCCGGGCGGAGGGGCAAAACGCAGGTGCTAGCAGGTATCTGGGCTGATCCCGCTAACACTGCGTTTGTGGGAACCCTAAACTGCTGGGGACGCCAGTATAGATCTGATCGGATCAGATATTGATCCGATCAGATACTATACCACTAAGGGAGGCGTATGCTGCGTGCGTGGGTGTTAGCGGTACTGGCGCTAATCTGACGCTGCCTGGGGCTGGTGCTTGCCAGTTCACCAAGACACTACCAAAAAAACTGTTAGCGATCGCAGGGATCAGGCCTGACTCTGCGAACGCTGCAGTTATGCGTTTAGTGTTTTGTAAGTGACAGTGATCGATCGATACTGCACTTGGGTGGGCTGGGCTGGGCCGGGCGGACGGGAAAAACGCAGGTGCTAGCAGGTATCTGGGCTGATCCCGCTAACACTGCGTGTTTGGGAACCCTACACTGCTGGGGACGCTAGTATAGATCTGATCGGATCAGATATTGATCCGTTCAGATACTATACCACTAAGGGAGGCGTATGCTGCGTGCGTGGGTGTTAGCGGTACTGGCGCTAACCTGACGCTGCCTGGGGCTGGTGCTTGCCAGTTCACCAAAACGCTACCAAAAAAACTGTTAGCGATCGCAGGGATCAGGCCTGACTATGCGAACGCTGCAGTTATGCGTTTAGTGTTTTGTAAGTGACAGTGATCGATCGATACTGCACTTGGGTGGGCTGGGCTGGGCCGGGCGGAGGGGCAAAACGCAGGTGCTAGCGGGTATCTGGGCTGATCCCGCTAACACTGCGTTTTTGGGAACCCTAAACTGCTGGGGACGCTAGTATAGATCTGATTGGATCAGATATTGATCCGTTCAGATACTATACCACTAAGGGAGGCGTATGCTGCGTGCGTGGGTGTTAGCGGTACTGGCGCTAATCTGACGCTGCCTGGGGTGACGCATATCACCGCCGGGCGATCAGGGGGCTAAACCTTTATTCGGTAATAAACGGCGGGTGCCCTGACACTATAAAAAATAAACAAACTAACCAGCGTCACCCGTAACAGTTATACGGTGATCAGTGGTGAAAGGGTTAACTAGGGGGCAATCAAGGGGTTAAAACATTTATTAGGTAGTATATGGGGGTCCCTATAAAACGCTGACGGCAAACCTAAATATTTACGTCCCTAACTAGCGTCACCAGCGACACTAATACAGCGATCAGAAAAATGATCGCTTAGCGACACTGGTGACAGGGGGTGATCAAGGGGTTAAAACTTTATTAGGGGGGGTTAGGGGGGTACCCTAGACCTAAAGGGGGGTAATACTCACTGCCCTAACACTGTAACTGTCACAAACTGACACTATGCAGTAATCAGAAAAAAAAAAAATACTGCTAATGTCAGTTTGTGACAGGGGGGGGTGATTGGGGGGGGGATCGGGGGGCGATCGGGGGGGGATCGGGGGTGTAAGGTATGCCTGGCATGTTCTACTGTGTGTGTGTGTGTGTTGTGCACTCACTTGTCTTCTCTCTTTGGCGCTGGGACGGAAACTGCCAGACCGAGGAGAGATGACATTACTTCCTCTGCCTGTGTGAAACTACACACAGGCAGAGGAGGATTCCCATTGGCTGGGAGCGATCGCGAGGGGGGGGCCACGATCGGATGGTCTCCCCCTCGCCTCCCAACGCTCCCAGTCAAATGCCGACCGCCGCTGGCACCGGGGGGGGGTCCGATCGGACCCCCCGCCCGCGGGAGGCAGATCACGTACGGGTACGTGATTCTGCCTGCCCGTGCCATTCTGCCGCAGTATATCTGCGTTAGGCGGTCGGCAAGTGGTTATAGGAGATGCTTGAACTTTTGGATGTACAGCCAATCTATACTAGTGTGTCTCCTCCACAGTCTGATGGTCTGGCACTGCTGAGTACCACTAAGTGGAGCACTGAATGGCGGGCTGTACAGAACAAAGGGGAACAAGACAGGAATGATATATTGTACAAACTGTTGGTTTACAGAAGAATCCGCCCTAACCCGTAAATCCACCACTGCGCTCTATGAAATAAGAAAGGGTGATCCTATAGCTGCCACTTAAAAAAAGAAAAACAATATGTGAACTAAATTCAAACTTCTAAATATGTGAGAATGAATAGTGGCACTACCGTAAAGATAATAAATGCTTAGAAATCTAGGTGACTATAAAAAAAAAAATCAAAATTTCTCAGTGAAAGTAAAATGAAGTGGTTCGAACACATATATGACACCCTGTGATAAGTATACAACATATATAGCACTTCTCAAAAAATACAAGTGGGTAGTGACAATGCATAAGAACAAACCATAAAAAATATATATAAACAACAAGTCACAGATGGACCTGGTGAAATAAATGTGTCACTTCTTAAAGAAAAGTAAATGAATAATGACAATCCATATATAACGTGCAGAAAAACAGATGAAATGCACCTTGTGATAAATGTGCCAAGTGCATATCACTTAACAAGGAATGATAAATGAAAAAAACAGTCCATATCCATATGTCTGTCTTTCCATTCTGCCAAAAGCAGGTTGGCTAGGCTGGGAGCATACTTAGCTCCCATAGCAACGCCAACCTTCTGTGAGAAAAAATGGCCATTATACCAGAAATAGTTGTGTGTCATGCAAAAGTTATGCTCCCAGTCTAGCCAACCTGTTTTTGGCAGAATGAGACAGACAGGTTTTCAGAAACAAACTGCCCCAGTTGAGATTCTACCACAGATTCATAGATGATCTCCTGTTCATTTGGGATGGGTTGAGGGAGTCTGCGGTAGAATTTCTAGAACTTTTAAACACCAACAATATTAGATTGTAGTTTGTCATTAGTGATACCTCTGTTAATTTTCTGGATGTGACTATTGTCAAAACCAACAATATATTGAGCACTAAGGTTTACTTTAAGCCCACAGACCGAAACTGTTTCTTGTCTATTAGGAGCGGGCACCATCCAGCTTGGATTAGAAACATACCTAAGGGACAAATGCTTAGGGTTCGGTGTAATTGCTCAGAATTAAGCTTATACACCTCTCAAGCTAATACACTTAAGAAAAGATTCCTCCAGAAGGGATATGAGGCAAACACTTTAAATAAAATCATTCAGGAAGTAGCCAACACCCCTAGGGAACAATGTTTAAAAGAAATAGATTATGCAACACCAACTGATCAACATCAGTTGGGATTTATTTCTAATTTTCACCATCAGTATAAGTACATTGAAATGATTTTTAAAAAACACTGGCACATCCTCTGTAAAGATAGACATTTGGGGGATGTTTTGCCCAACTGCCCTAAATTTATCTACAGGCGAGCACCAAATTTTGGGGATAGGGTGGTAAAAAAAATCTTGAATCAATCGAACCATCAAACCATCAAAATAGACTTACAGGGCTTTTATGCATGCAGAAAGTGTATCTGTTGCAGAATGGTAATAGTGACCAATAGAGCATGACCCAAATCACCAATATTGATAATGAGTGTTCAAATAAAAGAATTTATCACTTGCAACTCCTCTTTTGTTGTGTACCTCTTGTGGTGTCCCTGTGGATTATTCTATGTGGGATGCACCAAGAGATTACTAAAGGTCTGAATCGCAGAGCATTTGGCGAACATCAAAAAGGGCTTTCAAAACCATAGTGTGTCCCTACACTTCAAAGATAAACACAATCAGGATCCAAGTCTATTACAATTTTGTGGAATAGACTGTGTGCACCAATCTTGGAGAGGGTCCAATCGGGTGAGGGATCTCTCCCAAAGAGAAACCTGATGGATCTTTCTTTTCAAGTGTTTATCTCCCAGAGGAATGAATATTGAATTAGACCTCAATTGCTTTATTAACAATTTTTAAAAATATCCAGTATCATTGTAAGTGCCCATTTAATAGTTCTATTATTAATATGCTGAGTGGTTGATAGGTAGTGATCTGTGGAGTTTTGTGTACGGTTGTATCCGTTATGAATCCTTGTGGATTAGTACACCATTCCTCCTTTGGTATCACCCCCACACGGCACTTACCCTTTTTTTAGTGACCTTAAGTTTAATGATATCTTTGGATATCATTTTTGATTGCCCATTAATGCTAGACTGCTTTATGCAACATCTCTGACCACTATTGGGGTGTTGGTTCAGTTTACGCATATTAGGTTTAAACTTAAAGTGGAGTTCCACCCAAAAATGGAACTTCCGCTTTAAGCACTCCTCGGCCCCTTACATGCCACATTTGGCATGTAATTTTCTTTGGGGGGGTGGGGGCTTCGTTAGGAGGGGGACTTCCGGTCCCACTTCCTCCTTCCACCCAGGGACCGCCAAGGCGACTCCTCCTTTCGCCTTAGGCGGCCCCTCCTGGGACACGTGACAGGTCCCAGGAGATCGTCTGTTCACCCCGGGAGAGCAGCGTGACTCGCGCATGCACCGTGCATGCCTAGAGTGGCAATGGAGGCGCCGGCGGAGAGGAGGGGGAGAGGAGCGATGCTCCGTTCGGCCGCATCGCTGGACCGTGGAACAGGTAAGTATCTGTTTATTAAAAGTCAGCAACTATACTTTTTGTAGCTGCTGACTTTTTAAACATAAAAAGCCTGGAACTCCGCTTTAAGCACATTTATTTAAAATCTTTGTGCCATACAGCTTAATTGAGGTATGACTCATTTCCAAATTTTTTTATTTTTTTTTTATTGTTTTTCATTTTAATCTTATGTCTACTTTTAAATATTATTTTAACATATATATGCGTTCTATTAGATCGGAAGCATTATTAAATAGCCGTATTTTATTGAATGACTATTATTAGTTAGAGAAGCTGAGTTCCATTACCGTTCAGATTTTAGTATTATGAACTTGTGTATTCAATTAATAAGATGTATCACTGCTGTGTGACGGAAACGGGGACACAGGAATTGTGTAGATGCAAGGCGACCCGTGCCCGCCCACTTGTAACTCAAAAGGAATAAAGGGATGATTGCTGTCCCGGATAGCCAATCCCATGAAGAAGTCCACGTGACAAAACATGTCGGGGCGTGGCTATACGGCATTCTAAAACGTGTGACATAAGACATGGAGCGGTGGTTAGCAAAGGATTTATCCTAAGAGCGGGTGAGATTGTTACCAGCATCCACACTCCCTGGGTCCGCCGCAACCATTTTATTTACACCACTGCATGGATTACTATGATGTGGTTTGTCCTTTGCCTGCTGTTATTTAGTCACATGTGAGTACAACGGTGATGGATTATTACTTTTTTAATAAAGTTGTGAACGATATCACACTATTGGAGCGCTCTTTTGCATTTACATGTGGAGCTTATATTTCAGGAAGAGCATTTGATATACACACCATTGGGCTCCGGAGATCGTATTTTAAACCGTCTTATGAGAGGGTTGAGGCGATTCTGGCCAAACACGAGAGTGTGAGGCTATAGCAGCTGGTGAGTTTGCATCTTAGAGGGGAGTGGAATCACATCACTGAGGTGCGGTGGATGATTACCAGATTCACATTTTGTTTTTCATATCGGATATCTCATCACTTTTTGGATTTTTTGTTCACACTGCATATGGACTGTTTTTTTGATTCATCATTCCTTGTTAAGTGATATGCACTTGACACATTTATCACGAGGTGCATTTAATCTGTTTTGCTGCACGTTATATATGGATTGTCATTATTCATTTACTTTTCTTTAAGAAGTGACACGTTTATTTCACCAGGTCCATCTGTGACTTGTTGTTTATATATATTTTTTATGGTTTGTTCTCATGCATTGTCACTACCCACTGGTATTTTTGGATTTTTGATATGTGCTTGAACCACTTCATTTTACTTTCACTGAGAAATTTGATTTTTTTAGTTACATAGATTTCTAAGCATTTATTATCTTTACGGTAGTGCCACTATTCACAGGAATGGTTTATTCCTGAATTTATCACTAGTGTTAAAAGTTGCCTATGGGTATGCTGCCGGATTACTTCCTGTAAAAGTGGTATATGGGAGAGGCTTTAGAGAAATGGAAAGTGAGTCAAAAATGTCTTAGATTTCACCTCCTAACAGCCAGGTGGAAAGCATTTCTGCTGCTATGGTCCAGGGTGGTGCTGGTCAATTGTTGGTGTCGGTGAAAAGTGCATTTACTGCACCAGTGGACAAACCACATGAGATGGAAGGGCCAAGCATGGACCAGAAAACAGCAAAGATCGTGACTGGGGCTCAAACGGATGTGGTTAAATAGATTGGGGTCCCCAGTTCAAGAATAGGTTTATGTGACAAACCTCTTAAGGTCTCAAAAAAGGGTTAAAATCCTGCGCCTATCCTACTCTCCTGGTGAAGTATGGTGGTCGCCTCATCCCTTTAAACCCGAACACATATTAATTACATAGGTTCTGTGGCTGACTAAGGTGGTAATTAAACTCACTTGGTGCCTTATCTGCATTTAATTAGCCTCAGAACCTGTGTAATTCAAAGGTGTTCAGGTTTGAGCCCGGGTTCACACCATAACGGGCTGCGGATCGCACAGGAGCGATGTGCGTCCCTGTTCCCCATTTCAGGGACGAATCAGGGCCGATTCTATGCCTGAATTCGGCCCTGAAATGGAGCCAAAGACGCACAGCGTTTTTGTGCAGTGCGCTCCGCAGCCGCCCTGGAGATATGTGAACCGGCTCCATAGGGAGCCAGTCACAATCTCCTGCTATGCGAATTAGATGTGCGGAAACGCACATTTAATTCTCATAGGTGTGAACCCGGGCTAAAGGAATGAGGTGGCAACTCTATGGTGAAGGGAAGTGTGAATATTGAATTTAAGAAATCAAACACATAGATAAATAAATGAAAATATATAAAGAAAAGCTGCAACCTAAAAGGTCCTAACCTCTATCGTAAGCATAGATAAATTAAAAGAAACAGGTGCGCTAATCTATAAGAATATTCACAGTGAAAAAATGCACATGACAAAAATTGAAAGGCATAAAGTCCACTCAAAAACAAGTGTATAAAAATAAATTTAAGAAATTGATAAAATAACTCAAAGTGAAAAACATACGATTCAGTTCATAAAAGGTTCATAAAAAAATGTGCAGAAAAAAATGGCCAACTGACAAACTCTTATACAAAAAGAAACTGAGTGAAACCAACTATGTGAAAACGTCTGTGCTCTTCAAGGAATTTGGGTGAACCAAACTTAAGGGAACTTCAGTGCTCTTCAAAACACAAAGACTTTAATATCCCATCACCACATAGATTCACTTCTTACCAGACAGCAGTAATTTGAAGCATTGGATAATAATCCCACCACGCTCCAACAGACTGGACTGTAAAAACAAACCAAATTCCAGATAGCAGCGGTATCAGACACTGGACAATGATCCCATCAGGCTCCAACACCTTAAGCTCTAAAAGTGGACCCGTTTTTTCAACGGACAAAGGAATCACGGTATCTTTGGAAGAGCTAATATCCAATCTGGCAGCTGAAGGATAAATCCCAGAGCATAAGGGAAGAAGAGGATAGCCTCACTAATTACTTAGAGCCCCAAACATTATATATTTTTTTAGCAGAGAATCTAGAGAATAAAATGGTGATTGTTGGAATATTTTATGTCACAGCGATGTTTTAAACGCAAATTTTTGGGAAAAGGGACACTTTCATGAATTAAAAAAAAAATTAGCCCAATTTTTTTGTATAATGTTAAAGATGATATTACGGTGAGTAAATAGATACCAAACATGTCACGCTTTATAATTGTACACACTCGTGGAATGGGGATAAACTACGGTACCTAAAAATCTCCATAGGTGATGTTTTAAATTTATTTTATGGTTACCAGGTTAGAGTTACAGAGGAGGTCTAGTGCTATAATTATTGCTCTCGCTCTGACGATTGCGGCGATACCTCACATGTGTGATTTAAACACCGTTTACATATGCGGGCATGACTTCCGTATACGTTTTCTTTGCTGCGCGAGCTCGCGAGGAGAGGGGCGCTTTAAAAATGTGTTTTTTCTTATTTATTTTATTTATTTTTATATGAATAAATTGTGTTTTAAAAAAAAAACATCCCTTGTGACAGTAATAGGTGGTGACAGGTACTCTTTATGGAGAGATCGGGGGTCTAAAAGACCCCCGATCCCTCCTTTGCACTTCAAAGTATTCAGATCGCCATTTTCGGCGATTCTGAATACTGTGTATTCTTTAAAACTGGTGCCATTGGCAGCCGAGTAAACGGGAAGTGACGTCATGATGTCGCTTCTGTGTTTACGACTAGAAGGCTGGAACGAAGCCGTGCACAGCTTCGTTCCAGACCGTCCCCAGCCGCCGGAGGAACGGGAGGCCCGGTAAGAGCGGCGGTATAACAGCCGAGCGGCTTTTAGCCGCATCCGTTGTTATACCTGGATAGCCGATCGCTGGCTCTAAAAAACAGTACCAGGATAATGCCTGCAGCTGCGGGCATTATCTATCCCGGTATAACCGCGGAAAGCCGAGTACCCACATCTGCGTACGCTCGGCGGGAAGGGGTTAAACATGTTCAGTATGTAGAGAGTAACTGATTCTCATCATTTGCAGATACGTATACATATTAAAGAGTTATCATAAACCCAATGTATTGGTAGGTAGAACTGAACATAGTATAACATAACCCAGTATGACAAGTAGGCATGATATATATCAAATATTAAAAGAAAACCCTTCATTGAGTGGACAATAGTATAGATAATATTATAAAAGGGATACTAAAAAAAGACTAAAAAAACTAACACTAGCACGAATAGAAAAAGAAAGATCAGCTATAATCAATGAAACAATTAATATTCCATTCTATGTTCATTCCCAAGGGTCTATAAGTACGTAAATGAAAAATCCAATGGGTTTCACGATGAGATATAGTTTTTTTAATATTGCCCCCCCCTCCAATGGGGTGTGAATTTCTCAGTGCCTGTGATCTGCAATAAAACCGGATCTCTCTTATGGCATTCACGAAAATGCTTGGACACACTGTGCCCTTTCCTGATATTCACAAGATGTTCTACTATCCTCACTTTAAGTGCCCGCGTGGTCCTCCCATTATATTGGAACCCGAATGGGCACCTCAGGAGGTGTCAGAAACCATGAATCAGACTGAGACAGAATAACAGTTAAATCACACTTGTCTGGGGCGTGGCTTGATAATGGCGCTATGAGGCTGCTTTACCCGGGAGCTCCGTGCACCGTTCGGGCTGGGAACCAAGTCTAGAGTACGGACCTCGCTGCTTTTTACATGTCCGTAATGGACAGACTACCAGGATCACCTGCAGTGAGCAGAGGCACGACATTACAACATATTTCATGCGGAATTCGGCAACTCCGTCACAGGCCTCGAATCCCAAGATGGCGCCGCCATGTACTAACACCGCCGGCACAGCGTCTCTCAAGAAGGCTGGCAAAGGGCTGCCTAATGCACCACAAGGAACAGCACCTCCATCTAACAGACCGGACTCTCCAATCCTCTCCCCAGACATCCTAGGGGAAGATGGATGTTCGTTTTTGCAGGCTACCAGTGCCCAAGAACAGCCATCCACAGAGTGCTGGAAGGACATCATCGCTCTCCTCCCCACTAAAAAGGACATTGCTGAATCTGCAGCCTCAATTGTAAGTACCCTGTCTAGAGAGATACATGATCTCAAACAAAGGATTGACACTGTGGACTCTAGGGTGACAGTGGTGGAAAAATCTTCCTCCGCTTTAGAATCAAGAATGGCAGCTCTAGAGGAGGCACAGTCAGATTATAAAAGACGCCTGATTCTGATGCAACTCTCAGTTGATGACGGTGAAAATCGCAGCTGCAGGAACAATATCAGACTGCGTGGTCTGCCTGAAGCCACCTCTGGGGGAGACCTTAGAGCTACAATCGTGTCCATTTTCAACCACCTACTAGACAAACCTCCGACGGCGGAATTGGAACTGACTGCGTACATCGCATACAGGGTCCTAGAGGAGGAGATGACCGTGCGCCGAGAGATGTCCTAGCCACTATTACATGATTAAGGAGGAAATACTACGGAGGGCATGGACGCAGGGTCCAGTAGACTTATGGCGCATTGGTGCAACTATTTCCAGACCTATCACGGCTTACATTGCGGATGAGAGGCCTGTTGCGTTCATTACTTGAAGCGATCAGAACGGCAGGAGCTACATACAGATGGGGTCACCCTTTTCACTTGACTGTGCTTAAGGGAAACAACTCTTTCACACTACGATGGCCAGACCAACTTTCAGAGCTGTTCATGTTCCTGAGGATCCCTGAGTTCTCTGTACCTAATTGGCTGGACTTTCCGACCACATTTAACAACCCGAGATCTACATCACCAAGACCCCAAAGACCCAGCAGGAGACGTTGGCGTTCCAGATCCAGAATGGCCCCAAGAGACAAGCCTACCTCCCCTGAGTCTTAACCGGGTCTGACAGCAGAGAGCAACATTCTTGGAGTGATGCCGGAGACTCTTAGGGGTCCCATCAGCCTAAACTGAACTGGTATCCTTTAGACACCCACATTAGGCCCCGCGCAGCTATCTGAGCGGTCCACAGGGTTATTGTGGGTCTTACAAAATGTACATCATATTGGTAACCTGCCCCTCGGTTGAGGGGTTAGGTTCTCTATGCTAGTCCCTGGAGCTGAATGGAGTGGGGCTTATTCCGCCCCCAAACCCCCCCCCGTCGACATATATTTTTTCAGAAGGAATTTTTGTTATCCTTCGTTCTGTTTTTCTATCACAGGACAGGGGTGATGGGGCGGCCCTCTCCCGGACGGTGAAAGGACACATTATGCGACCCCAATGTTTATGACAAGTTTTTTTTTGTGTGTTGCATATGTTGTAGTATGAGCCTATAAGGTGATCACCAGCAAGCCTATGAGTATTAGCTTCACATTTATGACATGTTCACCGCTGGTGGTTTTTAACCCAATGCCTGGGCTGATACTTGGTCTAATCTAGACGTTTTTTGAGGTGATAGTCTAATGTCCTATATAATACTGGTTCTCTCCCTATGGCATGTCTCCCTCTGTGTCACAGAGTCTAGTCTTCCACCCCCACATATAGGAAGCGCATACCTGCGCAAGGCTTAATTAAGCAACAGTTGGATAACCTATAACTTTCTTGTCTTCTTCTTTCATCTTTATCTGTTACACCCTCATTCTTTCCCTTGCCCTACCCTTTTCTCCTGCCCTACCCTTTTCTCCTCCTGTGTTCTGATCCCTCCCCCCACTCCCTTCCCCTCCCCCATTCCTGACTTGTCCTACCCTATCCCAACCTATACGGGTGTGCAACATGGCTCCCTCTGGAGTGCCCCCGGCTCCACATCCCCTCTGGGAGATAAAATTTACAACTTTAAATGCTCGGGGCTTGGCCACTCCTGAGAAATGTTCAAGGCTTCTCTCTAAACTTAAAAAATCTCACACTCAGGTGGCGCTAATCCAGGAGACCCACTTTAAACATTCGGCAATTCCCAGACTATGCAACAGGGATTTCCCAAATGTTTATCACGCCACCTCCCCTCTGTCGAAGTCAAAAGGAGTCAGTATACTGATAGCCAAGTCACTACCGTGGACTCTATTGGAGGAGAGGGCAGACCCGCAGGGTCGCTACCTGTTAGTTAAAGGGAAAATTAGGAATACCACAGTGACCTTGGTTAATGTTTACTTCCCAAATTCAGACCACCTGTCTTTCATGAGGTCACTCATACCCTTAATTTTGGATTTTTGGGGGGGTCTCTTTCTAATGGGCGGTGATTTTAATTATGCACAAGAGCCGTTACTCGATGTCTCGAGAGGGGCGTCTCATCTGCCCTTCTCATATCTTAACAAACTTAAAGCAGAACTGGTCAACTTGCAATTAGTGGACCCGTGGATGATCATGCACCCGGAGGGTAGGGATTATACCTACTTCTCTTCGGTGCACCGCACGTATTCTCAGATCGATTTCTTTCAGATCCAGCACAAGGATCTCCCTTTTGTCACCTCCTCTCAGATTGATTATATTTCCTTCTCAGACCATGCACCCACCAATGTGACTTTGTGTTGGAATACGGAGCTCAAAACTCCTCCAACCTGGAAACTAAAGGAATCGTTGTTACAAATTCCCGAAGTCCGCAGTGAGATAGGCAGAACCCTCACCAATTATTTTGCAGAAAATATAGATCCATCGTTGTCTCCAATGACGGTATGGGAGGCACATAAATGTGTGGTGCGGGGGGAGTTGATCAGGATTGGGACTGCAAGGAAAAGAGAAAAAAACAAACAGATCGACCTGCTGATCTCCCAGGTGCGCTCTCTCTAATTGCTACATAAGAGATCATTGGCCGAAACACATCTCAAGGCCTTGTTAAAGGCCAGAGGGGAACTGAAAGACCTATTGTATCAAAAAACGGTGCAGAGTCTGGCCTGGGCGAGAAGGACCTTGTTTGAATTCTCAAACAAGCTGGGTACGATGTTGGCCAGAGCGTTACGTGGCCCGAGACAGCGCACCTATATCCCCTCTATAGTTACTAAACAGGGGACCAAAGTACATTCCTCCAAAGACATAGCAAATGAATTTGCCGAATATTATCAGCAATTGTATAACATACATAGGGGGGAACCCACGGAGTCCCTAGCAGCAAGGACCTCGTCAGCAGGTGAATACATCAGGGCCTCAGGTATGCTTACACTACCAGACGATATTGGAGACTCACTGGAGTCCGAGATCACGTCTGAGGAACTCCAATCAGCCTTAGCTCAAACAAAACCAAGGAAAGCACCGGGTCCCGATGGCTTCACCCTTACCTATTACCAGACCTTTGCGACGTATCTGACATCTCATTTCTTGACAGCATACAACACGTTAAAGGGGGGTAGTCCCTGCTTGGCAGACTCGTTACGGGCATTTATCTCCTTAATAATTAAACGTAGACTTAAAGTTGTTTTCCAAAATACTCTCGAACAGACTTTTACCGCATATCTCACAACTGATTCACTTTGACCAGGCGGGGTTTGTGCCGTTGAGGGAGACGAGAGACAGTACCATTAGGGTCATAAAACCTCGTGCATGAGGCTCGCTGTATTAAAAAGCCTTTTCTGTTGCTCTTAACAGACGCAGAAAAGGTTTTTGACAGGGTGGCCTGGCACTTTATGCAAGCCACCCTGGAACACATTGGTTTGGGACCCAATATGCTGAATTGGATTTCGTCTCTGTACTCTGCCCCCTCGGCGGCGGTGCGGGTCAATGAATGGCGCTCGGATTTCTTCACCATCACAAATGGGACGAGACAGGGGTGCCCCCTATCTCCGCTCGTTTTTATTCTGACCTTGAGCCATTCCTGTGTAGTGTTAGAGGAGATCCCAATATCGCCAGGATTGTGAAGTCCTCAGGTCACCACAAAATCGTGGCTTTCGCCGACTACCTAATTTTTTTCGTATCCAATCCAAGGGTTTCACTCTCCAACATTTTAGCTGCTCTGAGGTCATATGGTGAAGTGTCAAATTTCAAGGTTGACTGTGCCAAGTATGCGGTACTAAACATTACAGTACCAGTTTCTGAGGCACAGATCATGTATAAGTCCTTTACGTTTCGGTGGGCAGATAAATCTATACGCTATCTGGGAATAGACATTACACCGGAATTGGCACACTTGTACTCTCACAATTATCTACCCCTATTTGAAAAGACTTAAGATAGACCTTCAGGCTTGGCATAATCTAACTTTGACTTGGTTTGGATGATGCAACGCCCTGAAAATGATGGCTCTACCACGGGTTTTATATGTACTCCAAACGCTGCCAATTCGGGTACCACCGACCTTCTTTAAGCAAATTCAGACGATCGTACAGGACTTCATTTGGGCCCATAAGTCGCCCAGGATGAAAATGCAAACACTGACCAGACCCAAAGAGAAGGGAGGCATTGGCCTTCTCGACATTCTTCGATACTACAAGGCACTACATCTTGCTAGGATTGTGGATTGGCATTGTAACAAAGACTCAAAACAATGGGTAAGAATGGAAGTTGAAGACGCCTCTATCCCTCTGCTCTCATCCCCGTGTCTTTCGTCTCCGCCACCGGACGATTTGAAAGCTCACCCTCTGATAGGGGCCACTCTTACGATAGCGAAACGAATATTCCGTAGCACAGACCTTTCACCACTACCCTCTCCCATGACTCCTGTCATAGGCAATCCTGACATCATCCCCCGGTTTAACCAGTCATAGACTAAGACAGATGACCGCCCATGGGAGACACTCTCTGGGAGATGTTTGGCCACAAGGAGAGCTTTCCTCTGCCTCCACTATCTCTAGATTTACGGAACCACCACTAGACAACCTTAGCACCCTGCAACTCAGACATTTTCTGAAGAACCTACATAAAACTCCATATGCACCACGTGACCTCACCCCTCTGGAATCACTTTGCAAATCTAGGGAACCAACACGACATACACTTTCATTCCTATACAGCCTTTTTACCTACCAGAAGGAAGAACCGACTCCAAAATTTATACATAAATGGGGAAGGGACCTGGGAATTCAGTTCTCTCCACAACAAATGGAAAAAATTCTACTCCTAGCACACAAATCCTCGATCGCGAGTCACTATCAAGAATCGGGTAATAAAATTATGACCCGTTGGTATAGAGTCCCATAGTTGCTCCACAAAATGAACCCTACGTTATCTGATAGATGTTGGAGATGCAACACAGAGGTTGGGAGCATGGTACACATCTTCTGGGCATGCCTAGTTTTGAGGCCTTTCTGGGAGGAGGTGACATCGACCATTCGTAGTTTGACCTCAGTTGAACTTAGAGACAATCCGGCTGCATGTCTTTTACACTTGACCCCGAGACCCACCCGAAAGTACAAAAAAACCCTGACAATGCAACTCCTCAATGCGGCGAGGGCATGTATCCCCGCACTGTGGCAACAACCCCTTCCACCTACCAAGGTTCTGTGGTACTCTAAAGTCAACTGTATCCTCCGCATGGATGAATTAACTGCAACTTTACATAATAAAGAGGAACAATTCAATGACAAGTGGAGGCCCTGGAGATAATTTGTGAGTACCAGCGCATACCTACAAGAGATAGCACAGGTACAAACCCTGAGTACGTAAGGTGACAATTGTGTATCTGTCAATTTAGTCATGTTCATATACACATCATATAGGTGCGGGATTTCCGGCCTCTCTAGGGGGGGCGGTGTTGTGGCCTTGTTTCCCCTAACCCCTCCTGTCCTTCTTCCACTTCCCTTCCTCCTGTCTTTCCTTTGCCTTCCCACACCCAGACACCTGTTTCATCCTCTACTATTTCTTCACCCTTTCTTTATACTTCGAATATCCTCTGTACCATTATGCTCGCTATTATAGCCGTAGTGACGGCGGTAACTCAATTATTGTGATTACATAATACATGGTGAGCCGGAAATGCATCTCAATGTATTCTGCGATATATCTGTTTAAATCTGTATAATAGTTTGATGCATATCCCTATTGTTTCACGACCAGTTTGATGTCTGTCTTTCTAGGCCACCTTGGGTTTTTGTTTATGTAAATGATATAACATTGGCTAGAACATATCCACAATACTCCACAAGTCTGTGCTCACTTGATTTTATTTTTCTATCTCAATGAATATAATAATTAATATGTAATTGTCAGGAAGTATATGACTTGACTTGTTCTGTTATATGTATCTATGCCATATAATAACAAAATAAAGGAATTTAAAAAAAAAATCACACTTGTTTAATAATAATAAAAAAAGGTAAACAGAGTAAACATAGTCAAAACATAGCCAGAGTCCAGGAACCGGAACGGATAGTCAGACAAGCCAAAACATCAGGAAGCCAGAGATGAGCGTAGTAAAACAGCAAGCAGGATCTGAAGCCAGTAGGAATGTTAGCCAGGCAAGTCTTTAACAGGAACACAGGAGAGCATCTCTAGCCACTTTAAGACCGGGCCTCTTTTTTAGATGTGGTGTTTACCAGTTAAAAACAGCTATAAAATTAATTAGAACCCCCAAACATTATACATTTTTTTTCTAACATCCTAGAGAATAAAATGGTGGTCGTTGTAATACTTTCTGTCACACCGTATTTGCGCAAGCGTACTTTTTTTTGAAAAAATCAACTTTTTTGAATTAAAAAATAAGTCAAGTGTAAAGTTAGCCCAATTTCTTTATATTGTGAAAGATAATGTTACGCTGAGTAAATTGATACCCAACATGTCATGCTTCAAAATTGCACCCGCTCATGGAATGGCAACAAACTTTTACCCTTAAAAATCTCCAAAGGGGACATTTAAAATTCTACTGGTTGCATGTTTTGCATCACAGAGGAGGTCTAGGGCTAGAATTATTGCTCTCACTCTACCAATCGCGGCGATACCTCACATGTGTGGTTTGAACACTGTTTTCATATGCAGGCGCTACTCACGTATGCGTTCACTTCTGCACACGAGCTCGGCGGGACGGGGCACATTTAATTTTTTTTTTTCTTATTTATTTTGTCTTTTACTTTTTATTTTTACACTTTTATTCCTATGACAAGGAATGCAAACATCCCTTGTAATAGAAAAAAAACATGACAGGATCTTTTAAATATTTACACTAAAATGCAATAAAAAAAAATTGTCATTTAAAAAAAAAATGGCCCTTTAAAAGCTATGTCATGGAGATGGGTGGGGGCCATCTTCTCCTCACTCGTCTCCATGTCAGCCCAGGGGACAGACGCAATCGCCTCCGCCACTGTTGGTGGCTCCGGTAAGCGGCGGAGGGCACTGGATCATGGCGGGAGGGGGGCCCTTTCCCACCACCAAAAGTGATCTCGCTGCGAATCCGCCACAGAGACCACTTTTATCTTGTAGCTGACTGCCGGCCAAACATGGGGATACCAGGGTTATGGCAGCTAGCTGCTGCCATAACAACGATATCCGTCCCCAAAGTAGGGATGTACATCGGCGTGCAGCGTTTGGCAAGTGGCTAGATATGTGACCAAGGCGAAGGCAGAGATCATCTGGACTGGACGGCTTAAGTAGGCAGGACTGACAAGCAGGATATCCTCAACAGGTGAGTCACTGTAGAGAGATAGGAGCTGACAATTAACCAACAGCTGAGCAGCCAGCTTTGAGAAGGAAGGGCTGAGCCCAGCCCTGACAGGAGGTATATGACACCTACAGCTCCATATGTAATGAACTCCTTAATGGGAAAGGTACATTTGGTAGTAAGAGATTTAAAGGAAGCAGTCTTTACACCCTCTACATGGATAAAAACCTTTTAGATTCCCAAACATTCTGATTTTGGGGAACATCTCGTGTGGACCTAGGAGCTACCAAATCTTTCAAGTCTTTGGAGTTCTGACTCTAGAACGCGATTATCATAACCCTTCTCCATGAAGCGATCTCTCAGAGTGAATGCCTGCAGACTAAAATTGTCTAAATTAGAGCAATGTCATCGAATTAGTTGAAATTGACTTTTAGGAACTGATTGTAACCAGTTGAGATGATAACTCCCAACTGGAATAAATCCATTTTTATCAGTGGTTTTAAAGAACATTTTTGTCAGAAGTTTATTGTGTTGCTTGAATATAGTAACATCCAAAAAGATGATGGAAGTATCACTCCATTCATGAGTGAACCTAATACCCCAATTGTTAGTATTCAGATCATTCATGATCTACCAACCTAAACTACGAACCTTGCTAGAAGGCATAAATTGGGATAAAATCTTAGGAACAAAGAACACGGAGGAGAGATGGGTTTGCTTTAAGAGCATATTACATAAGGGCATTAGTCAATGCATCCCATTGGGTAATAAATTTAAAAGAGTGAACAAAAGTCCTAGATGGCTTAACTCCAATGTAAAAATGCATATAAAAGCAAAGGAGAAGGCCTTCAAAAAATGCAAGGTTGAGGGATCATCATCAGAATTCAGACTTTATAAAGAATGCAACAAGAAATGTAAGGGTGCAATAAGGACGGCTAAGATAGAACATGAAAGACACATAGCGGAGGAGAGCAAAAAAATCCCAAGAAATTCATCAAGTATGTAAACAGTAAAAAAGGGAGGACAGACTATATTGGCCCCATAAAGAATGAGGAAGGACATCTGGTTATAAAGGATGGGTCGATGGCAAAGGTATTGAATGTATTCTTCTCCTCAGTCTTCACGAGGGAATTGGGGGGCTTCAGTAACCAAAACTGCAGTGTTTATCCTCATGACTAGGGATGTCAAACCCATGTACGACTCGAAAATCGCATGTTCGACCATTTGTCGAATTGCGAACGATATGGGCCATTTGCGCCAAATTCGAGTGGCGCGTCATGGCCCAAAATTCCCTGCGGCATTGCAGTGCATTGCTGGTTGATGATTGGTCAAGCATGCACTATGACCCGCATGCTTGGCCAATCACAGCGCCGTCTGTACAGAGAGCTGTAATTGGCCAAAGCCAACATGGCTTTGGCCTATTATGGCTCAGGGGGTTTAGTACACGCCCCACACTATATAAGGCCGCCTGCACGTCGGCCCTGTTTAGTGTGTTCCAGCGTTGGGAGAGAGCTAGAGAGAGAGAGAGAGAGAGAGAGAGAGAGAGAGAGAGAGAGAGAGAGAGACAGTGTCATTTGATTTAAGTTAGAGTAGGCAGGCGGGTCAGTTAGCTGCACTTACAGTGTATTGCGTATATATATGCATCCTAGGTGTTTTATATATATATATATATACTGTATTCAGTTTAGCTAGATCCGTTCCTGTTATTCTCTTCCTACTGACAGGCAGGCAGGTGTTTTTCCAGTATTTACCACTACCTGAAGAAAATTGCTGGTGTTCTTCTGATCCTATTAGTCCTATTAGCTACAGTATTTACAGTTAGTGTAGTGCGTCCTCTACACAGTGTGCACCTAAAGTTACCTGAAGAAAATTGCTGGTGTTCTTCTGATCCTATTAGTCCTATTAGCTACAGTATTTACAGTTAGTGTAGTGCATCCTCTACACAGTGTGCACCTAAAGCTACCTGAAGACAATTGCTGTTATTCTTCTGATCCTATTAGTACCGTAGGCAGCTGCAGTATTTACAAGTTAGTGTAGTGCGTCCTCTGCACAGTGTGCACCTAAAGCTACCTGAAGAAAATTGGTGGTGTTCTTCTGATCCTTTTAATACCACAGGCAGGCAGCTGCAGTATTTACAAGTTAGTGTAGTGCGTCCTCTGCACAGTGTGCACCTAAAGCTACCTGAAGTAAATTGGTGGTGTTCTGCTGTTATTAATACCACAGGCAGGCAGCTACAGTATTTACAGTTAGTGTACTGTGTCCTCTGCACAGTATGCACCTAAAGCTACCTGAAGAAAATTGGTGGTGTTCTTCTGATCCTATTAATACCACAGGCAGGTAGCTACAGTATTTATAGTTAGTGTACTGTTTCCTCTGCACAGTGTGCACCTAAAGCTATCTGAAGACAATTGCTGGTGTTATCATACTAATAATACTACAGGCAGGCAGTTGATTCTGCTAGCTGCAGTATCAGTATATATATACATCCCATCTTTGTGCAGCTACATCTCCCTGCAGGCCATTAGTATGCCTGGAAGGCCAACAAGGAGAGGCAGACAGTCACAAGCCAACAAAAGAGGGCAAGCAGGGTCTGTGTCTAGAGGCAACAGTGCTGGTCGTGGAGACGGTGCATCCTCATCAGCACGTGGCCGTGGGACACACTTGGCCTTTTTTTCGGCAGCTGGCTGTGTTGAGCCGCAACATGTGGAAGACTTGGTAGAGTGGATGACCAAGCCGTCCTCATCTGCCTCATTCTCTCTCACCCAGGCACAGGGTACTTTGTCTGGCAAAGCAGCTACCAGCGTGGCCACTTCCCTTGGCTCAATGGCATCAGTCACTCCTTCCCTAGCCCCACCCCCCCTCCTCTTGAGGAGTCCCCATGAACTGTTTGACTACAGTGTTGGGTACATGCTCCAGGAGGATGGCCAGCGTTTTGAAGACTCTGATGATGGTACCCAGCTAGAGGAAGGCAGTAACGTGAGCCCAGAGAGAGGGGGTGCCCAAGGACAGCAATCTGGCAGTCGTCATGTTCCCCCAGCTGCAGCATACTGCCAGGTTTTGCAGTAATGAGGGGGGAGGGGATGATGAGGTCACTGACTCCATGTGTTTTCCTGATAGGAGAGAGGAGGAGGAGGCACATCACCAACGAGGCAGGATGCCCTCCAGGGGCCAGCTTAAGGGCAGCACACCGAGTGCATCACACCACAGAGCTCCGCCTGTGCAGGGTGCTGCTGTCTCTGCGCCTTATTCCAAAAGTTTTTTGGTGTGGGCCTTTTTAAGACGAGTGCATCAGATCCCACCGCTGCTATTTGCAACATATGTACTTACTCCTACAGGCTCCAACTGCCGCAAGCCCCTCGCCTATGACAATCCCAGTGTGCGGATCCAAAGCTGCTTGGAGAGACTATACGACGAGTGTTACCGCTGTCCCTATTCTTACAGAACACGTTATGTCATACCCCTTTGAGAACTTGATGCACAGGGGACATCTCTGGAAACCACCACTAGTTCAACCACCTTGTCCTACTCATGCTGCAGGTACACTACAGCTCTGACTTACACCCTGGCATATACGCCCCCTTTCTAGGAACCGAGATGAACTACGAAAGTTATGAACCCCCACTGAATCTAAATGACCCTCAATTGCTACAAAACACAATAAGGTATCTATTTTACTATGCCCCTACTGGCAATACCAAGTGGCCATGCCTTCTGTTAGGCGGCAGTTAGTATTGCTACAGGGCTCTTGGGGGAGGGGAAGACTTTCCAACATAGCTTAGAGACCTCCTCTCTCCAAGAGTGTCTCACAACATACAGATTACACCCCGGCATATCACTTAGCGAACATTTCTAAGCACCCTCTCTCTCTCAGCCATATAGACACGGCTCGGGGTACCCTTGCAGTTCCGACTTCCAGACCTATGAGCCCCTTGTGCCAATGAAAATGTCGCTCTGGTCTGCCCCCCTCCTGCCACTGAGAGTCTCTACACATTAGTAAGCTCAAACTGCTTCTGTCTGTATACTATTATTCCTGTAGAGGTTAAGAATACATAAAGGGGCGCCCTAATAATTATTAATTCCACATCTCTAAGCTCCACACGCTACTGAGTGTGCAGAAATGGCCTCCCCCACCCTCCCTACACAACCCTACAAGGTATTCTATACTTAAATGGGTTGTGACTATAAATTGTCACCACCATAGAAGATGTGAATACACAGGCTTGTAGCGAACATGAACATACTATATTTAAACCTAGCCTGTTTAACACTACTGCTAATCACGGTAATCACCGGGGCAATTAATCGACCCCACACTCCTCCCGCTAGAACACCCATGATTCCTCAAGGCCCACCACACTTCTGATGGCCTGATAGTTTTCACCCTCTACACTACTGTGGACTAGGGATGAGCTTCGAGTTCAAATCAAACTCGTGTCCGACTCAAACATTGGCTGTTCGCAAGTTCGCCGAACAGCGAACAATTTGGGGTGTTCGCTGCAAATTCGAATGCCGCAGAACACCCTTTAAAAGTCTATGGGAGAAATCAAAAGTGCTAATTTTAAAGGCTTATATGCAAGTTATTGTCATAAAAGGTGTTTGGGGACCCGGGTCCTGCCCCAGGGGACATGGATCAATGCAAAAAAAAGTTTAAAAAACGGCCGTTTTTTCAGGAGCAGTGATTTTAATAATGGCTAAAGTCAAACAATAAAAGTGTAATATCCCTTTCAATTTCGTGCCTGGGGGGTGTCTATAGTATGTCTGTAAAGGGGCGCATGTTTCCTGTGTTTAGAACAGTCTGACAGCAAAATGACATTTCGAAGGAAAAAACCCGCGGCTATTGCATTGCCGACAATACGGTAAGTTCAATAAGTTCATTGATAAAAACGGCATGGGAATTCCCCACAGGGGAACCCCGAACCAAAATTTAAAAAAAAAAAAAATGACGTAGGAGTCCCCCTAAATTCCATACCAGGCCCTTCAGGTCTGGTATGGATATTAAGGGGAACCCTGGCCAAAATTTAAAAAAAAAAATGACGTGGGGTTCCCCCTAAATTCCATACCAGACCCTTCAGGTCTGGTATGGATTTTAAGGGGAACCCTGCGCCAAAAAAAATAAAATGGCGTGGGGTCCCCCAAAAATCCATACCAGACCCTTGTCCGAGCACGCAACCTGGCAGGCCGCAGGAAAAGAGGGGGGACGAGAGTGCCGACCCCCCTCCTGAACCATACCAGGCCACATGCCCTCAACATTGGGAGGGTGCTTTAGGGTAGCCCCTCAAAACACCTTGTCCCCATGTTGATGAGGACAAGGGCCTCATCCCCACAACCCGTGGTTGTGGGGGTCTGCGGGCGGGGGGCTTATCGGAATTTGGAAGTCCCCTTTAACAAGGGGACCCCCAGATTCCGCCCCCCCCCTGTGTGAAATGGTAAGGGGATACTTACCCCTACCATTTCACTAAAAAACTGTCAAAAATGTTAAAAATGACAAGAGACAGTTTTTGACAATTCCTTTATTTAAATGCTTCTTCTTTCTTCTATCTTCCTTCATCTTCTTTTTCTGGTTCTTCTGGCTCTTCTGGTTCTTCCTCCGGCGTTCTCGTCCAGCATCTCCTCTGTGGCGTCTTCTATCTTCTTCTCCTCGGGCCACTCCGCACCCATGGCATGGGGGGAGGCTCCCGCTCTACTCTTCATCTTCTTCTTCTTCTCTTCTTCCTTCTTCTCTTCTTCTCTTCTTCTCTTCTTCATTTTCTTCTCCGGGCCGCTCCGCACCCATGCTGGCATGGAGGGAGGCTCCCGCTGTGTGACGGCGTCTCCTCATCTGACGGTTCTTAAGTAACGGGGGGCTTGGCCTCCTGGTGACCCTGCCCCCCTCTGACGCACGGTGACTTGACGGGACTTCCCCGTGACATCACGGGGAATGCCACAGGGAAGTCCCATCATGTCCCATGCGTCAGAGGGGGGCGGGGTCACTGGGTGGCCCCACCCCCCGTTATTTAAGAACCGTCAGACGAGGAGACGCCATCACACAGCGGGAGCCTCCTTCCATGCCAGCATGGGTGCGGTATGGAAGGGTCTGGTATGGAATTTAGGGGGAACCCCATGTCATTTTATTTTTTATTTTGGCCGGGGTTCCCCTTAATATCCATACCAGACCTGAAGGGCCTGGTATGAAACTTAGGGGGACTCCCACGTCATTTTTTTTAAATTTTGGTTCGGGGTTCCCCTGTGGGGAATTCCCATGCCGTTTTTATCAATGAACATCTATGTGTATTGTCAGTAATGCAATAGCCGCGAGTAGTTTTAAATGGGTTTTTTTCCTTCAAAATGTAATTTTGCTATCAGACTGTTCTAAACACGGGAAACATGTGCCCCTTTACAGGCATACTATAGACACCCCCCAGCTACGAAATTTAAAGGGATATTACACTTTTATTGTTTGACTTTAAGCATTATTGAAATCACTGCTCTTGAAAAAACGGCTGTGTTTAAAACTTTTTTTTGCATTGATCAATGTCCCCTGGGGCAGGACCCAGGTCCCCAAACACTTTTTATGACAATAACTTGCATATAAGCCTTTAAAATTAGCACTTTTGATTATTCATGTTCGTGTCCCATAGACTTTAACGGTGTTCGCGTGTTCAAACAAACTTTTTTCCTGTTCTGGTGCGAACCGAACAGGGGGGTGTTCGGCTCATCCCTACTGTGGACTCTCTCGGTCTTGGTTCTTCACACATGATGGGGATGACACATGGCAAATGACCCACATGAGCATATTTCTGGTCCAAGAGACTGATTGTCTACCTAGGCAGACACCTTCTTAACGCTAACGCTAATGCTAAAATGTTATTACTATTAGATGTTGTTATATGTGACATGACATGATATGTAAGCTATGAGTAAGCACTCAGTCCTGAGTGCGAAACGCGTCAGCTTACCTGTACTTTCTGCATGACAGTCTTGTTGTTTTGATGATCCCATTTTTTCAATAAAGTGAAGTTTTTTGACTACATCCAGTGTGCGGCATCCAAATCTTCTCCTCCATTCAAGCCTATATGTGACTCGGTTAAATATTCGTATGCATTACTTTGTTGTTAACAGTGACTCAGTTAAATACTGCTATGTTCAACTCTTATGATCTAACTCGGGTATCCAAAACCTATATTTACAAGGTTTACAAGGTTTACCTCCACATTCGCATCCCACTATCTGGTGGCAGCGGGTAGACACTCACCCCAAATAACTCTTCTTAGCCAGTTTGGAGCTAACCCCCACATGGAGTCTCAGTACGGTATAGCATTCCGACAGGTTGCTGTACATCGACTGGACACCGTACCTCCCCGAAACTTCACAGTTAAGAGAAAGGTGGGCTGGTCCCCCCTCTCTTCAGTCTGCTCTCCTAGACTTCCCCAGAACCCTTTATATGAGGGATATTCACCTTATCCTCTTTCCATTAATCCGAAGGCCCCTCTACAAACCCTCCCAGATATTAACTAACAATACTAACTCTGCTATGACACAACACAATGTACCCCAATCCAACATCTGTGTAAAATTTTACTCAATAAATGCTCGCGGACTTAATACCCCAGAAAAAAAGACCCCAACTACTATTACTCCTTCAAAAAACTAAAGCCCAAATAGTCTTCCTACAAGAGACCCATTTCCGCTCAGATAACATCCCAAAACTTCACAATAGCTTCTATCTGACAGTGTGCCATGCCTCCAACACGCACTCAAAAACCAAGGGAGTCTCGATCTTATTCCCAAACATTGTCCCATCCAAATACATGATATCGAACGAGACGACAAGGGCCAATACTTATTTCTTAAGGGCACACTACACAACAGACCTATCACACTGGCCAATTTGTATGCCCCCAATAAACATCAAGTGCCCTTCTTCCGCAAATCCCTACACAAACTTACCTCCTTCCAGAATGGTATCTTGATAGTGGGAGGCGATTTCAACCTAACACTTTCTCCTGCCCAAGACACATCAGCAGGATCTTCATCCCTAACATACAGAGCCCTCTGAGCGATCAAAACGCAATTAAGCGACCTAACCCTAGCTCCTGGCGTACTCTCCACCCCAAAGAAAAAGACTATACTTTCTTTTCCCCACCACACAATAAATACAACAGACTAGACTACTTTTTCATCTCACAAACTGACTTGACACTCCTTACTGCAGCTACCATCGATCCTATGCTCTTATCTGACCATCATCCCATCTCAATAACACTGACTTTCCCGACCACACAGACACGCCTTCCCATCTGGCATCTAGATAACTCCTTATTGACGGACCTTGACATAACGCAAAAAATTACCACACACCTTCAGCATTATTTTCATGAAAACGACTCTGCTAACGTCTCTCCAGCTACCCTTTGGGCGGCGCACAAATGCGTCATCCGAGGAGAACTCATCTCCTTAGCGGCAAAAAGAAGCAGAGCTAGAAAAGCACATTGAGGACCTGTCTAAGCGCATTTACTCTCTTGGAAAAATCCATAAACAAACACTGGCCACAAGAACCCATGCGGACCTGGTAAGGGCGAGAGAAGAGTTGCTAGAAGAACTAGAGAAAACATTAAAACGCAAATACGCACTACATGAATGTTTATTTTTTGAATTCGGAAAAAAAATCCAGGAAAATGTTAGCCAGAGTCCTTCAAATTAAAAAAAAGCAACCTCCACAATTCACTCTATCAAAGATTCCTCAGGGAACTCAACCGTTACTCCTGACGGAATAGCGGATCACTTTGTTAGATACTTCTCTAAACTTTATAACTTACCCTCTACAAAAACGAACAAACAGAACCCTGACCAAACACAAGCCATTGAAAGTTTTCTGGCACAATACAGCCCCACACCTATTACCCCAGACGATTCGGCTAAAATAGACCATCCAATTACTAAAGAGGAAGATTTAGTAGCACTGAAGCAATTGAAAACGGGTGTCAGGAGATCGGGAGCGTCTCCGCTCGCCGAGCTCCGGTGCGCATGCGCGGCGGACTGACGCTTCGCCGCACACCCGTCCGCGGCCTGATGGTGCGGCGCGTGCGGGTGCACGGCAGTCCCCTGTGCGCGCCGTCGCCCGTGCGGGTACCCGGTAGCGCGTCACACTGACGCGCTCGCCGGGGGGGAGACTATTTCTGACGGCGCCAGCACCCAGTCGGGTTGCTGGTTCGTCATCAGCTCTCCCCTGATCTGTCTCCTGTGAAACCTTTACCTGTCTGCCTGCTGAAAGTGTACTGAACCCCCTGGCCTGTTTAAACCACTACTCTGATTGCCTGATACCCTGACCTCTGCCTGCATAACGGACTTGCCTATTCTGATTGCCTGATACCCTGACCTCTGCCTGCATAACGGACTTGCCTATTCTGATTGCCTGATACCCTGACCTCTGCCTGCATTACGGACTTGCTTATTCTGATTGCCTGATACCCTGATCCCTGCCTGTATTACATACCTGTCTCTGCCTGATACCTGATCCAGACCACCAGTCCCGCACGGTGCCTCCGCGTGCCCCCAGCTCTCTGTACCCACTTCGGGGGTCTGGGTGCGCGTGGTCGCAAGGGTAAGCCGCTCTCGGCATCTCGGCCTCGGTGAGTATTAGTCCCGTGACAGTACGAACCAGCCAGATGTCTGAGGCCGACAGAGCGCGCTCTCCTCTGGAGATCCTGTGCCCACAGGTGTCTACTCTTGCCGATTCAGTGCAAAAGTTACAGGAAGGTTATACACAAATTGATAACCGCCTTCAGCAGATTACAGGATCACTGTCCTCCGCAGCCGCAGCTCCCGCACCCAGCAGTGGGGGTCCGCTCCCTCCGGCTTCCGCCAACCCCACCGTTGTCATGGCACTTCCGGAACCCAGGGTTCCCACACCGGAACGGTTCTCAGGGGACCGCAAGAAGTTCAGGGCCTTCAAAAATGCATGCTCTCTCTACTTCGCCCTCCAACCGAGAACCTTTTCTTCAGAGATTGTCAAAGTGGGTTTTGCCATTTCTCTTCTGTCTGAAGAACCCCAAGCCTGGGCCCATGGCTTGATGGAACAGAGCAGTCCTGTTCTCAATACAATCGAGGCCTTTTTTGAAAGTATGTCTCAGCTCTATGACGATCCGCAACGTATGGCTACAGCTGAGGCCATTCTGCACCATCTGTCCCAAGGAAGGAGACCCATCGAAGACTATACGGTAGAGTTCCGTAAATGGGCGGCCGATACAAATTGGAACGAGCCGGCCCTACGCTACCAATACCGCCAAGGCTTGTCTGAGGTACTTAAGGACGAGTTAGCTAGGATGGAAACCCCTGCTTCCCTGGAAGAACTCATCCAAGCGGCTACAAAATTGGATAGGCGACTGCGGGAGCGACGCTCAGAGCGCTTCCAAGGTCCACGTCCCACCTGGGCGTTACCAAGACCTCACTTGGCGCAGGCTCCGACCTTGACTCCGGCCGTCTCTGCACCGGTCCCTGAAGTCGAACCGATGCAGCTCGGCCTGGTTCGGGGCCCGCTAACCTCTGAAGAGAAGCAACGTAGACAACAGTCCAACCTGTGTCTCTACTGCGGAGGAGCCGGACATTTTCTGCGCAGCTGTCCGATCAGGCCCAGTAAGTCCTTTCAGCCAAATGTACTGAATCATCTAAACAATAGTATCCCAAAGGCTTATGTGATGTTGTTTGTCTCCTTACAGCTTCCGGGAAGGGAGACCCGCCTGCAGGCCATCATTGATTCCGGAGCATGCAGTTGCTTCATAGATTCCGCCTTGGCGCACAGTCTGAACATCCCTCTGCAAACCAAGGAGCAAGGCCTACGGGTACATCTGGCCGACGGATCTCTTCTTCGTTCAGGACCCATCACCCAGGAAACACAACCCATTCCGGTCACCACTGATTCCGGTCACCGAGAGTTTTTACGGCTCGACCTAATTCACTCTCCCATCTTCCCAGTTATACTAGGCTTGCCCTGGTTACAGGCTCACGACCCACAAATTAAATGGAGCACTAAGGCGGTATCCTTCTCTTCTCAGTATTGCTCCCAACATTGTCTTCTCACGGCTCCAAAAGTTTGTGCTACGATTACTGCCCCACCAGGCCACCTTCAGCATGTTCCCTCCGAGTATCTTGAATTTCAAGAAGTCTTCAGTAAACAAATGGCTGACCGCCTACCTCCCCATCGTTCCTATGACTGTCCGATCGACCTCCTACCTGGGTCCCAGATCCCATTCGGTCGAATATTTCCTCTCTCGGAGACCGAGCTAGAAGCTCTTAAACAATATATAGACGAAAACCTGGAGAAAGGCTTCATCCATCCCTCATCCTTACCTGCTGGAGCAGGTATCTTTTTCGTTGGGAAAAAAGATGGTACTTTAAGACCTTGTGTAGATTATCGGCAGCTCAACAATATCACTATTAAGAACCGGTATCCTCTACCTCTCATTCCCGAACTGTTCCAACGGTTTCGTTCAGCTAAGGTGTTCTCAAAACTTGACCTCCGAGGGGCCTACAATCTTGTCAGGATCAGGTCTGGGGACGAGTGGAAGACAGCTTTTAGGTCCAGGTTCGGGCATTTCGAGTACCTAGTGATGCCATTCGGTCTCTGTAATGCCCCGGCCACCTTTCAACATCTGGTGAATGATATATTCCGAGAATACCTGGATGATTTCCTTGTTGTATACCTGGATGATATTCTTATCTTTTCCCCCACTCTGGAGACACACAAAGGACATGTAAGGAAAGTTCTTACCATACTCAGACAGCACAAGCTATACCTGAAAGCTGAAAAATGCGAGTTCGAAAGATCGACTATACAATTTCTGGGGTTCATCCTTTCAACTAATGGGGTCGCAATGGACCCACAGAAGATTCAGGCAATCGAAGAGTGGCCAGCTCCTTCCAACAAGAAGGGAGTACAGAGGTTTATCGGGTACGCTAATTTCTACCGAAAGTTTATTGTGGGATTCTCTGCTATTGTGGCACCCATCACCCAACTAACTCGACAGCACAGTTCTTTCCAGTGGTCCCCAGCTGCTCAAGAAGCTTTTGTAAAATTAAAGAAGTTGTTCAGCTCTGCCCCGATTCTTTGTCATCCTGACCCGACTCAACCTTTCGTACTAGAGGTAGACGCATCAGAAATCGCAACGGGAGCAATTCTCTCTCAGAGACAGGGGCCTAAGGCCATTCTACATCCTGTAGCCTTCGCCTCCAGGAAACTTAGTCCACCGGAACTCAGCTATGATGTGGGTGATAGGGAGCTGCTGGCCATCAAATTCGCTTTAGAGGAGTGGAGGTATTTACTGGAGGGTGCAATACACCCGGTTATGATCTTTACGGATCACAAAAATCTAGAGTATCTCCGAACAGCAAAACGACTAAAACCCCGCCAGGCCCGTTGGGCCCTCTTCTTCTCCCGTTTCAACTTTCATATAACCTACAGACCTGGAGCAAAAAACGGGAAGGCCGATGCTCTCTCTCGGATGTTCTCCGCAGACTCTCAAGCACCAGCACCAAGCACGATCCTCTCTCCGCAAAACTTTCTCGGATTAACTCAGGCAGACCTAATGTCATCCATTAAGTCTTCATCTAGCTCGTGTACTGATCCAATAGTACACTCCTTGAAGAAACATGGGGATTTTTTTTGGATTCGGGAAAAAATATTCGTACCACAAGTGACTCGCTCCTTAACCCTCAAAATGTGTCATGACCATAAGATGGCAGGACACTTTGGAATTAAGAAGACGTCGGAGCTTCTTTCTCGCTCCTTCTGGTGGCCTGGATGGAGACGAGACTGTAAAGGGTATGTGGCATCCTGCTCTCTGTGCCAGCGCAACAAGGGCCAGAACACTAAGTCCTGGGGATTGCTCAAACCGCTACCCATCCCGGAACGACCATGGGCTGATGTGTCCATGGATTTTATTGTAGACCTGCCAACCTCAGAAGATTTTTCGACCATCCTTGTTGTTATCGACCGTCTCTCCAAGATGGCCCATTTTTTACCCATGAGGGGCACTCCCTCCGCCGTAGACACAGCCAATATTTTTCTGAAAGAGGTCGTTAGGCTCCATGGTGTACCAAGAAGCATTGTGTCAGATAGAGGCGTGCAATTTACGTCCAAATTCTGGAAGGAACTCTGCAAATCCCTGGGCATCAAAGTTTGTCTCTCTTCAGCTTATCATCCCCAAAGTAACGGCCAGACGGAGAGGACAAACCAAACGTTGGAGCAATACCTTCGTTGCTTTTGTTCAGGCTCCCAGGATAATTGGGCGAGTCTTCTTCCCTACGCTGAATTTGCGTATAATAATTCTATTCATGCTTCTACCAACCAAACACCCTTCTGGGCGAATTTTGGGTTCCACCCTACATTCTTCTCCAACGACATCCCCAAAATGTCAGTCCCCGCAGTTCAGGACAGGATAACGTGGTTGCAATCCAACTTTCAGAGAATCCAGGATATGTTATGCAAGGCACAAGAAGACTACAAGAAACAATACGATCGGGGCAGAAGGGCAAACCCAAAGTTTGATTTGGGAGAAGAGGTCTGGTTATCCACCGCTAACCTTAAATTACCGCTGCCATCTCGAAAACTTGGACCCAAGTTCATTGGCCCTTTCCAAGTCAGGAGAATCATTAACCCTGTGGCTGTGGAGCTAGCACTACCCAAGACATATCGGATTCACCCTGTCTTCCATGTGTCACTATTGAAACCTGTGGTACCTAGCCCTTTTCCGGGGAGAGGAGAGCCTCCTCCTCCGCCAATCAAAGTGGATAGTGAAAATGAGTTTTGAGGTGGAGTCCATCCTGAACTGTAGAAAGAGGGGCAGGCAACTACAGTATCTGATCCAGTGGAAGGTCTATCCACCAGAAGATAACTCTTGGGAACCTGCTAGGAACTTGCATGCTCCACGGCTAATCCAAACCTTCCACCGAGATCATCCAGAATTGATGGCTAGCCTGGGCGTTCGGTGTCCGCCCTTAGAAGGGGGGCTCGCCGAGCTCCGGTGCGCATGCGCGGCGGACTGGCGCTTCGCCGCACACCCGTCCGCGGCCTGATGGTGCGGCGCGTGCGGGTGCGCGCCGTCGCCCGTGCGGGTACCCGGTAGCGCGTCACACTGACGCGCTCGCCGGGGGGAGACTATTTCTGACGGCGCCAGCACCCAGTCGGGTTGCTGGTTCGTCGTCAGCTCTCCCCTGATCTGTCTCCTGTGAAACCTTTACCTGTCTGCCTGCTGAAAGTGTACCGAACCCCCTGGCCTGTTTAAACCACTACTCTGATTGCCTGATACCCTGACCTCTGCCTGCATAACGGACTTGCCTATTCTGATTGCCTGATACCCTGACCTCTGCCTGCATTACGGACTTGCTTATTCTGATTGCCTGATACCCTGATCCCTGCCTGTATTACAGACCTGTCTCTGCCTGATACCTGATCCAGACCACCAGTCCCGCACGGATCTCAGTGCACCAGATATCTATCTACGGACCTCCTGCCTTCGGGAAGCCCGTGCCTTCGCGTGCCCCCAGCTCTCTGTACCCACTTCGGGGGTCTGGGTGCGCGTGGTCGCAAGGGTAAGCTGCTCTCAGCATCTCGGCCTCGGTGAGTATTAGTCCCGTGACAACGGGAAAGAGACCGGGCCCTGATGGTCTATCCATCAGCTACTATAAATCATTCACTGACATTCTGCTCCCCAGCTTCCTAAAAGCGTTTAATTCTCTGCCCTCCTCTCCACAAGCAAGCACTAACATCCTGGCTGCCCACATAACGCTTATACCTAAACCCGGCAAAGACACCACTATGGTCTCAAATTATAGACCCATTTCTCTTTTGAACATGGACGTAAAACTCTATGCGAAAGTCCTCGCTAATCGCATACTTCCTCTACTCCCCAAACTAGTATCACTAGATCAGGTAGGTTTTGTCCCTGGAAGCTAGGGACAACACAAAAAAGCCATTAATATTCATCACTGGTTATCCCACTCCTCAAAACCAGGCTTTTTGCTGTCCCTTGACGTGGAGAAGGCGTTCAATAGAGTGGCTTGGGACTTTATGATAGCAACACTGCGGGCTATGGGATTCCCAGACCGCTTACTGCAACTAATTTTAGCACTTTACTCAACTCCATCGGCCAGAATTAGAGTCAATGGTCACCTGTCGGACGCCTTCTCTGTTTCAAATGGTACGCGCCAAGATGCCCTTTATCGCCCCTTATTTTCATTCTGACTATAGAACCCCTCCTTTGCCGACTGAAGGCCAACCCCGATATCAAGGGAATTGATATTAAATGCAAACAATACAAAATAGCAGCTTACGCTGATGATGTACTGCTCTTCCTCACAGACCCCATCACATCCATACCCAACCTACTGAAAGACCTTACTCTATTCAAATCTCTCTCTAATCTCCAAATTAATTTCTCAAAATCTAAGGCATTAAACGTTTCCCTTCCTAACGAAACAGTGACGCAATGTCAAGCTAATTTTCCCTTTGAATGGGAACCCCATGCTATAACTTATCTAGGTATTCACATCCCCAAAAACCTCTCCAACCTGTACCACAAAAACTTCCTGCCTATTCTCAAGTCTATTCAAAAAGACCTCCACAGATGGAACTTGGGCCTCTTCTCATGGTTCGGAAAAGCATACATCATAAAAATGAATATTCTGCCCAGGATCCTATACCTTATTCAAACCATCCCGATCCGAATCCCCACGACATTCTTCATGACCTACAGGCGACTCTGCAGAAATTTTATCTGGTCCTCCAAAGCAAACATACTAAGCTGGGATCGATTAACCCTTCCAAAATCAAAGGGGGAATTGGTCTCCCAGACGTCTACAAATATCATTGGTCCTGCCTCTTGACCAGAATCGTCGACTGGCACATTCAAGCTGACACTAAGGACTAGGTTAAACTCGAAGAGTCATTTGAAGGGATTCCGATCTCACACTTACCATGGATCTCACAGAAAACGATCCCTAAGAACTGTACAAAACACCCACTTATACAATCCACCCTCCTCCACTTCCGGAAGGCATGTAATTACCACAACATAGCATACTCGCCTGGACCCCTGACCCCTATCAATCAAAACCCTGATTTCCCTCCTGGCTTCTTACCAATCAACATAGATACCACACGACAGCGCCCTTCCCTTAGAGCAGAACACTTTTTCCATAACAACGAGTTCACGACATATGAAACCCTCCACTCTCGCTTTCCTGACTATTCCATTCTTAAAATATTTACAGGTTAGGCATTTTATCCAAAGCTCCAAACCTCTAAACAAATGGCATAGAGAATACACTCCCTTCGAAGCCATCTGCTCCGCCACAGAACCACAAAGACATCTGATCTCGACTATATACTCATTCCTGTTCTTAGATTGCAGTCCCAACTCTAACACAATCAGCAATAGGAAAGAGAACTCTCTTTAGATGTATCTAACGTTGAATGGGACCAGATCTTTGAACACATTCACAAAGGCTCCATCAATATATCCGCACAGGAAAACGGATACAAGCTATAATCCAGATGGTACAGGACCCCGGTACAGATACATAAATACCTCCCCAGCATCTCCCCACTCTGTTGGAGATGCAATGTAACACAAGGCTCCCTACTCCACATATGGTGGGAGTGCCCACTCATACAACCTTTCTGGAAGGAAGTGCACCGCTTCACTGCCCAAATCACGACTTTCCCACCTGACGATACTCCCACCCAATATATACTCCACCACACATCTATACCACATTCAGCATACAAAAAAAACACTCACTCTCCACCTCATTAATGTGGCCAAACAATGCATACCAGTATTTTGGAGACAGACCAACCCCCCAACTGTTTCTTACTGGTTTCGCCGCATAGAAAAAATTGCAGAAATGGAGGCCCTTATCCATCAGTCTAGAGATAACCCCACAAAATTCCAGAAAATATGGGCTTGCTGGTCACATTTTAAAGAAACAGCCGACTACCGCAACTCCATACACTAACATGCTGTTATTCTACCCGGGGCAACCTGAAAAATGCTACCTCCCTTTTCTTTGCACACGTGGGAGAAAAATTCCCTCACACTTTTATTCACCCTTCCGTGCTGCCACTACCTGATGTTGTCCAGGCTGGTCCTGACAACATTGGGTATTTATATGACTATATCCCCCTCACGGTATTGACCTTCAGTACTGAAAGTGTTTCCCTAGCTCTACCCCCCTTGAAGATACCCAATCTACCACTTTGTCCCATTGGCAGAAAATATAACACTCCTCTGTACAGGTCAACTAACCCTATGCCAAAATTGCTTGATGAGGCTCCTAGCTCCCCCATCCAGACACAGTAAGAACCCAATCGGGGTGTCTGGATGCCAAGGGAGCATATATAAGTCTACCTGGCTTTAACCCTCACCAAATTATGCACACTAGACCTTGTTCCTTGCTCCAATAACACCAATGGAGACTTTTTCTTACCATGCGAGACTACCTCTCCTTAAGTTCCATAAGATCCATTATTATAGAAATGTTGTTTAATGATTACTATATTTCTACTACTGTACTGCAATAATTCTGTACACATTTAAACCATATTAGTCATGTAACTTCTCCATGCTGTATTGTACTTTCCTTGTTATGTCAAAAAACTCAATAAAAAAATTGAAACAAAAAAAAAATGTACCAGTACAAAATTACAAACAGATTCTACTTAACAACAAACCTACAGTCCCTGTCTTGTTTGCACCGCCTGTATACTGCTGTTCAGAGTATATAGGGCCTGGGGGCCCCACGCCTTTCCTTTTTTTAATTTGGGTGCGGGGTTCCCTTTAATATCCATACAAGACCCAAAGGGCCTGGTAATGGACTGGGGGGTACCCATGCCATTAGTCACACTGATTTTCATCCATATTACCGGGAGCCGACATAACATTAAAGCCATAAGCAATTTTAAATGACTTTTATTCCTTTAAAAATGTCATTTTGTGCAGGGACTGTTCTAAGCATGGGAAACACGCGCCACTTTACAGGCATACTATAGACACCCCCCAGGTAGGTTGTTTAAAGGAATATTTAACTTTTTTTTTACTTTAAGCATCATTAAAATCACTGCTCCCCAAAAAACGGACATTTTTAAAACTTTTTTTTTCATTGATACATGTTTCCTGGGGCAGGACTCGGGTCCCCAAACCCTTTTTAGGACAATACCATTCAAATTAGCCTTTAAAATTAGCCCTTTTGATTTTTCAAATGTTCGAGTCCTATCGACGTCAATGGGGTTCCAACGTTCGTGCAAAATTTTGGTCCGTTTGCAGGTTCTGGTGCGAACCGGGGGGTGTTCGGCTCATCCCTAATTCTGAGTAACATCATTGACCATATATAGTCATTGCTATATTTAGTGAATGACATCCCCCAGCATCTGTGAGCATTTCTTGACATACAACAGCCACCATGGAGTTGTCATTTGTGATGGGAGTAGTGACAGATGGACATCATTAGGTGGAAGGTCACCATGTTAGTGGTTTAACATCATTGGGCAGTGGCTAATCATGATTTACATGGATCTGCATTTCTGGACAATGTGAGGGGGTTTATTTTTTTTTCTATAAAGGGACTTTTTGAATCTCTCTGGCTTCAGAGGTCCCCATCGCTGGAGCTTGCAGGAATCCATTTTGAGCGACCAGTGTGCTTTGCTGGAATTAGCCATTGAAGATTACTTCCAAATTAACACGATGAGCGATGTTTCCCCGGTGACGGTTTGGGCAGCACATAAATCCGTGATTAGAGGGCAACTGATTCAAATGACATCCAAACTTAAAGAGGAACATAGAGCAGACACAATTAAGTTATCAGAGGACTTTCAGGTTTCAACTAAGGCGCACAAACACCACCCTACACCAGAGTCCCTTGCAAGATTGGACAAAGTCCGGCCCCTTCTTAATCTGTCCTTAACTACTGCAGCTGAAAAACACCTGAGGTGGACTGGGGCAAACTTTTACTCCCAGAAGGACAGACTTGCTGTTAAACTGAGCCCCAAACCCCGCTCCCTGACATTTCCCAAAATTAGACTTCCCTCGGGAGATCTATCCCAGAACCCAGTCAAGATTATGGAAGCCTTCCTACAGTTTTACTCAGACCTTTACATTCCCCCTTCCTCCCGTCAAATGCAGAATACCTTTCTATACTTCCTATCTCTCCCCACTCTGTCAACTGAACACAAGGATCTCATGGAGGAACCTTTCAAACAAACTGAGATTTTGGAGGCGTTTAAATCACTTAAGGTGGGTTCCTCGCCAGGCCCGGATGGTTTCTCTAACAGTTACTATAAAAAATGTGGTCCCTGTTTGGCCCCACACTTGACAAGATTTTTTAACACACTTAGGGATGCTGACCTAAATTCAGCGTACATTCCGGTAATACCCAAACCAGGCAAAGACACGAGCGAGGTGGGTAATTACCGCCCGATAAATAACGATATTAAATTGATTACAAAAATTTTAGCTAATAGACTCGCTAATTTCATCCCTGAATATATCCATAAAGACCAGGTGGGTTTTATACCTGGGAGACAAGGCCTAGACCAGATCCGCCATGCCATCGACATTATCTCTTTTCTGAAGTCCCAATGGGATGGAGGACCCCCTCAAAAAGGCTTTCTCCTCTCAATTGATCTACACAAAGCTTTTGATTCAGTGGGCTGGGAGTTCCTGTCTGATATCCTTCGGAGGTGGGGGTTTGGTAAATATTTTATGAATCTAATACAATCGCTGTACTCTAACCCTTCAGCACAGGTGCGTCTGATGGGCAGATATTCCGGCTCTTTCAGCATCCGCAGGGGTACCAGACAGGGTTGCCCACTCTCACCTCTCCTTTTTGCAATGGCAATTGAGACGCTGGCCATTGCAATTAGATCTTACCCAGATGTTAAAGGGGTTATGTGTGGAGATCAGGAACATAAATGTGCGCTTTATGAAGATGACCTCCTCCTCTATATAACCTCCCCCATTATTTCGATTCCCGTGATTTGTCAAGTATTGAGGGATTTCAGTGAGACTTCTGGCCTTAAGGTCAATATGAAAAAGTCACTGGTCTTAAACATAACAGTCCCCAGCGATCTACTTTCACGAAGCACTTCCTCAGCAAATTTCAATCTGAAATAATTTGCCTTGTCTGGGGCAACAAGGAATATAGGTGTCCAACCAGATCCCTCTTACGCCTGTAATCCCAGGGTGGTTTAGGGCTGCCAGATCTTTGGGGGTATTTTCGGGTGGCACAACTTTTACAAATTTCATTAGTTTCATTATTCTCAAAGGGCTCAACTGACTGGCTATCTATGGAAAGGAAAGCTATTCCCCATCACACCATAGACTTCCTCTTATTGACCAATCCTAAAAGTAGGCCAGCCATGATGGCTCCTTCCCTATCTCACTTCATTACCTTAAGCACCAAACTTTTTGCACAACAGTCACTGATTTCTCCACTGAAACCACTAAACCATCTTTTCAATAATGTGAACTTCCCTCTGGGTCTCAACATAAAAGCTTTTCGATGGTAGACGGATAAAAGCCTCTATCGTATAGGCCACTTCCTTTCCCCAACAGGACCTATTATCCTATCACACTGCAGGAAGAAGCTAGACATGCCTGACACAGAATGGTTCAGTTTCTCTCAAATTTCCCATTTTTTAAACACCATCTGGAATAACAAGATGGAACCTCCCACTATAACCTCTTACAAGCAATGGTGCTCCAATGCTTTGGACCAGAGGGGAGGCATCTCCCTGATTTATACAGCCTTACAAACGAATTTGGATAAACCGCCTCATGCCTGGGCCTGGGAGGAGGACACAGACAGCACGCAAACTGCTGCGGAATGGGTTCCAGGCCTCAAATCGCTCCTTTAAAGGTATTTGCAATGTTTTGCTAATTGAAGATAGCCTAAAGGTCCTAACCAGATGGTATTATGTCCCATTAAGGTTAGCCCTGATTTACCCAGGGACATCACCTCTATGCTTCAGGGGCTGTGAACTGGAGGGTTCTATGTTCCATATTTGGTGGACTTGCCCCCGAATTAGGTCCTTCTGGAAGAAAATTTTTCGTACTATTAGCTCCATTACATAGGAAACGATTACTCCTAACCCCCATATTGCCTTGCTTAATGAATATATACCCAATTTGGACAGGCACCTCCAAGATCTCTCCTTCTTCATTTTATTGGGAGCAAAAATGACAATAGCTAAGGCCTGGAAGAAGCAGAGTGTCTCCTTCCAGGCTTGTAAGAGAAAAATCTCATGGATTATGGCTCAAGGATGCATAGTAGCAAAACTCAATGACAAAATTGAGCGATTTAATGCTACCTGGGACCCTTGGGCTACGCACTGTAACATACCTCTCTTTTCAGGTATAAGAGCAGCAACAAGGAATGATACTTTCTCTTCTCAACCCCTTATTTGACTTCACCCCTTTCTCTTTTCTTCACACTTTTCTGCCCCCTTCCTCTTAGGGTGCTCAGCCCATGCCTCACCCAACATGTCGATAGATTTGAAATAACCCCAATGTAAAAATCCCTCTGTCACTCTGGGTCAGGGTGCCGGGGAGGATCTCACCACATTTAGGCCGTAGGGCCAGATATTCAGAGGGGGTGTAAGTCTGGATCAGGAGGTCTCTCCCTAGGTAATTTACCTCTGGATAAACTAAGTCCTGGAGGGTTGGTTCGACAGTCTAACCCAAGGGGATACCATGCACTTTCACAGTGAGTTCCCAAAGGGATGGAGTGTACGGGACCTCTCTGGTGGCTTGTAGACCGCTCCCTAGGACATCATCAATGGTCCTTTTAGGGGAGAACCTCTGACAACCCTGACTCTTCACATGATCGTTACTGATGTCTGATTTGTCACATGAACAATTACTACTCTCTCTATAGCAATAATGGTAAAAGGTTTTTGATACGCAGTCGACTCAATGTTTAACTGAGAAATTTGCATAGCCCATGATCTGATATTTATCATACTGTTATGGAAAATTACTATGATATGTATGGTACTATTTTAGTTTTTGCTCAATAAAAACAATTTAAATTAGAAAAAATGAAGAAGGATCCCTATTAAAACTCATAAAAGACCCTTATCCAGGCATGCAGCCTGAGTGGCCAAGAAACAGAGGTCTCAAGCATGAGGCCCTGTTTCTGAGCCATACCCACCCATATTTAGAGTATGAGGGTCTCATTCCAACATCCTGTTTCCCAAAATATATGTGAGGGTCTGGGGGGGGGGGTTTGTCATAATTTGGAAGCCCGTTTTAGAAAGAAGGGGTAGCAGAGATCCTCTCCCTGGTAATTATTCAGAACAAAAAATGTAAAAAAAAATAAAAACACTCACATCATTAAAACTGTCATATATTAGAAAAAAACATTGCTTCCTGCTGTAAATGTAACATCAGCTACATCATCCAGCAATGTACTTTATTGTCATTCATGATGATCCACCGACACACAACCTGCCACACCGATCAATGTTCACTCAGCTCTACCCAGCTTCTGTATGTAAACAAATGGGACAAGAATTCCGGGAGATGTCATTGATCAAGTATGGTCATGACCATATTTGGTCAATAGTATTAAAGCATAATGTGTCTGACATGCATCCTCCTATGTATGTCACCACTTTTCAGAGTCTATATATGTTTTGCTTTTATTTTAGAGAGTGGAGGTGTATATACATGTGATACACACTGAATTAGACTCTCCAGGTTCTCCCCAATGCTAACATATATACTTAAAGCGTAGTTCCACACAAAAGGTAAAGTGACCGCGTGTTTGCACCCCCCCTCTACTGCCACATTTGGCATTTTTTGGGGGGGAGTGGGTATCTGGTTTTAACAGGTACCCGCTTCCACTTCTGGGTATGATCACCGCAGAGCCTCCTTCCCGCACTGCCTTCTGGGACACAGAGAGGTCCCATAAGATGGCAGGACCATTCAGAAAGCACAGCATGACTCATACATGTGCAGTAGGAAGCAGGCTGTAAAGCCACAAGGCTTCACTTCCTGTTTACCTTAACCACTTAAGCCCCAGACCATTTGGCTGGCAAAAGACCAGAGCACTTTTTGCGACTCGGCACTGTGTTACATTAACTGACAATTGCACAGTCGTGTGACATGGCTCCCAAACAAAATTGACGTCCTTTTTCCCCACAAATAGAGCTTTCTTTTGGTGGTATTTGATTACCTCTGCGTTTTTATTTTTTGCGCTATATAAAAATAGCGACAATTTCGAAAAAAATGCATTATTTTTTTACTTTTTGCTATAATAAGGCCCCATGTACACGGGACACTGGTAAACACGTTTTCAGAGGCAGTTGGATGCTTTTTTTCAACTGCCCCTGAACTCATTCAATGTTATCCTATGTGACCATGTACACAGTCTCGTTTATTGCCGTTTTTTGCAGTTGGGTTTAACAGCATTTCTTTGGAAGCAAAAAATGGGTTCAGACGCAAAAGATTTCCATGTTTCAGATGCCAAACGCAGGTAAACAAAGCTAAACACGGCTAAATGCGGTACCGGCCTTTAGCCGCATTTTAGTTTATAAGCGTTTTTAAAGGTGCCCTATTTTTTTTAAATCTTAAAAATTATGGCAAATGATGAAAAACAATTAAAAAAAATATTTTAAAAAATTGTAATTGCTTGCAATGATTCATAGACCTTTTATATACCCTAATGAGCTTGGGGAGGATCTTAAATGAAGTAATCTTAATAAATGCTTCTAGACGCAAACGCGGCTAAACGCGGCATGCAAACATGGCTAAATGGGTGTTTTAAACACAGGTTTCAATGTGTCAAAAAAATTAGTTCAGAGGACTTTGCCTCAGCGTCCCGTGTACATGAGGCCTAAATATCCCCCCAAAATATATAAAAAAACATTTTTTTCCTCAGTTTAGGCCGATACTTATTCTTCTACATATTTTTGTTAAAAAAAAAAAAATCGCAATAAGCGTTTATTGATTGGTTTGCGCAAAAGTTATAGCGCCTACAAAAAAGGGGATAGTTTTATGGCATTTTTATTAATATTTTTTTTTTACTAGTAATGGCGGCAATCAGCGATTTTTATCATGACATTATTGTGACATTATGGTGGACAGATCGGACACTTTTGGCACTATTTTGGGACCATTCACATTTATACAGTGATCAGTGTGATTAATAATGCATTGATTACTGTGTAAAGGTGACTGGCAGTGAAGGGGTTAACCACTAGGGGACACTGTGGAAGTTAAGTGTGTCCTAGGGAGTGATTCTAACTGTGGTGGGGCTGGGCTATGTGTGACACGACACTGATCACCGCTTCCAATTACATGGAGCTGTGGATCAGTGTCAGTGTCACTAGGCAGAACGGAGAAATGCTTGTTTACATCAGCATTTCCCCATTCTTCCTCTCCGTGAGACGATCGCGGGTATCCCCGTGGACATGGAGTCCGTGGGACCCGCAATCACAATCACGGAGCTTGTGGCGGGTGACGGCACGTGCCCGCAAACCATTTCTTAAAGGGCAAAGTACAGGTACGTTAATATGCCTGTACATGCCCTTCTGCCGACGTATATCGGCATGAGCCAGTCGGCAAGCGGTTAAAGATGCCAGCGTCTGCATCCGAAGCCAATTGACAAATCAGTTAGGGGTGCCAAAATTGCAGCATCCTGGACAGTATTTGTAGCTGCTGACTTTTATTTTTATTTTATTTTTTTACAGACTGGAGCTTCTCTTTAATATTAAATTCCTTACATTAGTAAGGACCATTAATCAAAAACTGAGTTAAAAAACCTGATTTAGGTCAACCACCAGAGGAAAAGACAACATATTTATCCCCCAGATGAAGGCATGTATACCCTGTGCCGAAGACGCGTAGGGGAGGGGCAGGACGGAGCTTTCTACACACAGACAGGCAGAGGATTGAACACCACACCGCACGCCACAGGATTCATCTGTATTGCATGTTTTGGATAGGATGGTGCACTGACGCACCCAAGCATTGTGAGTACCCTCCTGGAGGGATTGTTTTTAGGGCTTTTCAAATAAATTCCTGGCGGTATTATGCTATGAGTCTCCTTTCTTTTATATATGTCACCATTTGAGCGAGATACAGATCATCACCAGCATACCCTGTGTGAGCCCTGGAGTGGCTCTAATGCGTGTTTTGACACTGTTTAGCTACTGTGTCACACGCTCTAAGGTGAGCGCATTATCCATTGGGGGTCACTGGAGAGCACTGCAGCATGCCTTAATGTGCACATCTCATAAGAAGAGCATGAGGAATATTTAGCACTTTTTAAAAAAAAACAGCATGAGGATTGCCTGCTATTTGTTTGGACACTATTGTGCACTTTGATTTATATACTCTTATGAATGGCTTGGACTGAGATATATTCATTTGTATGAATTGGTTTCAGACACTTTATTTATCAAGTAGCACTTATATATATATATTTTTTTTTTTTACTTTCAATATGTTTTATTATTTTAATTGGTACATACAGGTTATGTAGAAACATATGTGTAAACTCCGGAGGGAATGCCTCCTAGGGAAATCACTTAACAGGTACAAACTTAAATGAGTTACAGAAGTCTGCTCGGCCTCGGAAACCTGTAGGGAGGCTCATTGATGAGTATCTGGATCCAAAAACATTCTTAACAAGATCTTGGCTCTACCCTTAAAACTATAGGGATCTCTTCCCTACCCCCGGCACCCCTGATGGGAACTAACTGTGCCGGGCGAGGGAATTCCCCCTTACTATACTGCCCATATGAGCCGAGTAAACTGGTTTAATAGGACAGATGCGTATCCCCCTGAGCAATGGGGAATACCTGACTGTATCTGTAAATAAATTCATCAACATTTAGCTCCCTGGCATGAGTTAACAGATAAAGAGGATAGAAAGAAGAAGGAGAAGAAAGAGTGAGAAGGGGAGAGATGGGGAAGGGGGTCCTCATGTTTGGTGAGGAGATATGATTGTAGCTTCTGCGTGCCGCTATCATAATTATTGAATAGTCGTGCCTAAAGATTGTTTAGGAATGATGTGGTACTTGAACACCCGGAATGAGGGAAGTACCCATATATTGGGCCCAAGGCTCCCATATTTTTTGGAATTTCAAGGAGGTGTCCATCAGGATGCTGGTTAGTTTTTCTTGGGTCATGATCCAAGAGATCTTTCTTTTGACTGTGTGGATTGCAGGTTTTGAATGTTTCCAGGCTTTGGCAATTGTGATTTTGGTACCAAGCAGTATAAAGTAAATCAGCGTTTGTGATGCTTTGGTTATGCCTGGGATGTGTGCGTTTAGTAGAGCTACCTCTGGGGTCCTGGGAACCTGGCAAGCCGTCACCTTGAAGATCATGGAGAAAACTTTTCTCCAGAAAGTGCGGATTTTGGGGCATTCCCACCAAATGTGGGCCATGGAGCCTAGGTGTTGGCATCCTCTGAAACACAGAGGGCTTGTTGAGGGGTATATGGTTGCTAGCCTGGTTGGGGTCAGATACCATCTGGTTAGCAATTTGACACTTGCCTCCATGAGTAAGATATTTTGGATCCCTTTGAAGGATCTAAATAGTGCTGCTTGCCAAGTCTCCAGGTCCCTGTTGAGTTGGAAGTCAGTCTCCCAAGCCTTCATGTATGGGGTTTTGTCCATGGGATATGTGAGGGCTAAATATATCACTGAAATTCCCCCCCTCTGCTCCATGGCCTGTCCGCACCACAATTCGTAAGTTGTAAATTTGGGGGGAAGGGGTTTTTCCTTCCAGATGGTGTGTAAGAAATTGGTGATTTGGTAGAAACGGAAGCGTTCCGATTCCGGGAGTTCTAAGTGTTTGATGCAAAATTTGAGATCGATTGGTCCAGAGGGGGTGAAAAAATGTCCTATCCGGTATAGCCCTTTGTTAAGCCACCATTTGAAAGCTAAGATGTCTAGTCCGGGTGGGAAATCTGGGTTGTGGAAGAGATGTGCTAGAGGACGACCCTTGGAGACCAGAGTCGGGACCATACGGAGGGAATCCCATAAGGCGCAGGAGTGGGATAGTGTGGGTGAGAGGATGGGTGGCCTAGATTTGGTCGGGCACCAGAGTATGTGATCTAGCGTGTGTTTGGGGATGGCCTGTCTTTCAATATTAACCCAATCAGGTTTTTCATATCTGGAGTAAATCATGGACAATTGTGCGAGTCTGGCTGCTAAGTAATATTTATGCAAGTTTGGAAGTCCTAGACCTCCTTTGCGTCTGTGGATGAATAAAGTGTTCTGCGGGATGCGATATCCTTTTTTACCCCAAATATATTTAATTATGTGACATTGTAAAGATCGTAAGTGGACTTTCCTGATTGGTATAGGAAGAGAGCGAAAAAAGTAGAGAAGTCTGGGCAGGAGGGTCATTTTGATGGAGTTGATTCGGCCTAGCCATGATAGCTCATGTTTTGACCATTTGACTAGGTCGGCCTCCAGTTTTTTAAAGAGAGGGGGGTAATTGTGTGTGTAAAGCGTTTCTGTTTTGGCAGTCAATGTGATACCTAAGTAGCGAATGGATGTATCGTTCCATTTGAATTTGAAGGAATGTTTGAGAGAGGAGACTGTTTGGGGAGGTAAAGAGACGTTGAGAGCTTGGGATTTGGAAAAGTTGACTTTGAGTCCTGAGATTTTGGCAAATTTCTCTAACAATAAGCAGAGATTGGGTAATGTAGTTAGGGGGGAGGTAAGGAAGAGGAGGATGTCGTCGGCAAAAAGGCCGCATTTGTGCGTTTGGTCCCCACAGGTCACCCCTTTGATGTCCGGGTTTTGTCTCACCGCGATCGCCAGTGTTTCTATAGCTATTGCGAATATGAGAGGAGACAAAGGGCACCCTTGCCTGGTGCCTCTCATAATTTCTATAGGATTGGAATAGTGTCCTTGCATACGTATCTGGGCTTTCGGTCGAGAGTAGAGGGCATGCAGAAGGCCCAGGAAGCGATCACCGAAGCCCCATCTCTCCAATAGTGAGAAAATGTAGGGCCAGGAGACCGTGTCAAAGGCCTTCTGCAGGTCCAGGGACAACAGGAAGCCTGCTTGGGTCGATCCCCCTTCCCAGTTAGTTTGTAGGATTGAGTTAATGTCTATTGCCCGCCGTATTTGGTCAGGTCCCTGTCTTCCAGGTATGAATCCCACCTGATCCTTATGTATGTACTGACTAATGAAGGAAGATAATCTGTTAGCCATTATTTTTGTGAGTACTTTCAGGTCGTTATTTATGAGGGAGATCGGCCTGTAGTTACTAACGTCCTCAGGGTTCTTGTCAGGTTTGGGTATGACTGTAATCAAGGCTGTGTTAAGGTGAGTGTCTAGGGGTTCTCCACTGGTCTTGTAGTTAAAGAAGGAGGTCAGGTGAGGTATTAGGATATGCGCGAAGGATTTATAATAGGGTATGGAGAGACCATCAGGACCTGGGGCAGACCCCTTTCTGAGGTCCTTGATGACCCCCAATACTTCCTCTTCTGTTATGGGTGATTCCATTCGTTGTTTGTGAGTGTCTTTCAAGGAGGGGATAGGAAGGTCCTTAAGGAAGCTAGGGATTAAGTCAGCGGGGGGTGAAGACGGTCTTCTATACAAGTTAGAGTAAAATTCTTGGAAAGCTTCTAGTATCTTGGACGGATTGGTCGTGGGGGGTTGACCCTTTATCCTGATCTTGGGTAAGGCATGAGTTCTGATGGGGGGAGAAAGTTTTGTTGCTAGTAGTGGGCCTATTTTGTCAGCCTGTGTATAGAATTTATGTTTGTTCCAGCGAATGGCCTTTTCAGCTTTGACTGTGAGTGCTAGGTTAAGATCTAGTCTGGCTTTGTCGATAAGCGAGGAGGGGGTCCTGGATGGATCTTGTTTGTGTGAGGCTTTGAGTTTATTGTATTCTGTGTCTAACCGATGTATTTCGGCTCTTTGTTCTCTTTTTATCTGCGTTGAGATCTGAATGAGTTTGCCCCTTATGAAAGCCTTGTGCGCTGCCCAGAGCAGTTCCGGGGATGTGTCTTCTGTTTTATTCCATGTAAAGTACTCCTGCAGTGCCGTTTCAAGTTCCTTGACTCTTATGGGGTCAGATAGTAGCGACTCATTGAGCCTCCAAAGTCCCCTAGTTCCTCCCAGGGCCCCTGTTTTCAGTGTTATGAAGACAATAGAGTGATCTGATAGGGCCGATTCTCTAATTTGGGCTTTGTGTATTGATGGGAGTATAGAGGATGGGGTCAGGATGTGGTCGATCCGTGCGTAAGTGTTATGCGGGGAAGAATAGTGAGTGAAATCCCGCTTGTTGGGATTAAGTTCCCTCCAAGTGTCAGATAGGCCATGTGCATGTATCGTCTTAGCGATTCTGAGACTTTCTTTGGTGGGACGTATGAGTTGAGACCGTGGGGGTTTAGACTTGTCCAACCCCTGATCGAACGCTGCGTTCGAATCACCGCCAAGAATGATCGTCCCTTCCAATTTCGGAGTTAGTGTGCGTAAGAGGGAGTCGAAAAATTTAGCTTGTCCTCTATTCGGAGCATAATAGGAGACCAGTGAGTACAGACGGTCTCCCACCGTGCCCTTTACCAAGAGGAACCTTCCTTCTGGGTCAGCATGTTCAGAAATTTTCACAAATTTATGGTTTTTGGAGATTAAGATGGCGACTCCCTTGGTTTTGTTGTTTGCGCTCGCTAGAAAGAAGTGTGGGAAGTGTGGGTGAAGAAACTTAGGGCTATACCTGGACGGGAAATGTGTTTCTTGCAGCATAATAACGGCTAGCTGGAGATGTTTATAATAGTCAAGGACCTTTCTCCTTTTAACCGGGGAGTTGAGTCCCTGAACATTGTGTGATGCTATGTGTAAGTGAGCTATGGTGCTATCAGCCATGGAGCAGAGGGATAGAGATGCAACGTAAACAGCCCCCACTTACCCTGAGATGTGTTGATACTTGGGCAAAGGCGTGAGGTTCCTTGTTCCTTGTCGGTGGGTTATTGGTAGGCACTACCTCAAGGATGTGAATGATATCTGAAAAACAGGATGCAGTTATATGCAATGTTTTGATCGGGAGGGAGGGAGGGAAGAACAGAAAAGGGTAGTAAAGGTCTCCTGAAAGAGAAAGAAAGGACACGGGGGAGGAGAGACCCCACGTGTCCTTCTGAAGAGATTTCGAAAATGTCTGGCCCATCCGGGCTCAGACAATCTAACCCTCAGAAACCGATGGGTATCTAGGGATTAGATAGGTACGCAAGTGGTCCGTCACGAAACCGGACGCCCTTTGAATAACATAAACTTATATTGAAAATAATATCCTCATGTAAGCATATCTTAGTGTCTAGCAGCTTAACTGGCTATAGGCCCCTCGCCTCCCCTGTTAGCACATGTCCCTCCCCCCACACTCCCCTGTCCCCCCCAGCACAGCAGAGCGTCCTTCGGGAAAACTATTGTTGTTTTCCCTAAATGAGTGACTAAAGTACTCTAAGGGGCAGTGTGGGGGATTAAAACTTCCGTCCTTGTGAGACGTATTTGCTTTGTGGACAGCGTGGACTGCGATAAACGGGGTCAGTGGAAAAAAGAAATAAAAATCAAAAACTGAAAAGAAGTGAACCGAAGAGTCAGTAACCGGTGCCCGGGTGACCAGCGTGCCCTAGGATTTAGGCACAAGGGACCCCCATAGATGGGGAAATCATTCCTCTGGTCCCTGCTTCACACCCGGGGTGTGTTGGGTAAAATCAAAGTCATCACCGGCTTCAAGATGGGTTGTTGTCTTTGGCCTTCTTAACTTTTCCTGTTGACCACTAGGGATGAGCTTCGAGTTCGAGTCGAACTCATGTTCTACTCGAACATTGGCTGTTCGCAAGTTCGCCGAACAGCGAACAATTTGGGGTGTTCGCGGCAAATTCGAATGCCGCGGAACACCCTTTAAAAGTCTATGGGAGAAATCAAAAGTGCTCATTTTAAAGGCTTATATGCAAGTTATTGTCATAAAAAGTGTTTGGGGACCTGGGTCCTGCCCCAGGGGACATGGATCAATGCAAAAAAAAGTTTTAAAAACAGACGTTTTTTCAGGAGCAGTGATTTTATTAATGCTTAAAGTAAAACAATAAAAGTGTAATATCCCTTTAAATTTCGTACCTGGGGGGTGTCTATAGTATGCCTGTAAAGGGGCGCATGTTTCCTGTGTTTAGAACAGTCTGACAGCAAAATGACATTTTGAAGAAAAAAACACATTTAAAACTACCCGCGGCTATTGCATTGCCGACAATACACATAGAAGTTCATTGATAAAAACGGCATGGGAATTCCCCACAGGGCAACCCCGAACCAAAATAAAAAAAAAAAAAATGATGTGGGGGTCCCCCTAAATTCCATACAAGGCCCTTCAGGTCTGGTATGGATATTAAGGGGAACCCCAGCCAAAATTAAAAAAAAAAATTGACGTGGGGTTCCCCCTAAATTCCATACCAGACCCTTCAGGTCTGGTATGGATTTTAAGGGGAACCCCGCGCCAAAAAAAAAAAAAAAAAACGGCGTGGGGTCCCGCCAAAAATCCATACCAGACCCTTATCCGAGCACGCAACCTGGCAGGCCGCAGGAAAAGAGGGGGGGACGAGAGTGCGCCCCCCCCTCCTGAACCGTACCAGGCCACATGCCCTCAACATTGGGAGGGTGCTTTGGGGTAGCCCCCCAAAACACCTTGTCCCCATGTTGATGAAGACAAGGGCCTCATCCCCACAACCCTGGCCGGTGGTTGTGGGGGTCTGCGGGCGGAGGGCTTATCGGAATCTGGAAGCCCCCTTTAACAAGGGGACCCCCAGATCCCGGCCCCCCCCCTGTGTGAAATGGTAAGGGGGTACTTACCCCTACCATTTCACTAAAAAACTGTCAAAAATGTTAAAAATGACAAGAGACAGTTTTTGACAATTCCTTTATTTAAATACTTCTTCTTTCTTCTATCTTCCTTCATCTTCTGGTTCTTCTGGCCCTTCTGGTTCTTCCTCCGGCATTCTCGTCCAGCATCTCCTCCGCGGCGTCTTCTATCTTCTTCTCCTCGGGCCGCTCCGCACCCATGGCATGAGGGGGGAGGCTCCCGCTCTTCTCTTCATCTTCTTCATCTTCTTCTTCTTCTTCATCTCTTCTTCCTTCTTCTCTTCTTCATTTCTTCTCCGGGCCGCTCCGCAGCCATGCTGGCATGGTGGGAGGCTCCCACTGTGTGACGGCGTCTCTTCGTCTGACGGTTCTTAAATAACGGGGGGCGGGGCCATCCGGTGACCCCGCCCCCCTCTGACGCACGGTGACTTGACGGGACTTCCCTGTGACGTCACGGGGAATGCCACAGGGAAGTCCCGTCATGTCCCCTGCGTCAGAGGGGGGCAGGGTCACTGGGTGGCCCCGCCCCCCGTTATTTAAGAACCGTCAGACGAAGAGACGCCGTCACACAGCGGGAGCCTCCCACCATGCTAGCATGGCTGCGGAGCGGCCCGGAGAAGAAATGAAGAAGAGAAGAAGGAAGAAGAGAAGAAGAAGAAGAAGATGAAGAAGAAGATGAAGAAGAGAAGAAGATGAAGAGAAGAGCGGGAGCCTCCCCCCCCATGCCATGGGTGCGGAGCAGCCCGAGGAGAAGAAGATAGAAGATGCCGCGGAGGAGATGCTGGACGAGAACGCCGGAGGAAGAACCAAAAGAGCCAGAAGAACCAGAAGAAGATGAAGGAAGAAAGAAGAAGCATTTAAATAAAGGAATTGTCAAAAACTGTCTCTTGTCATTTTTAACATTTTTGACAGTTTTTTAGTGAAATGGTAGGGGTAAGTACCCCCTTACCATTTCACACAGGGGGGGGGGCCGGGATCTGGGGGTCCCCTTGTTAAAGGGGGCTTCCAGATTCCGATAAGCCCCCCGCCCGCAGACCCCCACAACCACCGGCCAGGGTTGTGGGGATGAGGCCCTTGTCTTCATCAACATGGGGACAAGGTGTTTTGGGGGGCTACCCCAAAGCACCCTCCCAATGTTGAGGGCATGTGGCCTGGTACGGTTCAGGAGGGGGGGGGCCGCACTCTCGTCCCCCCTCTTTTCCTGCGGCCTGCCAGGTTGCGTGCTCGGATAAGGGTCTGGTATGGATTTTTGGGGGGACCCCACGCCGTTTTTTTTTTTTTTTTGGCGCGGGGTTCCCCTTAAAATCCATACCAGACCCTTGTATGGAATTTAGGGGGAACCCCACGTCATTTTTTTTTAAATTTTGGCTGGGGTTCCCCTTAATATCCATACCAGACCTGAAGGGCCTTGTATGGAATTTAGGGGGACTCCCACATCATTTTTTTTTTTTAATTTTGGTTCGGGGTTGCCCTGTGGGGAATTCCCATGCCGTTTTTATCAATGAACTTCTATGTGTATTGTCGGCAATGCAATAGCCGCGGTAGTTTTAAATGTGTTTTTTCCTTCAAAATGTCATTTTGCTGTCAGACTGTTCTAAACACGGGAAACATGCTCCCCTTTACAGGCATACTATAGACACCCCCCAGGTATGAAATTTAAAGGGATATTACACTTTTATTGTTTGACTTTAAGCATTATTAAAATCACTGCTCCTGAAAAAACGGCCGTTTTTAAAACTTTTTTTTGCATTGATTCATGTCCCCTGGGGCAGGACCCAGGTCCCCAAACACTTTTAATGACAATAACTTGCATATTAGCCTTTAAAATTAGCACTTTTGATTATTCATGTTCGTGTCCCATAGACTTTAACGGTGTTCGCGTGTTCGAACGAATTTTTTTCCTGTTCGCATGTTCTGGTGCGAACCGAACAGGGGGGTGTTCGGCTCATCCCTATTGACCACAAAGGAGATTGTGGGCTGGGAGGGGTCGGTCTTTTGTTGGAGATGGCTCCGGCATTGGTTGTGTCCATATCAGCTTCCTGGGAGATGATTTTCAAGTGTAAAAGGAGCTTTTCTCCTTCAGGGAATGATGAGAAAGAAAACTGTTTTCCCTTAACGGAAAATTTAACTGCGAACGGAAAGGCCCACCTGTATTTTATGTCTCTTTGGGTGAGAGCGAGAAGTAGGGGTTTCAATGATCTCCGCCTCTGGATCGTGTAGGGTGAGAGATCCGCAACAATCTGCACTTGGTGACCCATGCACATGACTGTGTGAGCAGATCTGGCCTGTCTCATCACTTCTTCTTTCACTGTGTAGTGATGAGGTTTGGCAATCACATCTCTTGGGGTACCATCTTTTCTGGGGGGCCCCAGGGCTCTGTGGGCCCTGTCCAGCTCTAGGCGGTGAGATGGGATGTAGGGGATCAGCTGTTTAATTAGGTCATGTACTGCTTCGGGTATATTTTGAATCGTTTCAGGTAAGCCACGGATTCTGATATTGTATCGTCTTGACCTATTCTCGAGTTCGTCAATACGTGCCATAGCTATGTCGAGTTGGTCTTGCACAGTATCTATGTGCTGGGAGTTTTGGTTAGTGATAGCTATTGTTTCTTCAACCTTGTGTTCAATCGTGTCGATCCGGGCTCCTAGATTGATAAAATCATTCTTGAGATCTCCTGTGATTTTAGCTGCTGTTTGTGCTAGCCCCTTATCCAGCAGTTCCGAGAATCTGAGGAAGAGGGCGTCTATTTGCAGGGTCTGGTCATTGGCCTGGAAGTCCTGAGGAGAATAGCCTGTGTGCCCTGTGTGAGAATCCCTGGGAGACATAGAGTATTCCTGCAGAGGGCGGTCTATGGGGGATTCAGTGGAGGTTGGTGAGGGGTTAAGGATAGGTGGGTATCCCGTTTGTTTTCCTGGGGTGAGGTGTAGAGGGTAGTGGGTCTGCTCTGACCTGTAGTCCGCCTGACTGGAGAAGCTGTGTTCCTGTGTCTGTGGCTGTGGCTTTGCCTGTGTTGCGGCGGCCATCTTGGATTTCTCGGCCGTTTCTGTTCCCGTCAATTGTGGCCACAGACTGCGTTTTACCGGAGCCCCAGTCATATGGGGGTGTAGCCGGGGTCTTGCAGTGTGTCTCTCTGTATTTTGGTGGCCGTTAGTGCGGTGAGGAAGACGCGGCGGGCGCCGTAGTTATCGTGGGGGAGCGGAGCTCTAGGCAATCGCGGCCATTTTGGGAGCTCCGCGCATGCGCACTCTTTTTTTTTTTTAATCATTTAAAGGATTTTTTTTTTTTTCCTCACATTTTTTTGCATGGTGCATGTTACCATTTTTCATATATTCAATTGTGGATTATAGTCACTTTCTTCACAGGTGTGTGACACTGTTTATAATTTATAATAATTTTTAATATTGTATATATTTATTATATTCTTTGTTCACGTATTTATAGCCTTTAGCGCATACACATATATTTATTTATTTTTAACATATTTATGGCAACTTACTGGACTATATTAAATTGTTACTTTATTGAGTATCAAGAATAACTAGATATATCATATATTAAAATTGGTACCACACACAACAAACACACCTAAAATCATACATACACACCTCTTTCTCATAACAAAAAACATTTTCCCTGTAATGTGAAAAATAGCTATAATCTCTAATATACAGTGCTTTGAAAAAGGATTCATACCCCTTGAAATGTTCCACATTTTGTCATGTTACAACCAAAAATGTAAATGTATTTTATGTGATAGACCAACACAAATTGTGAAGTGGAAGGAAAATGATACATGGTTTTTACAATTTTTTTACAAATAAATATGTGAAAAGTGTGGCATGCATTTGTATTCAGCCCCCTTTACTCTGATAACCCTAACTAAAATCTAGTGAAACCAATTGCCTTCATAAGTCACCTAATTGGTAAATAGAGTCCACCTGAGTGTAATTTAATCTCAGTATAAATACAAATGTTCTGTGAAGCCCTCAGAGGTTTGTTAAAGAGTCTTAATGAACAAACAGCATCATGAAGGTTATGGAACACACCAGAGAGGTCAGGGATAAAGTTGTGGAGAACTGTAAAGCAGGGTTAGGTTATAAAAAAATATCCCAAGCTATAAACATCTCACGTAGCACTGTTCAATCCATCATCCGAAAATGGAAAGAGTATGGCACAACTGCCAACCTACCAAAACATGGCCATCCACCTAAACTGACAGGCCGGGCAAGGAGAGCATTAATCAGAGAAGCAGCCAAGAGGCCCATGGTTACTCTGGATTAGCTGCAGAGATCCACAGTTCAGGTGGAAGAAGCTGTCCACAGGACAACTATTAGTCATGCACTCCACAAATCTGGCCTTTATGGAAGAGTGGCAAGAAGAAAACCATTGTTGCAAGAAAGCCATAAGAAGTCCCGGTTGTAGTTTGCAAGAAGCCATGTGGGGGACGCAGCAAACGTGGAAGAAGGTGCTGTGGTCACATGAGACCAAAATTAAACTTTTTGACCTAAAAGCAAAATGCTATGTGTGGTGGAAAACTAACACTGCACATCACCCTGAACACACCATCCCCACCGTGAAACATGGTGGTGGCAGCATCATGTTGTGGGGATGCTTTTCTTCAGCAGGGAAACTGGTCAGAGTTGATGGAAAGATGGATGGAGCCAAATACAGGGCAATCTTAGATGAAAACTTGTTAGAGTCTGCAAAAGACTTGAGACTGGGGTGGAGGTTCACCTTCCAGCAGGACAACAACCCTTAACATACAACCAGAGCTACAATGGAATGGTTTAGATGAAAGCATATTCATGTGTTAGAATGGCCCAAATCCAGGAGTAGTGTCATTACAAGAAACGCATTTGACACATGGGTCGAATATTAGGTTGTGGTCTAAGGATTTCCCGACGTGGTATTATGGAGATACAATTTCCAACAGAGCAAGATGGGTTGCAATAGGAATGGCAAGAGATGTTCAATTTAATCTAGAAGATAGAATGCAGGACACAGAGGGAAGATTCCTTTTCTTAAAGGGGACACTGGGGGAATTGGAATGCACTATCGCAAGCATATATGCCCCTAATAAAAATACAGTAAAATTTCTGATAGGAACACTGGAGAAACTAACAAATTTCAGGAAAGGGGGCCTGATTGTAATTGGAGACTTTAATGTGTGCCTTGAGCCTGCGGTAGATAGTACGTCCGGAGTACAGGGGACGAACAACGAGTAGCTTAGAAGGGTCAGACAGAAGTTCTATGAGAACCAATTGGTAGATATATGGAGGACTATAAATGGTAAATCAAAAGACTATACGTTTTACTCCCCTGTACACCGGACGTACTCTAGATTGAACTACATAATGTTAGAGCATGGACTGTTAGATAGGGTAGTAGATGCAAAAATAGGAATCACCACACTGTCAGACCATTCCCTCGTAGAAATGGAAATGCAAATTTCTGAAGCCCAGAGACAAGCCCCCTTATGGAGAATAAATGAAGACCTGTTATCAGATGAGGGGGTGGCTCAAAGGGTGGAAGAGGAACTCAAACAATATTTTAAGATAAATGAAACAGGAGATGTCTCAGGAGCCGTGGTTTGGGAGGCCCATAAGGTGTACATAAGGGGAATATTAATAAAAGAGGGAGCTAGGAAAAAAAAAGAAAGGAAAGATAGAATGAGCAATCTTAGGACAGAAATATTTAGTATTGAACAAGTACACAAAAAACAGAAAGGACTCCATAAGGAAACATACCAAAGTTTGATAGACAAACGGGAAGAACTGAAAAACTTGATAGATCAAGAAACAAATGAAAAATTCTTCCTAATAGAGAAAGAGAAATATCATTCGGGAGATAAAACAGGGAAACATCTGGCCAGAATGCTAAGGGAAAAAAAACTCATAACTTTATAGGCAAGATACAGTCTAAACAGGGCTCAATGGTCTATAAGACAAAAGAAATAGGAGAAGCGTTCAGAAACTATTACAAAAATTTGTATACAGAAGATCAAAATGTGGGGCAGAAAAAAGAAAAAAAAAAAAGATAAGGGAATTTTTAAAGAACGCGGGGATATCTACGATTCAGGAGAACGATAGAAAGGTCCTAGAAGAATCAATTTCAGAAGAAGAGGTAAAGGAAGCGCTAACTGAGACAGCACAGGGGAAAAGCCCAGGGCCAGACGGATTTACCGTATATTATTATAAAAAATTTAAGGACATCCTGATACCGAAGATGTGTCAGTACATGAATGGGCTGGGCAAGGACTTTGAGTTGAGTAGGGAGGCACAAACGGCCTTGATTACGGTAATCCCAAAGGAAGGAAAGGATGCAACCCTTTGCTCAAGCTATAGACCAATATCGCTATTAAATGCTGATACAAAGATCTATGCAAAAATACTGGCAAGGAGGATGAAAGGATTAATGAATATAATAGTCCACCCTGATCAAGTAGGGTTTGTAGCGAGAAGAGAAGGGAGGGACCATGGGGTGAGAACCTTGCTTCTTCTTCAGAAGATAAAGGAGGACGGGACCCCCGGTCTGCTACTGTCGAGCGACGCTGAAAAGGCGTTCGACAGAATAGACTGGAGGTTCATGTTCCAAACATTGGAGGAGATGGGAGTGGGCCCAGTGATGTTAAAAAGAATTAAAATGCTATACAGACAACCAAGAGCAGCAATTAGGATTAATGGGGTACTCTCAGAGTTTTTTGAGATGATGACAGGGACAAGACAAGGGTGTCCACTGTCCCCACTCCTCTTTATTCTATCTTTAGAGCCACTCCTCGCAACAATTCGCAATGACCCCGATATTAAAGGTTTTAAGGTGAGTAGTGAAGAGTACAAGTTATCGGCATTTGCCGATGATGTGCTCTTTTATATAATTAAACCTGAGAGTACATTACCAAAGCTAATTAGAACGTTTAAGCAATATGGAGAGCTATCAAATTTTAAAATCAATATGGGGAAATCATAAATTCTAAATATAAATCTAAGAATAATAGAAGAAGAAAAGTTGAAGAAGGAATTTCAATTTATATGGAAAAAAGAGATAAAATATTTAGGAATAAAACTAGCGAATACCCTGGAGAAAATATATAAAAGGAACTATATCCCCCTACTGGACGAAATTAGGATAGAAGGAAGAAAGTTACAGATCAGACCAATATCCTGGATAGGACGTATAAATGTTATTAAAATGACTCTGCTCCCAAAAATAACATATAAATTTCAAATGTTACCTATAGGACTACCATCATATTACCTCAGAAAACTCAAAACAATATTAACAAACATTATTTGGAAAAAGTCGAGGGTATCCTTAAAGACACTAAGGCAGGAGAAAAAAAGAGTGGGCCTGGCGGCCCCGGATATTGCAACATACTATAAAGCAATAATCTCATCACGAGCGATAGAATGAGCAAGGGATAATCAAGAAAAAAGATGGGTAAACATAGAAAAATGTTATAGCAAAACACAGTTCGGAGCAATTATTTGGAATCCCCCCTAACACAGAATGTTAGATGGTAAAACACATGTGTTAACACGGGTGGTACTTAGGATGTGGGATATAATTTATAAACAGTTAAATAAAACTTATAATTCACCATTATTAAGATGAAAAGACAACAAGTTTTTTGCCCCGGGGAAAGTGAATATAGGGGGGAATTGGATAAAGAATGATAAGGTGGAATTAAGGGAGATACTAAACAAATGGAAAATTAGGACACTTCACGAATTGCAACAGAACACAGAAACTTGGGTGATTAATGGATGGAGGTATTCACAATTAGAAAGGTTTGTCAAAAAGCTACCACAGCCAATAAGATCCGGAGAGGAACTGACGGGGTTAGAAAAATTATGCACCTTAGAATTCACAAAAAACACTATATCAAAACTATACAAATTATTATTAGTAGAAGACGAAACAGATCTGCCCACTTATATTAAACAATGGGAAAAGGATTTGGGGACTCAGATAGAGCCAATCACGATAAAAAAGATTATGAACCTTACCCACAGTTCGGCAATAGATGCAAAAACAGCTGAGATGAACTATAAGTGCTTAGTGAGGTGGTATGTAACACCAGAAAGGGCCAGTAAATATCAAAAAGAGACGTCAGCAGAATGCTGGAGGGGATGTAAAGAGACAGGCACAATGGCACATTTATGGTGGAAGTGCCCGAAGATTAAAAAATATTGGGAAAAGGTATTAAGTATGGTTAAAGAGATTACGGGGAAAGAGGTGAAAAAAGAGCCACGGTTGGTTCTCTTCCATGGCATTACTGAGAATGAGAAACAATATAAAGCCTCGTTGGTGCCACACTTGATTAACGCAGCAAAAAAATTAATCCCAAAAAATTGGAGGGAAAAAGAAAGTCCACAGATATGGGAGTGGATTGATGCCGTGGAAGAAACCTATACCATGGACAGGTTTTACGGTAACAAGGAAGAAATGAGTGAGGGGAGGAAAGACAAATAGAAGGGTTGGAGAGAGTTTAAGAAAACATGGAGTTATGCAGAGAAAATTAGGATCTAGCAGAGTTATTCAAGGAAGGAGCACTTGCACTAGGGGAGGGGAAGGGGGAGGGGGAAGAAATAATATAAATTATTAAGGGATATGGGTAACAGAGGCTATATAATAAAGGTTGAATTTTTAAAAAAATTATAAATTTCAGAAGGGGGAAGGATGGAAAAGAGTCTTATAGGAATAGGAGGATTATAACATTTGTCAGGAACTGTACCCTTTCCACCCCTCCCACTTTGTTTTGATATTGTTATGAAAATCAGCCGCAGTGATGTGAAGAATATAACAAGAGACACGTATATAAACGGAAAAGTTGATTGTTGTCTCGCTATATAAGAAACTAAGTGGCAAAAAAAAAAAGAATGGCCCAAATCCAGACCTGAATCCAATTGAGAGTCTGTGGCAAGACTGTTCACAGACTCTGTGACAGAGCTTGGGCTATTTTGCAAAGAAGAATGGGCAAAAATGTCAATCTCTAAATGAGCAAAGCTGGTAGACATGCCAAAAGACTTGCAGCTGTAATTGCAGCAAAAGGTGGTTCTACAAAGTATTGATTCAGTATGGCTGAATACAAATGCATCCCTCCCCTTGTTTCTGTTCCTCTAGATATCTTTTCCTCCTTTGTTTCTGGGGTTTCTTCCACATTTGTCTTTTCTCGCTTACATTCATGATACATGGTTGACATTTGACATATACGATTAGCTCGTTGGCTATTTATTGATGCACACGATCTATGACTGTAAACTAAGGGACAATGTTACATGACCCCTCACATTACAAGTTTACCTCAGTCTCCAGGCTGATCTAGAATAATCGTTGTTGTGCACACTCATGCTACACCTATATGTCTCATGTGCTCCTATATCACCCATACAACCCCTGTGTGGGTATGTTGTATCCTTTTTCCATGTAAAGCTTTATTTGAGCTACTCTGTATACATTAGCACTACTTTCTGTATTTGACATGCCGTTTCAGTAAAGATTTTTGGTACCAGAAATGTCCTTCCAAATGTCTCTTCATAGCTGTGGTGTCTGAAAAAGGGTGCTTAAAGATATTGTGAGGATTCATTCAGGAAATTTAAAAAAAGAAAGAAAAAAAAGTTTCCAATCTACACATTCGAAGATTATAATGTGGGGATTTTATGTGCCAACAGAACAAATGTCCATTAAAAACAAATACAACTTTATTTGTACATTAAAATACATTACAATTAAAAAGCCACATCCAATAGAAACAGCAAGTCCATTATATAACAAATATACAAGTCTTGGCGGATCAACAAATTGCTTCCTCAGGATCCACTTGCTTGTGCTGTCTTAGGATATTGTGTCTCAAAGATTGTATAGAAAAATAATATATATATATATATATATATATATATATATATATATATATATATATATATATACACACATTATCTCACATAGATGAGTACACCCCTCACTATTTTGTATATATTTTATTATTTCTTTCCATGTGACAACACTGAAGAAATGATACTTTGCTACAATGTAATGTAGTGAGTGTACAGCTTGTATAACAGTGTAAATTTGCTGTCCCCTCAAAATAACTCAACACATAGCCATTAATGTCTAAACCACTGGTAACAAAAGTGAGTACACCCCTAAGTGAAAATGTCCAAATTGGGCCCAATTAACCATTTCCCTCCCTGGTGTCATGTGACTCGTTAGTGTTACAAAGTCTCAGGTGTGAAAGGGGAGCAGGTGTATAAAATTTGGTGTTATTGCTCTCACTCTCTCATACTGGTCACTGGAGGTTTACCATGACACCTCATGGCAAATAACTCTCTGAGGATCTGAAAAAAAGAATTGTTGCTCTACACAAAGATGGCATAGGCTATAAGAAGATTACCAAGACCCTGAAACTGAGCTACAGCATGGTGGCCAAGACCATACAATGGTTTAACAGGACAGGTTCCACTCAGAACAGGCCCAATGCTCAGTGTCATATCCAGAGGTTGTCTTGTGAAATAGAAGTATGAGTGCTGCCAGCATTCTAAAGATGATGCACAAGAAAGCCCGCAAACAGTTTGCTGAAGACAAGTAGACTAAGGACTTGGATTACTGGAACCATGTCCTGTGGTCTGATGAGACCAAGATAAACTTATTTGGTTCAGATGGTGTCAAGCGTTTGTGGCAGCACCCAGGTGAGGAGTACAAATACAAGTGTGTATTGCCTACAGTCAAGCATGGTGGTGGGAGTGTCATGGTCTGGGGCAGCATGAGTACTGCCGGCACCTGGGGAGCTACAGTTCCTTGAGGGAACCATGAATGCCAAGATGTACTGTGACATATTGAAGCAGAGCATGATCCCCTCCCTTTGGAGACTGGACCGCAGGGCAGTATTTTAACATAACGACCCCAAACACACCTCCAAGATGACCACTGCCTTGCTAAAGAAGCTAAGGGTAAAGGTGAAGGCCAAGCCAGACCCTAACCCTATTGAGCATCTGTGGGTATCATCAAACAACAGGTGGAGGAGCGCAAAGTCTCTAACTTCCACCAGCTCAGTGATGTCATCATGGAGGGGTAGAAGAGGACTCCAGTGGCAACCTGGGAAGCTCTGTAGAACTCCATGCCCAAGAGGGTTAAGTCAGTCCTGGAAAATAATGGTAGTCACACAAAATATTGACACTTTTGTCCCAATTTGGACATTTTTACTTAGGGGTGTACTCATATTTGTTGCCGGCGATTTAGACATTAATGGCTGTGTGTTGAGTTATTTTGAGGGGACAGCAAATTCACATTGTTATACAAGCTGTACACTCAATACTATTTATTGTAGCAAAGTGTAATTTCTTCAGTGCTGTCACATGAAAAGATATAATAAAATATTTACAAAAATGTGAGGGGTGTACTCACCTGTGTGAGAGATACTGTATATATATTTATATTTATATATTATATATATTATCATTTCTCACATTTTAAATTATGGATTAGAAGACTAGGATCACTTGAAATCTTTCCTAGCTGATGAAAAAGGCATTGGAAGGACTGTATCTCATGAAAATGAGATACTGCTGAGCACGATGTCCCAAGACAATGGAGGGAATTCAACAAGTAAATAACCCAATAGTCCTGGGTACACTGAGATGGTTTCAGTCAATTGGACATGGATTTCTCTTTACTACCAGCACAAAAAAAGGTAAACAAAATTCCTGGTCAATGTGTGGAGAACCTGCAGATCTTGCAAGGGTCACTGTTGGGAAAATAGAACTCATAACAATCTATGTTGGCTCGTGAAAACAAAAGATTACAAAAGATTAATTTATTATATAAGGTTAATTATATAAGTTAATTGCTAGAGGATTCATTTCCCCTGACAACCTGAAATAGACATTTAAAGTCCCAGAGTTCCACCTAGTGGCCAAGTAAGCTAATGCTTGTATAAACACATATTTGAGTAGTAACTTAATCCACCAGTAAGAAAATTAGGTTATGCCTTCTCAAAAAAGGAGGCTGTCCCCCAGGGGGGTTTTCTAGGCAGCAAAGAATAAAAATAGTATCAAGGAATTATGTAATAGTTGAAGTTCATTTTTTTTATTATAACAAAGTATAAAAACAGTAGTTGTTTAAAATGTATATAGTCAAAACATGAGCTGTGGTACATAAAAGTGTGCACCAATACAGCCAAAGAAAAAAACGAATAACAAAAAAAATGAATTTTTAAAAAATTACCTAAAATCTAGTGGCTGTGTCATCTTGGGAAAAATACTGAGTTACAGCAAAGATTATTGTAATTGGCCTAAACAAAAATCACAGGAGATAAATACGTTATTATTTACCCTCAGAAGCAAAAGAGTGGAACGCTATGGATGGAATGCCTTAAGATGGCTGCCAAAGAGACCCTTAAAATAGCAGCTGACCGGGGGCGCATGCGCGGAGTCTAGCGGAGCGGACATGCATTGCTAGAGCTCCGCACTGCTGAGGAGAGGAGAAAAGGATAAAGCGGAGACTGCAGGCTCAAAAGGTACCCAATTGAACCACTTTGCCCCTGGGAACAAACTGTGAAAGTTTGGGCAGGAAAAATTGTACTGGTAGGAAGTCGTGGCAAAATTAAAAATCACCTCACAAAGAGCTCACAGGCGCACACCGCAACTAAAGCGGTGCCAGTCACCTCACCATATACAGTGCGCTCTCACAGGCAGAAAATGTCACAGCAAGACTCTCCATTTGAGTCAGATACAGAGCAAATCTTCTCACAAAATTCTCCACAAGCCTCCTCAGCATCCCCAGTAATATTATTACAATTTGAAAAAAATGCTCCATAAGGCTTTAAAACAAACTTCAGAACAAATAACAAACAGCTTAACTAAAGTAATAAAAGAGCTGGGAAACCGCACCGCAGCTTTAGAAATAAAAATGGATGAAATTGAAATGACAACTCTAGAAAATATAACAGAATTGGAAAACCTAAAAGAAGAGAATTTAATACTTCAAACTAAGCTCGAAGATTACGAAAATAGAGCCAGACGTTCCAACTTGCGCATAAGGGGAATTCCTGAAACTGTGACAGACTTGCAATCTACTATTACTGCTCTATTACAAGAACTAAAGCCAGCTATTCCTATTGAACGTTTAGAACTGGACAGAGTACATAGAGCCCTCACAGCCAAAAAAAAAGATGGACCCCCACGTGATATAATCACAAAATTCCATTATTACAGGACAAAAGAACGAATATTAACTGCTGCAAGAGAAAAAAAGGAACTTAATTTTCAAGGTCACAATTATCAAATTTTTGCTGATCTATCCCAACTCACTATTACTAAAATACGCTCCATGAAACCCCAACTAATGGAACTGCAATGCCACAACATTATGTATCAATGGGGTTTCCCCTTTTCTGTCAGATTTACTTACCAAGGTACAATTTACAGAAGCAGATCTGCAGATGAACTACAACAGACCCTTTTAAAATTGAATCTGACAGAACCCACAAGCAGCAATTCCCCTTCACGCAGAAGAATGGCGTCATCTTCACCTTCAAGCAATACTCAGAAAATTTCAGAACAAAATGGGAATTATCATTCTCACAAAAGAGGCCTTTATGCCACAACATCCATGGAGCAAGAAGATTCAATTGACTGACAACCTAAATCCTAGTATCTCTTCATTGTACTCAATTAAGAGATGGTTCTCTATAAAAAACCTGTAATTGTAACTGAATTTAACTTCATTCTGATAGTCACACACTATGTGGGATCATGTTACATTCAAGTTATATTTCTTATTACTTCTGATTCCTATAGCTTTAAAATATATAATTGTAATAAGGAAATCCTTATTCAGTTGTATAATTTCTGGTAATAATAATAGATAAATTACTTTATAGGACAAATGTGGAAAAACTGATCCAGAAGTAATGGAAGCTTTTTCTTTCTTTCCTCAAAACAAATATATTATTACCTAACTAGTTCCTAGAATTTTGTTTTTGTTTAATCTAATCTGTTTCAATACAACCTCAAATCTATGAGTTAACATATTTAAACAATTGCATATTATTAAAATATGTAATTGTTTACTCTAATAGGGTTAAAATCCCAAAATAATACAAATTATCTTCATCCAAACCAAAGTTATAAACAGTACCTTTTTAACTGAATTATTTAATCTAGGGTAATATTAACCATATACAATCACCCTGGAATAACTAATTCTAACAATATATTATATCCTGCACTCCAATTATTGAGTCATTATTTCAATGCTTTTTTTTTATAGCACTTCTCTCCTGTAAGCGGAAGATCCATGTACCCCCATTAGCCTTCCTCATTCTCCCAACTATATTATGTGGGAGTGTGACAAAGGCATTTACTCCCCTGAGAGAGATATTTATTCTCTTTCACGGGTAACTTGTGATTACTTGCAAATAATAATTTATACAATGTATCATCTAATCTCATATGTTTTTTGTTTACTCTTTACTCCAGAATTCACTGGATTCTTTCCTATCTTTTCATCTCTTCAGTCCACACAGGTTGACCTGCACAGTCAGCATTGCATAATGAAAAGTAGGTCAAAACTATTTAATCTGATACCATGGCACCATTGAATATACTATCCCTGAATGTTCAGGGAATAAATGTTCCTCAAAAAAGGACCAAAGCTTTCCGTACTTTCCATAACAAGAAGGCTCACATAGTGTGCCTCCAAGAAACACACTTCACCAAAGATTCTACACCTAAATAAATATCTCCTTTTTATCCACAAATTTTCACGGCTTCAGCCTGTACCAAACAAAGGGGAACTCTAATTGCATTTCACCGATCCACACCATTCACATTATCATCAGAAATTAAAGACCCAGAAGGTAGATACCTGATACTCATGGGTTATATAACGGATACAGCAGTCACAGTGATTTCCTACTACGCTCCTAATAAACAACCTACACCATTTCTCTCACATATATTACAAGTGATTGATACGCACAAAATGGGAACAGTGCTAAGGTGCGGGGATTCAAACCAGGTCCTCCTCCCATTTCTAGATAAATCACCTTTTACACCAATAACCTCTAAATGACCTTTCTCCCAACTTCTTTCCAAATACAATCTGGTAGATTCATGGAGAGAAAGTAACTCGATAAAAAAGAAATTCACTTAATTCTCACATCCTCATTAAACCTTTACCAGAATAGATCATATTTTTCTAACAATATGAATGATACCAGAAATTATTGCATCAGATATAATTCCGATTCCTTGGTCTGACCATAATGCAGTATACACTACTATAGCCTCAGCCATACCAAAAGCGCATGACCCAACTTGGTACCTACCAGACATAATGCTCAAACACCCATTACATCAGATGGCCGTTGAGCAAGCTTTAAAGGAATACATATCAATCAATAATACACATTACAATAATAGACATTTCCCCGATAACACTGTGGGAAGCTCACAAGCCTGTCTTGCGTGGTGTAATACAAAGACAAATGGCACTATTTAAACGGGAACGCAAAATTCTAGAAAAAAAACTAGAACTAAATTTTAATGCAGCCTACATATCATTCCAAGATAATCCATCTCAGAGTACAAAATCTCACCTGGAAAAAACTAGATTGGAATACGATCTATTTCTCACAGAATCAGTAGATAAATTCCTCAAACGCTCTAAACACAATTTCTACATGAATACAAACAAACCAGGCACATATTTGGCTCGAGCATTAAATTCAACTAACAAATCTTTCAAACCTATACGTTTGAAATTATCAAAAGACGTTTATACTTGTAATCCAGTTAAAATAGTCCATAAATTTCACTCACATCTTGCAACATTACACAAGTCAAACAAAGAATTTAATCCTACAGATGCTGAATCTTTATTCTCAAAAATTACCTTACCTGAGTTGTCTCAGAATCAAAAAAACAGTTTGGAAGAGCCTATAACTATAGATGAAGTTGCTAACGCCATTAAAGATCTAAAACTTAACAAAAGACCAGGCCCAGACGGATACTCGGCTTTATATTATAAAACATTGTCAGAAATACTCTCTCCTATTCTCACTGAAACTTTCAACAAACTTCTAGAAGGACATTCTTTTCGTCAAGAAACACTAATGGCAATTGTATGTATGATCCCAAAACCCCTTTCTGATGATACTTCCTGCGTAAATTATCAGCCCATTTCTCTATTAAATCTTGATATCAAATTATTAGCAAAAGTAATAGCAAAATGACTCAATAGTGTTATAGAAAAATTAATACATAGAGATCAAGTAGGCTTCATGCCAAATAGACAGGCAGGCGATAATGTACACAGGGCAGTGTTATTGACACATATTGCTAAAAAACGGAAAATCCCTTTATGTTTTTTATCTCTCGACATTAACCACTTGCCGACCGCCTCACGCCTATATACGTGAGCAGAGCGGCACGGGCAGGCAAAATCACGTACCTAGTACGTGATTGCCTTCCCGCGGGCGGGGGGTCCGATCGGACCCCCCCCTGTGCCAGCTGCGGTCGGCATTTGGTTGGGAGCGATGACAGACGAGGGGTAGACCATCCGATCGTGGCCCCCCCCTCGCGATCGCTCCCAGCCAATGGGAAACATCCCCTGCCTCTGTATAGTACACAGAGGCAGAGGATGTGATGTCATCTCTCCTCGGCTGTCAGTTTCCGTTCCAGCGCCGAGGAGAGATGACATGTAAGTAAGTGCACAACACAAACACACACAGTAGAACATGCCAGGCATACATTACGCCCCCCGATCCCCCCCCGATCGCCCCCCGATCCCCCCCAATCACCCCCCCCCCGTCACAAACTGACACCAAGCAGGTTTTTTTTTTTTTTTTCCTGATTACTGCATAGTGTCAGTTTGTGACAGTTAGCAGTGGTAGGTCAGTTACTGTTACCCCCCTGTAGGTCTAGGGTACCCCCCTTACCCCCCCTAATAAAGTTTTAACCCCTTGATCACCCCCTGTCGCCAGTGTCGCTAAGCAATCATTTTTCTGATCGCTGTATTAGTGTCGCTGGTGACGCTAGTTAGGGACGTAAATATTTAGGTTCGCCGTCAGCGTTTTATAGCGACAGGGACCCCCATATACTATCTAATAAATGTTTTAACCCCTTGATTGCCCCCTAGTTAACCCTTTCACCACTGATCACCGTATAACCGTTACGGGTGACGCTGGTTAGTTAGTTTATTTTTTATAGTGTCAGGGCACCCGCCGTTTATTACCGAATAAAGGTTTAGCCCCCTGATCGCCCGGCGGTGATATGCGTCGCCCCAGGCAGCGTCAGATTAGCGCCAGTACCCCCCTTACCCCCCCTAATAAAGTTTTAACCCCTTGATCAACCCTGTCGCCAGTGTCGCTAAGCGATCATTTTTCTGATCGCTGTATTAGTGTCGCTGGTGACGCTAGTTAGGGACGTAAATATTTAGGTTCGCCGTCAGTGTTTTATAGCGACAGGGACCCCCATATACTATCTAATAAATGTTTTAACCCCTTGATTGCCCCCTAGTTAACCCTTTCACCACTGATCACCGTATAACCGTTACGGGTGACGCTGGTTAGTTAGTTTATTTTTTATAGTGTCAGGGCACCCGCCGTTTATTACCGAATAAAGGTTTAGCCCCCTGATCGCCTGGCGGTGATATGCGTTGCCCCAGGCAGCGTCAGATTAGCGCCAGTACCGCGAACACCCACGCACGCACCGTACACGCACCGTACACCTCCCTTAGTGGTATAGTATCTGAACGCATCAATATCTGATCCGATCAGATCTATACTAGCGTCCCCAGCAGTTTAGGGTTCCCAAAAACGCAGTGTTAGCGGGATCAGCCCAGATACCTGCTAGCACCTGCGTTTTGCCCCTCCGCCCGGCCCGGCCCAGCCCACCCAAGTGCAGTATCGATCGATCACTGTCACTTACAAAACACTAAACGCATAACTGCAGCGTTCGCAGAGTCAGGCCTGATCCCTGCGATCGCTAACAGTTTTTTTGGTAGCATTTTGGTGAACTGGCAAGCACCAGCCCCAGGCAGGGTCAGGTTAGCGCCAGTACCGCTAACACCCACGCACGCACCGTACACCTCCCTTAGTGGTATAGTATCTGAACGGATCAATATCTGATCCGATCAGATCTATACTAGCGTCCCCAGCAGTTTAGGGTTCCCAAAAACGCAATGTTAGCGGGATCAGCCCAGATACCTGCTAGCACCTGCGTTTTGCCCCTCCGCCCGGCCCGGCCCAGCCCACCCAAGTGCAGTATCGATCGATCACTGTCACTTACAAAACACTAAACGCATAACTGCAGCGTTCGCAGAGTCAGGCCTGATCCCTGCGATCGCTAACAGTTTTTTTTGTAGCGTTTTGGTGAACTGGCAAGCACCAGCGGCCTAGTACACCCCGGTCGTAGTCAAACCAGCGCTGCAGTAACACTTGGTGACGTGGCGAGTCCCATAAGTGCAGTTCAAGCTGGTGAGGTGGCAAGCACAAGTAGTGTCCCGCTGCCACCAAAAAGACAAACACAGGCCCGTCGTGCCCATAGTGCCCTTCCTGCTGCATTCGCCAATCCTAATTGGGAACCCACCGCTTCTGCAGCGCCCGTACTTCCCCCATTCCCATCCCCAACCAAATGCAGTCGGCTGCATGAGAGGCATTTTCTTTATGTCCTCCCGAGTACCCCTACCCAGCGAACCCCCCCAAAAAAGATGTCGTGTCTGCAGCAAGCGCGGATATAGGCGTGGCACCCGCTATTATTGTCCCTCCTGTCCTGATAATCCTGGTCTTTGCATTGGTGAATGTTTTGAATGCTACCTTACACTAGTTGAGTATTAGCGTAGGGTACAGCATTGCACAGACTAGGCACACTTTCACAGGGTCTCCCAAGATGCCATCGCATTTTGAGAGACCCGAACCTGGAACCGGTTACAGTTATAAAAGTTACAGTTACAAAAAAAAAGTGTAAAAAAAAAAAAAAAAACACAAACAGAAATAAAAAAAAATAGTTGTCGTTTTATTGTTCCCTCTCTCTCTATTCTCTCTCTATTGTTCTGCTCTTTTTTACTGTATTCTATTCTGCAATGTTTTATTGTTATTATGTTTTATCATGTTTGCTTTTCAGGTATGCAATTTTTTATACTTTACCGTTTACTGTGCTTTATTGTTAACCATTTTTTTGTCTTCAGGTACGCCATTCACGACTTTGAGTGGTTATACCAGAATGATGCCTGCAGGTTTAGGTATCATCTTGGTATCATTCTTTTTAGCCAGCGGTCGGCTTTCATGTAAAAGCAATCCTAGCGGCTAATTAGCCTCTAGACTGCTTTTACAAGCAGTGGGAGGGAATGCCCCCCCCCACCGTCTTCCGTGTTTTTCTCTGGCTCTCCTGTCTCAACAGGGAACCTGAGAATGCAGCCGGTGATTCATCCAGCTGACCATAGAGCTGATCAGAGACCAGAGTGGCTCCAAACATCTCTATGGCCTAAGAAACCGGAAGCTACGAGCATTTTATGACTTAGATTTCGCCGGATGTAAACAGCGCCATTGGGAAATTGGGGAAGCATTTTATCACACTGATCTTGGTGTGGTCAGATGCTTTGAGGGCAGAGGAGAGATCTAGGGTCTAATAGACCCCAATTTTTTCAAAAAAGAGTACCTGTCACTACCTATTGCTATCATAGGGGATATTTACATTCCCTGAGATAACAATAAAAATGATTAAAAAAAAAAAAAAAAGAAAGGAACAGTTTAAAAATAAGATAAAAAAGCAAAAAAATAATAAAGAAAAAAAAAAATAAATAAAAAGCACCCCTGTCCCCCTGCTCTCGCGCTAAGGCGAACGCAAGCGGCGGTCTGGCGTCAAATGTAAACAGCAATTGCACCATGCATGTGAGGTATCACCGCGAAGGTCAGATCGAGGGCAGTAATTTTAGCAGTAGACCTCCTCTGTAAATCTAAAGTGGTAACCTGTAAAGGCTTTTAAAGGCTTTTAAAAATGTATTAATTTTGTTGCCACAGCACGTTTGTGCGCAGTTTTAAAGCATGTCATGTTTGGTATCCATGTACTCGGCCTAAGATCATCTTTTTTATTTCATCAAACATTTGGGCAATATAGTGTGTTTTAGTGCATTAAAATTTAAAAAAGTGTGTTTTTTCCACAAAAAATGCGTTTGAAAATCGCTGCGCAAATACTGTGTGAAAAAAAAAAAAATGAAACACCCACCATTTTAATCTGTAGGGCATTTGCTTTAAAATAATATATAATGTTTGGGGGTTCAAAGTAATTTTCTTGCAAAAAAAATAAATTTTTTCATGTAATCAAAAAGTGTCAGAAAGGGCTTTGTCTTCAAGTGGTTAGAAGAGTGGGTGATGTGTGACATAAGCTTCTAAATGTTGTGCATAAAATGCCAGGACAGTTCAAACCCCCCCCAAATTACCCCATTTTGGAAAGTAGACACCCCAAGCTATTTGCTGAGAGGCATGTCGAGTCCATGGAATATTTTATATTGTGACACAAGTTGCGGGAAAGAGACACATTTTTTTTTTTTTTTGCACAAAGTTGTCACTAAATGATATATTGCTCAAACATGCCATGGGAATATGTGAAATTACACCCCAAAATAAATTCTGTTGCTTCTCCTGAGTACGGGGATACCACATGTGTGGGACTTTTTGGGAGCCTAGCCGCGCACGGGACCCCGAAAACCAAGCACCGCCTTCAGGCTTTCTAAGGCCGTAAATTTTTGATTTCACTCTTCACTGCCTATCACAGTTTCGGAGGCCATGGAATGCCCAGGTGGCACAAAACCCCCCCAAATTACCCCATTTTGGAAAGTAGACACCCCAAGCTATTTGCTGAGAGGTATAGTGAGTATTTTGCAGACCTCACTTTTTGTCACAAAGTTTTGAAAATTGAAAAAAGAAAAAAAAAAAAATTTTTTCTGGTCTTTCTTCATTTTCAAAAACAAATGAGAGCTGCAAAATACTCACCATGCCTCTCAGCAAATAGCTTGGGGTGTCTACTTTCCAAAATGGGGTCATTTGGGGGGGTTTGTGCCATCTGGGCATTTTATGGCCTTCAAAACTGTGATAGGCAGTGAGGAGTGAAATCAAAAATGTATGCCCTTAGAAATCCTGAAGGTGGTGCTGGGTTTTCGGGGCCCCGTACGCGGCTAGGCTCCCAAAAAGTGCCACACATGTGGTATCCCCGTACTCAGGAGAAGCAGCTGAATGTATTTTGGGGTGCAATTCCACATATGCCCATGGCCTGTGTGAGCAATATATCATTTAGTGACAACTTTTTGTAATTTTTTTTTTTTTTTGTCATTATTCAATCACTTGGGACAAAAAAAAAAAAAATATTCAATGGGCTCAACATGCCTCTCAGCAATTTCCTTGGGGTGTCTACTTTCCAAAATGGGGTCATTTGGGGGGGGTTTGTGCCATCTGGGCATTTTATGGCCTTCAAAACTGTGATAGGCAGTGAGGAGTGAAATCAAAAATGTATGCCCTTAGAAATCCTAAAGGTGGTGCTGGGTTTTCGGGGCCCCGTACGCGGCTAGGCTCCCAAAAAGTGCCACACATGTGGTATCCCCGTACTCAGGAAAAGCAGCTGAATGTATTTTGGGGTGCAATTCCACATATGCCCATGGCCTGTGTGAGCAATATATCATTTAGTGACAACTTTTTGTAAATTTTTTTTTTGTCATTATTCAATCACTTGGGACAAAAAAAATAAATATTCAATGGGCTCAACATGCCTCTCAGCAATTTCCTTGGGGTGTCTACTTTCCAAAATGGGGTCATTTGGGGGGGGTTTGTACTGCCCTGCCATTTTAGCACCTCAAGAAATGACATAGGCAGTCATAAACTAAAAGCTGTGTAAATTCCAGAAAATGTACCCTAGTTTGTAGACGCTATAACTTTTGCGCAAACCAATAAATATACGCTTATTGACATTTTTTTTACCAAAGACATGTGGCCGAATACATTTTGGCCTAAATGTATGACTAAAATTTAGTTTATTGGATTTTTTTTATAACAAAAAGTAGAAAATATCATTTTTTTTCAAAATTTTCAGTCTTTTTCCGTTTATAGCGCAAAAAATAAAAATGGCAGAGGTGATCAAATACCATCAAAAGAAAGCTCTATTTGTGGGAAGAAAAGGACGCAAATTTCGTTTGGGTAGAGCATTGCATGACCGCGCAATTAGCAGTTAAAGCAACGCAGTGCCGAATTGTAAAAAGTGCTCTGGTCAGGAAGGGGGTAAATCCTTCCGGGGCTGAAGTGGTTAAGAGGGCATTCAATACAGTATCCTGGCAATATATGCAATATTCGTTACAAAAATGGGGTTGTGGACCCCACTTCTTAACATGGATTACAGCATTATATAATAAACCCAAAGCCTATATAAAATATGCTGGATACAAATCTGATGCTTTTAATATCGAAAGAGGCACCCGACAAGGTTGCCCATTATCTCCCTTATTATTTGCCCTTATACTCGAACCCATTGCCCAATACATTAGAATAAACCAAACTATAACTGGCATTGAAGTAGGAGGTATTATACACAAAATATGTATATTTGCAGAGGATATATTACTTTTTCTATCATCACCACAGGTTTCTGGTCCTAACCTAATGCCAGTTCTTGATGGATTTGCAGACCCTCTATTAATATCAAACTTGTTATGCCTTGAACCTAAAGATCGCTCCAAAATTCATAATCCCATAACTAAACACTTTTTATCTCTCTGGGATAAACTAAAATCCAAATATCAATTACAATCTCCACACAATCCTCTCCTTTCTTTTATCAGAAATCCGGCCTTTTATCCGGCATGGATTTACCTGAATTCATTTAAAGCTTGGACAACATCAGGTATTCAGACACTAAACGATTTTATGGCATCTAAATCATTCCTTCCATTTCCAACGCTTAGAGAAAAATATGATCTACCAAACTCTGAGATATTTAGATATCTCCAAATCAAAAATTTCTTTACACCATTCCTAAATGTGGATATACCATTGTCCCAATTATCCATTTTTGAATCAATCTGTGCAAAAGATCCATTCGCTAAAGGAATAATTTCATCACTCTATAATCAACTATATGGAGTCATAAATTTCAATAAACCTACTTACGTTCAGAGATGGGAGGAGGACCTAGGGCGAACTTTAGAAGACACGGATTGGTCCAGTATATGGCTCACATCTAAGTCATTTTCACTCAATATTTTAGCACTGGAGGCAAATTATAAAGTCCTAACCTGTTGGTACCTTGTACCCGCCAGAGTAGCTAAATATTCACCTAATACCTCAGCTCTTTGTTTTCGAGGGTGTCCAGACATAGGTACACATTTACACATATGGTGGACGTGCCCAGTAATCCAAATCTTCTGGAGGGAAGTCTTCGTGATTGCATCTAAAATATTTAAAAGAATAATACAACCAGATCCATTCACAACTTTACTTAATATAAAACCTGAATGGTTAACATTTTCTCAATTCAAACTTATGATCCAACTAATAAAGGCTGCAAAACAAACAGTGGCATGGAAATCCCCTACATTGGTACTAGCAGAAACAATTCAAAGAAAGAATAACACAATGTCTCATGCCAAGATGGTAGCTATTGATCAAAACCAAATTCCAAAATTTGAAAAACTTTGGCATCCTTGGATAAAACAACAGTTTCTGTCAAATTTCAATGACTCTGTCCTTTTGCCATGGTAGCAGATTAAATGACTTATAGAAATATCCATTTTAAGGCTTCAGGGAGAAGCTAATGGACAATAAGCTGACGAGTGGGACAACCTTGTGGACCACACCTCTGTCTTTCTATCCTTTTTCTTCTTTTTCTTTCCTTTCCTCCACCTCACATTTAAAGCTCATTATCAGAATTTATTTGACCTATACACATATTACCTGTAAATAATATGTATAGAAGGTATAAATCATTTAAATACCTACAAAAGAAACTAATGTAATAATTTATACCTTTATTTTAGGCTTACTTGAACCCAATATTTAATATTTGAAATTTCATGATACATACTTATACAAACTCTACTGTAAAATAATGAGCTTACTTTATAGATCCTTGTAAACTTACTTCATGTATCTTTATATTATTGTATACTCAATAAACTTCTTTTGACAAAGAAAATAGCAGCTGACCAATGGATGAAGTTATCTTCCCAAAATGTTGTCTATCTATGTTGGAGCTGTCTGTCCTGGCTTCAGTGAAGTGTGTCAGAGGATAAGTGTCTCTTGATGATAAGGTGTCCTTCTGATGATGAGGTGTGTGTTGTTCCTGTCTATCTGACTTGCTATTTTATTCAGTGAAGACAATACACTCATAAAACCCAGAAAACTTGCCCAGAAGGCATAACCTGTAATGGAAGACACTCATAGGGGAAAAGACACAGCGGCTGCACACCCCATAGAAGTTATCAAAAAAGGAGGCTGTCCCCCTGGGGATTTTCTAGGCAGCAAAGAATACAAATAGTATCAAGGAATTATGTAATAGTTAAAGTTCATTATTTTTATTATAGCAAAGTATCAAAACAGTAGCTGTTTAAAGTGTATATAGTCAAAACATGAGCTGTGGTACATATATAAAAAGCAATATCATTAACATGACAATATACAGTGAAGATGCATCATGGTCAAACACCATAGAGAAAAGTAATATGTATATCTTGTATTAGAATACTGACGCGTTTCGACCCCAACGGGTCTTTTTCAGAAGATTATGTAAACTGTAAAAATGTTAACATATATTGTGGTTTTTGATTAATAAAGAAAAAGGGGAGGGAAAGAACAAACAATAATAAACACTTTCGTATATTTACCAATCGTGGTGTATTGGACCATATTCAGTGTTCTCTGTATGGAAAGAACCCCCTTGTACGATCTCAGCGTCTCTCAGTGGTCAGCACAGTCAGCAAAAAGGGGGGGAAATCCACCGCTTATGCGCGCCTTACGAGAAGTCACACCATGGGAAATCCCTGGCAGTTGGTGAGGCTCGAGGGGAGGGACGGGTAGAGCCTGTAGTCAAGGTATTGTATATGATGCATTGAATATACAGCTCAAGAGGATGGTGAGAGGGTGTAATTCTATATCTACACACTAATTTGTGATCTATGTACTATGCATATATTCTATATATCAATTGCTGTGGCTTGGATGGTCCGTGTAAGAGTCAGAGAGTGAGGACAAGGAAAGTAAGGGATAGAAATGGAGAAAGGGGAAGAAAGACAGAAGTATGTGAGACAAGAGGGGGGGAAAGGAGGGTAGGGGAGGGGGAAAAAAAAGGGTTGGAATAAGTGAGGAATGAATAGGAGGATTAGATGGAAAGAAAAAGAACGCAGACCAAAACCAGTGGCAACAAGATGGATGCATTATGGAAATGGATAATATATTAGTAGCAAATTGGGTGTAAGGTGAATGACCAAGTGAATGTGAAAGGGCCAATAAGAGAATGTGTGAGAGTGAAATAGAATGCAGGAGTGTGAGAGTGAAAGTGAAAAAAGGGATAAGGTACAAAAAGTGTACCATTGCGCAACGCAACCGTGACAAACCAAATTAACAAAAAACAAAAAACAAAGACAGTGAACCTCAAGTAACTGCAAGATACCCTAGGTCTGTGAAGAGGAAAAGGATACAAGAGAGGGAGGGGAAATAGTGCTGTGCAGAGTGAGATATGCATATAGTGAATGAGGCCCCAATAAATTTCCCTTATTTTATGTGTGACTATTGGTTCCGGTTAAGGAGGGGGGGACACCCGTGGGTGTACCACCTTGATGTCTATACAATGAGCGTGAAAAATGATTTGCAAATATCAGAAATTAAACTGTAAGTGCATGGTTCTGGACGACAGTCAGGGTGGGAAAACATAACATGTAGTATGGTAAAGTAATATAGCTAGTCTCACCAATCCTCAATTGACGCTGCAGACAGGTACATATTCGGATGGGGCATATGGGATATCAGTAGGTCCCCATAGTGTCCAATCACCTTATATAGGTGAGCACATCATAGTGGGAATTTACCTTGATGGTGTACAGGTGCAACCACTCCGCCCCTCGGAAACTCCCCGTTCGCCAGGGATAATGGCGCGAAGCGTCACTTCCAGTGTGGCTCCCCCGGCATTCCAGAAGGAGAACCCCCGGCTCTGCCACTGCATCCGCCGCAGCTGCGTGTACACTGTGACGTCACACGTATGCAGTAGGTTCGCGCGGGCATAGCCACGGCGCACGGATACAGTCCAGAATGCCGCTGGCAGGGAAAATACTGCATTCTGGGTGGTGCTGCCACTCGGTGGATGTATAGGGACTGTGTCTCCCCACCCTGCCAGGAAGGAGCGCTGCGGTGGGGATCCCGCTCCCGCTAAACCGGCAGACCAGGGACAGATGGTATCATTGATTGGGGGGAGAGAAAAATAAATAAAAAGAACACAATATAAGAACAAAAATAACAGATCAATAGTCATAAGTGCATGGCATATATTGCATAACCATCATTATGTCATATGTGCCATACATGCACCACCAATATAAATATGCCCAGTTGTGAATGACAGACATAACACAATTAATAAAGAAAAATCAATCTAAATTTAAGTATAAAGCTGTGAGCTATATGGTGCAATACAGAGATCATATATCATTGAAAATGATTGTATTAAGGTTGGTAAGATTCTAAATAGATACATATACAATCATAAGAAAAAAAAAGTGGGGCTGCCTACAGCAGTGACTTCATGCTTGTCCAATTAGTGAAGGAGTATGGGGACTTCCAAGAACTGCTATGTTAGGATGTTAAACAGGAAAACCCAATCTAGATCTGTGTTCAGTGTTTATAACTGAAAGGAAGGGGAGCATATAGGGTACCAGACGAGATGTCAGGGGGTTCAGGAGTGATGTTGGATAGTGGATAGCGAATACACTATTATATTGATTCAAATGGCGTGTCCACTCCCAGGCAACCATTCCCAAATGTGGGGGTACTAGGGCATGGACACGTCATTCTTATGCCCCGTACACACGGTCGGATTTTCCGATGGACATTGTCCGATCGGAGCGTGTTGTTGGAAATTCCGACCGTGTGTGGGCGCCATCGGACATTTTCCATCGGATTTTCCAACACACAAAGTTGGAGAGCAGGAGGTCAATTCCGACCGTGTGTGGCCTGTTCCGACGCACAAAGTGCCACGCATGCTCAGAAGAAATTCCGACACGGGACAGCTCGTTCTGGTAAACTTAGCGTTCGCAATGGATACAGCACTTTCGTCACGCTGCAATGTTAAAAATGGTTTAATACAGCGCACTCTCTTCTTCTTTATAATGTGACAAGAATTAAGTCGTTTTGCTGCTCATATTCACACACACTTCTCACAAACTTTTATTTGTGTTTTTTTAGCGGGATTCCCTGAATATATTGTTATTAGTTGTCACATCTGACAGTTTTATATTTTTTTTATTTTTTATTTTTTGGATTTTCAGCCTTTTTTTTTCTTTAATGTTAAGATTTTTGCCAAGGCTGATCTTTGTTCAATTTTATTTTTATTTTTACTCCCGAATATTTTTGTCTGTGTTTTGTGTGTCAAGTTACCCCAACACCATTGATATCTTGTATTATTTAATCTCAAGGAGATTGTTTGGTGTTGGTGTCCCTTGTTCATTTCACATTGTATATTTGAAATGTACCTGAATCCTCACAAACCAACTGTCCTTTTTGAAGTAAAACACATAGGAGAGTATAATTCAAAACAAAAATCCTTTATTAAGGGATCAGAACCAAACAAAGAGGAAGGCAACACTGGATCAACAGGAGAAATTAGTGAAGCCTGGGACATCAATTCTTCAACATCAAAATTGGTGGCCTGAGGAGTCCATATCTAAGGGAGGGCAGTCTGGTCCGGGATTCGCAGAGATCCGGATATAGCAGCAGATGACATCTGTGTCCCCAGGCTGTGGTACCACAAGAGGCTGCATCTTTTGGCCGACCAGACTGAACCCAGGACAATCACTGTCTGGTCTTCCTTCCACGCTTCCTTCCGGGCTGTGGCTGTGCAGTTGGAGATGTGGCAGGAGGAGGAGTAGGACCTGGAGGAGGAGGAGGACTGGGGGGACCTGGAGGAGGACTGGGGGGACCTGGAGGAGAGGGAGGAGGAGGAGGAGGAGGACCATCCCCAAGATGTGTCTGAGGTGTAATTTGGCCCCTCATACCTTTCTCCAGAGCCTCCGATATGAGGGCCTCACACATGACTTTTTGGCCCTCCTCCATCCTCTGCATTTTATAGGCTATGAAGGCAGCAATGTTCTCCTCCATGGTGTGGGGTGCTCCCAGGACCTCTGTAGCCCTCCAAAAGAATGCTATAGCAGCCTCCTCTAGGGTACTCCTCCTACTGCCACTCTCTATTTTCAGGGGGGGTGGGGGGACCTTGATATCAGTCAGCCGGCCTGGCCCGGCCACCTCCTGGCTGAGACTTACCTGTGTATGAAAAAGGGACATAGTTGTAATGTTTTGCATCATCAATCACCATCCTAAATTAGTACTCCCAACTAACATCTAGTTAACATCATTGATTGGACAAGCCGAAATATTTAGAGGAATGCTATACCTGGCTCAATCTGGGCTCCTCCACATGTGGCCTGGAAGACCCAGGTTGGGCGTCAGAAGCCTCAGCCGGGGGGGAAGGAAGCGTGAAAGGAAGACTGGAGAGGGATGGCCTGGGTTCAGTCTGGCCTGCCAGAAAGTGCAGCCTGTCGTAGTACAACATCCTGGGGACATAGATGTCATCTGCTGCTCCGGATCTCTGCAAATCCAGGACTTTCTTGCGCTCCCTCAGATATGTGCTCCTCAGGCCACCAATGAAAATCTTTAAATAGGTGGTGTCTCCCGTGGGGATCACCTGCTTCACAATTTCACACAATTGCTCCAGTGCTGCCTTCCTCTTTGCTTGGTTCTTGAAATGGGGGTGGGTAATCTCCCACAGACAGGGCAGCTCACTTAGCATCTCTACGAATACTGACATGAAGACATTGTCTTTCATTAAGATATCCATGTTCACTGCAAGACACAACACAAGACAAAGCCTAATGTCAGACCAAACTCTCCTAATCTTGTTACAATGTAGGCCTCAATCTAGAAGCAGTATAGGCACAAGTTTGTCTCTCACCTTCGTTCTTACGATCGGCGCGTCCAATGCTCCTTCCTCCGCTCACAGATAGTACGTAATACGCACGCATGTTACGCTTTATACACACTGCGCATGCGTGTAACTCCACCCGCCCTTGACGTTCTATCTAGTCTATTCCCCGCCCCTTTTTGTTCGGCGCAGTGGGTGAAGAGCATGATGGCGGAGTTACAGCAGGTGCATGCTAATTCTATCAATGAGGAGGAGGAAAGGCCAGATCCAGGCACGTCCCGATCCATAAGGAGACGTTTTAAGGCCACAAATATGTCGTTTGGGGAGATGTTGGAGATGGTCGACATCATGAGGAAGTCCGACTATGACGAAAAATATGGGCCTTACCCCCACCCCAACATCCGAAAGGCCAAGATCATGGTGAAAGTGGTCAGGTGTCTTGAGAGGAATTTCGGGGTACGAAGATCTAAAGATCAGCTCAGGAAGCGGTGGTCGGACCTGAAGTTGAGAGAGCCAGAGCAGTACCGAAAGATCCGGAGAGTGCTGCAAAAAAGTAAGTAGTTGTGCTGTGTTCCTATTCTTTCTGTTTTTATTCCGTTCGTTCTGCTCCATATGCTTTTATTAATTGTAACGTTTAAAAGGGCAACTTTAATGTTCATGGGCCCATTATTCGTTCGTATCAAACATTTTTCTTTCGGCCTCTAGAACACCATTGTTTAGGCCATATGCATTTTCACACATTTTTTGGGGCCTACTTGGATGCCAAATATTTGTTTGTGTAGATAGGTTTGTTACTAGAATGAAATGCCAACTAGATTGTGTGTAAGGAGAGGACACTGAGCAGCTGTTTTCACATCTGGACACTGGAGCACTAGTGTGGGACACAAGAACACCATTTTTATTAGGGGGGGGCACACAGGTGCTCCAGTGTATATTATAGGGGGGGCTACATTTGTGAAGCTTGTACCAAACAGGTAAAGTATTGCAGCTTGACAAAGGACACTAAAAAATATACATCTTGGAACTCGGCTAAAATAGACAATTGTACCCCACTTCCAAGCAATGTTTCCTATTTCTAGTTCTGCCATCAAATATCTGTGTGCTAAGTATACCATTTTTGTTTTACATAGGGGAGAAAAGACTCGGAGGACACCCCTCATCCCAGGAGAGCAGAGACCCCCCACCTCTGGAAGAAGGGGAAATACCGCAAACACAAGATGCTGAGCAGGAGGAAGAAGAAGACGTGGTGGAGATTGGCACCACAACAGGTGAGTGTCTGCGACAACAGGCTCAGGTAAATGGGATGGATGGTGGCAGATTTTTGAGACCTTTTTTTTTGTTCTTTATCTCTTTTTAGGTGATCGTGATGTGAGGGATAGAGAACGCTTTACTTCTGAAAGTGCCCAGATCCTGATCGGGGAGATCATGGAGTGTAATGCCGAACTGCAAAACATCCAGCAAAAAATCAATGATGTTATTAAAAAAAAAATAACATCATTGATGTTTTGGGGCGAATTTAAACCCCACAAAATCACCTGTTTTATTGTGGTCCAATCTTCCAAAAATGTTTTCAATGTTTAGAAAAGCCAAATTTGGAGGATGCACACAGTGTGCCAACATGTGCTATCTGCCATCACGGGAGATCAATGGACGCGTTTTGGGGGTGCAACCCCTTCCTCATTAATAAAGTCGCATTGAGGAAGGGCTTGCTCCCCGAAAACACGTCCCTTGATCCCCCCTGATGGCAGATAGCACATGTTGACATTCGTAAATTGGTGTGCATCTTCCAAATTTGGCTTTTCCAGGGGTGATTTCCCCCCATCTGAACGCTATATCAAACCCAGTTCCTAAATACTGATGTCTGATATAGCCTTCAGGTTTTACCTAATGTGAACTTTGTAAGTTGAAGTTTTTTGGCTTTCTTGTTGGTTTTACACAGGCCTGTTTTATCTGAAATGGATATTTCGATTTTTGATAATGCTACTGCAAAAATTGTTATACAACAAACATGTTGGTTTGTTTTAAAAACCTTTGGTAAATGCACATGTGATTGTGCAGGTATAAAAAAGTGCCTTACTCAAGAATGTGTGGATTATTGTCTCAACACTACAACATTTTTGGGGTGATGTAATTGCTGTTTTATGCAAAAATGGGGGTTATTTCCTAAGGGCAAATACACTTTGCACTACAAGTGCAGGTTCAGTGCAGTTGCAAGTGCACTTGTAGTGAAATGTGTTTTTGCATTTAGGAAGTACCAGCCAACACTGTTTTTTATAAGGTTACACAATCACGACATTATCTGCACTCAACACATTTCTGTCAGGGTCAGCTAAAACAAACACAAGCAGTAAATGTCCACAAAGAATTTCTTTTGGTTGTTTTTTATTTCAAAAAGGTTTCACAGATTGTCTGGCATATTGATAGCCCCCCTACCCGCAAAGAACTCCAGGTAGCGTAACCGGACATCATGGGCACTCAGGGAGGGCAAGCCAGGACGGCCACTTTCAAGCGCTGTCAGTGTTGATGGATTTGGGATTCCGGCCTCAGGCCCAACTGAGCCAGCATAGTTGGCTGAATGTTTTCTTAAAAAATTATGGAGAACACATCAGGCAAGTATTATATGGTTCAGTTTATACTCCGCCATATGGATGGGTGTCAGAAATAATCGGAACCGGCTGGCCAGGATTCCAAATGTGTTTTCCACCACTCTTCGGGCTCTGGCCAGCCGGTAATTAAAAACCCTCTGTTCCGGGGTGAGGGTCCTCATCTGGAATGGCCGCATCAGGTGGTCCTCCAGCGCAAATGCTTCATCAGCAACGAACACAAATGGGAGACCTTCAACATTGTCCTCTGGAGGTGGCAAGTCCAAGCTGCCATTCTGGAGACGCCTGTAGAACTCCGTCTGGGCGATCACTCCACTATCGGACATCCGGCCATTCTTCCCCACGTCCACATACAAGAACTCGTAATTAGCCGACACCACCACCAACATCACTATACTATTAAACCCCTTGTAATTATAATAGTACGACCCCGAGTTGAGTGGTGGGATGATGTGGACGTGTTTCCCATCAATTGCCCCTCCGCAGTTAGGAAAGTCCCACCGCTGGGCAAAGTGGGAGGCCACAGTCTGCCAATCCTGTGGCGTTGAAGGAAACTGTTGAGGAACAAACAATAAACATTACTATTTTTTCACAGAAACATGGCAAGCAGATTAGACACAAACATTATGGGGCAACCTCCAGATAGCATTTAAAAACAACAAAGTATAAAGGTACACCTATCATATTCCCCCTCCCCCCTCATGGGCCATTTCTAACATTATAGGGGGGGAACTCTTGGACAGGTAACCCTCTTCACTTCATTGAGAAATGAATGCCTAAATACAGGGTATTACTTGGAACAGACCCTCCTTAGTTACACTATTGGCAGACCACTGGACAGGTAAGAAGTGTCATAATACAAAGACATAAATACACACTGTACACATTTGAGCACATTTGAACATTCTGCTATTACCTGTTGTCAGGGGATGTTATACACAACATCCAATGCAGGTTATCAGATCGCTGGGCTGCACCAAGGAATCAGGGACAAAACGAGTAAATAAAGAAAGTATGTTTATTATTAATGATAAAGATACACGTGAAAACAAGAAAGCAAACCAAAAATAAGAAAATGGTGAAAACACAGCAAACCCCCAAACCCACCTAACTATCTATCTAACTAATATAATACACAAGCAAGGAAAACAACATGAAATAAAATATAAGGCATGGGCCAATGCGACAAGGGAACAGAAACCAGGAATAATGAAGCAGACCAAGGAGCAGGGAACAGGAAACAGGGTTCAAGGTCAGGATACACAAACGGGGTTCAGGAACAAACAGGAATAGGCTGGAACAAGAGCAGGTACTGGCAGGGACAAGGGCTTAGCAGAGGAATATGAAGCACTGAGGTTAGTTCAGGGCGGGTTTATATAGTCCAGCAAAACCATGACAGGTGTGCTTGATGACAAGTCTGCAGTCCAGGCAGGGAGACCCCCGCTGGTGGCCACTGGAATTACACCCTTTTGGTGCTGAATGTAATAGTGCCACCAGCAGGAGAAACCGGAGATGACACCGTTCCTGATAGTTCCCCCTCCTAAAGGAGTGGCCTCCGGACACTCCATTCAGCCCTGGGTACGACAGTCCGAGTGGGTGCAGAAACACCTTAAATGTTTCCCTACAGAGTCTGCGGACTTCTTCGCACTTCCAAGGTCAGAGTCTTTTAGTTCACTGGGGGACGTGCCATCAGAGTCTGAAAATAGGACACGTACCCCACCACCCGGGTCAGGAAGTTTAGATCTGGAGATGAAAATTAGCAGGGTAACGGGAAAGAAACCATCGGAGGCAGACCACACAGGAGCATTACATTCAAGCCAGGCGACAGACAGGATTGACCCAGCGACAAGATGGCCATCAGTCAGGAACAGTTTTAGCAGGCACCATGTCATCAGGCTGAGCAGAACGCAGCGGTACATCACGCTGGGCAGTGGCACATCCGCATCGAACTGGGCAGCAGGCAAAAGCACATCGAGCTGTGCAGCAGGCTCATCAAGCTGGAGAGCAGGCACTGGTACTTCCGGCTGGAACACTGGCACCGAGACATCAGGCTGGAGGGCTGGCACATCAGGCAGAACAGCGGGTACTGGCACAACAGGCTGAACAGCAGGTACATCGGACTGGATAGCAGGTACTGGAACTTCAAACCGGGCAGCTGGTACTGGAACTTCAGACTGGACAGTGGGCACAGGTGCTGGCACATCACGCAGAACAGCAGGTACTGGCACAACAGGCTGAACAGCAGGTACATCGGACTGGATAGCAGGTACTGGAACTTCAAACCGGGCAGCTGGTACTGGAACTTCAGACTGGACAGTGGGCACAGGTGCTGGCACATCAGGCAGAACAGCAGGTACTGGCACAACAGGCTGAACAGCAGGTACATCGGACTGGATAGCAGGTACTGGAACTTCAAACCGGGCAGCTGGTACTGGAACTTCAGACTGGACAGTGGGCACAGGTGCTGGCACATCAGGCAGAACAGCAGGTACTGGCACAACAGGCTGAACAGCAGGTACATCGGACTGGATAGCAGGTACTGGAACTTCAGACTAGACATTGGGCACAGGTGCAGGCACATCACGCAAAACAGCAGGTGCAGTGGACTGAATAGCAGGTACTGGAACTTCAAACCGGGCAGCCGGTACTGGAACTTCAGACTGGACAGTGGGCACAGGTGCTGGCACATCAGGCAGAACAGCAGGTACTGGCACAACAGGCTGAACAGCAGGTACATCGGACTGGATAGCAGGTACTGGAACTTCAGACTGGACAGTGGGCACAGGTGCTGGCACATCAGGCAGAACAGCAGGTACTGGCACAACAGGCACATCAGACTGGATATCAGGTACTGGAACTTCAGACTGGACAGTGGGCACAGGTGCTGGCACATCAGGCAGAACAGCAGGTGCAGTGGACTGAATAGCAGGTACTGGAACTTCAAACCGGGCAGCCGGTACTGGAACTTCAGACTGGACAGTGGGCACAGGTGCTGGCACATCAGGCAGAACAGCAGGTACTGGCACAACAGGCTGAACAGAAGGTACATCGGACTGGATAGCAGGTACTGGAACTTCAAACCGGGCAGCTGGTACTGGAACTTCAGACTGGACAGTGGGCACAGGTGCTGGCACATCAGGCAGAACAGCAGGTACTGGCACAATAGACTGAACAGTAGGTACATCGGACTGGATAGCAGGTACTGGAACTTCAAACCGGGCAGCTGGTACTGGAACTTCAGACTGGGCGGCATACAGGAACACATCAGGCTGGAACAGATCAGCTGGTGGGGAGGCAGGATTGGATACTGGCATGATGGTATGGGTTGGAAAAAACTTCCGCTTCTTTTTGGTTTTAGCCACTGGGGATCTATAAGTGGGTACAGGGCTGTAGGTAGTGAATGGAGCTGGTAGAAGCGAAGAGTGAAAGGATGGCAAAACAGAGGGAGTAGGTTTTGAAGGGAGATTTAGTGGAGCTGATGGAGGCAGTTGAGAAGCAGCAGGTGAGTTAAAGGCAGGGTAGGTGCAGCAGGAGGAAACAGGGTACTGGTATTTCATTGGTAGAGAGGTATATTCGGAGCTAACAGAAGCTGAATGCGACAGACTTGACCAGGCCTGTATTAATGATTGCACTGAATCAGGTTTGCACTTGGCTTGTCTGACCAGAGACTGCACTGATTCAATGCATTTTGCAAGCACCTGCTGAGAACAAGCTGAATATTGTTCAAAAAAGAATGCTGAGTCATCCTCCAACAGCCAAACTAAAGATTCTACCTGAGCTGCACTAAAAGGAGGTGTATAGTCATCACCTCCCTCAGCGACATCAGACAGGGCCAACTCAGTACAAATCCAAATTAATGGTTGCACATCTTCAAACAAAAAACTGCCTTGCTCAATAAAAACATGAGCTAGGCGGATGCATTCTAACAACTGTTCCCTAGTGTATTCAGCCAATGTATGATAACAAAAGTCTCTGTCATCAGTTGCCAGGAGCGATAAATACAAAATACTTTCAAAATCCATCTTTCAACAATAGCTGGGACTCAGGCCCCAATTCCCAGATGCAACCGATCTGATTGTATGGCTTCAGTATTCTGTCAGGGGATGTTATACACAACATCCAGTGCAGGTGATCAGATCGCTGGGCTGCACCAAGGAATCAGGGACAAACGAGTAAATGAATAAGAAGTTATGTTTATTGTTAATGATAAAGACACACGTGAAAACAGGACAGCAAACCAAAAACAAGTAAATGGTGAAAACACAGCAAACCCCCAAACCCACCTAACTATCTATCTAACTAATATAATACACCAGCAAGGAAACCAATATGAAATAGAAGATAAGGCATGAGCCATAGCGACAAGGGAACAGGAAACAGGGTTCAAGGTCAGGATACACAAACGGGGTTCAGGAACAAACAGGAACAGGCTGGAACAAGAGCAGGTACTGGCAGGGACAAGGGCTAGCAGAGGAATTCTGAAGCACTGATCCTACTACAGGGTGGGTTTATATAGTCCAGCAAAACCATGACAGGTGTGCTTGATGACAAGTCTGCAGTCCAGGCAGGGAGACCCCCGCTGGTGGCCACTGGAATTACACCCTTTTGGTGCTGAATGTAATAGTGCCACCAGCAGGAGAAACCAGAGATGACACCGTTCCTGACAGTTCCCCCTCCTAAAGGAGTGGCCTCCGGACACTCCATTCAGCCCTGGGTACGACAGTCCGAGTGGGTGCAGAAACACCTTAAAATGTTTCCCTACTGAGTCTGCGGACTTCTTCGCACTTCCAAGGCCAGAGTCTTTTAGTTCACTGGGGGACGTGCCATCAGAGTCTGAAAATAGGACACGTACCCCACCACCTGGGTCAGGAAGTTTGGATCTGGAGATGAAAATTAGCAGGGTAACGGGAAAAAAACCATCGGAGGCAGACCACACAGGAGCATTACATTCAAGCCAGGCAACAGACAGGATTGACCCAGCGGCAAGATGGCCATCAGTCAGGAACAGTTTTAGCAGGCACTATGTCATCAGGCTGAGCAGAAAGCAGAGGTACATCACGCTGGGCAGTGGCACATCCGAATCGAGCTGGACAGCAGGCTAAAGCATATCAAGCTGGGCAGCAGGCAAAAGCACATCGAGCTGGGCAGCAGGCAAAAGCACATCGAGCTGGGCAGCAGGCAAAAGCACACCGAGCTGGGCAGCAGGCAAAAGCACATCGAGCTGGGCAGCAGGCAAAAGCACATCGAGCTGGGCAGCGGGCTCATCAAGCTGGAGAGCAGGCACTGGTACTTCCGGCTGGAACACTGGCACCTCAGACTGGGACACTGGCACCGAGACATCAGGCTGGAGGGCTGGCACCGAGACATTAGGCTGGAGGGTTGGCACTGAGACATCAGGCTGGAGGGTTGGCACCGAGACATCAGACCAGACGGCAGGTACTGGAACTTCAGACTGGGCAGTAGGCACATCAGGCAGAACAGCAGGTGCTGGCACAACAAGTTGAACAGCAGGCACATCGGACTGGATAGCAGGTACTGGAACTTCAAACCGGGCAGCCGGTACTGGAACTTTAGACTGGGCAGCAAGCACAGATACTGGCACATCAGGCAGAACAGCAGGTGCTGGAACAACAGGCAAGACAGCAGGTGCATCGGACTGGATAGTCGGTACTGGAACTTCAGACTGGGCCGTGGGCACAGGCGCTGGCACATCAGGCAGAATAGCAGGTACTGGCACAACAGGCAGAACAGCAGGTACATCGGACTGGATAGCAGGTACTGGAACTTCAAACCGGGCAGCTGGTACTGGAACTTCAGACTGGACAGTGGGCACAGGTGCTGGCACATCAGGCAGAACAGCAGGTACATTGGACTGGATAGCAGGTACTGGAACTGCAAACCGGGCAGCTGGTACTGGAACTTCAGACTGGACAGTGGGCACAGGTGCTGGCACATCATGCAGAACAGCAGGTACTGGCACAATAGGCTGAACAGCAGGTACATCGGACTGGATAGTAGGTACTGGAACTTCAAACTGGCATGATGGTATGGGTTGGAAAAAACTTCCGCTTCTTTTTGCTTTTAGCCACTGGGGATCTATAAGTGGGTACAGGGCTGTAGGTAGTGAATGCAGCTGGTAGAAGCGAAGAGTGAAAGGATGGCAAGACAGAGGGAGTAGGTTTTGAAGGGAGATTTAGTGGAGCTGATGGAGGCAGTTGAGAAGCAGCAGGGGAGTTAAAGGCAGGGTAGGTGCAGCAGGAGGAAACAGGGTACTGTTATTTCATTGGTAGAGAGGTATATTCGGAGCTAACAGAAGCTGAATGCGACAGACTTGACCAGGCCTGTATTAATGATTGCACTGAATCAGGTTTGCACTTGGCTTGTCTGACCAGAGACTGCACTGATTCAATACATTTTGCAAGCACCTGCTGAGGACAAGCTGAATATTGTTCAAAAAAGAATGCTGAGTCATCCTCCAACAGCCAAACTAAAGATTCTACCTGAGCTGCACTAAAAGGGGGTGTATAGTCATCACCTCCCTCAGCGACATCAGACAGGGCCAACTCAGGACAAATCAAAATTAATGGTTGCACATCTTCAAACAAAAAACTGCCTTGCTCAATAAAAACATGAGCTAGGCGGATGCATTCTAACAACTGTTCCCTAGTGTATTCAGCCAATGTCTGATAACAAAAGTCTCTGTCATCAGTTGCCAGGAGCGATAAATACAAAATACTTTCAAAATCCATCTTTCAACAATAGCCAGGGCTCAGGCCCCAATTCCCAGGTGCAACCGATCTGATTGTATGGCTTCAGAATTCTGTCAGGGGATGTTATACACAACATCCAATGCAGGTGATCAGATCGCTGGGCTGCACCAAGGAATCAGGGACAAACGAGTAAATGAATAAGAAGTTATGTTTATTGTTAATGATAAAGACACACGTGAAAACAGGACAGCAAACCAAAAACAAGTAAATGGTGAAAACACAGCAAACCCCCAAACCCACCTAACTATCTATCTAACTAATATAATACACCAGCAAGGAAACCAATATGAAATAGAAGATAAGGCATGAGCCAAAGTGACAAGGGAACAGGAAACAGGGTTCAAGGTCAGGATACACAAACGGGGTTCAGGAACAAACAGGAACAGGCTGGAACAAGAGCAGGTACTGGCAGGGACAAGGGCTAGCAGAGGAATTCTGAAGCACTGAGCCTACTTCAGGGCGGGTTTATATAGTCCAGCAAAACCATGACAGGTGTGCTTGATGACAAGTCTGCAGTCCAGGCAGGGAGACCCCCGCTGGTGGCCACTGGAATTACACCCTTTTGGTGCTGAATGTAATAGTGCCACCAGCAGGAGAAACCGGAGATGACACCGTTCCTGACAGTAGCGACCAACCTCTGCTCCGCAGTGATGGCTTGCCTCATGCAGGTATCCTGCCTGCTGATATAGGGGGTCAGTGAAGCCAACAGACGGTGAAACACGGGGTCCGTCATCCTGAGAAAGTTCTTGAAATCATCAGGATTATTCTCACGGATCTTACGGAGCAAAGGCATATGACAGAACTGGTCACGCTGAAGCAACCAATTGTTGGTCCATCAACTTCCTCTTTACCCTGTTCATGGACTGGACTTGTGTCAAGGTCAGGACCCCAACACCAAGCCCCCGCACAGCACGAACTCTACGAGGAGTACGCATACGAAACATGGCTAAAAAACGGTCGGCTGCTCAGAACGAAGTAACAGAACGCACTGAAGAACAGCAAGGCCTGTGAAGAGCGACCTGAAAACCAGTAACGAATGAACAAGAATACAATGACTACCTAAAGTCACGCGGAACTTGCTTGCACGCACTGAAGAGCAGATACAAACCCACAAGCACAAACTGAACGGCAGAAAACGATCTGAAAGCCACGAGTCTGAAAAAGCGCGAATCGTCTCTCACCAAACTTTTACTAACACGAGATTAGCAAAAGGAGCCCAAAGGGTGCCGCGCTTGGTTCTGAACCGGCCTTATCTAGTCTCGTCGTACGTGGTGTACGTGACCGCGTGGTTGTCGATCGAAAATTCCGACAACTTTGTGCGACCGTGTGTAGGCAAAACAAGTTTGAGCCAACATCTGTCGGAAAAAATCCTAGGATTTTGTTGTCGGAATGTCTGAACAAAGTCCGACCGTGTGTACGCCCTATTAGTGTGTTTTACCTGAAGAAAAACCTCGTAGAAAAGGAGCAAATGAAATGGATTTGTTTAGGCCTGGAGATGATGTGGCCTGTAACTGTAATATCTATTTTTGTTCCTTTTGTAGTAGAACCTTGTTCCAGTCGCCCCCTCTATCTGGTATATGCATTCTATAAAGAGCTGTAAACGTTACTTTGGATACTATGTAACCGTGTGTGGAGACAACGTGTCTCCCAACTGGAAGGTATGGGTTGCCTATTTGCATACTATACATATGCTTGGATATACGTCTCCAAAATTCCTGTTTTGTTTTGCCTATGTAATAGGCACCACACTCGCACTCCATGAAATATACCACACCACGAGTCTGGCAATTGTGTGGGCTTGAAAACGTCTCCATTCGGTAGGTGAAAGACCTTATCTTTTCTTATTAGTGGACAATAAGAACAATGTCCACATGGAAATGAGCCAGCTATGGGGCAGTGTTTGGATCTTTTATGTTCATTTTTATATTCACTTTGGACAAGTTTGTCCTTTATTGAGGTCGCTCGTTTGTAGGTTATGGCTGGTTGATTGGGGATAAAGTGTCTAAGTTTAGGGTCATCGGTTAGAATATTCCAATGTCACTGTAAAATATTTTTGATGGCTACATGTGGGCGTGAGTAGCGCATCACAATGCGAGTGGGATTGGAATCGGCTCTCATAAGGGATTTGGGTTTCGACAATAGGTTCAGTCGAGATTGTCTTATAGTTTGGTTATATGCCTTCTTCAAGCATGATCGACTATATCTGCGTGCTAGCAATCAGTTTTGGAGGTTACCGGCCTCTCTGATGAATAGGCTGTCGCTAGAATAGTTGCGCCATAGTCGCAGATACTGTCCATAAGGAATGGAGTTCTTAAGAGGTAAAGGGTGGAAACTATCCGCGTGGAGTACCGTGTTGCCAGCGGTACTCTTACGGAAAAGAGTACTGGATAATTTTCCTTCGGGTGTGGTTGAAAGCAAGACATCCAAAAATGTGACACTGTCGTGATTAAAGGTCATAGTGAATTTAAAATTATGATCATTGGTATTAATCAAATTAAAAAATTCAATGAGTCTGGCCTCAGGTCCTTCCCAGATGACGAAAATGTTGTCTATATACCTAAACCACTTGGTGATGTGGCTAGTGTATAAGATGAGGCCCTCGTCATCTAGGAGTGACTGCTCCCATTCCCCCAGGTACAGTAGGACAGGGCACAACATGTCCCCATAGCCACGCCCTGTACCTGGAGGTAGTGGGGGTTGTCAAAGCTAAAATGTTTATGGTACAATATGTATTCCAAACCATTCAAAATGAATCCATTTAGTGCAGGGTCATAGCATGGATTGTGTTGAAGAACCCTCTTTACCACAGAGAGGCCTGAAGTATGGGGAATGCTACTGTATAAAGCCTCCACGTCAATGGTGACAAGAATGGAATGATCTGTTAGAGTGAGATTGTTAATGATTTATAAAAATTGTATGGTATCCCTGACAAATGATGGCAGCGATAGGACAAAGGGTTGAAGGTGTGCGTCGATTACTCGACTGAGATTTTCAGATATGGCCTCATTGCCAGAGACAATGGGACGACCAGTAGCGTTTATGGGTTCTTATGAATTTTAGGAAGGCTATAAAAAGTGGCCACTTTAGAATGTTTGGTCCTAATAAACTCATAAAGGTCCTTGGTAATGGCACCGGTGTGAAAGGTGCGATCTACCATGTTGTGGAACGTAGAGTTATATTGGTTGATGTTTAAAACGGAGATTTGTTTGTACCATTCTTTGTTTTGTAAAATATTCAAACACATAGTTGTATAATCCTCATTGTCCATGATAACTACGTTGCCATCCTTGTCAGAGGGTTTAATTACGATCTTATTGTTTTTGCTTAGTCGATTAAGGGCTTAATTTTCTTCAGTAGTTAAGTTGTATGGATGATATTTAGTTTGGGATAGTTTAGATATGTCACAAATAGTCTGTTTCAAATAGATGGTTACATTAGGATTGGTGTTGGAATTTGGAAATGAAGTGGAGGCTTTCTTAAACATAGTAATTCGGTTTGGGGTTGATTTCTCAACCTCGACCAACAGGGCATCAAGATCGATTTGATCAATCAGGTCTATTGTGTTGTTCTCTTGGTAGAGGAGAGTTAGATCTCGTAGGGCTTTGAATTATTTCATGCTATACGTTGACCAGTCAACAGTGTCAGTGTTGGAGTCATCTTTCGCATGCAGGTACTTCAATAGTAACCTGCGTGTGAAGAGTTGTATATCTGTATATTATCCCTGGTGAACAGGGAGTTTCTGAGGGGCGGAGTGGTGTCACCTGTACACCATCAAGGTAAATTCCCACTTTGATATGCTCACCTATATAAGGTGATTGGACACTATGGGGACCTACTGATATCCCATACGCCCCATCCGAATATGTACCTGTCTGCAGCGTCAATTGAGGATTGGTGAGACTAGCTATATTACTTTACCATACTACATGTTATGTTTTCCCACCCTGACCGTCATCCAGAACCACGCACTTACAGTTTAATTTCTGATATTTGCAGATCATTTTTCACTCTCATTGCATAGACATCAAGGTGGTACACCCACGGGTATCCCCCCTCCTTAACCGGAACCAATAGTCACACATGAAATAAGGTAAATATTATTGGGGCCTCATTCACTATATGCATATCTCACTCTGCACAGCACTATTTCCCCTCCCTCTCTTGTATCCTTTTCCTCTTCACAGACCTAGGGTATCTTGCAGTTACTTGAGGTTCACTGTCTTTGTTTTTTTTTAATTTGGTTTGTCATGGTTGCGTTGCGCAATGGTACACTTTTTTGCACCTTATCCTTTTTTCACTTTTACTCTCACACTCCTGCATTCTATTTCACTCTCACACATTCTCTTATTGGCCCTTTCACATTCACTTGGTCATTCACCTTGCACCCAATTTGCTACTAATATATTATCGATTTCGATAATGCATCCATCTTGTTGCCACTGGTTTTGGTCTGCGTTCTTTTTCTTTCCATCTAATCCTCCTATTCATTCCTCACTTATTCCAACCCTTTTTTTCCCCCCTCCCCTACCCTCCTTTCCCCCCTCTTGTCTCACATACTTCCGTCTTTCTTCCCCTTTTTCCATTTCTATCCCTCACTTTCCTTGTCCTCACTCTCTGACTCTTACACGGACCATCCAAGCTGCAACAATTGATATATAGAATATATGCATAGTACATAGATCACAAATTAGTGTGTAGATATAGAATTACACCCTCTCACCATCCTCTTGAGCTGTATATTCAATGCATCATATACAATACCTTGACTACAGGCTCCACCCGTCTCTCCCCTCGAGCCTCATCAACTGCCAGGGATTTCCCATGGTGTGACTTCTCATAAGGCGCGCATAAGCGGTGGATTTCATCCCTTTTTGCTGACTGTGCTGACCACTGAGAGACGCTGAGATCGTACAAGGGGGTTCTTTCCATACAGAGAACACAGAATATATACGAAAGTGTTTATTATTGTTTGTACTTTCCCTCCCCTTTTTCTTTATTAATCAAAAACCACAATATATGTTAACGTTTTTACAGTTTACATAATTCTCTGAAGAAGACCCGTGGGGGTCGAAACGCGTCAGTATTCTAATACAAGATATACATATTACTTTTCTCTATGGTGTTTGACCATGATGCATCTTCACTGTATATTGTCATGTTAATGATATTGCTTTTTATATATGTACCACAGCTCATGTTTTGACTATATACATTTCTAACAGCTACTGTTTTGATACTTTGCTTTAATAAAAATAATGAACTTCAAATATTACATAATTCCTTGATACTATTTGTATTCTTTGCTGCCTAGAAAATCCCCAGGGGGACAGCCTCCTTTTTTGATAATTTCTATGGGGTGTGCAGCCGCTGTGTCTTTTCCCCTATGAGTGTCTTCCATTACAGGTTATGCCTTCTGGGCAAGTTTTCTGGGTTTTATGAGTGTATTGTCTTCACTGAATAAAATAGCAAGTCAGGTAGACAGGAACAACACACACACCTCATCATCAGAAGGACACCTTATCATCAAGAGAGACTTATCCTCTGACACACTTCACTGAAGCCAGGACAGACAGCTCCAACATAGATAGACACCATTTTGGGAAGATAACTTCATCCATTGGTCAGCTGCTCTTTTAAGGGTCTCTTTGGCAGCCATCTTAAGGCATTCCATCCATAGCGTTCCACTCTTTTGCTTCTGAGGGTAAATAATAATGTATATTCTCCTGTGATTTTTGTTTAGGCCAATTGCAATAATCTTTGCTGTAACTCAGTATTTCTCCCAAGATGACACAGCCACTAGATTTTAGATAATTTTTTAAAAATTAATTTTTGTTATTCGTTTTTTTTCTTTGGCTGTATTGGCGCACACTTTTATGTATTTTAACACTTTTTTTTTTTTTGCAGGGGAAGAGTCGGAATATGTAAAACTCAGATTATCTGCCAGGTAGTTATATATGGTTATGCTACAAGAAGGAGGGGGGTTTTTGGAGGCACCAACTCTAATGACACTGTCATATAATGTTAGTGTAATGCATACACTTACTGGTTGACAGGTTCAACAAGGTGGCGAGGCCAGTAGAAGGAGCTGTGAGCCCTGAGCCTGTACAATCCCTAATCTGTGTCTGGATGCTTGCTGTGCACTGCTGACGTCACTTCCGTGTTCCAGGGTGGTTTGCGTGTAGCTTCCACACAATGGACACTGCTGAACAGCTTTCAAACCACGACTAAACATCCCCCGAGCCGAAGGACCGCTACCAAAGCCTGCACCTTAGCACCGGCACATCCCAGGAAATCTCAACCCTTGATGGACACCGCCACCCTGTTGAACCTGTCAACCAGTAAGTGTATGCATTACACTAAAAATTATATGACAGTGTCATTACATTACTTGCTAACAGAGGCTATGGACACCCTCTGAGAATGGCTGCCTCCTCTCTTTTATTATATATATACTATTATACTAATTAAGTCTGAAGTATATATATATATATATATATATATATACTAATTTATATAAAAATACTTATTGATCTAGATGTGCTATTAAAGCTATTTATTGTACCATTCTACTAAAACATCACAATATTTGGAGCGCCAGAATCCCTTCCTTCTTTAAAATATATGGTTATGCTGTCTATGGGGGGAAATTAATTATTTTGTTTAATCCAACATATACAGTGGGGACGAAAAGTATTCAGACCCCCCTTACATTTTTTACTCTTTGTTATATTGTAGCCATTTGCTAAAATCATTTAAGTTCATTTTTTTCCTCATTAATGTACACACAACACCCCATATTGACAGAAAAACAAAGAATTGTTGACATTTTTGCAGATTTATTCAGACCCTTTGCTCAGTATTTAGTACCCTTTTGATCTAATACAGCCATGAGTCTTTTTGGGAAAGATGCAACAAGTTTTTCACACCTGAATTTGGGGATTCCTCCTTGCAGATCCTCTCCAGTTCTGTCAGGTTGGATGGTAAACGTTGGACAGCCATTTTTAGGTCTCTCCAGAGATGCTCAATTGGGTTTAAGGCAGGGCTCTGGCTGGGCCATTCAAGAACAGTCACGGAGTTGTTGTGAAGCCACTCCTTCGTTATTTTTGCTGTGTGCTCAGGGTCATTGTCTTGTTGGAAGGTAAACCTTCGGCCCAGTCTGAGGTCCTGAGCACTCTGGAGAAGGTTTTCATCCAGGATATTCCTGTACTTGACCGCAGTCATCTTTTCCTCGATTGCAACCTGTCATCCTGTCCCTGAAGCTGGAAACACCCCCACAGCATGATGCTGCCACCACCATGCTTCACTGTTGGGACTGTATTGGACAGGTGATGAGCAGTGCCTGGTTTTCTCCACACATACCGCTTAGAATTAAGGCCAAAAAGTTCTATCTTGGTCTCATCAAACCAGAGAATCTTATTTCTCACCATCTTGGAGTCCTTCAGGTGTTTTTTAGCAAACTCCATGCAGGCTTTCATGTGTCTTGCACATTCCACAGATGGTGTAGCACACACATATAGGTATAAATGTTCTTTGCTGAAATTTCATAAATATACCCTTTTTTTGCATTGTGCTGATCATATTCCTTACACACCCAACTCAAGTTCTTAAAAACTGCAGAGGGTGTAACACAGGTTCACCACAAAATAAATTATCTTACCGCATATCAGAACAGTGCCACACCTACGTTCCATTTATATTTAACTGAGGAGAGGCTTCCGTCAGGCCACTCTGTCATAAAGCCCTGACTGGTGAAGGGCTGCAGTGATGCTTGACTTTTTACAACTTTCTCCCATCTCCCGACTGCATCTCTGGAGCTCAGCCACAGTGATCTTTGGGTTCTTCTTTACCACTCTCACCAAGCCTCTTCTGCCCCGATAGCTGGTCGTCCAAAAACGTCTTCTATTTAAGGATTATGGAGGCCACTGTGCTCTTAAGAACCTTAAGTGCAGCCAGATCTGTGCCTTGCCACAATTCTGTCTCTAAGCTCTTCAGGCAGTTCCTTTGACCTCATGATTCTCATTTGCTCTGACATGCACTGTGAGCTGTAAGGTCTTATATAGACAGGTGTGTGGCTTTCCTAATCAAGTCCAATCAGTATAATCAAACACAGCTGGACTCAAAAGAAGGTGTAGAACCATCTCAAGGATGATCAGAAGAAATGGACAGCACCTGAGTTAAATATATGAGTGTCACAGCAAAGGGTCTGAATACTTAAGACCATCTGATATTTCAGTTTTTCTTTTTTAATAAATCTGCAAAACTGTGAACAATTCTGTGTTTTTCTGTCAATATGGGGTGCTGTGTGTACATTAATGAGGAAAAAAAGTTAACTTAAATGATTTTAACAAATGGCTGCAATATAACAAAGAGTATAAAATTTAAGGGGGTCTGAATACTTTCCGTCCCCACTGTATACCAAGGCTTTAGTAGAATATCTTAAGCAATTAATTGTGATGATAATTTAATGTCTGTGTCAATCTCTTAATCTGAATGTTAGTGGTGTTTGTAAAGTGACTTATTGTAAATAAATATTAATTTATTTTTGATAGTCTGCAGTCCATTCTTACACCCAGTCACATTGTGTTATTCAAAGAATTTCTGCATGCTAAAATAACTTGGGGATAATTAAGTCAGCTTAATTAACTTTTATAACTTATTTTTTTTATTGCAGGCACTGATGTTCATCGATCGATTAAATGATTGATATAGCTGACTAACTTACTCATGCAGACATTCCCTGACAGATGAGTAACAAACAATGCATTGCAATGTATTCAATGTATTATAACAGCCCCATCAAAATCACAAATACTATTTATAATGAAAAAAAAATCAATATTACTATACCACAGGGAAGGTAAATAGGGAGAAAAAAAGAAAAATATCCCATATGCCTACCACCTCTCTATATCTCCAAAAGTGACGAGGATCTCAGACAAAGGGGGATGAAGTAAAAGACAAAAAAATGCAACACACCCCAATTCTTACCTAGATGAAAGACTCATAATCCTAGGACAGGTAATAAGATGCACAAGCTAGATGGCATGGTGCACAACATTCCATGCAAAATATCTAAAAATAAAACTTTCAAAAAAGGCATAAAATAAAACATCTCACTCAATTATTGTTCACAGAATAGTCTCCCCAAGGATAATTGTACTGTATATAATCTTTAGTGTGTACATACCAATATAAACACTTCCTTAAACTTGCACAGAAAATGAACATATTCCTGGGATTAGTAAATACAATTTTGAAACCTAAAGGAAAAAGGATGTATATACATTGCATATGTCCAAAATAACCCCAATACACTCACCAACACTCTTTTCTCTTTCAGATAGGGGATCATCCATCATTTAGGACCCTCAGTCTGCAGGGTTGCCCACTCTTCTAATGAATCTGACCTACAATACTAATTTATATGTCTCTCCCCATAATAGTTATTATAAAGCTTAAGTTTTATTTTACACCATAATAAAATATTTTTTCAACCCTGTTTGTAATTTGTGTATTTTATTTCCACCCTTATTTATTTTTTGGAAAAGACAGAGCAGAATACAATGCTAGTTTATATCTATGCTACTTTGCATCTACGTCAAGGACTGTTCAGGAAATGGTATCTTTTTAATTTCTCTTATTTCTATATCATGTTCCTCCTCTCCTGTCATTTAGCTCTATCTTTTTAAACTCTAGGGAACTTCACTTTTCTTTCCAAAATCAAGGTTCATTTTTCATTTTCTACTCTGTATTTTTTCTTATATTTTTAAAAGTTCAATATTTTTGTTACCTTTGCCATATCTCCTAACTAATGTATCAAACCACAACCAATTACTAATTGTATTTCACACCAAAATTTGTGACTTATGCATGGGTAACCTTGTATGCAAATTTGTTCAAAAGTGACTACACTGCAAACAAAGTGGCCATCAGCATGTGAGACACTGGCCTTTTATAACACATCATGTCTGTGTATGTGAGACGTTCACACTTACATGGGTGCAACATCATCATATACAATGTCAACATGCTATACTAATGTGCTATAACACGTGAGGCAGGACTTCTGGCAGTATTAATATGAATAGAAGGTAATTTTGTCCTTTACAGGACATTAAAAAAATAATTTCATCCTGCACCACTTTCAAACCTTCTTTTTACAACTGCTTTGATATGTATTCTTTACTTTAATGTTATATTCAGTGTCCCACTTGCTAATAGTGGCATGACTTATTTCTCAACCAGTCTCACAAATCTCAATTATACCTGTTAAAAATAATTTACATAATAAAAACGATCTTAGTTATCTTAGCTACAGTATATGTAATATAGATTATATTACCAAAACTATTGGAATGCCTGCCTTTACACGCACATGAACTTTAATGGCATCCCAGTCTTAGTCCATAGGGTTCAGTATTGAGCCCAGGGACAAACCGCACTTGATCCTTATGAATAGGGATGAGCTTCGTGTTTGAGTCAAACCCACGTTCGACTCGAACATCGCGTGGTCGGTCGTTTGCGGAATTACGAACGATATGGTCCGTTCGTGCAAAATTCGAGTGGCACGTCACGGCCCATAATTCACTGGGGCATCGCAGTGCATTGCTGGCTGATGATTGGCCAAGCATGCACTATGACCCGCATGCTTGGCCCATCACAGCGCCGTCTTTACAGAGAGCCGTAATTGGCCAAAGCCAGGGTGGTTTTGGCCAATTATGGCTCGGGGGTTTAGTACACGCCCCACACTATATAAGGCCGCCTGCACGACGGCCCTGTGTAGTGTGTTCCGGCATTGAGACAGAGATAGAGAGAGAGAGACAGTGTCATTTGATTTAAGTTAGATAGAGTAGGCAGGTCGAGTCAGTTAACTGCAGTTACAGTGTATTGTGTATATATATGCATCCCAGGTGTTATATATATATATATATATACACATACACACACACTGTAGTCAGTTTAGCTAGATCCTGTTCTAATCTTCCTAATATACTGACAGGCAGGCAGGTGTTTTTACAGTATTTCCAGTTGCTGTACTGTGTACCCTGCGCAGTCTCACCTACAGTATAGCTACCTGCAGCCGGTGCATGTGTAGGCTCTTGAAGTATTTCCAGTTACTGTACTGTGTACCCCGCACAGTTGCACCTACAGTATAGCTACCTGCAGCCAGGTGCTTGTGTAGGCTCTTGATGTATTTCCAGTTACTGTACTGTGTACCCTGCACAGTTGCACCTATAGTATATCTACCTGCAGCCAGGTGCTTGTGTAGGCTCTTGACATATTTCCAGTTACTGTACTGTGTACCCTGCACAGTTGCACCTACAGTATAGCTACCTGCAGCCAGGTGCTTGTGTAGGCTCTTTGAAGTATTTCCAGTTACTGTACTGTGTACCCCGCACAGTCTCACCTACAGTATAGCTACCTGCAGCCAGGTGCTTGTGTAGGCTCATATAGAAAAATGCAGCGCATGTACAAAGGAACATAGGTCTTTATAATGGTGCAACAGTAAAGAAATCACTAGTTAACCACAGGTGCCTTGAAACACAAACGTCCATAGATGGATGTGAATGTCCAACCGCACAGGAGGTGTAAGTACTCCAAGGGGTGGTGATGGTCTGATGGTTGTCAGTAGGGATGAGCTTCGAGTTCGAGTCGAACTCATGTTCTACTCGAACATTGGCTGTTCGCAAGTTCGCCGAACAGCGAACAATTTGGGGTGTTCGCGGCAAATTCGAATGCCGCGGAACACCCTTTAAAAGTCTATGGGAGAAATCAAAAGTGCTCATTTTAAAGGCTTATATGCAAGTTATTGTCATAAAAAGTGTTTGGGGACCTGGGTCCTGCCCCAGGGGACATGGATCAATGCAAAAAAAAGTTTTAAAAACGGACGTTTTTTCAGGAGCAGTGATTTTATTAATGCTTAAAGTCAAACAATAAAAGTGTAATATCCCTTTAAATTTCGTACCTGGGGGGTGTCTATAGTATGCCTGTAAAGGGGCGCATGTTTCCTGTGTTTAGAACAGTCTGACAGCAAAATGACATTTTGAAGAAAAAAACACATTTAAAACTACCCGCGGCTATTGCATTGCCGACAATACACATAGAAGTTCATTGATAAAAACGGCATGGGAATTCCCCACAGGGCAACCCCGAACCAAAAAAAAAAAAAAAAATGATGTGGGGGTCCCCCTAATTTCCATACAAGGCCCTTCAGGTCTGGTATGGATATTAAGGGGAACCCCAGCCAAAATTTAAAAAAAAAATTGACGTGGGGTTCCCCCTAAATTCCATACCAGACCCTTCAGGTCTGGTATGGATTTTAAGGGGAACCCCGCGCCAAAAAAAAACGGCGTGGGGTCCCCCCAAAAATCCATACCAGACCCTTATCCGAGCACGCAACCTGGCAGGCCGCAGGAAAAGAGGGGGGGACGAGAGTGCGCCCCCCCCCTCCTGAACCGTACCAGGCCACATGCCCTCAACATTGGGAGGGTGCTTTGGGGTAGCCCCCCAAAACACCTTGTCCCCATGTTGATGAAGACAAGGGCCTCATCCCCACAACCCTGGCCGGTGGTTGTGGGGGTCTGCGGGCGGGGGGCTTATCGGAATCTGGAAGCCCCCTTTAACAAGGGGACCCCCAGATCCCGGCCCCCCCCTGTGTGAAATGGTAAGGGGGTACTTACCCCTACCATTTCACAAAAAAACTGTCAAAAATGTTAAAAATGACAAGAGACAGTTTTTGACAATTCCTTTATTTAAATACTTCTTCTTTCTTCTATCTTCCTTCATCTTCTGGTTCTTCTGGCCCTTCTGGTTCTTCCTCCGGCGTTCTCATCCAGCATCTCCTCCGCGGCGTCTTCTATCTTCTTCTCCTCGGGCCGCTCCGCACCCATGGCATGAGGGGGGAGGCTCCCGCTCTTCTCTTCATCTTCTTCATCTTCTTCTTCTTCTTCATCTCTTCTTCCTTCTTCTCTTCTTCATTTCTTCTCCGGGCCGCTCCGCAGCCATGCTGGCATGGTGGGAGGCTCCCGCTGTGTGACGGCGTCTCTTCGTCTGACGGTTCTTAAATAATGGGGGGCGGGGCCATCCGGTGACCCCGCCCCCTCTGACGCACGGTGACTTGACGGGACTTCCCTGTGACGTCACGGGGAATGCCACAGGGAAGTCCCGTCATGTCCCGTGCGTCAGAGGGGGGGGGGTCACTGGGTGGCCCCGCCCCGTTATTTAAGAACCGTCAGACGAAGAGACGCCGTCACACAGCGGGAGCCTCCCACCATGCCAGCATGGCTGCGGAGCGGCCCGGAGAAGAAATGAAGAAGAGAAGAAGGAAGAAGAGAAGAAGAAGAAGAGAAGAAGAAGAAGAAGATGAAGAAGAAGATGAAGAAGAGAAGAAGATGAAGAGAAGAGCGGGAGCCTCCCCCCCCATGCCATGGGTGCGGAGCGTCCCGAGGAGAAGAAGATAGAAGACGCCGCGGAGGAGATGCTGGACGAGAACGCCGGAGGAAGAACCAAAAGAGCCAGAAGAACCAGAAGAAGATGAAGCAAGAAAGAAGAAGCATTTAAATAAAGGAATTGTCAAAAACTGTCTCTTGTCATTTTTAACATTTTTGACAGTTTTTTAGTGAAATGGTAGGGGTAAGTACCCCCTTACCATTTCACACAGGGGGGGGGGCGGGATCTGGGGGTCCCCTTGTTAAAGGGGGCTTCCAGATTACGATAAGCCCCCCACCCGCAGACCCCCACAACCACCGGCCAGGGTTGTGGGGATGAGGCCCTTGTCTTCATCAACATGGGGACAAAGCACCCTCCCAATGTTGAGGGCATGTGGCCTGGTACGGTTCAGGAGGGGGGGGGCACACTCTCGTCCCCCCCTCTTTTCCTGCGGCCTGCCAGGTTGCGTGCTCGGATAAGGGTCTGGTATGGATCTTTGGGGGGACCCCACGCCGGTTTTTTTTTTTTTGGCGTGGGGTTCCCCTTAAAATCCATACCAGACCTGAAGGGCCTTGTATGGAATTTAGGGGGACTCCCACATCATTTTTTTTTTTTAATTTTGGTTCGGGGTTGCCCTGTGGGGAATTCCCATGCCGTTTTTATCAATGAACTTATATGTGTATTGTCGGCAATGCAATAGCCGCGGTAGTTTTAAATGTGTTTTTTCCTTCAAAATGTCATTTTGCTGTCAGACTGTTCTAAACACGGGAAACATGCGCCCCTTTACAGGCATACTATAGACACCCCCCAGGTATGAAATTTAAAGGGATATTACACTTTTATTGTTTGACTTTAAGCATTATTAAAATCACTGCTCCTGAAAAAACGGCCGTTTTTAAAACTTTTTTTTGCATTGATTCATGTCCCCTGGGGCAGGACCCAGGTCCCCAAACACTTTTAATGACAATAACTTGCATATTAGCCTTTAAAATTAGCACTTTTGATTATTCATGTTCATGTCCCATAGACTTTAACGGTGTTCGCGTGTTCGAATGAATTTTTTTCCTGTTCGCATGTTCTGGTGCGAACCGAACAGGGGGGTGTTCGGCTCATCCCTGGTTGTCAGAAAACACCTGTCATCATACAGCGACTTCCCAACCGAGAAACTGGGTCCCAATGGGTCATTCAGAGAAAGTGCAAAAAAGCCTCTTACCAGATCCTGTGGATTCCCATGTCAGTGACAGGGAATCGCATGCGCAGTTTGTCACAAATGACGTGGAATGGGAGCTCAGGAATCGCCAATCCCTTGGATTGTGGTCTGTATGGATCTCGGCCGGCAACCGGATGGGTCCTCACAACGAACCGTCCTCACACCGAACCGTCCCAGCGTGCATCAGAAGTTTCACAAACGGTCCCCTGAAAGGAGCAGTTGGAGGGACTGGATCTCATGTAGTAAATGTGGAAACAAAAAGAATGTGCCTCCACATGGTGCAGATAAAAAAGGGTGTTTTTATTGACAAAAACGACCACACACAAATAAAAGCGTGATCACGGTGAATAAAAGCAAATGGGCAACAAAGAGAGTGGTGTATGTATCCGACGCGTTTCGACCTAGGGGTCTTCAACAGGGGCATACACCACTCACTCCAAGTTGCCAAATATATATAATAAAATTATTTAGAGAAGGACCAATCACAAGGGCTGAAAAACCGGGAGATTTGATTGGGTGAATACAATCACATGACTTGCTTGAATGTCTAAACATGAAAATCATACACAATTTCTATATAAATAAATGAATGACATCAAGGTGAAGCCCAGGAGACTGTATAAAGGTCTACCAGCAGAAAAATATATAGCTCTATGATCTCTCTAACAAAAATAAAGCATTTAAAGATTTTAATGAAAACAGCACTCCTCTGCTGACAGCCCGGCAGAATGTACCGCCCTGTCGGCCAGAGGAGCCAATCCTCAATAAGAAGACAAAAGGTGTTAAGTGGTGCTGACCAATAGGTGGCTATGTATGAGCCGACCTCTATCCCTGAACGCCCACATGACCAGTCTGTGTAGGAAATGATGTCACGTCCGTGGGCGTGTCCGACGTTTCCCTCTCACATGACTCACTGGGCCAATCAGAGAGCAAACGTCCCACTCATCTCTGCTGTACGTACAATCCGTACACCGCAGAGGGATGGGACTTAAATAAATAAACCTAGCGTCCCGGCAATGCAATCCAGCCAGCAACGGACGCTAAATGAGACAAAACAGCATCCCTATGGTGTATGTGTACAAAAATGTGCTATGCAGCAGACCAGGACCCGATGACCTGCAGCCAGGTGCTTGTGTAGGCTCTTGAAGTATTTCCAGTTACTGTACTGTGTACCCTGCACAGTTGCACCTACAGTATAGCTACCTGAAGACAAGTGCAGGTGTTATCATATTAATAATACTACAGGCAGGCAATTGATTCTGCTAGCTTTAGTATAATCGGTATATATATGGGGCAAAATTTGGGGTCAGGCACTACAACTATTAGAGTCAGAAACAGAGAAATGAGAATTAAAACAGAATACTTTAAATTTTGTCAGAGAGGAAAGATGGGATGAGCACTATGGCTGCTCGTCTGATCATAGAAGCTAAATATAAAAGATATCTGAACAAAATAAGGAACGCAGAATTTAGGCAGGGAAATATTAATGAAAGTTAAAAGAAAGTGAGAGAGTGATATGCATGTGTTGTGTACAAATGGGAAAAATGTAAGCGATTTTAGAGAGATATTGGTGTACGTGTGTGCGAATGCTGGGACCTTTAGTTCTATCTCTTTTGTGTGTCATGTACACAGTTGTGACCCCCTCCTTTGTGCTCTCATGAAAGAATGTGGCTGAGATGAGAGGTCAGTGATAAGCTGGAAGGACACCATGCCAATTCCAGTTTTTTAGACAAAACATTTATAACAAAATGTGCCGAGTTAACGAATCTAATGGTAAACAATGTGATCACAATTATTTTTTGAATCTGTTTTCCAAACATGGTAAAATGAAGGTTACATTTAACCGTGTATTACACAAATTGAATATCCTTTGATAGTGGAAACAGTGCATTTAAAAAAGGTATTAAGTAAAATTAAGTAATAATGAGTATTCATTTCTAATATGAGTTTAACAATTTTATTAATAATATAGATATATTGAAACTGGTTTAGACAACCTTTGGTTGGAAATGAAATCCAGGTTATTGGGGAAATTTGTAAAAATGGGGTTAGTTTAGATTAAGATAACAATTTTGTCATTTTATTTATTATTATTATTATTTTTTTTATATTTTTTATTAAAGATTTTTCAAAAAATAATTCACAATATTATACCATACAAAGTATTTTCAGAAATGGTATAACAATTGAACAAGGTCAGTTAACATATACTCATAGGATCTTAAAGCTATAACCGCATCTTATGTTCAAACAAACGTTGATTGATTATAATCAGCATACAAATATATTGTCAATCAATGTATTGAATTGGATAATATATATCTAAAACTAAAAGAATGTCAAAAAGAAAAGAAAACATTATTAATGGAGAGGGTAGGGATTCTGGCTCCCTATCACAAGAGAAAAAAAAAGGAAAAAGAAAGTACACAAAGAAGTTTTTTATGCAATTTGTCTGAATCTAATCCAAGGATCCCATTGTTTGTACAAACGAGGTGTGTTTCCATGCATATTTGCCATAATCTGTTCATATTTATAAGCTTCATCTACTTTTCTAACGACATCACTAATATTCGGTGAGCTGTTAGATTTCCATTTGCTGGTAATTGTCAATCTGGCTGCCATCAGAATTTGTACCACCATTGGTCTAAGAGCAGGTGGGTATTGGTTTATATTTATACTTAATATGGCTAATTCTGCTTCACCTTTCCTAATAAAACCTGTGATTTTTGATATTAATCTGAATATTGCTTTCCAAAAACTACAAAGGTTGGGGCACTCCCACATCATGTGGAGAAGTGTGCCTACTTTTCCGCAACCTCGCCAACATTCATTGGAGCTACTTTTAGAAATTTTTGCAGTTAGATAGGGGGTATAGTACCATCTGAGTAAAAGTTTTTGGGCTGTCTCCCAATATGCTGTAGATCTTGTGAAGCAGTTATTAGATTTAATGGCTTCTAACCATTGCTTTTCTGAAAAAGTCATAGAGAGTTCTGATTCCCATTTTTGGTGTGCTAGCAATTTAATGTAAGAGTCTTTTTGTTGTATTAGAGTGTAGAATAAGGAAATTCCTTTCTTTGAGGTAGATGTGTCGTTCCAGTATGTCCATGCCTTATGTGGAATTTTAGTAGATTGTAGCTGGTGAGTTTTCAAGAATGTCGTAATTCTTATGTACATGTAATAATCAGAAGTAGGAAGAGAATACTTTTGGGCTAGTACATTGAAGGGAATGATTTTTCCTCGGTCAAACATGTCCGAGATTAAGGTAATTCCTTTATATTCCCATTGTGTTGTTTTTAGATCGCTAATGTGTGTGCAAATCGAATTTAGTGGGGTAGGTATTTCTGTAAGGTCTGTATTATGTCTTGTTTCAGAACAGAATTTTTTCCATGTATCTAGTACTAGTTGTATAATGGGATAATTAGATTTGAGGTGAGTATTTGAAAATGAATTTGCTAGTAATGTGGATTCCAAGGAATTAGGATATAACCAGACTTGTTCTATAGTGGCCCAGTGTTTAGATGAATGGTTTTGGAACCAATATTTTGTTTGATCCAGTATACTAGCAGGGAAGTAGTCTTGGGAGCCCCATCCCACCTGCCTTTGTATGTCTTGATAGAGAAGACTGAGAGCATCTCGGTTTTTTATCTGCCCATATAAACTTGTGTAACTGCGATTGAGCTGTTTTAAAAAATTTTGCTGGTATAGAAATCGGGAGAGCTCTGAAGTAATAAAGTATTTTTGGTAAAATAAGCATTTTGTATGCCGCAAGTCTTCCCATCCAAGACAAACAAAAGGACTTTAACCTGGCTAGTTCTGGTTGGATAGAGGAAATGAAGGGAACTAGGTTTACTTTGAATAAATGATGGCTTGGTGTCGTCAGCTGAATCCCTAGGTATTGTATAGGTTTGTCAGCCCATGGATATGGAAATCGTGAAGAGAGGGATTTGCAGAGTTTTTCATCTATGTTTATGGCAAGTAGGTTAGATTTGGAAGCGTTCACTTTGTAGTATGAGATTTGGTTGAAGTGGTTTAATATGTTGTGTACCATTTGTAGGGAGGTATTGGGATTGGAAAGGGATAGAATCACATCATCTGCGAAAAGGGAGATAGTATGTGCCTGTTTGGAGATTGGGATACCTGAAATGTCTAGGTAAAATCTGATTTTTTTGGCCAAGGGTTCCATTAACAAAGCAAAAATGAGGGGAGACAGGGGGCAACCCTGCCTTGTCCTGTTAGTAATATTGAAGCTGTCCGAGAACATTCCTTCTGTGTAAACCATTGCAGAGGGGTTAGTATATAGTGCTAAGATAGCTGAATTAATTGTTCCTGAGATGCCAAATTTGTCTAATACGAGTTTCAAATATCCCCAGTGGATCCTATCAAAGGCCTTCTCTGCATCTAGTGATAGAAGCAGAGAAGGAGTACCTGAGGATTCTGCAGCGTGAAGAAAATTAATAATTCTTCGTGTTGCGTCTGGTGCCTGTCGACCTGGGATAAACCCAACTTGGTCATGTTTTACTAAGGTGGGCAAGAATTGGGCCAGTCTGTTGGCTAGGATCTTTGCATAAATCTTCAGGTCTACATTTAATAAAGATATAGGCCTAAAGTTTTGTGGAGTATCAAGTGATTTCCCAGGTTTGGGTAAAGTCACAATTGTGGCTGTTAACATTTCTGAGGGGAATGAAGATGTAGATATAGCTGATGCGTATACTTTTAATAAGTGTGGGCCCAGTATGGAGTGAAATGTCCAGTAGTATTCAGATAAAAAACCATCTGGGCCTTGGGATTTGTTATTGGGGAGAGATAGTATTGTTTTATTAAGTTCAGACATGGGAATTGGTTCATTTATAGTATGTAGTTGGTCTGAGTTCAATTTGGGCATTGAGATAGAGTCCAGAAATGTCTGGATCAACTCAGGGGATGGTTGATGGGTAGAAGTGTCGTCTTTTAGATTATAGAGATTATTATAGTAATCCCTAAAAGCATTAGCAATATCTTTTGGGTTAGATAGTCTAGTGCCTGTAATCGGGTGTGAGATAAATGGTATTTTTTATTTAATGGTTTTTTCCTTTACTTGATTTGCTAGCAATTTACCTGCTTTGTTACCATGACTATAGTAATGTGCCTTCCAATTCTGAACCGTGTGCTTATGTTGGGAGATAAGTAGCAGTCTAAGATCATGTCTGACTTTATCTAGTTGTGAACTAATGTTAGGATCAGGGGATTTCTTATTTACCGATTCTAAATTTTCTATTTGAAGGATTAGATCGTTTAATTGTTTGTTTCTTTGCTTCTTAGCTACACTGCTCATTTTCATGAGGATACCTCTTATGTAAGCTTTATGACAGTTCCAGACCGTGAAGGGATCCGGCACAGACATGGCATTAGTAGTGAAGAACTCGTGTAGCTCTTTAGTAATTTTATGTTTATGGTCTGGAAGTGTAAAAAGTGGGGTATCGTTTTTCCATCTATTTGCCCTTGTCTCAGTGCGGGATCCCTCCACCACTATAGAGACCGGAGAGTGGTCCGACCACGTAATGTTGTGTACATTGGATGAACTAATGTTCTGTAGCAGAAATGTATCCACCAAAAAGAAATCAATTCTTAAATATGTGCGATGCACACTCGAGAAATAGGAATAATCCCGCTCAGTCGAGTGTTGGCATTCCCATACGTCGTGTAGACTTTCTGAGGCCATGAAGCGCGAAAGGGTCACTCTTTCCCGACACTTTGGGGTCTCGGCCGAGACATCTAAAGATTTGTTTGGTATAGCGTTGAAATCTCCACAAATTATGGTATACCCCTTTTGCACTGCACGTACTCGTTTCCAAATTTTGTTTAAGAAAGAGATTTGTTTCACATTAGGTAAATAAACATTCACTATGGTATATACCGTGTTGTTTACCTCACCAACCAGTATAATAAATCTACCCATTTCGTCTGCTTCCTTGTAGATCTGAGGAAAAGAAATAGTGTCTTCGATGAGAATAGCTACCCCCCTCTTCTTTTTTGGGGCATTGGAGCAAATAATTGTTGGAAAGTTTTGATGGGAAAATTTTTGAGGCTTGGATGCAGAGAAATTAGTCTCTCGAAGACAAAGAATGTCACTTTGTAGGAGTCGAGCTTCTTTCCATAGCATTGATCTTTTCTGTGGGCTGTTCAGTTCGCGAACATTGAACAAAGAGATTTTGAACCCCATGTTGTCTATCGTAAAGGGTGGGTATTACAGAGTTCCTTGGATTGTTAGTCTTTGTTGAAATATAGACTGAAGTAAGATGTTGTGTAGATGAGTTATTCTAACAGTGAGCCAGAGTCCAGGTGTTGTGAAGCTGTCTAAGTATTGTCTCAGAGATTAATCCAAAAAAACAAAGAATCTCCAATGGAAAGTAAAGAAAAAGAAAACTAATAAAAAATTAACGATTCAACTGAATCTGTGGGGATATAATCCCGTAACTTCTCAGGAGCGAAAAGAGAACTGAATAAAGCTCGACGGGTGCACCGGAGCACATCTTTGTATATTAGTAGTTATGTATAGCTTGAACCTCAGTCAATTGCGTCTTGTGGCCAGGTGGGAGAGCGTGGACGGGGTGATGAGGCACTGGAGAGTGGATCCTCTGTTTTGTCTAGAATGTCCCATTCCTTCAATAGCCATATACCATGTTCCACTGACTGGATAGGGAACGTTTTACCATCCTTTGTTATTAGCAGTTTTGCTGGATATGCCAGTCTGTAGGCAATATGGTGGTTCCGCAATGGTTTGGTGATGGTGGCCATATTCTTCCTTCTTTGCATTGTGTATGCTGACAAATCGGTATAAAAAGAGAGGCCTTGGATGCAGGGTAATGCGTTGTCAGGATTTCTCATGCTCTGAAGAAACTTCTCTTTAGTTTGGTAGAAATTAATTCTTGCAATTGTATCTCTTGGCAGATGATCAGGTAAATGCTTAGGTTTTGGCAGTCTATGAATCCTATCGATAGATAGGTCTGTCACTGAGGCATCAGGAAGTATTTCTTGGAGGATGTTTTGAAAGTAAGCGTTTAAATCTGGTGGTTTTACCGACTCGGGTATCCCCCTGATTTTGATGTTATTTCTTCTCGAACGATCTTCGAGGTCGGTCATTTTGGACTTTAATTGGTGTATTTCGTCTTCCTTCTCATTGTGGGTATCAATCATTTCATTGATGGCACCAGCAAATTCTCCCATTTTATGTTCAATATGGGTAACCCTGTTGTTAACAGCTTTAATTTCTGTTTTGAAATGACTGGTAAGGGTTAATATATCCGCATGCAAGGTGCTGTGGAGGGACACCAACATGTCCTTTAATGTTGTGTCGATTACTGGCTGATTTTTAGTAGGGAATTCCAGGATGGAGTCCTGGAGCTCCCTGGTGTCATTAAGAGATGTGTCTGTTTCTTCCTCAGCCATGATTCCTCCTTGCATGTGTTGTTGTTTTGCCTTGACTGGGCTAGATGAGGAGGAAGATGACTGGGAATTCATATATTTCCCCTTGTGCCCCTTGTGAGGGTGAGACATGGAGCGCTGTGTGTTGCTATTGTGGCTAGAGAGCCTGTCACACTCTCCGCTGTTATGCTTACCAGCGCCATCTTGGGCCTGTGTGCTGCGGGGAAGCGTATAGAAGTCCGTCATTCTGCTGATTTTCCCGGTCTCTTTTCTTTTCCTGGACATGTTCCCAGGATGTGCCCGACCTGCTGTGGGTGAAAATCGTCGCTTTTTGAGGCTCAGGAGTCGCTCTATGAGCTCCGGTATGCCCATGGATGACAGAGCTCTCTCACACTGCGACCATTCACCTCGGATGCTGGCCACGCCCCCCTATAATTTTGTCATTTTACATTTATACAATAAGTACTTATTGAGAGAAAAAAAGATTAAGATGAGGTTGTTATTTGGAATAAAGCTGCCATAATATTTAATAAAGCCAAGATGGATGGGATACATAAGAAGTTTTTCTACAAAAATGAAATTTTAAGGTTCTTCATAATAACTTGATGTACGGTCCATGATGTGAGAGTTATAATAAATAAAATTTAAATATAACAGACCCGTCACATCAAGTCCACACACCTTGTTAGGATAGATGCCACCTGCAGCCAGTTGTTTTTAAGTCTTTGATGCTTTCTGGTCCATTATACAGATTGCTGGTCCTTTTGTTTTATTTATTTTTATTTTTGAAATCCAAAGCAGAATGTGTGGATTGTGAAATGATGTGGCCCTTTTCCTTGTAAGTACAGTGGTATAAGCAGAATAATATTTTGGATTTATGGGCATCTCTCCATGACCGCAGGGTATTGTTATCATTTATTATAATATTGCCAGGAAGAAGTTGTCTTTTAAAACATGAAACTGGAGTTCTTACACAAACAGCATAATAGAAAACAAGCCATTGTAATATATTTATGGAAGCTGGACCCAGTAATGAAGGGTTCATCCCGATATACCAGAGCTGTAGCTTTATGCAAAGGTGCTATTAGACAAAGTTAGACATTATTTTGGCCAAACATTTAATTTTTAATGGTCCGACATTCTGCGCAGCAAATATACAGCTAACTAAATGTTTGTCTAATGAAAGGTTTAAAATATGAGTTTGTTTATGTACAAATCTAACAATGAAAAATGTGTACATTTAAATCCAGCCACCTTATTGCCTCTTTTGGAGGAGGCTGGAGTCAAAGGAAGACACTTGTGTTAAATAGATGGTGTAGGAATCAGCTGCTGTGAGCCCAGTGCAGGACACACTCCCTGAAGACCCAGATATTCAATTTTTTGTAGATTTGAGTATGCAGTTTATCACCAAGAAGGATACTCCTCAGCTCAAGAAGCAAAGCTCCATGTTTTAGCAAAGCCTGTGAGCTATAAAAAGAATGTATATTTGTATAGATAGTCAAGATATAGAGAGCTCTTGGTTCCATTTGAAGGGCCAGAAGTTTGTTTTTACTTCAGCAGGTAAACCAATCAAGCATGCCAAGTTAATTTGATTGGCTGTTTTCAGCCTTCCAGGTTCTTGCTGAGGTAGCCATACTAACATTAAAACTCACACATGGAAGCAGACCAGGTGACTAAGGATGCTGCATTTACAGCCCCGGACACTTGATGGGTCTGTGCAACTCACAGATTCCACCCTAGTTCTGGCCCAGTATAGCTGGGATTAATAATTCAACTTTAAGGACCCCAGAATGAGAAGAACAAGTGGTCCACAGGGGGCAACTTCTTATGAAACAGGACTTTGGAAAAGGTGATCATTTATGTCTGCCAGCCACTCTTTTCCCTCCAGCTTGACACATGGACCGTGTCATCAGTCACAAGCAATTATGGCTGCCTCAGTAAATGAGCATGGGATAGAGCCAGGGTTCTCCACAGTTGTTTTTATAACATACCACGTCTTGTTTTACCCGTTACCAAAGGTGTTACCAAAAGCTGAACATCGCTTCCATTACAAAAAGATATATCCAGATGCCCAAGTTAGGATCTTACAAGTATGCCTTTTGTCTGTATAGACATGTTTTCTGGATGTCCAGTGGCAAATTCTACTGCAAAGGCCACAGTAAAAAGTGTTATCAGAAGTAGTTTGTAAATACAGAGTGCCAGAAAGTAAAGAGAGTAACAGAGGAAATCATTTTTATAGAAGAGTCCTTACTAGAAGTTTTGAGGTTTTATTTTTACACCCCCTACTGTCTACAATGTAGTGGGCAAAGTAGAGTAAGAAACTAGAAAACTTTTGCCAGAATGTTTTCTTATATTTTATCAAGCCCCTAAGGGGGATGTTGGACTCTCTCCCTATGGGATTTGGTTTGGGACTGTGTTACTCACTTGCTAATATTTTGTCTCAGCAGCTGAAGTCCTCCATTCGGATCTCACAGAGAATGTTGCTGATCTTTTAAGGTTTTTTACAAACTCATTTATGTGTTTTCTCCCCAATTCCAGATCCTAAAAGTTTGGAAGGATCTAAAACTAAAGCCAGGTAACTTGTGGATTGTTAAGAGACATTTATATATAAGGAAATGTTTGGAGACTCAATACAGTATCTATTTCATGTACAGTTTTTGCAAAACTTGAAGGAAAAGTTACCTGGATCCACACCAGACACTGCAAAAATTACTAAATTAAAGAAATCTCTGTGTTTGCTTTGTTTCCCTCTTGTGATCACAGTCTAGGGTACTTTTTGATTCAATTACTTTAATTGTAAGGGATATATATATTTGAAAAGTAGTTTAGCCATGTTGAAGTCATATTTGTCTTTTGTACGTCTTATATTTTATGTAGAATTGTCTGTGTTTACATATGCTGATAAGTCAGCATGCCCACAATTCAGCTAGAAGGCCATTCTGGCCACAGGAGTGTACAGCCAGTACTCTGTAAATATGTCTTATCAATCATTTGTTTTTCACAATGAAAAGTCATTTGGTAATGAAAAAAGTTGCTCAGCTATTATTTTCTCCACAATGGAGTTTTTTTTGCCTCTTTGGCCAGGACTACCTTCACCTAAGTGTGTAGAGGTTCCAGGTTAAAGGTTATAGCAGGTATGGTTAGTGATCAAAATATTGATCAAAAGAGGGAAAACTGTAATGGAAATTTGTACGTTCTGTATATAATTGTATTGTATTTTGTATGTATTGCACACTGCCCTCACTGTGCACACAGCACTAATAATGTTTTCAGTAAATGTTTACATTCTTTCGAGTCCTGATTAGAATTAGCCTGCCTATGTAACACCCCTTGATACCATAAACGTACAATTGTAATATTAATGTGATACCTACGTAATCATGTGCATAAAAACCTTCAATTGCATCATAATAAAGCAGAACAGTAATTTGGAAAGATGCTGAGCATATCTTTTGTGTCTGTTCCCTACTGCAGTAGTTATTATTCATTTGGAACCACTAATCAATATGAGGATAGGAGTTGCCTATCATCAATTTAAAAAAAGTCAATATATATATACACATACCCTGTTTCCCCGAAAATAAGACCTAGCGTGATTGTCGGTGATGGCTGCAATATAAGCCCTACCCCCCAAATAAGTCCTAGTTAAAGTCCTTGTAGGTCTTATTTTCAGGGTAGGGCTTATTTTCGGCAAAACAGGATAGGGCTTATTTGGGGGGTAGGGCTTATATTGCAGCCATCACTGACAATCATGCTAGGTCTTATTTTCGGGGAAACAGGGTATATACACATCCCAGTTTTGTGCTGCTCACTGCAGGCCAATAGTATGTCTGGAAGGCCAACAAGGAGAGCCAGACAGTCACAAGCCAATAAAAGAGGGCAAGCAGACTCTGTGTCTAGAGGCAACAGTGCTGGTCGTGAACATGGTGCATCCTCATCAGCACGTGGCTGTGGGACACGCTTGGCCTTTTTTTTGGCAGCTGGCCGTGTTGAGCTGCAACATGCGGAAGACTCCTCATCTTCCTCATCTTCCTCATCTTCCTCATCCTCTCTCACCCAGGCTCAGGGTACTTTGTCTGGCAAAGCAGCTGCCAACGCAGCCTCTTCCCTTGGCTCAATGGCATCAGTGACTCCTTCCCTAGCCTCACCAAGTCCTCCTATGGAGTCCCTTGGACTGTTTGACCACAGTGTTGGGTACAGGTGTGTCACAGCCAAGTACTTGCGGGCAATCTGCTATAGGTACACTGACATCAGATTGTACCAGGCAAATTTCCCTGCCCCAGCTGCTGCACCGCAGAAAGAAGTTTGCTCCCAGCCATCCACATGCCCAGCGGTTGAATGCTAGCTTGGCAAAGTTGCTGGCACTTCAACTGCTACCTTTTCAGTTGGTAGACTCTGCCCCCTTCCGTGAGTTTGTGGAATGTGCGGTTCCTCAGTGGCAGGTTCCCAAACGCCACTTTTTCTCATGGAAGGCAATGTCTTGGCCTCGCTGGACAGGGCTGTCAGCGGTAAGGTGCATATTACCGCTGACTCATGGTCCAGCAGGCATGGACAGGGACGTTACCTAAGTTTCACGGCACATTGGGTGACTCTGCTGGCAGCTGGAAAGGATGCAGGACAAGGTGCAGTAGAGTTGGAGGTTGTTCCGCCACTACGCCTCCAAAATGCCACTACTGGTTATTCTGACTAGGGATGAGCTGAACACCCCCCTGTTCGGTTCGCACCAGAACATGCGAACAGGAAAAAAGTTTGCTTGAACACGCAAACACCGTTAAAGTCTATGGGACACGAACATGAATAATCAAAAGTACTAATTTTAAAGGCTTATATGCAAGTTATTGTCATAAAAAGTGTTTGGGGACCCGGGTCCTGCCCCAGGGGACATGGAATAATGCAAAAAAAAGTTTTAAAAACGGACATTTTTTCAGGAGCAGTGATTTTAATAATGCTTAAAGTCAAACAATAAAAGTGTAATATCCCTTTAAATTTCGTACCTGGGGGGTGTCTATAGTATGCCTGTAAAGGGGCGCATGTTTCCCGTGTTTAGAACAGTCTGACAGCAAAATGACATTTCGAAGGAAAAAACACATTTAAAACTACCCGCGGCTATTGCATTGGCGACAATACACATAGAAGTTCATTGATAAAAACGGCATGGGAATTCCCCACAGGGAAACCCCGAACCAAAATTTAAAAAAAAAAAATGACGTGGGAGTCCCCCTAAATTCCATACCAGGCCCTTCAGGTCTGGTATGGATATTAAGGGGAACCCCGGCCAAATTTTTTTTTTTTAAATGACGTGGGGCTCCCCCTAAATTTCATACCAGACCCTTCAGGTTTGGTATGGATTTTAAGGGGAACCCCACGCCAAAAAAAAAAAAACGGCGTGGGGTCCCCCCAGAAATCCATACCAGACCCTTATCTGAGCACGCAACCTGGCAGGCCGCAGGAAAAGAGGGGGGGATGAGAGTGCGCCCCCCTCCTGAAACGTACCAGGCCACATGCCCTCAACATTAAGTGGGTGCTTTGGGGTAGCCCCCAAAACACCTTGTCCCCATGTTGATGAGGACAGGGGCCTCATCCCCACAACCCTGGCCGGTGGTTGTGGGGGTCTGCGGACGGGGGGCTTATCGGAATCTGGAAGTCCCCTTTAACAAGGGGACCCCCAGATCCCGGCCCCCCTCTGTGTGAAATGGTAAGGGGGTATTTACCCCTACCATTTCACTAAAAAACTGTCAAAAATGTTAAAAATGACAAGAGACAGTTTTTGACAATTCCTTTATTTAAATGCTTCTTCTTTCTTCTATCTTCCTTCATCTTCTTGTTCTTCTGGTTCTTCTGGTTCTTCCTCCGGCGTTCTCGTCCAGTATGTCCCCTGCGGCGTCTTCTATCTTCTTCTCCTCGGGCCGCTCCGCACCCATGGCAAGGGGGGAGGCTCTCACTCTTCTCTTCATCTTCTTCTTCATCCTCTTCTCTTCTTCCTTCTTCTCTTCTTCTCTTCTTCATTTTCTTCTCCAGGCCGCTCCACACCCATGCTGGCATGGAGGGAGGCTCCCGCTGTGTGACGGCGTCTCCTCGTCTGACGGTTCTTAAATAACAGGGGGCGGGACCACTTGGTGACCCCGCCCCCTCTGACACACGGTGACTTGACGGGACTTCCCTGTGACGTCACGGGGAATGCCACAGGGAAGTCCCGTCATATCCTGTGTCAGAGGGGGTGGGGTCACCGGGTGGCCCCGCCCCCCATTATTTAAGAACCGTCAGATGAGGAGACGCCGTAACACAGCGGGAGCCTCCCTCCATGCCAGCATGGATGCGGAGCGGCCCAGAGAAGAAAATGAAGAGAAGAAGAGAAGAAGGAAGAAGAGAAGAGGATGAAGAAAAAGATGAAGAGAATAGCGGGAGCCTCCCCCCATGCCATGGGTGCGGAGTGGCCCGAGGAGAAGAAGATAGAAGATGCCGCGGAGGAGATGCTCGACGAGAACGCCGGAGGAAGAACCAGAAGAGCTAGAAGAACCAGAAGAAGAAGAAGAAGATGAAGGAAGATAGAAGAAAGAAGAAGCATTTAAATAAAGGAATTGTCAAAAACTGTCTCTTGTCATTTTTAATATTTTTGACAGTTTTTTAGTGAAATGGTAGGGGTAAGTACCCCCTTACCATTTCACACGGGGCGGCGGGATCTGGGGGTCCCCTTGTTAAAGGGGGCTTCCAGATTCCGATAAGCCCCCCGCCCGCAGACCCCCACAACCACCGGCCAGGGTTGTGGGGATGAGGCCCTTGTCCTCATCAACATGGGGACAAGGTGTTTTGGGGGGCTACCCCAAAGCACCCTCCCAATGTTGAGGGCATGTGGCCTGGTACGGTTCAGGAGGGGGGGGCCCACTCTCGTCCCCCCTCTTTTCCTGCGGCCTGCCAGGTTGCGTGCTCGGATAAGGGTCTGGTATTGAATTTAGGGGGAACCCCACGTCATTTTTTTTTTACATTTTGGCCGGGGTTCCCCTTAATATCCATACCAGACCTGAAGGGCCTGGTATGGAATTTAGGGGGACTCCCACGTCATTTTTTTAAAAATTTTGGTTCGGGGTTTCCCTGTGGGGAATTCCCATGCCGTTTTTATCATTGAACTTCTATGTGTATTGTCGGCAATGCAATAGCTGCGGGTAGTTTTAAATGGGTTTTTTCCTTCCAAATGTCATTTTGCTGTCAGACTGTTCTAAACACGGGAAACATCCGCCCCTTTACAGGCATACTATGGACACCCCCCAGGTACGAAATTTAAAGGGATATTACACTTTTATTGTTTGACTTTAAGCATTATTAAAATCACTGCTCCTGAAAAAACGGCCGTTTTTAAAACTTTTTTTGCATTGATCCATGTCCCCTGGGGCAGGACCCGGGTCCCCAAACACTTTTTATGACAATAACTTGCATATAAGCCTTTAAAATTAGCACTTTTGATTTCTCCCATAGAATTTGCCGCGAACACCCCAAATTGTTCGCTGTTCGGCGAACTTGCGAACAGCCAATGTTCGAGTCGAACATGAGTTTGACTCGAACTCGAAGCTCATCCCTAATTCTGACACACCTCTCTCCTCCACCCCCTCCTCTTCTTCCTCCATGGCCTCTTCCTGTGCTTTTCTCCTCAGAACCAGCTGTGCTCCGTAAGCGTTCAAGGGGCTACGCAAGTACGCAGGCCAAAAGATGCCATGCGATGCTTGAGCTGGTGTGCTTGGGGGACAGGAGCCACACTGGGGCAGAGATTCTGTCAGCTCTGCAGAGGCAGGTTCAGAGGTGGTTGAGGCAGGAATGGTGGTTTGCGACAATGGCACTAACCTCCTTTCCGCCCTCCGACAGGGACAACTGACCCATGTGCCCTGTTTGGCTCAGGCCCATAACTTGGTGGTGCAGCGGCTCATGGGCAGGTACCCGGGCTTACAGGATGTCCTGAGGCAGGCCATGAAAGTATGTGTGCATTTCCGCTGGTCATATAATGCTAGTGTTCGGCTGGCAGACCTCCAAAAGGAATTTTACCTGCCCAAGAACCGCCTAATCTGTGACAAGCCCACCTGGTGGAACTCAACATTGGCCATGCTGCAGCGGCTGCACACGCAGCAGAGGGCCATCAATGAGTACCTGTGTGTCTATGGCACCAGGATAGGGTCAGGGGAGCTTGTTTTTTTCTCCCCACGCTAGTTGGCCATGATCAGGGATGCATGCACTGTCCTGTCACCATTTGAGGAGGCCACGAGGATGGTGAGCAGTGACAGTGCATGCATCAGTGACACTGTCCCCCTTGTCCACCTGTTGGAGCACACGCGTGGAATAATGGACAGGGCACTTCAGACAGAACAGAGGCAGGAAGAGGAGGACTTCCTTAGCTCTCAAGGCCCCCTTTATCCAGACAGTGTTCCTGCGTGCCTGCCGATCACACAGGAAGAGGACGAGGAGGTGGAGGAGGAGGATTGTGTCAGTATGGAGGTGGAGCCTGGCACTCAGCATCAGCAGCAGTCTTTAAGGGATCATTTATAATCCTAAGAAATCCATGGACTTGTACGTGGCTGGGAGTAGGTGGCTGCAGATCATGTCATCCTTAGTGACCCAGAGGACTCCGGACCGAATGCCTCAGCAAACCTACGCTGCATGGCCTCCCTGATCCTGCAAAACCCGCCAAAGGATCCTCGTATTCATGTTATCAAGGAGAGGGATCAATACTGGCTGGCAACCCTCCTTTATCCACATTACAAGGGTAAGGTTGCAGACCTTATCTTGCCGTCTAGCAACCATCGCCAGCGTCTGTTTTACATGGTACAGGAATACCTAGGGGCAAGATCTGACTTGGATACCTTTCCCACCGAAAATCCTCTGGGTTACTGGGTCTTGAGGATGGATCACTGGCAAGAGTTTGCACAGTATGCAATTGAGCTACTGGCCTGTCCTGCATCCAGTGTTCTTTCGGATTCACATTCAGTGCTGCTGGAGGCTTTGTAACCAATAACAGGGTGCGTCTGTCCACCGACTCGGTCAATCAACTGACCTTCATAAAAATGAATCAGTCTTGGATCACCACCAGCTACCAAACACCTGATGCTGATGTAACCGAATAATTTTTTTGAAATGTCAGATCCCTTGAAGACTGCCTATGCTGTCTAAGACCCAAAGGGCCTGGTAATAGACTGGGGGGGTACCCATGCCGTTTGTCTCACTAATTTTCATCCATATTGCCAGGACCCGACATTACATTAAAGCCGCAAGCAGTTTTAAATGACTTTTATTCCTTTAAAAATGTCATTTTGTGCAGGGACTGTTCTAAGCATGGGAAACATGCGCCACTTTACAGGCATACTATAGACACCCCCCAGGTACGGTATTTAAAGAAATATTTCACTTTTTTTTTTTACTTTAAGCATCATTAAAATCACTGCTCCCGAAAAAACTGCCGTTTTAAAAACTTTTTTGCATTGACACATGTCCCCGGGGGCAGGACCCGGGTCCCCAAACCCTTTTTAGGACAATACCATGCAAATTAGCCTTTACAATTAGCATGTTTGATTTTGAACGTTCGAGTCCCATAGACGTCAATGGTGTTCTAACGTTCGTGCGAATTTTCGATCCGCTTGAAGGTTCAGGTGCGAACCGAACCAGGGGTGGTCGGCTCATCCATATTAACCACTTTTAAAATGGTAAAATAATGACCAGACAAGAGCTTTCTAATCCTGGGTGGACATTGTATGGTCTCCTCCAGGAGCATGTCTTGTGAAACAGCAGAAGACAGATTGTTGTACCAGGCTGGTCCCAGTACCATGTGATCGGTGTGACGAGTCACAGCAATCACATATCAATAGTACATAATGGCTTTCATTCATAGCCATTCTTTGTGTACTATTGTGATTTCTGTGATTGGCTACAGTGATCACATGATAAGGGAGGCAATCACAGCACCTGTACCATGTAATAGCTGTAGCCAATCACACCTATCACAATAGTACACAATGGCACATGAATTGATGTCATTCATAAAAAAGATTTTTTATAAAATGTATCAGTTCATAACCGTAATAAGTAATCATAGTAAAAAAAATTGATTATCTCCCCAGACCAGTACAGTGTCATTATGGTGTTTTTTTCCTTACTGTCATTAGTCAGTGTCTCTGATCATTGCCACACCAGTCATATGATGACAGTGTAATGCTCTGAAGACAGTATGTAAAAAAAAAAATAGAGAAAATTTTAATTTCTTCATTTTCCAACACCCGTGGATATTCGAGTATAAGTTGAGATTTTCAGCCCTTTTTTTGGGGCTGAAAGTGCCCCCCTCGACTTATACTCGAGCCTCCACCATCTGCCTACATGATCAGCATGTCATGCAGGCAGATGGCGGCCAGCGTGTGCTATTGCTATTCGGCAGCCATTCACTGTTCAAAAGCCGCGCCTCCTCGTCTGTGATAGGCAGAAAACTCCATTCCCCAGCAGTCAGTGTACAGCCTAACACGGACATTCTCTCATCCTCGTCCGTGGTGTGAGGATGAGAGAATGTCCGTGATAGGCTGAACGCTCACTGCTGGGAAATGGAGTGTTCTGCCTATCATGGACGAGGAGGAGGCGCGGCTTTTGAACAGTGAATGGCCGCCGAATAGTAATAGCACACGCTGATCAGTGCAGAGCGGCACACGGAGGCATGCACAGGACACAGGTAGGATGCACACATACACAGGACACAGACACATGCACACATACACAGGACACATACACAGGGACACATGCACAGGACACATGCACATATACACAGGACACATGACACATGCACATATACACAGGACACAGGACACAGGACACGTGCACATATACACAGGACACATGCACATTTACATAGGACACATGACACATGCACATATACACAGGACACATGCACAGGACACAGGGAGGTATACAGCTGCAGAGGGGCATTGTTGACCCTCTTTTCCACTTACAGTAGCTGCTGCATTTCTCACCCTCGTCTTATACTCGAGTCAATACGTTTTTCCCATTTTTTTGTGGTAAATTACGGCCTCGACTTATACTCGGATTGACCTATACTCGAGTATATACGGTAATTGTGACAAAAAATTACAACTTCAAAAAACTCACCAAGCTTCTTACTAAATAACTTCGACTGTTTACTTTCCAAAAAGGGGTCATTTGGTGGTATTTGTGCTGCCCTGTCATTTTAGGGCCTCAACAAATGAGATAGGCAATTAATATATCATGATTGATCAATTCTCAAATTTATAGAAAGCAGCATAATACATTTTGGCCTAAATTTATGAAGAAAGATTTTTTGTTTACAAATTTTGGGAAATTTGTGGAAATTAGAAATTAGGAAAAACATGTTTTTTCACAACACTTTTGGTATTTTTTGTTTATAAAGCAAAAAAAAAAAAATGGTGATTAAAGGATTTTTTTGCAGCTAAAAAAAATGTTTGTTTATTTATTTTTTTCTCAGGAGCCTGCAGAGCATTGCACCCTCAATCAGCAGATTGCAGGTGCAGTCTTGGGCTCCTGCAGACTCTCAACATAGCTTTCTGCTGGTACCACATATGGGCAGGCAGTTACATGAGGGTATGAAGCTCAATGGACTATGAGAGTGATCACCAGTGCCCTTGCAGCTCATTTAGAACCACAAGCCATCAGCCACAATGGCTGACGGTGCTTGTAGGCATTGATTCACACGAAGCTATGACTGATTGATGAGGCCCTGTGGGTGGAGCCCCTCACAGTCATGCTGTTTTCAAATTGTGACAGCAGGTATGGGAAGAAGATCTCCCACCAGCTTTCACAAGGAAGGGGGATTGGCCATGTGGAGTGCAGATGCTGGAACATGTTCCAAATGTGAGCATAGTCTTTAACCACATGCCGACCGGGCCAAAACTGAAAGATGGCTACAGCGAGGTCGGCTTATTCTGGGTGGGCATCCATGGATGTCCTCACAGAATCACGCTCCCGCGCACCCCCTGGGGCGCGCACCCGGGAACATCCATGATTGCCGGGTCCGGGGGACCCGGTGCATCACGGTAAATTGCCGCTGATAGCGGCTGTTTACCACATGATCGCGCCGTCAAATGACATGTCATGACACCGGCTCCTCCCTCCCCTCTCTGTACCAATCAGTACAGTGTGAGAGGAGAGAGGGAGAGATAGTTTGCAGTGCTGTGGGCACTACAGATCCAGCTCAAAGCACTGCTCAGTGCCCATACCATGGTAAAACTCTGTGGCAATACTCTGCAATACTATGGCAATACAATGGCAATACTCTGCCAATACTCTGCAATAAATTTTAACAGAAACAAAGAATTTTATTTATTTATTTTTTTTACCGAATTTTCAGTCTTTTTTGATTTATAGCGCAAAAAATAAAAACCCAACGATGATTAAATACCACCAAAAGAAAGCTATATTTGTGTGAAAAAAAGGACAAACATTTCAAATGGGTACAGTGTTGCATGACTGAGTAATTGTCATTCAAAGTGTGAGAGCACCGAAAGCTGAAAATTGGTCTGGTTAGGAAGGGGGTTTAAGTGCCCTGTGGGTAAGTGGTTAAATACCACAAAAAGAAGGCTCTGACTCAAGAAAATGATAAAACTTAGATTTTAGTACAGCGTTGTATGATTGAGCATTTGGCATTTAAAGCGTGACAGCGCTGAAAGCTGAAAATTGGCCTGGGCAAGAAGGGGGTGAAAGTGCCAGGTATTGAGGTGGTTAAACACTGCTTTGTTGTAAAAGTCTTACAGTCAAGGAGCAGTGAGAAGTGAATAGTTATATTAGCCACTGCACTTTTATCCATTCTGGAAAAAAAAGAAAGTAAACATCTCCCATCTATCACAAAGCACAACATATCTCTAATCATTAACAAAGTAAATAAATTAGGAATATTTTTCCTAAAATTCAAATATGGATATAAGATGAAATAAAATGCATACTTTTTTTTCTATAATTCCAATGTCTTAAAATAATAACTGTGAATGTTTTTAATATTATTATTGTTGGTATTGTTACTATTGCTTTCATTAATAATATTTAACTACAGTTTCCCAGTTAAGATGATGTAACATGTAACTTTCTTTGCCACCCTTCTTTCACATTGTATTATGTGGCTTTGTTCTATGATTACTTGTGATTACAGATGTGGACTTCCTGTAAACATGAATGGTGTGAGTGATAAAAGTAGTTAGTTGATCCTTAGAGGCATCATTACAAATGATAAGATTGTTAAAGCTGATATATCTGTCATATACGCAGCCCATCCAATAACTGTCAGTGGATCCAAGTCTTTGTCTGATCTTGGTCACTGTAAAGGTAAATCCATTTTTCTGTGAACATCTGGTCCAAAAGATATCACTGATGTGCCCAAAAGCATCCCCATCTCATGTGCTCATTAAGGCTGAAAATACAATAAATGTTTGAGAACAGCCTGCTTGCAGCAAACATCTGTCAACCGATTAGCTGAATACTTTTCTTTTTCTAAACATGTGTTTGTTTTGGCAGTACGATGGTACCTAATGATGAAACTATCCAGCAAGATGCCCATCTTTAAACATAAGGCCACCTGCCACATCAGGCTCTAATCGGTATTGGAGATTAAGTTAAAAGTACCGTAAAAACACTTTGTTTATAAAGAGATTTAAACACTGGAATATTGCCTCCTCTCTCACAACACCAACTGCATTTAATTCTATATAACATTGTCAGATGAAAGTGATGGTCCTGAAAAAAATATAGAAGCCTAGATTAAGTGTATTAGAAAAATTAATAATCACATTTTAGAACTGATTTATCTGATTGTATGACCTTGCAAGTTTAACTGTATCCTTATTTTTAAAGATAATCCAAGATTGTCACCAGATTCCAGGAAGTGCCAAGCAATTTCTCTATATGTGCAAACTCACAGTCATCAAATCCTAAAGTTCATAAAAGTCCCAAATAAATCCACCACAACACTATCCATGATTCTATGGTGCTCTTCAAATTAACTGTTCCAGAAAAACAAAGGGTTTATGTTTTATTATACATAAATTGATTATATGTTTCAGTGTGTGCACTGTATTTATATACATAGATTTTTTTATCATCTTGGTGGTGATTGAATGTATCCTTATTTTGTTTTAACTGAATGAAAATGCAATTTAACAGTTTAACTACACAGGGTAAAACAAGGAAATACTTCAGGTATCGGTATTTTTTATTTTGTGCAGTAGCATTTTTTTCAGTTTGTTTGTGAGTGGATGTGAGTAAAGATGAATGAAATTGGGAACAATACTACTGTATACAGTACTATTATAATCACCTACTCATTAATAACTTACCACAGTGCATCTGTAGAAGGCAGGGCTCTGCTTCCTCATGTTAGAGCCTCCAAGCAAGGATAACAGTGAGCATCACAGTAGTGATATTACCAAATGTCATTCAAACTTCCTGAGACTCACATTCAAATCATTACTGATTTTTTTTTTTGCACTTTTATGAACTGATTTGCTTTATTTACACATGGTTACAGACACATGAATCAGCATGTTTTTTGTGTTTTGTTTTTCTTAAATCTCCCCCGTGGTATTCTAAACACAGCAGCTGGACTTAGAGGGCCTTGGTCATATATTTGACACAGACAGCCTATTTAAATTGATATAGAAAGGGCAGCGCTGAGTCATGAATTACTTGCATAAATCAAAAAAATCATGTGAAACAAAAACATATAAAGTGCATGATTAAACATCCATGTAATGAAGTGCAAAAAAGTCCATAATAACATTGAATGTCCTACAGGTGGATTTTTGATTGGTGAAAAACTTGATGTGTAAAATTATAAAACATCCAGACCACCAACGAATCACCCCACTCGTGCTTCCCCTCCAATGGTTATAGGCTCACCTCTGGGAATGCGACCCCCCAACTAAGCAGGGTGAAAATGTGCTTGTGAGCCACCCCAGGGTCCAATGAGATATCCAACACAGCTAGCTCCTATACTTCTCCCATGGTCCCCTCCTCAGTATGTCAGCATGTGCATGCAGAGAGAAAGACTCTAATAATGCTTGAATTTTTTAAATGCTACCAAAATGTATTAAAAAATATGTACAGTCTACTTACAATGTGTGGGTGCTTCCAGCGCACCATACTGTAATGGACATAGGTTTAAATGTGTAACACAGAGCCGCACATTCAAAATCTCAATCAGCTCCTCAAACCACTCTAGAGCCAGAGTGCCTTCACCGTCCTAGCCCCTCCCCTATGCGTGTCGACACAGGGTCATGTATCTTCCTAAAGGTGATCTCTATTGGACGAGATGAATCTTATCTATTTATACTGAATCGGCCTCCATTGTTTTGTAGTTCTAACCAGAGCCATTTGCTTGTGGTCTCACTCTACATGCAGTGTAATATGAATCAGCATAGCAATGATTCCTATGAATGAAACAAATAACCAATCACCTGATTGGAGAAGATACTGTATTGGCAACAGCAGATGTTGTTTCACTATATACTAACATTGTACATCAGGGTGATATGTGGGCTGTGAAGTGGGCACTAAACAAAAGTGGTAGATTAAAAAGAAAACATGTAAAGTTTTTATTCTGAAGTGTCTGAAAAATAATTATTTTTGGTACAAGGATACATATTATTTGCAGATAAAGGGGGTAGCGATGGGCGCTGAGTTTGTGCCCAGCTTTGCCAACTTATATATGGCAAAGTGAGGGTAGGAAAGTGTCCTTCATGAACAGGATCCTAGAATAACTATTTACAAACAATTTATAGATGATTTGATCATTGTATGGAATGGGGATATTGAAGATTTAAGATCAGTACTGCTAGATATGAATTTCAATGATCAAAACATCACACTTGGGAAATCAGTAAATCACATATTCAGGACAGGAGGGATATAATATAGGCTACTTTTGCCCGATCTGACAGGAAGTTTAAGGGCTGAAGTTCAAAATGAATTGTGCACTGGCTAAGGAACCCCCTGCAAGCCTTGGAGTCCCCAGAGAAATGGGCCGGAGCTGGAAGTTGTAGTGAAAGTATGGCTGTGACTGGTGCGATAGGCGCAGCAGCAGATAGCGGTTGAGGTTGTTGAACCGGGGGTCCTAATGAGGCCTGAACCTGTTCAAAACGGGATGCCAAATCCTGAAGGAATCGTATCACCTGGGTCTGATGCGATTCCTGGGTCTCAAGTCTGCGAACTAAGCCCTGCAACGGATCATCTGCAGGTAGCGGCACATCAGCTGGGTCCATGGCTGATCAAACTGTCAGGTCGCCTGAGACCAGGTGACAGATGCACTCTGTAGGAGTCGGAAGTGCACCGCTAGGTAATGGACACTAGGGCTGACTGCTGCGGATTGAACCCTGGGAGGTTCAGGAAGCAGGTCTACTGGATCGCTAACACAGATCCCACTGGGAGCCAGAGCATAGATACCCTAGGGCGCGGAGTCCAAGAGCCAGCAGGTGTTCACCAGAGCCTCTAGTGGTGAGGATGGACTGAGCTGCAGTCTGGCTCCAGGTCGCGGCCCCCAGGGTCTCACAGCTCACGCTCGACTACAGGAGAAGCGGAAGGAGGCAGCAGGCTGGAACAACAAGGAAAATAAGGGATAAGCCAAATGTCAGGATGACTAGCAGACAAGGATAAACATAACATGCCAAAGGTCAGGGTCACAAGCAGACAGGGAAAGTCGAGAACAGGCCAAAGTCGGTAACCGGAATCAGACGTAGGAAACATAGCAAGTAAACATGAAAGCTAACACACAATGGTTGATCAGCACTGCTGGCTTGCAGTGCACAGATTAATATAGGGTTCCCTGATAGGGCCTGGGGTGGGGCCATGCTTAGAGGAGAGGTTATAAAACCAGCCAGGTGTGAGTGGCTAGCCTCTTAGTCTGAACACATGAGGAGAAGGTAAGCTGACAGAGAAAGATTACTGTATAACTATGACACACAGTTCCTTGGTAACCCTGGAAATAAATGGGGTGCCCTGATCGTTTAAGACTCCTTAACGAGGAGTCCCCACCAGGTCCATGCCAATCCTCTCAAATGGACCTTGATATTTGGTAGAGGAACAAGGGAACTACGAAAATGTGGCAACGGTGCTGACATTTGTTACTCAGGGCACGATTCACAGTATGCCCGGACATCTGCATACAATCCGGGCCAGAAAAATCTGTGGGCTATTCTCTCCCTGGTCGTTTTGATACTGAGATGTCTCCCCCATTACATGACCATGGACCAGCTCTAGCACCATCCTACAGAAGGGTTTGGGAACCAGTAGCTGCTCTACCTTGTCCTCTCCCCGTTTTACCACCTGATACAGTAAGTTGCTTTTAAGAGCCATGTAGGGGGGAGACACCCCCAGTTAGGATCCACCAGTTTCCCATCCACCATCTTAATGTGTTCTCTGGCTCTCATTAAGGTGGCTCCTCGGAGTTGCTCAGTACAGAAGTCATCTCTCCTGACCTCTAAGTTGGGTACCACATTCTGGCTACTCTTACTGTCAGGGTCAGAGGTGTTCTCCTGTTCATTACCCTCGGGCTGAGAGCTAGCTTCCAGGTTCTCTGGCTCTCCAGCCATGACAGAGAAAAGAGGAGGATCTCTGGCTTCCTCATTCCCTCCAACAGCATCCCCTTCCCTTTGGCAAAAAGGGTCTGGTGAGAGTTCCTGTGCTTTCCCAGCACGGGGAGCTCTATCTACCAGCCTCCCTTTGCTCTCCCATAAATTCCAAAAATGCGGAAAATCTCCCCCCACTAAAGCTTCATGAAGCAGTGAAGGTACCACCCCCACTGAATGTGTTACACTGCCCCAGGGGGTATCAACCTCAACCACCGCTATCTGGTAGTCCCGAGTGTCCCCATGGATGCAAATTACCCCAATAGTACTGGGTGTAATTTTGTGGGGTTTACACAATCATTCCTGACTAGGGTCACCACACTTCCAGAGTCTAGCAGGGCTGTAAGTGGCACTGAAAAATGTGTCTTTTCATATAAGCATAATCGCATTGCATAGGTTCATCATTTATTGGACAGCTTGCAGCAATATGCCCTATTGCATGGCAATGAGAACACCACATATGCTCTACCCCCAGTCCTCTTAACGGTCCCAAAGACCTTCCTGGCTTCTTTGGCCAGTCTCCAGGTCTAGGACCTACAGTCTCATCAGCTGTAACAACAGTCTTATCTAACTTCCCCAACTTTCCCCTCTGGGCGATCTTGCACCCCTAGACACACCGAAGTGGGGCGTAGATGGGTTCACCAAGTTCTCAGTAGCACTGTACCTCTCCACTAGGTACACCAATTGGGCTGCAGTTTTGGGGTCTGTCTGACCCACTTCCTCAGAGCACAGGGAGCACACACAGATAGTGGTCCATTACCACACGCTCCATGATCTGAGGGCCTGTCAAGGTCTCTGGCTGCAACCACTTCCTGGGGAGCTGGACCAGATCCAACATTTGAGATTGGGGTGGCTTGTTGATGATTGTTTCAAATCCATTATCATGTGATTGCCTATTTAATACCCTTAGTTATGCTTTATACAAAGTCCCAAACAAACCTCCTTCATTTGTTTCAATATAACAGGGATGGAGGCAGATGAACCTACCCACTCATTGCCTCACTCAAAGTCTCAAACCCCCTTCCCCTCTGGAATATAATTTCTGATCAATCTTTCTCAACCCAGAATCCAGATAAAGTGGATCCTGAATGGATACTGAATGGTGGCGAGTAACTAAAAAAAAACGCTGACCCCCCCTCTCTGCTCCTGGCTTTAGATGCAGATAAGTGTTCTATAGGGTACACTGGTCCTATTTGGCTAAGCTACCTATGAAATTTGTCTTCACTGGGCACTTTTTTCTGCAATAATGGCATTTTATACCAACCCATCGGCCCATGTGTACACCTCAGGTATACTATCTCAATCCTTTCAAATGTCAAATGGAATTAGTCAAAGCTGCCCCCTATCTTTCTTTAATTTTAAATCTACTAATAGAGTCTTTAGTGGCCTACATCAAAGAACACCCAAAGTTCCATTAAAAACGATACAACCCTTCCTGATGGCCAATAATTGTACTTAAAGAATGGTATGACCATGGTATCCACTCACTTGGAGATCTATACCTTGATAACAATCTGAAGTCCTACGAATGGAATTTCACCTAGCAGACAAATCACTCTGCAAATCTCTTCCTACTTGCAACATAACCCCTGTATAGCTTGCAGACTACCAGGGAAAAGAGAAAAGCAATACATGACATTAATTAAAAGCAAAGCGGCATTTCCCTTTTCTATTCACTTTTCAATGGGAAGTCTGTCTTCCAGAAAACACCACCCATAATCGCATGGGAAAAAAAAGATCCAAAATGCTTGTACTCCAGCTCCCGATGGCAGAAAACCCTAAAAGCTACCTATACTGTCACCAGATGCATAAACCTTTGGGAGATGATGTACAAAGTTATGCTGATATGATACTTGACATTCTATGATATGATACTTGACATTTTACCAACTCTATTTCTCCACTTTGCTGGAGATTTTGTCCAAAAATATTTCATATACTTTCTCAGACTATAGGGATAACCTTGCATCCATCCCTGAGGTTAGCAATCTTATCTTTTGGGGGGGGTGTACCTCCTAATCTTAGAACTGTTGTGACCCATATTTTATTAGCTGTGAGACTACCTATAGTCTGTCTCTGGAAACCAAATTATATACCAGACATCTCAGAGGTGATCAGAATAGTATAGACCCTCCATACTTAGGAAACCTTGCTCACCTCCAGGAATGAAAAAATATGAGCATGCTTTAGACTTATGGGAAACTTGTATTCACTGGTATTCAATATATAAATCTTCTTAACTTGCCACACATCATTTAAAATGACTGTTTCTATGCCTAAAGAAAAAGTGAATTTTTTGTGACTTTATATGAGGATAGGGGGCCATACAAGTCCCATCCTCCATCCCGGTACATATAAAAAGAAATAGAAATAAGGGGTGGGACTTTGAGTGAAGCACACGAAATGAGAAATTAAATAGAAATTGGTTTTTAATTGAGTCAATACTTAGAACAAAGGTTGGGGGTATACAATTCATTACATACAATGTATATCAATATTCGAGAAACAATCGCAAAACATATATACATAATCCAACCATAGGTTCAAACAGTATTTTACAAATACACCGGTCACATAATAACATGATTAATTGCATTGTAAAAAATACTCATAAAAATAGCTGACGCATTAAAGCATCAATAGAAATAGAAATAAGATAAGATAAGTAGGAAAAGTAATATATAAAACATACATCATGACTCCAAAAAGGAATGTAAGACAGTATTATACATTTGCACAGGTCACATAGGGCGTGATTAATTGCAGTGTAAATAATACTAAAGTGGATAGTTGATGCATTGAAGCGTCACTAGAGAATAGAGGAGAATGGTAACTAGATAGAAAAAAACGGCCGTAGGGAATTCATGAGTAATGTTCTTGTAACGGTAGTTGTTAGCTCTACACGTTTTGGGACCTTAAAACGAGCCCCCAAACTTACATGAGTGTATCCGCATACATGGGGGGGCACAGCCATGAGAGTCGAACCAGCCAGAAATGGCACATCCCGGAGCTGAGGGGGCAGGCCCAGGAAGCACACAACCAGCAAAGGCAACACCCCAAATTGGTCAACCTGTGAAAAGGTGAATTGAGTGTGTGGTGTGCGGAAGGGGGGAATGACCCCGAGAGGGGGAACCTGTAGAAAAAAAATACATGTGAGTGAAGTGGAATGTGGAAATGTGGGGGATGAAATAAAAAAGGAAATGATAAGGGGTGTGGAGGAGTGAGAGACAGAGTGAAGGAAAACTTGAGTGGTGGAAAAAAGAAGAAATAAAGAAAGAACCAATAGAAATAGAAATAAGATAAGTTAAGTAGGAAAAGTAATATATAAAACATACATCATGACTCCAATAAGGAATGTAAGACTGTATTATACATTTGCACAGGTCACATAGGGCGTGATTAATTGCAGTGTAAATAATACTAAAGTGGATAGTTGATGCATTGAAGCATCACTAGAGAATAGAGGAGAATGGTAACTAGATAGAAAAAAAACGGTCGTAGGGAATTCATGGGTAATGTTCTTGTAACGGTAGTTGTTAGCTCTACACGTTTCGGGACCTTAAAGTCACTCGTCAGGAGCAAGACCGTAATAATCATCTAAGGGTAGATTAAATGACATGTTGGTAAGCTGAAAAACTGGTGGGCAAATACAGAAGTGTGAAAACCCCCACACATCCATACATTGAGCCCCCAAACTTACATGAGTGTATCCGCATACATGGGGGGGCACAGCCATGAGAGTCGAACCGGCCAGAGATGCCACATCCCGGAGCTGAGGGGGCAGGCCCGGGAAGCACACAACCAGCAAAGGCAACGCCCCAAATTGGTCAACCTGTGAAAATGTAAATTGAGTGTGTGGTGTGCGGAAGGGGGGAATGACCCCGAGAGGGGGAACCTGTAGAAGAAAAATACATGTGAGTGAAGTGGAATGTGGAAATGTGGGGGATGAAATAAAAAAGGAAATGATAAGGGGTGCGGAGGAGTGAGAGACAGAGTGAAGGAAAACTTGAGTGGTGCTAAAAAGAAGAAAAAAGAAAGAACCCAAAGTAACAAGAAAAGGAGGAAGAGAGAGGAGATGAAGGGGGAGAAGGAAAGTTAAACATAAAGCATGTGAAGGGGGTGGTTACCTGGTGCGAGATGAGTGGGACAGGAGTAGGGATGAGCCGAACACCCCCCTGTTCGGTTCGCACCAGAACATGCGAACAGGAAAAAAGTTCACGCGAACACCGTTAAAGTCTATGGGACACGAACATGAATAATCAAAAGTGCTAATTTTAAAGGCTTATATGCAAGTTATTGTCATAAAAAGTGTTGGGGGACCCGGGTCTTGCCCCAGGGGACATGGATCAATGCAAAAAAAAGTTTTAAAAACGGACGTTTTTTCAGGAGCAGTGATTTTAATAATGCTTAAAGTCAAACAATAAAAGTGTAATATCCCTTTAAACTTTGTACCTGGGGGGTGTCTATAGTATGCCTGTAAAGGGGCGCATGTTTCCCGTGTTTAGAACAGTCTGACAGCAAAATGACATTTGGAAGGAAAAAACACATTTAAAACTACCCGCGGCTATTGCATTGCCGACAATACACATAAAAGTTCATTGATAAAAACAGCATGGGAATTCCCCACAGGAAAACCCCGAACCAAAATTAAAAAAAAAAAATGACATGGGAGTCCCCCTAAATTCCATACCAGGCCTTTCAGGTCTGGTATGGATATTAAGGGGAACCCCGGCCAAAATTTTAAAAAAAAATGACGTGGGGTTCCCCCTAAATTCCATACCAGACTCTTCAGGTCTGGTATGGATTTTAAGGGGAACCCCGCGCCAAAAAAAAACGGTGTGGGGTCCCCCCAAAAATCAATACCAGACCCTTATCCATGCACGCAACCTGGCAGGCCGCAGGAAAAGAGGGGGGACGAGAGTGCGCCCCCCCCTCCTGAACCATACCAGGCTGGAGGATGGGACTTGTACGTCCCCCTATCCTCATATAAAGTCCCAAAAAATTCACTTTTTCTTTTCACCATATAGGGACGGAGGCACACGGCTGCACTATCAACACATTTCCAACATTTGTTATGGCTGCTCCTCAGCCATCCATACAACCCCTTTTTTATGCACTTCTATTCTCTCTGTGCATTAGATGGTTCGTTGTATTTACCATTGGAACAGTTAACCCATTAGCTTCACTTTTTTATCATTTCTTTATATTCATTTTTTTACCATTCTTTAATACTTGCTGTGTGTGTACGCACCGGGGGTACCGGCCATTGTTTGTCCTCTCCCGTGCCTCTCCTGTGACATCCCGGAGCTGTGACACGCACTGTGGGTTTCCCCTCCGCCCTCATCTGACGTGGGGTGGGTGGCATCATTCCGTTTGTGTCGGCTGTTTGGCGTCCTCGTGGTGCCTATAAATCGGCTGGCTGGCTTACTACCCCAGCATTAGGGAGACTAATTTTGACGCCCATGGCTGGCCATGCTTGGCTTAGCTGGCGGCCAGGCCTTTGGTGTGTCCCGTCTCCCATTCTGCTGATGCATGACGTTGGTGGCAGGTCTCGGGCGGTGCTCCCAGCGTGGGCTTCCCCCATTATTGGGACCTGCACCTCGGTCTATAGAGCACATTTTTTTCACAACAAATCCTTTGGCTCTCCTGTCCCACTCATCTCGCACCAGGTAACCATCCCCTTCACATGCTTTATGTTCACCTTTCCTTCTCCCCCTTCATCTCCTCTCTCTTCCTCCTTTTCTTGTTACTTTGGGTTCTTTCTTTTTTCTTCTTTTTTCCACCACTCAAAGTTTTCCTTCACTCTGTCTCTCACTCCTCTGCACCCCTCATCATTTCCTTTTTTATTTCATCCCCCACATTTCCACATTCCACTTCACTCACATGTTTTTTTCTTCAACAGGTTCCCCCTCTCAGGGTCATTCCACTTATTTGCACTTATTTTTATCTTTACATATTTTCTAGGTGATGTGATTAACCTGAAGTGTTCAGCTTGCAATTTTAGCCAATTTCTCATTGTTTGCACTGATTGTTCCTTTTTTAAATGTAATGTCCTTGAGTGGCCCAGCCAGAGCCCAGACTTAACCGGTTCAATACCGGGCTGTTTCACCCCCTTCCTTCCCAGACCAATTTTTAGTTTTCAGAGCTGTCGCACTTTAAACCACAATTGCGCGGTCGTGTGACGTTGTACCCAAACAAAATTGACGCTCTTTTTTCCCCACAAATAGAGCTTTCTTTTGGTGGTATTTGATCAGCTCTGCGTTTTTTATTTTTTGCGCTATAAACAAAAGAAGAGCAACAATTTTGAAAAAAACACAATATTTTTTACTTTTTGCTATAATAAATACCCCAATTTAAAAAAAAAAAAATTTTTCCTCAGTTTAGGCCGATACATATTCTTCTACATATTTTTGGTAAAAAAAAAAATCACAATAAGCGTATATTGATTGGTTTGCGCAAAAGTTATAGCGTCTACAAAATACGTTAGATTTATGGCATTTTTAAAAAAAAAATGTATTTATTTTTTTATCAATAATAGCGGCGATCGCGATTTTTTTTCGTGACTGCGACATTATGGCGGACACATCGGACACTTTTGACACATTTTTGGGACAATTCACATTTATACAGCGATCAGTGCTATAAAATTGCATTGATTACTGTGTAAATGTGACAGGCAGTGAAGGGGTTAACCACTAGGGGGACACAAGGGGTTAAATGTGTTTCCTAGGGAATGCTTCTAACTGTAGGGGGTGGGGACGTACAAGGGGAGGAGACCGATCAGTGTTCCACTGTTCTGGGAACACAGATCGCTCTCCTATGAGCTGACAGGACGTGGATCTGTGTGTTTACACACACAGATCCACGGTCCGGCTCAGTTAATGAGCAATCGCGGCCGCCGGGCACACGCACCGAGTCCCGAGCAACGCGGCAGGCGCGCGCGCACCCTCTAGGCGGCCGGGAACCCGAGGCCGTCATATGACGTCCACCCAGGATGGGAGATCCCATCTGTGGACGTCATTTAACTATAGGTGGGTAGGGAAGTGGTTAAGCACAACTGAACATCTCTGGAGAGATCTGAAAATGGCTGTGCACTGACGCTCCCCATCCAATTTGATGGAGCTTGAGAGGTCCTGCAAAGAAGAATGGGAGAAACTGCCCAAAAATAGGTGTGCCAAAGCTTGTAGCATCATACTCAAAAAGACTTGAGGCTGTAAGTGCTGCCAAAGGTGCATCACTAAAGCATTTCGCAAAGGCTATGACTACTTATGTATATGGGACTTTTTTTCATTTCTAATATATTTGCAAAGATTTTAAACAAACTTCTTTCACGTTGTCAATATGGGGTATTGTTTGTATAATTTTCAGGAAATAAGAATTTAATCCATTTTTGAATAAGGCTATAACATAACAAAATGTGGAAAAAGTGAAGTGCTGTGAATACTTTGTGGATGTACTGTACTACCTCTGCTATTGCAGGGAACTTGCATTTTGACTTGTTTATAAACCTAACAAGGTCTTTTTAGGCCACATCCTACTTGAAACACGTAGGATAGCTAGCTATGTTTTTAATGCATTATAGCATTTTTACAGCTTTAAAGTTGAGGACAAGCACTTTTAAAGCTGCAAATATATTTATGCAATATTAAGCCATTTGAGGCAAAATTTACAGTACAGATTGAAGTTTGCCATGGTAATACAACTAAATGATGCTAAATATAAAATTATTATTCTCTATCCACTAAAATGAGTCACTTTATATGTCCTTTTCGTTTGAATTTTTTTTCATTCATTTTAGACCATAGAGTTTGTCACTAAACATGTTTTAAACAATTATTCCAGCATGCCAATTAGTTAGCATTCAACCAGTGTCTTAAACTGACAAATGTAAATTAAATGATCCTATTGTTATCTCCAACCTGGAAACAGAATAAGAGTGAGGGGTATGATAGATTAATATATGTATTTGTAAAATGATTTCAATTCCTTAATAAGTAAAGTTAATGTTGTCATTAGTGGCAGTTCTCAGCAAAACTTTTATCTTCCTTCTCTACAGATAAGCACTCTTTAGGGAGAAGACTATTGCTGCAGTTCTATTGTGCTTTAAGTTAATGAGATGTGAGCTCTATTTGTTAGTGTTTTAGGGTAATTAAGATTATAATTCACTTGGAAACGGTCTTGCTTTCAAAATATTCTCTTTTTGATGGGACTTTGCATTTACTTTAAAATATTATTGTATTCTAAATGGGGATAGGGTGCACCTTTGTGAGAGAAAAACACTAGGAATGTAGAAAAAAAAGAGACATTCGGTGTAATTAATATTACAACTTGTATCTGTTTTACAACTTAGAAATTAATGCACGTAGATTGAATATATTGTGGTATGTGCTGTTTGTTGCCAATTTTGCCTATGTAGTATTTAAAAGTCAGTTTTCTTCAAAAGGAAGAAAAATATAATATCTCCTGATGAAAAACAAGTATATAGCCATAGCTATTCATTAACAAGAATTCATATGGAGATGTCAACACCTCTCTTAAGGATTGCATAATTCCACAACAGGTTTTTACTACATTATAAAATGTTTCACTTTTATTGGACCAGCTGCCTTACACAGCTCAGATTATATGTTGATCTTTAAAATGTGCTGTAAAGTATTTTGATCCATGATTAATTCTGTAATGTGCTTTTCATGTATATACTGGTTATTTCTTAGGTTTAAATTGCTTTATGATTTAATACTACTGTATACATTTCCTGTGCATTACACACTGCCTTTTAGCAATTAGTACCTATGCATTTCTAACTCAGGCAGAGAACAATTTTAAATACAGACCCTTCCAATATTTGCAGGTGTATGATATAGGCTGAACTATATTTTCTTTATCATACATCATGGGACAAAGTGCCACAGTAATAACTGTATGGGTTATATGGCACCTTCAGGTGATGGATACTGGCACACTCTAAACAGGTTAAATTCCCCTTATAACCCCTCCCCTTACCTCAGTTTTTTCACCAGTGTCTTAGGTGTTGGTCAAGAGTAAAGATGTGCTGTGCTGAGCTCTGCTGGATTATTCCTTGTTGGGGCAAGCTATGCAAACGGATCCATTCAAAGTGTCTTTTCCAGGCTGAATTGAATGGTACCCGGGCCTTGTGTCCGAAGAAACAAGGTTTTGCCTGTAACGCTTCTCTTTTCAGAGAGCTGGACCCCGGGATCCAGTATTTGTTTTCAGCCATATTCCTGGTGGGGTGTTTTACAGGCCCAGGGCTGTGGATTCCCCGATAAAAAGGCGGCCCCAGTCCCTGAAGGTTTTTTAACGGAGCCCACCATTAGTGGTGAAGATTGGGTCTGTTACCACAGAACCCTGCAGCTGGATAAGGTAAGGGAGATTCCTAAGGAATTGTTCTAATTCTTGTGGTTTTTCTCCTTTAAAGTAAATGTTGTCATGCCTATAGTCATCACCCGGGGCTGTCAAGAGCACGTACCTGATTCCATGCTTGTCAGTCTTGCTCTGTGTCACAAGCTGCACGCTTGCTCTGGCCCAAGCCCCAGGTAAGACGTGGGAAGGGGGGATTTTTCTCCATGGAATGTCCCCCCATGTCAGGAAGGGCATGCCAGCACCCAAGATGGCTGCCAAAGAAGATGACCTGTTACCTCTGCCCCTATCAGAATGCCATTGGTGCACACGCACCCTGTGACAGCTTTTGACACCCAAATAGGCTACTTAAACTCAGTCAGTTTCCATACTCAGTGCTGTCTGCTCTACAGTGTTCCCTGTGTATCCTGCAATTACTTATCTGACTTCCGTTCCTGTTGTGACCCGGCTTGCTTCCTGACATTCCTGTTTCCTGCCTGCATCCGACCCCAGCTTGTCCTCTACTCCGCACCTGCCTGCTCCTTCTGCCACTTCGCTGCTAGTCTGCTGACGACCTGGCCTGTAATCTGATTTTGCTTCCGCTTCAGCCTCTGTTCCTGACGTGCCCGTTTGTGTATGACCCAGCCTGCCTGTTCCTGTCTTCTCTTCAGCCTCGAGGGTGCCACCATCCCTTCTGCTGCACCTGCACTTCTGCCTATGGGGACTGGTTGTCTACTCGCTCCAGCTACCTGCCTACCACTGCTCTGGAATTCTTACAGACACCTCTACAGCCCGGCTGAGTGCTCCGATCCAGCTCCAGGTTCAGCGATCCCGCCAGGCACTCATGCAACTCTGCATCTCGGTGCTTCCTGTCAGCTCTATCAGGGGCTCCAAGTCAGAGTTGTAAGAGAGGCCATCCTCTGCATATCAGGCTCCATCACCAGGTACGTGACAGTAGCAGACAGCCATGTCTGAGCCTGTGCAAGGACCCTCTCCTATGGAAGAACTCTGCAAACACCTAGCCGGGTTACCACAAGCTGTAAAGGACTTACAACAGGGTTATACCCAGCTGGAAGGCCAAATACAGACCTTGTCTGCCTCTGCTCCTGCTCTAGCACCTTCCCCTTCTGGGATGCCAGCAGCTCCCGCAGTCGTTATGCTACCACCTGAACCCAGAGTCCCAACTCCTGAAAAGTTTCACGGAGAATGCAATGAGTTCAGAGCCTTCCGCAATGCATGCAAACTCTATTTTTCGCTACAACCCTGAACCTTCTCCCTGGAAGTCACCAAGTTCGGGTTTGTCATTTCATGCTTTAGGGGGAACCACAGGCCTGGGCTCACCAGCTCCTTGAACAAAAGGCCAAATCTCTGATGGACTTCTCCAGCCTCTTTTTTTGGAGCCATTGCCCAGTTATATGAAGACCCCCAGCAAACCGCTACTGCGGCAGCCGCCCTTCACACGCTTCAGCAGGGTCACAGGGCCGTGGAGGACTATGTTTCAGAATTCAGGCACTGGAGTTCCGACACCAGCTGGAACGATGCTGCCCTGCGTTACCAGTTACGCATGGGCCTTTCTGATAATCTCAAGGATGAGCTAGCATGAACAGGTGTCCCCTCCACCTTGGAGACACTTATAAATTTGTCAATCCAGATTGACCGTCGCTTAAGGGAACGTAGGTCGGAACGAGCCACCGTCCAGTCCTGTCCAGTATGGATGCTTCCACGAGTGTCTGGTTCTTTCAGTCCCACTTCACCTGCTCCTGCTGCACCTGCTTCAGACGCATCTGAACCCATGAAGCTTGGTCTCCTCCACCCTTCTCTGACTACAGAAGAACACCAGTGCAGACGCCAGCTAAATCTTTGCCTGTACTGTGGAGGATCAGGACATTATGTGAGGTTTTGCCCAGTCAAAATCAGCAAGTGCCTCTCAGTTACATCCGCTTCTCCTCCATCTCTACCCAATCACTCTGCTCATCTTGCTCTTCCCATTTTGTTACAGCTCCCAGGAGGAACTATCCAGACCCCCGCTATAATTGACTCTGGAGCTTGCAGCTGTTTCATAGATTTAGCTTTTGCTGCCAAACATCATATTCCTATACTACCCAAGGTTTAGAGACTTTCTGTACATCTGGCAGATGGATCCACCATTAAATCTGGATTGGTTACTCATGAAACCATCCCGTTATCTACCACCATTGCCGAGAACTATCAAGAGCTTCTACGCCTAAATGCAATCAATTCCACTCTGTTCCCAATTATTCTGGGTATGCCTTGGTTAAAAGCTCACAACCCTCACATTAACTGGGTTACAGTAGAAAACAAGTTTCTTTCCCCCTATTGCCTTCAGCATTGTTGGCAAGAGAATCATCAGGACCAATCTCCCCTGCTGCGCATCGATTTGGAGTCCGTAGCGCGCCAAGTCGTTCCAGTAGCATATCAAAACTTTCTGGATGTTTTCAGCAAAAAAGGGGCAGAAACGCTTCCTCCTCATAGGGCTTATGACTGTCCAATTGAGCTCCTTCCTGGGGTTAAAGTTCCTTTTGGCAGGATCTTTCCTCTATCTGAATCTGAACTTGTTGCTTTGAAAGACTACATTGATGACAACCTTAAAAAAGGGGTTCATTCACCCCTCCACATCTCCTGCCGGTGCGGGGATCTTCTTTGTAGAAAAAAAAGGATCACTTATTACGGCCCTGTGTGGACTACCGTGAACTTAATAAGGTCACTGTAAAAAAACGTTACCTTCTTCCACTTGCGCCTGAATTATTCCAGCGACTCGGTACGGCCACCGGTTTCACAAAATTGGATCTTCGGGGTGCTTATAACCTGGTTCGCATACGAGAGGGGGATGAATGGAAGATGGCGTTCCGCACACAGTTTGGGCATTTTGAATACCTTGTGATGCCCTTTGGACTTTGCAATTCCCCCAGCTACCTTTCAGCACTTCATCAACGACGTCTTCTGAGATTTCCTGGATCAATTTGTTGTTGTTTATCTTAATGATATACTAATCTTCTCTCCCTCTCTAGATCACCACCATAGTCACGTCAAGAATGTATTGAGTCGCCTTCGACAACACGGACTTTATGCAAAACCAGAGAAATGTGTATTTGAACGCCAAAGCATCCAATTCTTGGGTTTAATCATTTCCACCGAAGGCATCCAGATGGATCCCCAGAAGGTTACAGCCATCCTGGATTGGCCTGCTCCCAGTGATAAGAAGGGTGTCCAACGTTTCGTGGGGTTTATCGAAAGTTCATCAGAATTTTTTCTGCAATCATATCCCACATTACAAGTTTAACCAAACAAGGTACAAGATTCTCTTGGTCTCTGGAAGCTCAGAAAGCTTTTGACACCCTAAAAAGACTTTTCACATCTGCATCTGTCCTGAAACACCCTGACTCAGCATTGCCCTATGTCTTGGAAGTAGACACCTCAGAAACAGCGGTTGAAGCAATATTGTCTCAGAGGCAGGGAGCCAAGGCTCTACTGCATCCAGTTGCTTTTTCTTCTGCAAGCTGTCAAATGCCGAAAAGAACTACGACGTCGGGGACTGTGAACTTTTGGCCATGAAAGCCACCCTGGAAGAATGGAGGTACCTTTTAGAGGGGGCTGCACACCCAATCTTGATCTATACCGATCATAAGAACCTCGAGTATTTAAGAACAGTAATAAAGATTGAAACCCCGACAAGCCATGTGGGCACTATTCTTTTCTAGATTCACTTTTCACTTAACGCTCAGGCCCAGATCCAAGCATGCAAAACCCAAAGCATTATCATACATGTTCAGCAAATCTGAAGAAATCTCATCTCCAGATAGCATTCTATCCCCGGGGAACTTCCTGTTACTTCAAGGACAGTTAATAAAACAAATTAAACAAACTCTAATAAGGAACCCTTCACCAGCCGGGTTCTCTCTACTGGCAAAGGATGGGCTACTTAGGCATGAAGACAAGGTCTTTGTGCCGGAATATCTCCAAATGGCCATCCTGGTGCGATGCCATGATTATGTGCTGGCAGGTCATTTTGGCATTGGCAAGACAACTGAATTAGTACAACAGACATTTTGGTGGCCTGGAGTGGAAAAAGATTATAGGAAATATGTGGAATCTGGCACCACTTGCATCTGCAATAAAACCAGCAGATCCAGAGCCTGGGATCTGCTAAAACCCTTACCTGTCCCCAGTAGACTTTGGAAGATGATCTCAATAGATTTTATTTAGAACTTCCCCCATCTGAGGGCCACAACACCATTTTTGTAGTTGTCGATAGACTATCTAAGATGACACACTTCCTGCCCATGAAGGGCACACCATCTGCTCGAGAAACAGCTCAAACCTTTGTCAAGGAGATCGTAAGGCTTCACGGGATTCAACATCCAATATTGTGTCCGACCGTGGGGTGTAGTTTACATCCAGATTCTGGAGAGCCTTATGTGATTCACTCGGGATTGAACTTTCATTTTCTTCTGCATATCACCCACAAACGAATGGGCAGACAGAGAGGACTAAACAAACCCTTGAACAGTACCTGAGATGTTTCTCCTCATTTTCTCAAGACGATTGGGCTTCTCTGCTTCCCCTGGCCGAGTTTTCTTATAACAATTCAGTACACTCTGCTACAAAGCAATCTCCATTTTTTGCAAACTACGGTTTCCACCCTTCTTTTTTGTCTAATACAATTCCAGATTCCCTTGTACCAGCTGTTTCCGAAACTATACATTTCTTCAACGCCAATAATAAACTGCTACAGGAAACAATGGCCAAGACACAGGCATACAATAAGGACGTTTTTGACAGTAAAAGAAGGGGAGAATTGATCTTGAACCCTGGTGACCAAGTGTGGCTAGCAACTACTAATTTGAAACTGGCCTGTCCCTTGAAGAAACTGGGCCCTAAATTTATAGGATCATTTTCGGTGAAGAGACGGATCAATGAGGTTGTGTATGAATTAGAGTTGACTGAGTAATTTAGAATCCACCCAGAATCCACATAACCTTGTTGAAACCTGCCATTCCTGACCCCTTCCCAGGACGAAGTTCTGGCCCACCTGAACCTGTAATTATTGACGGGGAGAAAAGAGTTTGAGGTGGAAACAATCTAATGCCCTGTACACACGATAGGATTTTCTGACGGAAAATGTGTGATAGGACCTTGTTGTCGGAAATTCTGACCGTATGTAGGCTCCATCATACATTTTCCATAGGAACTTCTGACACAAAAAGTTTGAGACCAGGCTATAAAATTTTCTCGACAACAAAATCCGTTGTCGGAAATTCCGATTGTGTGAACACAAATCCGACGCACAAAGTGCCACGCATGCTTAGAATAAATCAAGAGATGAAAGCTATTGGCTACTGACCCGTTTATAGTCCAGACGTACGTGTTTTACGTCACCACGTTCAGATCGATCAGATTTTCCCACAATTTTGTCTGACCGCGTGTATACAAGACAAGTTTGAGCCAACATCCGTCGGAAAAAATCCATGGATTTTGTTGTTGGAATGTCCGATCAATGTCTGACCGTGTGTACAGAGCATTAGACTGCAAGAAGAGAAGAAATCAGATCCAGTTCCTGATAAAATGGAAAGGGTATGGGCCAGAGGGCAACTCCTGGGAACCTGAAGGTAATATCCATGCCCGAAATTTGGTTCAAGCTTTTAAGAACTCCCATCCTGACAAGTGGGCCAAGTTGGGCATCCGCAAGGCTGCCCTTTGGGAGGGGCAGTGTCAGGAAGGGCATGCTAGCACCCAAGATGGCTGCCGAAGAAGATGACCTGTTACCTCTGCCTGTCAGGAAGGGCATGCCATCACCCAAGATGGCTGCCAAAGAAGATGACCTGTTACCTCTGCCCCTGTCAGAATGCCATTGGTGCACACACACCCTGTGACAGCTTTTGACACACAAATAGGCTACTTAAACTAAGTCAGTTTCCAGACTCAGTGCTGTCTGCTCTACAGTCTACAGCGTTCCCTGTGTATCCTGCAATTACTTACCTGACTTCCGTTCCTGTTGTGACACGGCTTGCTTCCTGACGTTCCCGTTTCCTGCCTGCATCGGACCCCGGCTTGTCCTCTACTCCCCACCTGCCTGCTCCTTCTGCCACTTCGCTGCCAGTCTGCTGATGACCCGGCCTGTAATCTGATTCCGCTTCCGCTTCAGCCTCTGTTTCTGACGTGCCCGTTTGTGTATGACCCGGCCTGCCTGTACCTGCCTTCTCTTCAGCCTCGAGGGTGCTACCATCCCTTCTGCTGCACCTGCACTTCTGCCTGTGGGGACCGGTTGTCTACTTGCTCAATCTACCTGCCTACCACTGCTCTGGGATTCCTACAGACACCTCTACAGCCGGCCGAGTGCTCCGATCCAGCTCCAGGTTCAGCGATCCCGCCAGGCAGACGTGCGACTCTGCATCTCGGTGCTTCCTGTCAGCTCTATCAGGGGCTCCAAGTCAGAGTTGTAAGAGAGGCTGTCCTCTGCATATCAGGCTCCATCACCAGGTACGTGACACCCCACCTGTATAGCTTCACTTCAGGAGGCAGAGGGAGCATGGCGTCAGTCGACGGTGTGCCACGCCACTCCCGCCGCCATTCCTACGGTTCCATTGGCAGCTCTCCTCCACCCCAGCCCTCCTTCCATGTGATCCGATCGGAGCCCGCTCACGCAGGAAACCTATCTAATATGAAATAGATGAGGGGAGGGGGGCGGTGAGAGGAAGGGGGTGGGACTTAGCGGCATTGGCATGCTTCAGTGTCCACAACGCGGGCTGTGTAGCTATGGGATGCACCTTTTTTCAGGTGCATACAGCTGAAGGAAGAACACAGAGCGGACGGGTGGCATGTGAATGTAGGTGACACAGGCATTCCCAGGCACATTTACTTAGGCATCAGGAGAGCATTAATCAGAGAAGCAGCCAAGAGGCCCATGGTAACTCTGGAGGAGCTTCAGAGATCCACAGCTCAGGGGGGGGATCCATCTACAGAAGCTACTAGTCATGCACTCCACAAATCTGGCCTTTATGGAAGAGTGGCAAGAAGAAAGCCATTGTTGGTAAGAGTCCAAAACCCTTTCTCTTTTTTAGTAGTTCAATAGGGATGGGAGCATGTGGTTCCGACTACTATATTTATTTTATTTTTAGTACTATCCTCTAATAGCATTAGTACAGTGAATATTATTCCTCTTGCAGTCCTTTTCTTTATTTGGGCTATGTCATAAGACAGGTCTAGGGGAGTGGCCATCTTTGACACCACATGCCTTGTAATCTGGTCATTTTCCATTCAATCAGGACCCTGTGGGTTTGTCTGTGGGTGGTTTGGGCTGGTTGGTTTGGCTGGGGTTCTCAGTCCAGGAAGATGCGATGCGCACAGGAGTCCTCCCCTTCCCTCTTCGCCCCTTGCGACATGGGGGCTCTGGCAGATGTCCCTATGTGCATCGACACCACACCCCCAGCTCCGGGTGTATGATGTCAATACCTGATGCCATTGCGCCGGCGCTGTGTGTTAACATCAGGCGTCTTCCATGAGGGATCAGTGGTGCCAACTGCCAAGCAGTAAGGTCTGCTCAGGTGGCAGCGCCCTCCCTCCATTTGGACGCCTGCGTCCATTGGATACATTGGAGTATATATGTATATGGGAGAAAAAAACGCGCTTACAAATGACAAAAGGTAAAAGGTAGATAAAAAGTAGCAAACTCAAATGTGTAATATCACAAAAAACAGCATGGTGTAAAACAGAGTCGCGCTTAACTGAGTTATGCAGCATCAAACATCTAATAGTGAACAGTCCTTCTTATTAGAGAAGAGTGATATAAGGAGCAGGGTGATAAGTAGAAAGTAGTGCCAAAAATCTTAAAGTTGAGATTTGTTGTCCATATGCAGACTTCCGAACACAGTATAGTCCCCTTCAATCCCTTGTGCAATGAAAACCTCCACCGGTGATAAAAAATGCCTGCTTACCAGATGTACTGGACCTTAAAAAAAGGCCAGTAACACTTGTGGCTGATTACCCCACCATAACCTTTAGCCCCGGTTCACACAGGGGCGACTTGTCAAACGACTTAGCCACCTGACAAGTCACGTCCCGTTCTGTGCTACGGAACCGTTCTAACGCAAGTAGTATTTTTGGGGCGACTTCAGGCAACTTGCATTGACTTCTATACAGAAGTTGTTTTGCAAGGCGCCGCTGAAGTCATGTGCAGGTTGCCTCTGTGAGTCAACCTGCAATTCGCGCCGCCCCTGTGTGAACCGGCACTTAGGTTGCAATCCGACCAAAGATCTGTGGTCCTGCAGGCGATCTCTCTCACTCCCGATGTTAGGATGTTCCACTTAAAAATAGTAAAGAAAACTCCACATCGTGTAAATCAAATGATTTATTGGTTTAAAAACCATCTTACATAGTTACATAGTTACATAGTAGGTGAGGTTGAAAAAAGACACAAGTCCATCAAGTCCAACCTATGTGTGTGATAATGTGTCAGTATTACATTACATATCCCTGTATATTGCGGTCATTCAGGTGATTATCTAATAGTTTCTTGAAGCTATCAATGCTCCCCGCTGAGACCACCGCCTGTGGAAGGGAATTCCACATCCTTACCGTTCTTACAGTAAAGAACCCTCTACGTAGTTTAAGGTTAAACCTCTTTTCTTCTAATTGTAATGAGTGGCCACGAGTCTTATTAAACTCTCTTCTGCGAAAAAGTTTTATCCCTATTGTGGGGTCACCAGTACAGTATTTGTAAATTGAAATCATATCCCCTCTCAAGCGTCTCTTCTCCAGAGAGAATAAGTTCAGTGCTTGCAACCTTTCCTCATAACTAAGATCCTCCAGACCCTTTATTAGCTTTGTTGCCCTTCTTTGTACTCGCTCCATTTCCAGTACGTCCCTCCTGAGGACTGGTGCCCAGAACTGGACAGCATACTCCAGGTGCGGCCGGACCAGAGTCTTGTAGAGCGGGAGAATTATCGTTTTATCTCTGCAGTTGATCCCCCTTTTAATGCATGCCAATATTCTGTTTGCTTTATTAGCAGCAGCTTGGCATTGCATGCCATTGCTGAGCCTATCATCCACTAGGACCCCCAGGTCCTTTTCCATCCTAGATTCCCCCAGAGGTTCTCCCCCCAGTGTATAGATTGCATTCATATTTTTGCCACCCAAATGCATTATTTTACATTTTTCTACATTGAACCTCATTTGCCATGTAGTCGCCCACCCCATTAATTTGTTCAGGTCTTTTTGCAAGATTTCCACATCCTGCAGAGAAGTTATTGCCCTGCTTAGCTTAGTATCGTCTGCAAATACAGAGATTGAACTCTTTATCCCATCCTCCAGGTCGTTTATGAACAAATTAAATAGGATTGGTCCCAGCACAGAACCCTGGGGAACCCCACTACCCACCCCTGACCATTCTGAGTACTCCCCATTTGTCACCACCCTCTGAACACGCCCTTGTAGCCAGTTTTCAATCCATGTACTCACCCTATGGTCCATGCCAATGCACCTTATTTTGTATAGTAAACGTTTATGGGGAACTGTGTCAAATGCTTTTGCAAAATCCAGATACACCACGTCTACGGGCCTTCCTTTATCTAGATGGCAACTCACCTCCTCATAGAAGGTTAAAAGATTGGTTTGGCAAGAACGATTCTTCATGAATCCATGCTGATTACTGCTAATGAAATCATTCTTATTGCTAAAATCTTGTATATAGTCCCTTATCATCCCCTCCAAGAGTTTACATACTATTGATGTTAGGCTAACTGGTCTGTAATTCCCAGGGATGTTTTTTGGGCCCTTTTTAAATATTGGTGCTACATTGGCTTTTCTCCAATCAGCTGGTACCATTCCAGTCAAAAGACTGTCTGTAAATATTAGGAACAACGGTCTGGCAATCACCTGACTGAGTTCCCTAAGTACCCTCGGATGCAAGCCATCTGGTCCCGGTGATTTATTAATGTTAAGTTTCTCAAGTCTAATTTTAATTCCGTCCTCTGTTAACCATGGAGGTGCTTCCTGTGATGTGTCATGAGGATAAACACTGCAGTTTTGGTTACTGAAGCCCCCCGATTCACTTGTGAAGACTGAGGAGAAGAATAAATTCAATACCTTTGCCATCTCCCCATCCTTTGTAACCAGATGTCCTTCCTCATTCTTTATGGGGCCAATATGGTCTGTCCTCCCTTTTTTACTGTTTACATACTTAAAGAATTTCTTGGGATTTCTTTTGCTCTCCTCCGCTATGTGTCTTTAATGTTCTATCTTAGCCATCCTAATTGCACCCTTACATTTCTTATTGCATTCTTTATAAATTCTGAATGCTGAGGATGATCCCTCAACCTTGTATTTTTTGAAGGCCTTCTCCTTTGCTTTTATATGCATTTTTACATCGGAGTTAAGCCATCCAGGATGTTTGTTCGCTCTTTTAAATTTATTACCCAATGGGATACATTGGCTAATGCCCTTATTTAATATGCTCTTAAAGCAAACCCATCTCTCCTCCGTATTCTTTGTTCGTAATATTTTATCCCAATTTATGCCTTTTAGCAAGGTTTGTAGTTTAGGGAAGTTGGCTCTTTTGAAATTCAGTGTCTTTGTGTTCCCTTCATGTTTCCTATTTGTGTGATTTATACTGAAACTAATTGACCTGTGATCACTGTTACCTAAATTGCCCCGTATTACCACATCTCTCATACATGTAGAAGTGATAAAACATTGGCCGGTAAAAAACATGCAATGAGTACTTGCACTTCCGGGACTTGTAAGGCGCGATGATGTCAGCACGTTGTCCACCCTATGCGTTTCATCAGAGAGTGACCTTGTCCTGGGGCATGGGCGACGTACTGTGTCATCGCCTTTTATACATAAAAACCAAGCCTCGTTCTGATCGAGGAATCAGTTAAACATCAAGCCTCATTTTAGCATCAATAGGCTCAGTTGGACATCAAGCCTCATTTTGAGATTAAGCTGTACACCAATGGTATATCTTACGAACTAACAATTCCCCACCTTTACACTCTGAAAAATAAAACTTAAAATTACTTTTAGGAAAAAACAGGGAGGGGGAGGCGCCAACCTGAATGTAATATTAAAATGATGACTTTAATAGGATAAGATTAAAAACGCATACCCAATAATACAGGATGCATGCTTGTCATGCAGTCCTGGCATTCCACATGGCTCTGTGAGCCCCACCGCTGTTCTGGATAGCTGGAAAGGATTGAGCAGCTGGCTGGAATGGATTACAGTGTTTCTCCAGGAGCATAGGAACCAAGCAGCTCCACACAGACCAGCATGGACTGTGGAACAGGAAGTGATGTCACCGGCATCTGATTGGACCTAGGCAGGGCTGTAATCTTGTCAATCAGGGCTTCAGTGATGAATTCATCATTTTAGAACTACACTGAGGTCGGCGCCTCCCCCTCCCTGTTTTTTCCTTACATGTCTTGCAGAGTTCTGGACACACTCTGAAGGATGGCTGCCTTCCATTTTAACCCTTAATACCCCTTTCTTTGGATACATCACCATCCAGCTATTACAGCCACAGACTATACCCCTAAGAATTACTCCATCTGAAGCACCAGATAAACACTGACTATACTGCTAAAATTACTTTTAGTTTGGCATAGTATCCATAATTTGGGGGTAGGATAAATACCCTCTTGGGGTCCAGATAGTACCTCATACTATAGAAACTTGTGTCTTTAACAATAGACTAAACGAGCACATCAATAATATTAGGAAGAGTTTCCTGAAACACTCAGTTTCAAAACATTATGTGTTGGTACATAATAAAGGTCCTAAGAATACTATATTTATGGGCATTGACAGATACAGTCCACCTTGGAGGCGTGGCTCACGTGTAAGGTGGATCTCACAACTTGAGATGAAATGGATTTTCAAGGTTGGATGTTTTTCCCCTTTGGGCCTCAATGTGGACGTAGATGTCAATGCCTTTGTAGATAATTCATAGTCAGCAGGTGTTGGGATGGACTACCCTAATGCCCCGTACACACGGTCAGATTTTCTGATGGAAAATGTCCGATCGGAGCGTGTTGTTGGAAATTCCGACTATGTGTGGGTTCCATCGGACATTTTCCATCGGATTTTCCGACACACAAAGTTGGAGAGCAGGAGATAAAATTTTCCGACAACAAAATCTGTTGTCGGAAATTCCGATCGTGTGTACACAAATCCGACGGACAAAGTGCCACGCATGCTCAGAATAAATAAAGAGATGAAAGCTATTGGCCACTGCCCCGTTTATAGTCCCGACGTACGTGTTTTACGTCACCGCGTTTAGAACGATTGGATTTTCCGACAACTTTGTGCGACCGTGTGTAGACAAAACAAGTTTGAGCCAACATCCGTCTGAAAAAATCCTAGGATTTTGTTGTCGGAATGTCCGAACAAAGTCCGACCGTGTGTATGCCCTATTAGAGTAATATCATGAGTAGAAGAACTGCATGTATGTTGCCCACCAAATCTGTTTGACTATGCAAATACCTTTAGAACCATTTTTTGTTTTGTTTTTGGACTTAGGAGCAAAGTTTATCATGTATGTATAGTTGGAAGGACTATCTGGACCCCAGGAGGGTATTTCTCTTACCCCCAAATTATGGATACTATGCCAAATTAAAAGTAATTTTAACATTTATTCCTATACTTTTAATTGAGGATTTGAATTAATTTTCAATGTATTATTATATAACATTTAGAGGTTGGATTATAGAGTTTTTACTCATTTTTTAAAATTTGTTATTATTACTACATTTTTATTTTTAAAATTGCTATAATTACACCCCTCAGGGTGACTCTGACGAGCATTCTAGTGGCAGAGTGTCCCTCTATGAACTTTTTGCCTACTTCCGGGTTCTAACCACGTAAAACTTTTCTGCAGCATTTGGCTTTTGGAAGTGGTTAGTGGGGATTTATTAAATAGTTAAACTTGATAGTTTGAGGTTGGGTGTTTTTTGCTGTTTTATATGTTTAAGTTTTATTTTTTGGAGTGTACAGGTGGGGAATTTTTATTTCGTAAGAAATACCATTGGTGTCCAGCTTAACCTCAAAATGAGGCTTGATGTCCAACTGAGCCTATTGATGCTAAAACGAAGTTTGATGGTTAACTGAATCCTTGAGTATCAGAACGAGGCTTGGTTTTTATGTATAAAAGGCGATGATTCAGTACGTCGCCCCTTGCCCCAGGACGAGGTCAATCTCTGATGAAATGCTTAGGGCGGATGACGTGCTCATGTCATCGCGACTCACGAGTCCCGGACTTGCAGGTCCTCGTTGCATGTTTTTTACCGGCCGATGTTTTATAATTTCTACATGTATGAGAGATGGTTTTTAAACCAATAAATCATTGGATTTACACAATGTGGAGTTTTCTTTACTATTATTGAGTGGATCATCCTAACATCGGTAATGAGAGAGATGCAGGACCACAGATCTTTGGTCAGATTGCAACCTAAAGGCCATGGCGGGGTAATCAGCCACAAGCGTTACTGGCCTTTAACTTTCAAAAGATTTTTATTTTTTAACAGAACACAAACAAGTACATTGACCATAGTGCAGAAATAATAATGTACATATACCATTTGCATTGAAACAATATCTCCTAGGATCAGGAAGCTATAAAATAGGACACGAAAGAAAAAAAAAAAAAAAAACATAATAACATTGTGTCTTAAATGAAAACTCTCTAGATTTCCAGCCTGATCCTATCATCTTGTGGAAAGGGATCTTCATAGAAGGTTGGGACGAACCCCGGGCACCCCCTCTAGGGATCTTGCTGTGCCCTGAGAGAACCTCCTCCACCATCCACTTGCTCCCTTGCAATTCGTATCCTGAAGGATTCGTTTAACAGGCCTGAGGTATTCTAGCCCCGGTTCCAAGTCCTCGGAACCAGGGAACCATTACACTATATTAGTTTGGTAGAATTCTCTAGTGTCCCAGTGACAGAGAGAGATTGCGAACAGTATATGTATAAGAAAAGGTGAGGAGTAGAAAAGTGTAGAAAGGAGAGAGAAGAAGGTGTAGAGAAGAGAAGGAAAATATGCCAGTCTACAGTCTGGGCTCAAATGGACAAGTCCTTTAAACTTTTATGCCAGGTATGATGGAAATGCCTACATAATTGGCCCAAGGTTCCCAGGTAGCTTTGAATTCCTTGTGTCAGGAAATGTTCCATCCGCTGGTAATATCTGTTATTTGGCATGCAGTACTGAGGTCCACCAGCAGGTGTCTCCTGGCAGTTGGAACTGTCAGGAGAGCTTTTCGCTGTTAATGTTATGTCATCTTTGGGCCGCAGTACTTGCGTCCACCAGCGGATGGATCCTGGCAGTATGGAGCAGGTATTCCCCTCTGCAGACAGGTGTCACCTGACTTTAATTAGCAGAGCTGCAGTATAAATACCCGGAAATCGCAGACTTATGTTGCCCTGGTATTGTCCTTGAGCCCTGACCTGTATCTCTGATTCCTGATCCTGTAACCTGAACCCTGATTCCTGGGACCTGTTGATCCTGTTTCCTGTCTGTTACCTGAACCCTGAACCCTGGACTCTGAGCCTTGTACCTGACCCGTCCCTCCTGTGATCCATCCATCCTCTCTTGTCCTGTTTATCTCCCTTCCCAGCTACTGATTCCCTGTTTATGACCCCGGCCTGGCTTGACTACAATTCTGGTACTCCCTCTTACTACATATGCTGGTTGGTTTATTATCACTGTTTGTTTGGTTGTTCACTCTGTATTGGTGGTGTGTTTACATATACATTTTCCTTAATAAACTTACTTTCACCTATTTATGTCTGGTTCACTCTGTCGCAGTCACACAGTTCTGGTCACATCTGGTTTATGACACCTTGGTTTTGTCTAGGAGTATTCCGGAGAGTTTTTCTTGTGACATAATCCATGAAATCTTATGTTTGGTGGACAGTAGGGATATTTGGGTTGTTTCCATGCTTTGGCGATAGATAGTTTCGCCCCTAACAACATGAAATGGATCAGTTTACGTGTGACTCTAGGTAACTTGGGCAAGTTGGCGTTTAGTAGGGCAGTGGCCGGGGTTTTCGGTATCTGGTGAGTTGTGACTTTTTGAATCATGGCAAACATCCTGTCCCAGAAAGTCCTAATTCTTGGACATTCCCACCATGTATGGGTCATAGTGCCCGTTAGTTGACAGCCTCTAAAACATTGGGGATTAGCTGTTTGGTACATGGATGCCAGTTTCGCTGGGGTGAGATACCATCTGGTCATTACTTTCAGGTTGGATTCTATCAAAGAGATATTCTGAATCCCCTTAAAAGCCCTGCAAAAGGATGTATGCCAGGAGTCCAGACTCCAACTCATCTGAAGTTCCGCTTCCCAATAATTCATATATGGGGTTTTTGTGGTTACGTGGGCCAGTGACTTGTAGATCACAGATATCCCACCCCTCTGTTCCATGGTCTGACCGCACCAAATTTCGTATGGAGTGAATTTGAGCGGGCTCGATGTAGATTTCCAGAGTATATGGAGGAAGTGATGAATTTGTTGAAATCTGAATTGTTCCTTAATCGGAATCTCCAATTGTTCGGTACAGAATTTCATGGAGATAGGTCCTCCTGAGGTAAAGAAATGGCCGATCCGGTACAACCCCTTATCTAACCACCATTTAAAGTCTCTGATTGATAGACCTGGGATGAAGTCGGGGTTATTAAAGATGTGTGAAAGGGGATTGCATTCCGAGATTAGAGAGCGATTCTTTTTCAGTGTATCCCACAGAGCAAAAGATTGAGACAAAATGGGCGAAAGGATCGGGGGTCTATTTTTCGGCGGGATCCCTAAAAGATAGTCAAGGGTATATGAGGGGGCTGCCTGTCTCTCTATGTGGATCCAGTCGGGTTTCTCTGTTTTTAAATGTACTGTAGAGAGCTGTGATAGTCTAGCTGCTTGATAATACCAAAGCAATCTCGGTAGCCCCAGTCCCCCCTCTGTCCTCAGACTGTACAATGTAGTTTGTGGAAGTCTGTGGCCGGACTTCCCCCATACGAATTTGTTAACTTTTTGTTGAAATGTTTTTAGATGATCTTTTCTAACACAGATCGGAAGGGCTCTAAAAAGGTATAGAAGTCTGGGCAAAAGTGTCATCTTGATGGCATGTATCCTGCCTAGCCATGAAAGTTCTCCTTTTTCCCAATTTTTCAAGTAAGTTTCCAGTTTCCTATATGTGGGGACAAAGTTAGAGGTGTAGAGGTCTTCAATTTTGGCTGTGAGGGTGATTCCCAGGTATTCTATTGAGGAGTTGCTCCATTTGAAGGGGAAAGAGCTTTGTAAGGATTTAGCTAAGTCAGGTTTCAGGGAGATATTTAGGGCGTGTGATTTATCGTAGTTCACTTTTAGACCGGAGACGATAGAGAAGTCCCCAAGTGTTTTCCAGAGATTAGGGAGAGATGTAATCGGGGAAGTGAGAAATATAAGCATGTCATCGGCAAATAAGCCGCATTTGTGTGTTTGCGTTCCGCATGTTACCCCTTGAATATTGGTGTTTGTGCGTATCGCTATTGCCAACCTTTCTATTGCTATAGTGAAGATTAAGGGAGACAAGGGGCAACCTTGTCTGGTGCCTTTCGCGATATTAAAGGGCTGTGAGTATTGTCCTCGGATACGAATTAAGGCTTTCGGGGTGGAGTATAGTAAATGGAGCAACCCCATAAAGCGTTGATTGAAACCCCATCGTTCCATGATGGAAAAAATGTATGTCCATTCGATAGAATCAAACGCTTTATGTAAGTCAAGAGACAGAAGCATCCCTTCTTGTTTAGGGCCCTGATTCCAATTAGACTGTAAAATAGAAATGATATCTATGGCTCTCCTGGTTTGGTCGGGACCTTGTCTCCCGGGAATGAAGCCTACCTGGTCCCTGTGGATGTATTTATTAATAAAGGAGGAGAGTCGGTTAGCTAAGATTTTTGTTAAAATCTTGAGATCATTATTTATTAGGGAAATGGGCCTATAGTTCTCGACTTCTTCTGGGTTTTTGTTTGGTTTAGGAATTACAGCTATATAGGCAGTATTGAGTTGGGGATCCATTGGGGTTCCTGTCACTTTAGTGTTGAAAAATTTGGCCATGTATGGGGCTAAGGATTCTGCGAATGCTTTATAGTATGGGGTTGAAAGTCCGTCCGGACCTGGGGTTGATCCCTTCTTAAGTTTTTTGATGACCTCCTTGATTTCATCTACGGTAATGGGCTCTTCCATTAATTCTTTGTGTTCTGTGGTGAGGGTCGGTATGGGTAGATCCCGCATGAATTCTGAGGTTCTGGTGCTTCTGTCTATGGTGGTGGGAGCATAGAGTGCGGAATAGAAATCGTGGAAGGCTGCTAAAATTTTGTCGGGATTTGCTGATGGCGCATGACCAGGTCTCCTAATTCTGTTAATGGTGAAGTTGTGGGATTTCGCGTTAAGTTTAGTTGCCAACATAGTGCCTATTTTATCCTTCTGGGTATAGAATTTAGCCCCGCTCCATCGTATATGTTTCTCCGCCTTGGCTGTGAGAGCTAGGTTGAGTTCCAGTCTTGCTGCTTCTAGTTTGTCAAGAAGGGTTTTAGAGGGGGTTTTTTTGTGATCCGCTTTTAGGGCAGAAAATTTTTTCTCCAGTTTGGATATGTCCAACTGTCTTTCTTTTTTAATGCGGGAAGCCATCTGGATAAGAGTGCCCCTTATGGTGACTTTGTGTGCCGCCCATAGTATTTCAGGGGATATGTCAGTCTGGTCATTGGTTGTGAAATATTCTTTTAGGGCCTTTTCTATCTCTACGATGTGTACGGGATTACTGAGAAGGGATTCATTGAGGCGCCAGTGTGAGATTGGGGTTCTGGTAACCGTGTTCTGAAGGGAGAGTAATACTAGTGAGTGGTCCGACCATGCTATGTCAAGGATGGAAGCTTTGTGTGCTAACGGGATTATCGAAGGGGAGACCATAATATGGTCAATTCTGGTATAGAGTTGATGTGGGTAAGAATAGTGTGTATAATCTCTTTTCGAGGGGTTTAGTTCCCTCCATATGTCCACTAGGCTTTGAGAATTGAAAAGTCTAGCTACACTGAGGCTTGTCTTGGTAGGGCGCGTTAGTTGGGATGTGATAGGTTTTGATTTATCTAGTCCCTGATCAAAGGCAAGGTTCGTGTCCCCTCCATATATGACCGAACCTTCCAGAAGCGGGTTTAAGGTTTTGAATAGGTTATGAAAAAATTTAGATTGACGCTTATTTGGTGTGTAATAGGAAACCAGAGAATACAGTTTGCCTTCAATTGTGCCCTTTACCAAAATGTAACGGCCCTCTGGGTCTTTATGTTCTGAGATAAGGGAGAAGGTACAGTGTTTAGAGATTAGTATCGCGACCCCCTTGGTTTTGTTGGCTGCATTAGCTAAGTAGAAAGTCGGGTAATGCGCGTGAAGGAATTTGGGGTTGTACCGGGCCGGGAAGTGAGTCTCTTGTAGCATAATGATATCTACTTTAAGGGATTGATAATAGTCACAAGCCTTTCTCCTCTTGTTAGGGGAATTTAGTCCTTGGACATTATGCGAAGCTATTTTAATTAGCGAACCAGAAGGTGCGTGGTCAGCCATGAAGCCAGAGGGGTGGAATGCTACTGCGAGTACTGTCACCTACCTTTTGCCGTCTTCTTCCTATAGTACCTTGTGCGCGTGTGTGGGGGAATCTGGACATGTAATGAGAATTGAGTAGTTGCTCAACCTGTAGACTGGCAGGAAAGAGAGAGAAGGTTATAGAAGTAGGAGCAGAGGAAAAAAGGACAAAAAAATAAAAAAAGTGTCTTTTATGAAGACCAGTCGGGCTTGACTCTAGTGTAGCCAGCCAGACTCCTGCCCGTGGGTGTCTGTTGCCCCTAAAAGGGGGCCGACGACCCATCACTCAGAAACCACAACTAGTCTCTGTGTGATAGGTGGAGGCACATGGGGTCACCCCGGACCCTTAAATTTTTACGGTAACAAGTATATAGTGACATATGGCAAAAATCCACTTGGGATAAGTAAAAACTGCTTAGATAGAAATTAACAACCACAGTAAAAACAAATGAATAGAAAAAAAAAAACCCAAGAAAAAATACTTCCTCTACAACTTCAAGCATATTAAAGGCTGAGACCCTTCTTCTAAGGCATAGAAGATTGGGGGGTCATCCCCAGCGTACTCACTGTAGGAAAAACCCCCCAATTCTAGGCCGCGATCTGACATATCAACCGCCAGGTGTCTGGGGGAGTTCCTTCGGGAGTCCTACTAAACAGAGATAACGATCAGGACCCCCTCTGCCAGTCCATAAGTAGGGAAGTGTAGATCATAACTCCGGACCCGTGTATAGTTAGGTCTGTGGGATGCAGTGTTATCTAGGGGGATCTGTTGTTGTCCATAAATTATGAAGTAGAATTAGGGGATGCTGTGGGCGGGAAAGGGCAGTTAAAACCTTTGTGAGTAATCTTGTGTATGGAGTCTTCCTTCCTCTGAAGAAGTGCTACAGACCACTGCTAAAAGAATAGTTGGTAACCGAACTGTGGAATGTTCAACTTGTGAAATAAATAAAGTTAAGGGCGTATTGCCCCAACAACGGAGAAAATCGCCTTGTTGGCGGGAGAAGTGACCCTAACAGGGTAAGGTGAAGGTTGTAGATTTCCTTCTTTTTAAGGAGGTCTGCCATCCTTGGATTTTTTGCTTCTTCCTGTGTCCCAAAGGGGGGAGACTGGGCTTGTTGGGGTCGGACGTTTGGTCGAGCTCGTTGCATTCTGTGTCTGTTCCATGGGAGCTTCCTGTGAGATCAGGTTGAGGCGTAGGAGTAACTTTTCTCCCTCCGGTAGGTTAGAAAAGGAGTGTGGTTTTCCCTGTAGGGAGAATTTTACCGCGAATGGAAAAGCCCATTTATACTTAATGTCTCGTTGGGATAGGGCTGTGAATAGAGGTTTTAGAGATCTTCTCTTTTGTATGGTCATGGGGGAGAGATCTGCGAAGACCTGTATTTGATGGCCCTGGCATAGTAGTTTTTGTTTGTAGCGGGCTTGTCGCATGACCTCCTCTTTTACCTTATAGTGGTGTGGCTTCACTATAATGTCCCTTGGGGACCCATCCTTTCTAGGAGGCCCGAGAGCCCTATTGGCTCTGTCCAGCTCCAGGTGATGGGATGGGAGGGTGGGTATCAGGTCTTTGATCAGACTCTGAACTGCAGAAGTGACCTTTGTGATAGATTAGGATAATCCTTCAATTCTAAAATTGTATCGCCTTGACCTGTTCGAGGTCGTCGATCCTGGCGATAGCCATGTCCAATTGGTCTTGGAGAATTTGTATGTGCGAGGCGTTTTGATTGGTTTTAGCGACCGTAATGTCCAGTTTCTGCTCAATAGCCTCCATTCTTGAACCTAGATTGGAGAAGTCCGCTCTAAGATCTCGTGTAATTTTGTCAGCTGTGTCAGCTAGACCCCTGTCCAGGAGATCAGATAACTTAGAGAATAAATCTTGTTGAAGTGTTCCCTGTTCCTGTGGTAACATGCCTAATACTGGGGAGGGTTGTATGTGAGGCTTAGCAGGCCCCTCTGGAGGCAGGGAGAAATCCTCCTTTGTGTGGCCTTTTTGAAAGTCCAGAGGTGGGGCTGGCGGGGGCTGTGGGGTGCCCTGGGCTACCTGGGAGTACGTGAGTGTGGCCGGGAGTATCACTTGCCTCTGCTCGTACTCGTAGGCCGCAAGTTGTTGTATGGAAGTGGTGCCGGCGGCCATCTTGGGATTCCCGTCCCGATGTAGCTGGGCGAATTGCGACCCGAGATCTCTCCTGGAGGGCGGTCCGGACATGCGGTAGGGTGCCCGGGTGGTTCCGAGGCTGTGTGCCTATTTGTGGTTGTCAGGGCGAGGTGGATTGCTCGCCGTTTGGTCCGCGGATCCGGGGTGAAGCGGAGCTCCGGCTCAAGCGGCCATTACGGAGCTCTCGCGCATGCGCACTCGTCTACTGGCCTTTTTTAAGGTCCAGTACAACTGGTAGCAGGAATTTTTTATCACTTGTGGAGGTTTTCATTGACGGGATTGAAGGGGACTTTACTGTGTCCGGAAGTCTGCATATGGACTACCAATTTTCAACTTTAAGATTTTTGGCACTACTGTCTACTTATCACCCTGCCTCTTATATCACTCTTCTCTAATAGGAAGGACTGTAAACTATTAGATCCTTGATGTTGCATTGGAGTATATATACTCCCTCTAGCTGGACCAGTTGTTTTCTGTTGGGTGATATGTCAGTGAGTATTGTGCACCATTCGGACCTTATGGGTTGACATGGGAGGTCAAGGTAGTATTGTAGCCGTTTGCCTGTTTTTCTTTAAACACTTTTGTCTTGGCGTTCGGTTCTTTAGTCTTTTCACTAACAGCTCCCCTTAATTGGGATACACTGCTTCACTTGTTTACCTTAACTTTTTAGCTCTATACTTAGTCATGCCGATCTATATATTGCATTTTCCTCCATTTTCTCTTCAAGAGGAACTCCAAGCCTTCTATACTTTTACTATTAAAGAACTTATACCACTCATCAATGGACTCTTTATCCATGAGTCCATCATTGGGAGGTAATTCCCATCTCAATCGTCTGGGTACTATATTCTCTCTAAGATAACGTTCAAAAGTATTGGTATCCCACCATAGACTGACTTTTTTTCTCCATGGTGTGTCCAAGTTTGCATACCAAACTTTCTAGGTCACTGTTAGTTTTAGTTTGAGTAGAAAAAATGTCATCTAAATTGATATTCCTATGTTCCATAAAAGTAAATACTTCCATAATAGCTGCAAAAGTGATAGGAAAATTAACATCAAGAAGGCTATTTTGAGTAATCCCCAAACTAGGGAAACCACCTTGCCACCGGATACAAGTATGGTACAACATACTTCTCTACGTAATAAATCCCTTTTCAATCCACAAATTCACGAAAATCAGCACATTGAAGTCTTTAAGGAACCTTGTACTACAAGATCTAGATAAATTGAAGATTAAGAAAGTCAATGACCCCATACACATTAAAAAAGGTATATGGTCACTGGTTGCTAAAAAAGATTTAGTAATTAGACCGGCGGATAAAGGGGGAGTAGTTGTGCTTCAAACCAAACAAAATTATGAAGATGAAATTAAACAACAACTCCAAGATTCCTCTACATATATAAAATTATTGGGTAATCCTACAGCGCAATGTAAAAAAAGATTAGAGCAAATTGTTCATTTGGGAATGAAGAAGAAAATAGTAAAACACCAAAGAAGCTAGATATCTTGTTCCTGATTCCTGCAGAATTCCAGTGATCTATACCATTCCTAAAATACATAACAGAGAAAATCCACCAGGGAGACCCATAGTCAATGGGATTAACTCACTGACATCAAGAATGGGTCAGTATATTGATAGTTTCACCCAACCTGCCATTCAGCTTACAACATCCTACCTCAAAGATAATAAACATGTTTTACAATTATTAGAATTACCCCTTGTTCTAGAAGGAAGAACTGTAATAGCAACAGCGGATGTTTCATCCCTGTACACTATTGTTAAACTCCATCAAGCATGTGAGGCCACCAAATGGGTTTTGAGGAAATTCAGCAATTTAAAGTGCATGCAGGGAAAGTTTCTCATAAAATGCATTGGATTTTCCCTTAAAAATAATTATTTTTGGCATGACCGGTAGTATTATAAACAGATCACAGGAATTGCCATGGAAGCCAAATTTGCCCTGAGTGTGGCCAATGCATTTATGGCTCAATGGGAAGAAGAAGCAGTCTACCAAAACACACCCTGTGAGTTAGGACTTTACAAAAGGTTCATTGATGACATAATAATTATATGAAATGGAAGTAAAGAATCATTGGAACATTTCTTACATAAACTTAATCAAAATGACAGGAACATATCATTATCTTGGAAAATTGAAAAGAAACAAATACAATTCCTGGATTTAGAAATTATTATTGAAGGTAACTAACTAATTACCAAAACACACTTTAAAGATGTGGCTAGAAATAGCTACCTACCGATCACGAGTTGTCATAAGCCCTGGTTATTCAATATCCCCAAGGGCCAGCTAGTGAGAATCAGGTGCAATTGTACAAGAGATTCGGACTACAAAACTGAGGCTGATCAGATTGGTAAAAGATTTATCATGAAAAGTTACTCTCCAGAATTTTTTAATAAACAAATACAATCAGTACAATTGATGGATAGGTGTTCAATGATCTATGGTGATAAGAAAACACAACCACTACCAGATGCACCAGCTCTAATCCTTGATTTCAATGTCCAACATAAAGACATAGAAATTTTTTTTAAAAAGCACTGGCACATTTTGAAAGGCGATAAGCATTTACAAAGTAATTTACAAACAAACCTGTTATCATATATAAACGTGCCACTACATTGCGTGATCTAATTGTGAAAAATGTAGTTGACCCCCCATCAAAAAAACAATTTCCCTTTTTAATGGGACAGGCTTTTTTCCCTGCAAATATTGTTTTGCTTGTCAGCATTCAAAAAAATTCCAGGGAAAAAAAGAAGGATTTTCTAGCCACAAGCACAGAGAATACCCACCCAATTAAAGATTGTAATAGTTGTCATACAGAGGGGGTGGTGTATGTCTTGCAATGTTCTTGCAAATTGCAGTATGAAGGGAGAACCAAAAGGGCATTGAAAGTTAGAATTAAAGAACATGTCCAAAATATATTGAAAGAATTCCCTAAACATAATGTATCGAGGCATTGCACCACATTTCATAAAAGTGATCCAGCTGAAATTACCTTCTGGGGTATAGAGCGATATAAAAAATCCTGGAGGGGTGATCATAAAGTTAGAAGCATCAGTCAAAAGGAATCTCAATGGATTTATAAAATGAAAACATTGGTACCCAATGGGTTAAATATAGATTTTGACTTAAATTGTTTCATAAGTAATTACTGATCTTTATTGTGAATCTTTTACTTGACTTCCGGTGTGCATTAAATTTTTTACTAACAATTTTTTAGAATTTATTCTGTCTTTTTATAGATAATATTCTATTTAATCATTAACACGCTTTTTATTTAATATATTTTTATTTATTATTTATTTATATCTTTTAGTAATGTATTTATTTGCTACATATTTCTTGAGTCTATTCCCTTAAAGTACCACAAGATGTCAGCAATGAGACGGTTCATTTTTGAATCTTGTTCCTTTGAATTACCTCCTGATGGCATTAATTAGAACCATCAGTTATTAATAAAAGATGGTGTGCTGCCACATAAGAGTATAGAGGTAAATTCCTACTCAGTTCACCACATCCCAATAATATATTGAAAAAATAGAAAGAGGAACCCTGGGATTGTACGGGTGGGGGGGGTAGGAATAAATTGGGGGGGGGGAAACAATGTGATGGGTAATGTGATTGGTGTAACAAATACCCAAAGGTAATAAAAAATCTATACTTTATTTGAAATATACCAAAACAATATTTAAAACAGTATACAGTCCATACAAAATAACTAAACCATATGAATGAGCATTTTGGTAGAAAGAAGCACATATATGTGGTATATAGGAACCCAACATGTTTCGGAAATGTAATTCCTTCTTCAGGGGTTTTCTGTAGGGATTATTGTATGATCTGGGGGAGGTACTTAGGTAAAACATACCAATCATTAATATACATGTATAATGGGCGTATATCATAGGTATAGGTGGTAAGGAATCAGAATCTATAGAAACAAGAGAAAGAAAGAAAGAAAAAGGAGAAAGGGAAAGCAGGGACTCTAGAGAAACAAGAGAACTGAGAAGCAGTAAAAAGGTACTGGGAGGACTTACTCAATTCAAGAAGTTCCTGCATATCACGACTAGGCTGTCGCTTGACAAACTGTCGATTAGTGCTATACAACCCTATTGCCATATCATAAATTGCACGTCACAGGAGGCCATGTGTGGAAAGCCCTGAGTGGGTGGTCAAGGATAGTTTGGAGCCTTTATGATGTAAATCAGGAGGGGATCATTAGAGCCAACCAGATACGGCACAGCGCGCCAAAACACCAGCGTCCACGAGGAACAGCAAATGTAAGCAGGGGAATATGCGTTCCTACATATAAAGAAAAGTATGTTATAGTAGAGATTGGACAACAGTCCACCAGAAAGAGTGTCCAATGTTCAATATGTATGGTTATATCAATGCAAAAAATATTAAAAATAAAATTAAGATTAAAAAATGAAAATGAAAATATTGGGGTTGCATCAAAGGGGTGTGGGGCAAGCATATATAATAGACCTATGCGGTACCCAGACCTATGTAGAGCAAAAATTAGGTGTATTAGCTTAATTTATAATTAACTGTCCTATAATTTCCATCCATTGTAACACATACAAGGAATTGATGTTAGGGAGGAGGGTGAATGGTACAAATATAAGTGTATGGAACTTTCTAGCAAAAAAGTGGTGATATGCCAATGCAGAAAGATGTACCTAACATTAAAGTGTTTGAGATTTAGAACTTACTTTGTGGAGTCTCAAGGGCAGCGACCTCCTCCTAGGGATATGATCTAGGTATGCAGCCTAGCCATGTATCTGCACTTAAGGGTTTATATAGGGCGGGGATGTAATGAAATACACCTGTGTTAAATAGGGAATGTATGTTGCTTTTAATTGAGCTGATGCAGACCGTGCAGGAAGGGGTATGGCGTCACTACCCCTCCGCTGATCAGTGTCAGCAGAGGTGGTATTGTGCACCGGAAACTGTTCCCCCGGCACGGCGGCGTACAGCGCCCTCCGCGTCCTAAGGCGCGGTGACGTCAGACGTCGCAGCGCTGCCGACACGGGAAAGGAGGACCCAATGTAGGCCGTCCCAAGGATCGGTCGCACCGCGCATGTGCGAGCGGCGGATACAATGGGCGGCTTGGAGTCCTAGGTACGGCCCCACTGACAGATGCAGTGGAGCCTACCCGTGACGGGGGACATGATGCCGGTGGTTGGCGTGGTTAAACCAATCATTGGGCGATCAGTCCCAAATATGATCAGGCATCCAAACATGGTACTTCTGTGCTGTAAACCCATAAGCATTGCTAACTATGCAAACAAGACAATAAAGATGGTAACAGGCCATGTGCGACTGTACATATATAGATATTTGCATACATGAAACTTAAAAATACAGAGATGTGTTAGCAATACATCCAGATATTAATTATACAATAATATGTGCAATGTCACAGGGTACCACATGATGAAATACAATATTGATTATAAATGTACAAATAATCATGTTGACAACAATATAATATATATCTCATGTGACAAAGCGCAACATGACAGTTCCCTTCATACCCCCCTGATGTAAAGCCTTGTAGGAACGGTTTGAAACTTAATATTTCATTTAGGCCTCGGGGTGAAGTGGCGTTCAAATTTGCAATCTATCTCATTTCACGTTGGAGAAGCAATTTGTTTGAATCTCCTCCTCTGAAAGTTTGGTGGATGCGGTCCAAAACTAGGACTGAGATCTTGGAGAAACGTTTGTTGTGCATTAAAGCTATGTGGCGGCCCCATGGGGAATCTGGATCCTTTGACTTCATAGCTGCTATATGTCGGTATAAATGCTTACATAGTTTTTGGATAGTTTTTCCAACATAAAAGCATCCACACTCGCATTGTATAAGATACACAACGAGTGTGGTCTGGCAGTTAGCGTAGTGTTTTGAAATGAAGGTCCATCCATTAGGGAGGCGTGGATTCCTATGGGTATTAATATACTTGCAATAGCCACACGAGCCACAAGGAAAGGTGCCCAGTGTGTTACAGGGGTCGCCACGAGTCAGTCCTTTGAACTTGCTTTTGACCAAACGATCTCCAACTGAGATGTTCCGTCTAAAAGTGATCAAAGGATTGGGGGAAACAAAGGGGCCTACCAAGGGGTCATTGGTCAGCACATGCCAATATCTAGCAAGAATGTGTCTTATCTCTGTGTGTTCATTTGAAAATGTGGTGATAATTCTGGTATAGGGATTAGTATCACGAGTCGATCTGTTATATGGTTGTAGTAATTCCTGTCTGTCCTGGCTATTGGCCTTGTTAAAGGCTCGTTTTAAGCATCTATGGCTGTATCCTCTAAGAGGCGATTTTTTAGGGCTCTAGATTCACGTAAAAAGTCATCATTGTTAGTGCAATTTCGCTTGATCCTAAGGAATTGACTAAATGGGATGGAGTTTATTAATGGTTTTGGGTGGAAGCTGTTTGAGTGTAAAGTGGTGTTACTGGATGTTGGTTTGCGGTGAAGTTTGCACGCTAAAAAATTATTTATGTCCTTAAATATCTCAACGTCCAAGAAAGTTATTGAGGTATAATCATACGTCATTGTAAACTTTAAGTTAAATTCGTTGCAATTTAATGCAGATAAGAAGTTGTGAAGTAAATCAACTGATCCCTCCCACAAGATGAGGATGTCATCGATGTACCTGCGCCACATTGTAATGTGGCGCAGATACATCGAGAGATCCACATCATTGAATAGGGACTTTTCCCATTCCCCCAGGTACAGATTGGCGTAGCCAGGGGCACAACAAGTGCCCATGGCTACGCCCTGCACCTGGAGGAAGTATTGTCCATGAATGCTAAAGACATTGTGTTGAAGAATGTAATCCAATGCCTGTAGTAAAAATTTGTTAAATGGATTATCAGAGGGGGTAGTTTGAGATAGAATGCGTCGGATACAGGCTAGACCCTTACTGTGCGGTATAGAGCTATAGAACCATCCGTTTTATGCGTTTATTAAGAACCCACAAACATTATTATTATAATATGGTCCCATGTGGAATTTTTTCTTGTTTTTATCTTCGTTGGTATTACATTTATTTAGTTTAATATTTGCATTCATTTGGCCGCTATGCGCATTTTTACAATTTATCCCTTGGTCTTTAACAAAATGGCATCTACACCACTTCCTTGTTAACCAATATAAATTGATGGAGGTTCCATCCAATCCAGTTCCCTGAGAAAGTCACGAGGGCATGACGTAACGCGTAGGATAGACGCAATTGACGCTACCAGAAGTTGTTACTATGAACTGGTTGTTGTGATTGCGGACCGGAAGTGACGTACTAGCTGGCTTAGAAGGCCATTTTAATGTTTGGCATCCTTTTGCTTGGCTCTAATTGCTTATACTTAAGCAGTTTTTTAATATTTTTAATAAACTTGGTATATTTGCAATAACGCACTATTGGAAGCCCATTTATTCTTCCATGTGGATTTGTTTATTGGGGTGAGGCTGATCCTGTTCATCCTTCCAAGTGGTCATCTTCCTTCCGGATGGATCCGGGGCTGTGAAATTGTGGCAACTATCCATTTGGATTAAAGCACTTGTTTCTACCTTTAAGGTAAGGGCTCTGTGAGCACATTGAATGAATGTCAGCTTACTACAGTCAACATGATATGTTCTGCTTGTGTCTATTGTGAAGACCTATGAACTGTTTTCATCATCATTTTTATTTGCTATTCTGGGACTTTTTTCAAATTTTTCTCATTCTCATTTTTATATATGATTTATCTTTATTGCTGGGATTTGTTTTTTACATTTTTTATATAATTTTTCATTAGGGATGAGCCGAACACCCCCCGGTTCGGTTCGCACCAGAACCTGCGAACGGACCGAAAACTCGCACGAACGTTAGAACCCCATTGACGTCTATGGGACTCGAACGTTCGAAATCAAAAGTGCTCATTTTAAAGGCTAATTTGCATGGTATTGTCCTAAAAAGGGTTTGGGGACCCGGGTCCTGCCCCAGGGGACATGTATCAATGCAAAAAAAAACTTTTAAAAACTGACGTTTTTTCAGGAGCAGTGATTTTTTTTTTTTTCCAATAAAGCTTTATTTTGTTAAATCCATACATAAATGTAGTACAGAAAAGTATGGTATTAGATAAAATGAAAACAGTGTTATACAGAGGGAACAATCAAGAAAGTACAACGGTATATTTTAACAAGTAGTCACATATAAAACTTTGGAATTGTTGAAAAACACATTACATCTTGAGTGTGAGTTTATGGGATTACATATGAGTGGGGACATAAAATGTACAGAACATATATCAAAGCAAGTAAGATATTTTATAAACATGTTGATCTTTAGGAGCAAAAAAGAATAAAAAGGAGAGAAGATAAAAAAAAACATATTATAATAAAATACCAATGAATAGCATTAGTATATGGATCGAAGATTTTCATTGGATTATGTTTGGGATAACCGTTGATTACTATGTCTGTGTGAAATAGTAAAATTAATCCTGGCACATGGTGCCCAGATAAAGGATCATATTTGTAGAATGAGATATAATCATAGCATACAGCAATAGATACCTATCATAGGAAAGTGTCGAGTAAATGTGGATCAAAGTACAGTGAAAAGTACAAAAAATGTATGGGAGAGATCTTTCCCGTCCCTGGCTCAGCCATGGGTCTAACGGGAAGTATCTTTCCAGAAGAACCATGTCCCAGGAAGGAAAGCGTAATGGAACATTAAAATGATATCTGCAAGAGTAATGATATAGTTGCATCTTGAATTTTTGTTTCATGAAAATCTATAGGGAGAGAGGTATACAGTGGGGTTGTATGATGTGTCTTATGATGTAATGGAGGAGGATTCCTAACTGAATAGTTGGGTATATTCAGATGTTGTGCGGAAATGTTGCCAACAGGCCCAAATGTTCCTGTATTTAGTGGAGGAGTCTTGTGCTTGATGCACAAGTTCTTCCATTTCGGCTATTTTGTTTACTCTTTTGCACCAGTCTGTGATTGTGGGTGGGTTGGGTGATCTCCAGAGAACTGGGATACAAAGTTTGGCTGCATTTATTAGATGTAGCGCTAGGGATTTATGATAAGTTTTCATCGGTAGGGAGGAGTGGTGGAGGAGGGCTTGGGCTGAAGAGAAATCTAGCTGAAGTGAAGTGATTTGGGAGGTGAGGTGAAAAACTTTAGTCCAGAAGGTAGAAATCGCAGCACAGTCCCACCATATGTGCAGGAGTGATCCGTTTTTGTCATTACATCTCCAACAATTGGGTGGAATCTCCGGATTAATGGTGTGTAACCTGAGGGGCGTTTTGTACCATCTGGAGAAAAGCTTATATCCGTTTTCTTGAGTGGTTACATTAATTGAGCCCTTGTGAATATTCAAGTATATCTTTCCCCATTCCTTATCAGAGAGTTGGATGGAGAGATCTTTTTCCCATTTTGCACTTGCAATATTTGTTTTGGGAGTATGTTCAAGAAAGAGGTTCAAGTACATGGTGGATATCAGGTGACGTTGTGGTTCGGTGGCAGAGCAAAGGGATTCAAAGTGTGATTGGTTTCTTGAGTACGCAGAACTAGTTTGGGGATCAAGGAGAAAATGTCTGAGTTGCATATATGACCAGAAAGAGATCTGGTGGTTCGTTCCTTGGGAGTGCAATGAAGAAAGCGGTTTCATTTTCCCCTTAGCGAAGAAATCTCCCGCTGACATCCTTGTCTGGGATCCTATTCCTTGAAGGAAAGAATCATCGATGCCTGGTGGAAAGTCTGGGTTATGTTTGATTGGCGTGAGAGAGCCTGGAGAGGAAGAAATGTGTAATTGTTTACATGTTGTATTAAAAGAATTCAGTGTTGTGCCGATAAGGGGATGTTGTTTGCAATGTGGAGAGATGTGACGAGGGTGAATCCAGGGTAGATTATGGAGCGGTATTTGTGAGAAGGCTTGTTCAATGGCAATCCAAGCTTTGGTTTCAGGGTGAACATTCCAGTCAACTATTCGAGAAGAATGACAGGCCCAATAGTATTTTCGAATATCAGGTAAGCCTAACCCACCTTTCATTTTGGGTATGGTCATTCTGTTGAAACTCATTCTAGGTCGCTTACCATTCCAGATGAATTCCATACAGGATTTGCGGTATGAATTGAAAAAAGTTTGTGGTAGGGACACTGGGACTGTTTGGTGCAAGTATAAAAATTTTGGCAGTATGGTCATTCTTATAATAGAAATTCTGCCAAACCATGAGAACATACCCTTTGACCAGGCTGTGAGGTCTTTTTGAATAGTTTGGATAATGGGAGCGTAGTTTTTGCTGTATAAGTCTGATAGTGAGGTCGGAATATATATCCCAAGGTATTTAATGGCAAGTGGTTTCCATTTTTAAGGGAAATTATTTTGACATTGTATCACTATGTCTGGTGGTAGAGTGATATTTAAGGCCTCTGATTTAGCGAAGTTTATTTTAAGGTTGGTGAGATTTTCAAACAGAGTAAGTTCTTTTAGGAGATTGGGTAGCTTAATGTGGGGCTCTTTTAGGAATAGTAGGATGTCATCCGCAAACGCCGCTAATTTAAAGTTAGATTTTGCGATGGTTATTCCTTTAATGTCTTGATTGTCTTTTAGACGTGTTAGACATGGTTCTAGTGACAAGACAAAAATAAGCGGAGAGAGTGGGCATCCTTGTCTTGTACCGTTAGATATGGAGAAGGCATCCGACAGGTGACCATTTATCTGGACTTTGGCTGTTGGGGTGGAGTACAGAGCAAGTATAAATTGTAGCATGTGATCTTGTATGCCTATGTGTGTTAGGACCTCTTTGATGTAGTCCCAGGCCACTCTGTCGAATGCCTTCTCCGCGTCAAGGGAAAGAAGGAAACCCGGTTGCTTCTGTGAAGTCAACCAGTTGTGAATACTGATTGCCTTTAGGGTGTTGTCCCTGGCCTCTCTACCTGGGATAAAACCGACTTGGTCTAAGGAGATGAGGCCAGGGAGGAGGGGTAAAAGTCTATTAGCCAAAATTTTTGCAAATATTTTCAGGTCGACGTTTAGTAGAGATATTGGTCTATAGTTGGGGATTAAATTTGGATCTTTATCAGGTTTTGGAATAACCACTATGTGGGCTGTGAGTAGATCCCTGGGAGGGGGGTTCTCGGATGAAAGGGAGTTGAAAGCATTTAAGAAGTGAGGATGAAGCGTAGCAATTAATTCCTTGTAGTATCCAACTGTTAGGCCATCCGAACCTGGACTTTTGCCTGGTTTGAGTTGTTTGAGCACACTATCTAGTTCATCCTTAGAGATGGGACGTTCTAGGTGTGATGCGTCTGCGTCAGAAATGGGTTTGGGACCGTGTTGGGCTAAGAAGTCTTTAATCAAGTGTGTTCTATGATCATTGTTTGTCACGGTTTTTTGTGGATATTATATAGTTGCGAATAATATTTCACAAATTGGTCTGCTATCAGCGTATTGGAAGTTACTTTAGAACCTGAAGGGTCATTAATGGAATGAATTGTTGTAGATGATCTTTTTGCGCGGAGGGCTCTGGCTAGAATTTTACCGGATTTGTTACCATGTTCGTAGAATAGTTTTTGTGATAAAATATAATTGCGTTTTATTTGTTTATGTAACACTTCTTTCAACTCTGTCCTCACCTGAGTGAGTTCTTCAAGTGTGGAGATAACTTGTGTTTTCTTATGTATTTTTTCTAAATCCTGTATGCGTTTGGAAAGGATTGAAATATGTGCTTGTCTTGCTCGTCTTCTCTTGGAAGCAATAGCAATTAGTTTCCCCCTTATGGTGCATTTGTGGGCTTCCCATTTTATCATTGGGGATATTTCAGGAGAATCGTTATCCTGGAAATAAAGTTTTAGATTGTCATGTATAGTAGACACTATTGAAACATCTGTAAGCAGTGAGGAATCCAGACGCCATATTTGTGAGCGAGTGTGGTTGGATGGAAATTCCAAGGACATGGTTATCGGGTGGTGATCTGATATGTACATTGGTTCGATGGAGGTGTTCTTGAGCATGGTGAGATCTCTTTGTGAAATAAAGAAATAGTCAAGTCTGGAGTAGCTTCCATGTGGGTTGGAGAAAAAAGTGTAATCTTTAGTTGTGGGGTTTAAGGTACGCCATGCATCATGTAATGTCAATTCTTGGAAGCACTTTTTAATTGCTCGTAACGCTGAGAAGGGTAGATTGGACGATCCCGAAGATGTATCTTGTATTGGGTTTAAGGGAACATTAAAATCACCTCCAGTTATTAGTACACCCTCTTGAAACGATGCGAGCAATTGCAGTGTGTGTCGGAAAAACGGGACTTATTTAATGTTGGGGGCGTATATGTTCGCTAAGGTTAAAGGTTTACCGAGGAGTGAACCTTTGACAAATAGATATCTTCCGTCTGCATCCGCAAGAGTGTCTGTGATTATGAGTGGACACTTTTTTGAGATAAGGACAGAGACTCCTTTTGTTTTTGATTGTTTGTTGGTAGCGTGAAAAGCTGTTGGGTAATGTAAGTTGGAGAATTTGGGGGTAGAGTCCGTTTTGAAATGCGTTTCTTGGGTGTATATAATATCTGCCTTGAGTTTATGCATAGAAAGGAGGACTTGTGTACGTTTCTCAGGGACATTAAGTCCCTTTGCGTTGAGCGAGACAAGTTTAATAGTGGCGTTGTGGTGAGATATTGATGTAGAATTGAGGGATATTGGTGACATTCTGTAATTTGGGAGGTGTTGTGTGATAGACTGGATTGGTGTTTACTGAGTATAGTCCGCGTTTCAGGTATATGAGTGGCAGAGATAGAACAGGATTGGGGCTCGTGCCTTGTGCTATTATGTGTAGAAGTCGTGCTCTAGGAGATCAGTGAGAATCTATTCAGGATGAGAGTAGTTTGTTCAAAAGTAGGAAGTGATGTGAGGGGGACTGGTTATGTGGGAATGAGAATACTTTGATGTCCGATGTGTAGTATTGATAGGGGTTTTAGGTAGCGGTAAATAATCCGGGGACTAGCGATGCCTGCTCGCTAGGCTATACACGAGTATACTCTCGTGATGTATGGTACTGGAACGGGTCAGTGGTGTTTCAAAGGAGGGTTGAGTGAAGAAATCAAGCAGTCAAATGAAACCACTGTTTGGGAAGGTGACCAAACGATATTGTAGAGAAAAGTAAAACCTGTCAGTAAGGGACAAGGTCCGCTGACATATGGGATAGATATAAGAAGATGGCATGGACTGAAGACGGTCCATGTGTGAAATGGATGTACTGAGAGTACTGTAAGTGCTGATTTGTAACGTTCTTAGTGGGTGTTGAAGAGAGCTTAGGTCAGTTTGCGAAGAGCAGTTGAATAATGAGGTGTATGGTCAGAGGTATCATTAAGGTTATGACATTTTTTGAGATCATTCCCATGGCGATCATGACATGAGAAGAAAGAAGGAAAAAACGGAAAAATAATATTCATCACGAGTAACACTCAAAATAGACTTCTGGGAGGGAACAGATTCTCGGGTTACAGAAGTCTATGTAATGGATCAAATAAACATTCATTAAGAAAACATGAACAGTATGAAGAAGAGAGTATTCAACATAGGTAGACAGCCGTACCTCTTGAGAAAGATAAACCAGGCATGAACCAATTAATAATTAACTACCCCTGAAGGCTAATAAGAAAGTTGTTAAAAAGATAATAGAATACAGCATCTATGTAGGTCATTAAGCTAATAAGGAGCATATCCCATTGAGTATAAGGGGGTATTTATGAGAGAAAGATAAGTGTCTTTGAATCTTTCTTAGAGTACTTTTGTCTGGGAAGCTTGTCAGTTCCGTAATGGCATGTAGATCGCTTTCCAGTCAGAGAAAGGCAATCGTACGGGTTAGGGTTTTTTTTTTTTTTTTAAGCGTACAGGATGACAAGTACTCTAATCTTCCCATTATACTTTATATATAATGTGATGTTAGAACGACTGAGGAAATTAATCATGTACCGAACTATCTTGGGGTAAGATGTCACAGGCAGCCTCTTAAGGGAGGTTTGTGTGTGAAGGCAGGGGGAGAAAGGTCTGCTGTGTGTCACCAAGGGAACAAGTCTGATCTCGATCTGTGTGAGAGCCAATGAGCGACTTCATGAGTCATGTTGAGGGAGATCTTGTTACCTCAGACCTTGGCTCCTCCCATGCATTCGCGCCGAAAGACAGTATCCAATTGAGCAATGGACAGCTGGTTGTCATGGTAGTAGGATTTGTGGTAGCTCAAGCTATTACCTAAGAATGTAGTTGCTATCTAAAAATTACAGTGAATAAATACAGGATCAGATCAGGGATATCAGTGAATGTTACTAGCAGCCTGTTGTGTGTAAAAGAAGGGCATACTTGCAGTTAGATTCATCATTCAGTGTAATAGGAGCGGGATGTAGCACTGTCAGACTGACAGCGTATCGATCAGAGTTTAATTATAATATAGCCCTAGTGAAAAATGCTTATTGCTAGTACGGGGCCCTTTTTGAAATTATGGTGTGAGAGAACAAGCCATGAGGGCCATGCTCTTCTTTGGTAATTAGCGTTAAGAGATATAAAGCTATGCCCGTAGGTAAAAAGTATGATCTACATGAACTAACCTGTACAGGATAAAAGATTGAAGGAAAACATTGCCAACTGGGGTATGAACTTACATTTCTATAAAAACTATAATTGAACAGTCAGAGGATAGCTGTCAGCCTATGTTGGAGAAGCCATCTGTCTTCACCGATCTCTTCTGGCTCTTCTGGAGCGTGGAGGTTTCGTCGGGCTGTAGATGGAAGGAGAGTGTGGATCGGGTTGAAAAAATCTTGGTTTCGATGGTGAACGGTGTCTTCGGTAGCTGGTGTGTTGGGTCTCCATTGCTTCACTTCTGGAAGGTGCTGCAGATGATGTAGAGGAACAAAATTCCGCGTACCAATCTGGTACCTCCATGAGAGGGATTCCGAGAGTGTCACAGAAAGATTGTAGATCCTCAGGGACTCTGAGGAGAGCTGAGCGTCCTTGTACTGTTGCCGCCAAACCGAAAGGGAATTTTCAGCGGTATATTATACCCTTGGCCCGGAGTACTGCCAGAAGGGGTTGCATTTCCCTTCTGCGCTGTAAGGTTATATTTGATAAATCTTGGAATAGACGAAGTTCTGTGCCGTTATGTAGTAAAGGGGTCAGGGTGCGTGCTCTCCTCAGGATGTCTTCCTTCAAACGGTAGTCAATAATACAGCATACTACATCCCTAGGAGGGTCAGAGTCCTTTCCCTTCGGTCTCAGAGCACGGTGGATTCTTTCCATCACAATGGGAACATCTCTGGGTCTGCCGAGTATATTATTAAAAATATGGGTAACTTCACCTTAAAGGTGTTCCGCATCCACGGTTTCAGGCAGACCTCTCAGCCATAGGTTATGGCGTCTGCTGCAATTGTCCAAATCTTCCAAGTGGCGATTGACATCTCTTAATTGCCGTGTATGTGTGTCGATTGCCAGATGTTGGTGACGGATTTTGGATGAATGGAGGGTAGTTGTTTGTTCTACTGCCTGAACTCTGCCCGTAATGGCTTGGATTTCAATTTTCAAATCTGAAATTGCTGCTGTCAGGGTGTCCTTAATGTCCTCAGCTATGGATCTGAGATCACTCAAGCTTGGATGCTGATGAGGAGTGAGGAGAATTCCCCCTTCATTGAGTCCAGTGTGAGATGGGGAAGCAGTACCATTAGAGTTAGGAGGATGCTGAGACTGGCTCAGTGAGGTGGGAGCCGGCGCCAAAGTTCTCATCTGTGCCCGAAACATCTCCGGGATGTTCTGACTAGATCTTGCCGGTATCTCACAGGGAGAACGGGACCGGGAGGTCGACGAAGTTCTAGAGGAAGTACCCATCATTTTTCAGGTGTATGGGGAGCCGGTGACCGTCTTTAGAATTCAGATTTCTATCCCTGTCAGCGGAGCTCTGAAATTAAGCGGCCATTCTCTACGAGGTCAAGCCACGCCCCCACAGTGATTTTAATGATGCTTAAAGTAAAAAAAAAAAAAAGTGAAATATTCCTTTAAATATCGTACCTGGGGTGTGTCTATAGTATGCCTGTAAAGTGGCGCGTGTTTCCCGTTTTTAGAACAGTCCCTGCACAAAATGTTATTTTTAAAGGAAAAAATCTCATTTAAAACTGCTTGCGGGTTTAATGTAATGTTGGGTCCTGGCAATATGGATGAAAATCAGTGAGACAAATGGCATGGGTACCCCCAGTCCATTACCAGGCCCTTTGGGTCTTGTATGGATATTAAGGGGAACCCCGCACCCAAATTAAAATAAGGAAAGGTGTGGGGCCACCAGGCCCTATATACTCTGAACAGCAGTATACAGGCGGTGCAAACAAGACAGGGACTGAAGGTTTGTTGTTAAAGCGGTTGTATACCCGCAATTTTTTTTTTTTTTTTAACCCTGTAAAGCAAAAGGCATAATGAGCTAGTATGCACCGCATACTAGCTCATTATGAAATACTTACCTTAGAACGAGGCGTCAGTATCTTACCTGGTCCACGCCGAGGGAGCTGTCATGTTGCCTCGGCATGTCTTCAGGGTATCGCGGTTCCAGTGCTGTGAGTGGCTGGAGCCGCGACGTCATCACTCCCGCGCATGCGCGCGGGAGATTTCTTACTCGGCTAGGTCCGGCAGCTGCCGGGCTTCAGCCGAGAATCCCCTGTGCGCATGCGCCGCTGCAGTCAGCGGCGCATAGCAAGGGGAATATCTCCTAAACCGTAAAGGTTTAGGAGATATTTTTTTTATCTACAGGTAAGCCTTATTATAGGCTTACCTGTAGGTAAAAGTAAAAAAAAACACTATACAACCGCTTTAAGTAGAATCTGTTTGCAATTTTGAACGGGGACATTTTTAACGTGTTTAGCTCCAGCCAAAAAATCTTTTTTAAGCTTTTTGGAAAACATAGGGAAGGGTTATCACCCCTGTGACATTTGTTTTGCTGTCTGTCCTCCTCTTCAGAAGATTTCACCTCACTTTTTGTCCCAATGACAAATGTTTTTTGCAAATTTGGGTTTTTTTGTGGAACAAGGATTGGAAAGCATCAGTGGAAAGGAGAAATGTTTTTCCCATATTATCTCTTACAGGAGAGAATTTCCCTTCCTAGGGGTAGATTTCATCTCACTTCCTGTTGTCTCATTCCGTTTGCAAGTAGGAGTCGTTTGTAAGTTAGATGTTTGAAAGTAGGGGCCTGCCCTATATACTCAGCAGAAATTTGGGCCTTAGGTGTTGTTGTGGCCACAACACTGTAATGCCCCGTACACACGGTCGGATTTTCCGATGGACAATGTATGCTCAGAAGAAATTCCGACACGGGACAGCTTGTTCTGGTAAACTTAGCGTTCGCAATGGATACAGCACTTTCGTCACGCTGCAATGTTAAAAATGGTTTAATACAGCGCACTCTCTTCTTCTTTATAATGTGACAAGAATTAAGTAGTTTTGCTGCTCATATTCACACACACTTCTCACAAAGTTTTATTTGTGTTTTTTTAGTGGGATTCCCTGAATATATTGTTATTAGTTGTCACATCTGACAGTTTTATATTTTTTATTTTTTTTTTTTTTTTTGGATTTTAAGCCTTTTTTTTTTCTTTAATGTTTGGATTTTTTCCAAGGCTGATCTTTGTTCAATGTTATTTTTATTTTTACTCCCGAATATTTTTGTGTGTGTTTTATGTGTCAAGTTACCCCAACACCATTGATATATTTTATTATTTAATCTCCAGGAGATTGTTTGGTGTTGGTGTACCTTGTTCATTTCAAATTGTATATTTGAAATGTACCTGAATCCTCACAAACCAACTGTCATTTTTGAAGTAAAACGCATAAGAGAGTATAATTCAAAACAAAAATCCTTTATTAAGGGATCAGAACCAAACAAAGAGGGAGGCAACACTGGATCAACAGCAGAAATTAGCGAAGCCTGGGACCCCCACGGCAGACAACAATTCTTCAACATCAAAATTGGTGGCCTGAGGAGTCCATATCTAAGGGAGGGCAGTCTGGTCCGGGATTCGCAGATGACATCTGTGTCCCCAGGCTGTGGTACCACAAGAGGCTGCATCTTTTGGCTGACCAGACTGAACCCAGGGCAATCACTGTCTGGACTTCCTTCCACGCTTCCTTTCCGGGCTGTGGCTGTGCAGTTGGAGATGTGGCAGGAGGAGGAGTAGGACCTGGAGGAGGAGGACTGGGGGGACCTGGAGGAGGACTGGGGGGACCTGGAGGAGGACTGGGAGGACCTGGAGGAGAGGGAGGAGGAGGAGGACCTGCAGGAGGAGGAGGAGGACCATCCCAAAGATGTGTCTGAGGTGTAATTTGGCCCCTCATACCTTTCTCCAGAGCCTCCGATATGAGGGCCTCACACAAGACTTTTTGGCCCTCCCCCATCCTCTGCATTTTATAGGCTATGAAGGCAGCGATGTTCTCCTCCATGGTGTGGGGTGCCCCCAGGACTTCTGTAGCCCTCCATAAGAATGCTATAGCAGCCTCCTCTAGGGTACTCCTCCTACTGCCACTTTCTATTTTCAGGGGGGGTGGAGGGACCTGCAGATCAGCCAGCCGGCTCGGCCCGGCCACCTCCTGGCTGAGACTTCCCTGTGTATGAAAAAGGGACATGGTTGTAATGTTTTGCTTCATCAATCACAATCCTAAATTAGTACTCCCAACTAACATCTAGTTAACATCATTGATTGGACAAGCAGAAATATTTAGAAGAATGCTATACCTGGCTCAAGCTGGGCTCCTCCACATATCGCCTGGAAGGCCCAGGTTGGGCGTCAGAAGTCTCAGCCGGGGGGGGAAGGAAGCGTGGAAGGAAGACTGGAGAGGGATGGCCTGGGTTCAGTCTGGCCTGCCAGAAAGTGCAGCCTGTCGTAGTACAACATCCTGGGGACATAGATGTCATCTGCTGCTCCGGATCTCTGCAAATCCAGGACTTTCTTGCGCTCCCTCAGATATGTGCTCCTCAGGCCACCAATGAAAATCTTTAAATAGGTGATGTCTGCCGTGGGGATCACCTGCTTCACAATTTCACACAATTGCTCCAGTGCTGCCTTCCTCTTTGCTTGGTTCTTGAAATAGGGGTGGGTAATCTCCCACAGACAGGGCAGCTCACTTAGCATCTCTACGAATACTGACATGAAGTCATTGTCTTTCATTAAGATATCCATGTTCACTGCAAGACACAACACAAGACAAAGCCTAATGTCAGACAAAACTCTCCTAATCTTGTTACAATATAGGCCTCAATCTAGAAGCAGTATAGGCACAAGTTTGTCTCTTACCTTCGTTCTTACGATCGGCGCGTCCAATGCTCCTTCCTCCGCTCACAGATCGTACGTAATACGCACGCGTGTTACGCTTTATACACACTGCGCATGCGTGTAACTACGCCCGCCCCTGACGTTCTTTCTAGTCTATTCCCCGCCCCTTTTCGTTCGGCGCAGTGGGTGAAGAGCATGATGGCGGAGTTACAGCAGGTGCATGCTAATTCTAGCAACGAGGAGGAGGAGGAGGAAAGCCCGGATCCAGGCACGTCCCGATCCAGAAGGAGACGTTTTAAGGCCACAAATATGTCGTTTGGGGAGATGTTGGAGATGGTCGACATCATGAGGAAGTCCGACTATGACGGAAAATATGGGCCTTACCCCCACCCCAACATCCGAAAGTCAAAAATCATTGCTAAAGTGATCAAAAGCCTTCACAGGAATTTCGGGGTACGAAGATCTAAAGATCAGCTCAGGAAGCGGTGGTCGGACCTGAAGTTGAGAGAGCCAGAGCAGTACCGAAAGATCTGGAGAGTGCTGCAAAAAAGTAAGTAGTTGTGCTGTGTTCCTATTCTTTCTGTCTTTATTCCGTTCCTTCTGCTCCATATGCTTTTATTAATTGTAACGTTTAAAAGGGCAACTTTAATGTTCATGGGCCCATTATTCGTTCGTATCAAACATTTTTCTTTCGGCCTCTAGAACACCATTGTTTAGGCCATATGCATTTTCACACATTTTTTGGGGCCTACTTGAATGCCAAATATTTGTTTGTGTAGATGGGTTTGTTACTAGAATGAAATGCCAACTAGATTGTGTGTAAGGAGAGGACACTGAGCAGCTGTTTTTACATCTGGACACTGGAGCACTAGTGTGGGACACAAGAACACCATTTTTATTAGGGGGGGCACACAGGTGCTCCAGTGTATACTATAGGGGGGGCTACATCTGTGAAGCTTGTACCAACAGGTAAAGTATTGCAGCTTGCCAAAGGGCAATAAAAAATATACATCTTGGAACTCGGCTAAAATAGACAATTGTACCCCACTTCCAAGCAATGTTTCCTATTTCTAGTTCTGCCATCAAATATCTGTGTGCTAAGTATACCATTTTTGTTTTACATAGGGGAGAAAAGACTCGGAGGACACCCCTCATCCCAGGAGAACACAGACCCCCCACCTATGGAAGAAGGTGAAATACCACCAACACAAGAAGCTGAGCAGGAGGAAGAAGAAGATGTGGTGGAGATTGGCACCACAACAGGTGAGTGTCTGCGACCACAGACTCAGGTAAAAGAGATGGATGTTGGCAGATTTTTGAGACTTTTTTTTTGTTCTTTATCTCTTTTTAGGTGAGGGAGAGAGAACGTTTCACATCTGAAAGTGCCCAGATACTGATCGGGGAGATCATGGGGTGTAATCTCGAATTGCACAACATACAGCAACAAATCAGTGATGTTTTAAAAAAAATAATAACATCATTGATGTTTTGGGGTGAATTTAAACCCCACAAAATCACCTGTTTTATTGTGGTCCAATCTTCCAAAAAATTTTTCAATGTTTAGAAAAGCCAAATTTGGAGGATGCACACAGTGTGCCAACATGTGCTATCTGCCATCACGGGAGATCAATGGACGCGTTTTGGAAGTGCAACCCCTTCCTCAATTATAAAGTCGCGTTGAGGAAGGGCTTGCTCCCCCAAAACACGTCCCTTGATCCCCCCTGATGGCAGATAGCACATGTTGACATTCTGAACTTGATGTGCATCTTCCAAATTTGGCTTTTCCAGGGGTGATTTCCACCCATCTGAACGCTATATCAAACCCAGTTCCTAAATACTGATGTCTGATATAGCCTTCAGGTTTTACCTAATGTGAACTTTGTAAGTTCAAGTTTTTTGGCTTTCTTGTTGGTTTTACACAGGCCTGTTTTATCTGAAATGGATATTTAGATTTTTGATAATGCTACTGCAAAAATTGTTATACAACAAACATGTTGGTTTGTTTTAAAAACCTTTCATAAATGCACATGAGATTGTGCAGGTATAAAAAAGTGGCTTACTCAAGAATGTGTGGATTATTGTCTCAACACTACAACACTTTTGGGGTGATGTAATTGCTGTTTTATGCAAAAATGGGGGTTATTTCCTAAGGGCAAATCCACTTTGCACACTACAAGTGCAGGTTCAGTGCAGTTGCAAGTGCACTTGTAGTGAAATGTGTTTTTGCATTTAGGAAGTACCAGCCAACACTGTTTTTTATAAGGTTACCCAATCACGACATTTTCTGCACTCAACACATTTCTGTCAGGGTCAGCTAAAACAAACACAAGCAGTAAATGTCCACAAAGAATTTATTTTGTTTTTTTTTATTTGAAAAAGGTTTCACAGATTGTCTGGCATATTGATAGCCCCCCTACCCGCAAAGAACTCCAGGTATCGTAACCGGACATCACGGGCACTCAGGGAGGGCAAGCCAGGACGTCCACTTTCAAGCGCCGTCAGTGTTGATGGATTTGGGATTCCGGCCTCAGGCCCAACTGAGCCAGCATAGTTGGCTGAATGTTTTCTTAAAAAATTATGGAGAACACAGCAGGCAAGTATTATATGGTTCAGTTTATACTCCGCCATATGGATGGGTGCCAGAAATAATCGGAACCGGCTGGCCAGGATTCCAAATGTGTTCTCCACCACTCTTCAGGCTCTGGCCAGCCGGTAATTAAAAACCCTCTGTTCCGGGGTGAGGGTCCTCATCGGGAATGGCCGCATCAGGTGGTCCCCCAGCGCAAATGCTTCATTAGCAACGAACACAAATGGGAGACCTTCAACATTGTCCTCTGGAGGTGGCAAGTCCAAGCTGCCATTCTGGAGACGCCTGTAGAACTCCGTCTGGGCAATGACTCCACCATCGGACATCCGACCATTCTTCCCCACGTCCACATACAAGAACTCGATATTAGCCGACACCACCGCCAACATCACTATACTATTAAACCCCTTGTAATTATAATAGTACGACCCCGAGTTGGGTGGTGGGACGATGTGGACGTGTTTCCCATCAATTGCCCCTCGCAGTTAGGAAAGTCCCACCGCTAAGCAAAGTGGGAGGCCACAGTCTGCCATTCCTTGGCGTTGAGGGAAACTGTTGAGGAAAAAACAATAAACATTACTATTTTTTCACAGAAACATGGCAAGCAGATTATACCCAAACATTATGGGGCAACCTCCAGATAGCATTTATTAAGGGTAATTTAACAACAACAAAGTATAAGGTACACCTATCATATTCCCCCTCCCCCCCTCATGGGCCATTTCTAACATTATAGGGGGGGGACTCTTGGACAGGTAACCCTCTTCACTTCATTGAGAGGTGAATGCCTAAATACAGGGTATTACTTGGAATAGCCCCTCCTTAGTTACACTATTGGCAGCCCACTGAACAGGTAAGAAGTGTCATAATACAAAGATATAAATACACACTGTACACATTTGAGCACATTTGAACATTCTGCTATTACCTATCAAGATAATAATAGGATACACAAACTTTAAACAGTACCATTGGAAAGTATACAGGCAGGCCCTTGCAGTACATGCTTTGGGGAATTCATCCATAAATCTGACCAGTAAAGAGGTGGTTATAGTGTGTATGGGTTTGGCAAAGTCAGCAGATAGATTATTGAGGATAGAGAATTGGGATCAGCTGACTTAGCAGTTGGGGGAGGGAGGGTTACAAAAAATTTGGGGAAACCACAAAAAAAAGCCTCTGGCACTCTGCCTGAATTTAAGTAAAAAATAACATTTCCAAACATTTTAGGGGGTGTTTTGGGGTAAAGCACTACTATAGAGCTGATAAAATACATTGTTAAGTGACTACATGAGGTGAATATAGGGGCAGGAGACACCATGCTGGAGAGGTTATTGAAGGTCAAATATGTATGAAGGACATAAAATAATAATTACATAAAAATCCAGCATGCATGAGAACAAAGGGGACATTCACAGAATATTACAATCATGGTAATTAGGGAATGAGAAAAGAAATACAATATATTAGCAAACATTCAATACAATAAAATGTGATATAAAAGGAAAAAAATCTTACCTTCATATACTCCTTCTGCAGGACCTGGATGATGGCAGAACAGGTCACTGGGATAATGATCCCCAGAGCCTGGGGGGAGATGCCTGTCGAGAACTTTAAGTCCTGCAGGCTTCTCCCTGTGGCCAAATACCGCAAGGTAGCGACCAACCTTTGCTCCGCAGTGATGGCTTGCCTCATGCAGGTATCCCGCCTGCTAATATAGGGGGTCAGCGAAGCCAACAAATGGTGAAACACGGGGTCCATCATCCTGAGAAAGTTCCTGAAATCATCAGGATTATTCTCACGTATCTCACGGAGCAAAGGCATATGACAGAACTGGTCACGCTGAAGCAACCAATTCTTGGTCCATGAACTCCTCCTCACCCTGTTCATGGACTGGACTTGTGTCAAGGTCAGGACCCCAACACCAAGCCCCCGCACAGCACGAACTCTACGAGGAGTACGCATACGAAACATGGCTAGAAAACGGTTGGCTGCTCAGAACGAAGTAACAGAACGCACTGAAGAACAGCAAGGCCTGTGAAGAGCGACCTGAAAAACATCAACGAGCAGGCAAGATCACACAGAAAACTCCGATACGAACTGACTGCACGCACTGAAGAGCAGATACAAACCCACAAGCACAAACTGAACGGCAGAAAACGATCTGAAAGCCACGAGTCTGAAAAAGCGCGAATCGTTTCTCACCAAACTTTTACTAACACGAGATTAGCAAAAGGAGCCCAAAGGGTGCCGCGCTTGGTTCTGAACCGGCCTTTTCTGGTCTCGTCGTACGTGGTGTACGTGACCGCGTGGTTGTCGATCGGAAATTCCGACAACTTTGTGCGACCGTGTGTAGGCAAAACAAGTTTGAGCCAACATCCGTCGGAAAAAATCCTAGGATTTTGTTGTCGGAATGTCCGAACAAAGTCCGACCGTGTGTACGCCCTATAAGCCATCACAGGGCCCTGCTGTGAAATATTAGATCAAGAATTGTAATTACATGCCCCTGTTGAACAGGGGCAGAAAAATTGAGCCTTTGGTGGTGGTGGTGGCGGTGCTGGTGCCACAACACTGTAGGTCCTCACTCGCTCTTGGTGGGCGCAGAAATGGGCCCTGCTGTGAAATATTAGATCAAGAATTGTAATTACATGCCCCTGTTGAACAAGGGCAGAAAAATTGGGCCTTTGGTGGTGGTGGTGCTGGTGCCACAACACTGTAAGTCCTCACTCGCTCTTGGTGGGTGCAGAAATGGGCCCTGCTGTGAAATATTAGATCAAGAATTGTAATTACATGCCCCTGTTGAACAAGGGCAGAAAAATTGGGCCTTTGGTGGTGGTGTTGCTGGTACCACAACACTGTAAGTCCCCACTCACTCTTGGTGGGTGCAGAAATGGGCCCTGCTGTGAAATATTAGATCAAGAATACAATTCCATTACATGCCCCTGTTGAACAATGGCAGAAAAATTGGGCCTTTGGTGGTGGTGGTGGTGGTGCTGGTGCCACAACACTGTAAGTCCTCACTCGCTCTTGGTGGGTGCAGAAATGGGCCCTGCTGTGAAATATTAGATCAAGAATTGTAATTACATGCCCCTGTTGAACAAGGGCAGAAAAATTGGGCCTTTGGTGGTGGTGGTGGTGCTGGTGTCACACCACTGTTATGCCCCGTACACACGGTCGGATTTTCCAATGGAAAATGTCCGATCAGAGCGTGTTGTCGGAAATTCCGACCGTGTGTGGGCTCCATCGGACATTTTCCATCAGATTTTCCGACACACACAAAGTTGGAGAGCAGGAGATAAAATTTTCCGAAAACAAAATCCGATCGCGTCGATTCCGACCGTGTGTGGCCTGTTCCGACACACAAAGTGCCACGCATGCTCAGAAGAAATTCCAAGACGGAACAGCTCGTTCTGGTAAACTTAGCGTTCGCAATGGATACAGCACTTTCGTCACGCTGCAATGTTAAAAATGGTTTAATACAGCGCACTCTCTTCTTCTTTATAATGTGACAAGAATATATTAGTTTTGCTGCTCATATTCACACAGACTTCTCACAAACTTATTTTGTTACTATTTATCTGGATTCCCTCAATATATTTTGATTTCTCACATCTGACAACATATTTTGGTTTATTTTTTTATTTTTTTTGGCTTTAATGTAGATTCTTTTTTTGTGTTTGTATTTTTTTGAAGGGTTTTTTTGGGATTTTGATTTGTACTCCCGAAAATGTTTGTGTGGGTTTTTTGTGACAAGTTCCCACAACACCATTGATATGTTGTTCTATTTAATCTGTAGGAGATTGTTTGGTGTTGTTACTTGTTAATTTCACATTTTATGTTAGAAATGTACCTGAATCCTCACCAACAAACTGTCCTTTTTGGATGAAAACACACACAGGAGAGTCTAATTAACCCAAAAATTTTTTATTAAGGGCTCACAACTAAACAAAGAGGGAGGCAACGCTGGAGAAACTGCAGAACTGGGTGAAGCCTTGGACCCCCAGGGCAGACATCAACTATTTTGAAGCAAAATTCATGGCCTGAGGAGTCCATATCTAAGGGAGGGCAGTCTGGTCCAGAAGTCCCAGAGATCCGGAAAGCAGCAGATGACATCTGTGTCCCAGGCTGTGGTCATACGAGAGACTGCAGCTTCTGTCAGACCAGACTGAGCCCAGGGCCATCACTCTCAGGTCTTCCTTCCATGCTTCCTTACACGCGGTGGCTCTGGTGATGGAGTTGTGGCAGCAGGAGGAGGAGGAGGATGGTCCAACTCAACCACATCGGTCTTGGGTGTTAGTTTCCCACTCACCCCCTTACGTAGCACTTTATAAAGCAGGTCCTCACAGAGCCTGCATTGACCCTCCTGCATGCCCTGCAGTTTTGTGGCAGCCATGCAGGCAAAGGCCTCTTCAGAAGTGGGTAAGGCTCGTAGGGACGCCAAAGCCTCCCGGATCAGCCTGAATGCTGAATCCTGCACGGGACTCGGAGTCGTCTTTCTGGCTCTTTTATATGGAAGGCGGAGGGGAGGAACCTGAGACTCAGTCAGGCTGCGACTGGTCCCTGGCTTCTCCTGGCCGCCACTTAGCCCCGCCTCCTCCTGGCTGCCACTAATCACCACCTCCTCCTGGCTGCCACTAATCACCGCCTCCTCCTGGCTGCTAAATTCCACAACCTCCTCCTGGCTGAGGTCTAACTGTGTATCAAAAAGGGACATAGTTTTAGTATTTTCTTCATCAATCACACACAATTTTCACCTCCTGACTGTTGCAAATTGAATGTTAACAAATATAACAGACTATCCTTCTGAGCCCAGCATTTTTCATTCTTGTCCCAAATTTGGGTGCCCACTACTGTCTATCGATATGTAAAACACTTTCAATCAGCACTTAGTGATCAATACTAACATCTAGTAAACATTATTTCTTTATTGACCAGAAATCTGTAGAAGAATGCGATACCTGACTCCAGCTGGGCTCCTCCACTTCTTCCTGGCTGGAAGGCCCAGGTTGGACATCAGAAGCCTCAGCTGGTATGGAAGGAAGCATGGAAGGAAGAGTAGAGAGTGATTCCCTGACTTCAGTGTGGTCTGACAGAAATTGCAGTCTCTCATAGTACCACAGCCTGGGGACATAAACGTCATCTGCTGCAGCTCTTGACCTCTGGGAATCTGTGACCTTCTTGCGCTCCCTAAGATATGTGCTCCTCAGGCCACCAATTTTGGCTTTTAAATAGGGGATGGTTGCTGTGGGGACCACCGGCTTCACCAACTCCAGCAGTTTCTCCAGCGATGCCTGCCTCTTCTGTTTGTGATTATAGTGGGGGTGTCTGACCTGCCACAGACAGGGCAGCTCCCTGTATTTGTCTATAAACAGGGGGAGGAAATTGTGGTCGTTGAACCCATCCATTTTCTCTGCAAGACACAACACAAGACAAACCCTAATGTCAGGCCAAACTCCCATAATCTTGTTACATATAGGCTTCCATTTCGAAGCAGTATAGGCCCAAGTTTAGATCCTACCTTCGTTATCATGATTGGCGCCTCTGATGCTCCTTCCTCCGCTCACAGATCGTACGTAAGACGCACGTGTGTTACGCTTTATACACACTGCGCATGCGTGTAACTCCGCCCGCCCCTGACGTTCTTTCTAGTCTATTCCTCGCCCCTTTTCATTCGGCACAGTGGGGGAAGAGCCCATGGCGGATACACAGCAGGTGCGTGCTAATTGTAGCAACGAGGAGGAGGAGGAAAGGCCGGATCCGGAGACGTCCCGATCCAGAAGGAGATTTAAGGACTCAAATATGTCCTTTGGGGAGATGTTGGAGATGGTGGACATCCTGAAGAAGGCTGACTATGATGGAAAGTATGGGCCTTACCCCAACCCCAATGTCAGAAAGGCCAAGATCATGGCGAAAGTGGTCAGGAGTCTGCACCGGAATTTCGGGGTGCGACGATCAAAAGATCAGCTCAGGAAGCGGTGGTCGGACCTCAAATTATGAGAACATGAGCAGTACAGAAAGATCCGGAGAGTGCTGCAAAAAAGTAGTTGTGCTGTGTTCCTATTCTTTATGTTTATTACGTTCGTGCTGCTCCATGTGCTTTTAGGAACTGTTGTACAGTTTAAAATGGCAACTTTCATGTTCATGGGCACATTATTCGTTCGGATCAAACATTTTGCTTTCGGACTCTAAAATACCATTGTTTAGCCCATATGCATTTGGCCACCATTTTGACGCCCTATACTTGTCTTAAAAGAATTGGGTTGTGTAGATGGCTTTGTTACTAGAATGAAATGCAAACTAAATTCTGTGTAAGGAGAGGACACTGAGCAGCTGTTTACACATCTGGACACTGGAGCACTAGTGTGGGACACAAGAACACCCTTTTTATTAGTGGGACCACACAGGTGCTCCAGTGTATACTATAGGGGGGTCTCCATCTGTGAAGCTTGTACTAAACAGGTAAAGTATTGCAGCTTGACAAAGGACACTGAAAATGCTACACCTTGGAACTCTGCTAAAATTGACAATTGTACCCCACTTCCAAACAATGTTTCCTATTTCTAGTTCTGCCATCAAATATCTGTGTGCTAATTATACCATTTTTGTTTTACATAGGGGAGAAAAGACTCGGAGGACACCCCTCATCCGAGGAGCCCAGAGCCCCCCCCCTCTGGAAGAAGGGGAAATGCCACCAACACAATCTGAGCAGGAGGAAGAAGATGTGGTGGAACTAGTCACCACAACAGGTGAGTGTCTGCGACCACAGGCTCAGATAAGAGATGGATGGCGGCATTTTTTTTAGACCTAATTTATTTTGGGGTTCCTCTCTTTTTAGGTGATCGTGAGGGTGTGGATCCAGATCCTTTCACATCCGAAAGTGCCCAGATCCTGATCGGGGAGATCATGGGGTGTAATTTACAATTGGAAATCATCAAGAAAAACATCAATGATGTTATTCCAAAAAATAAAAACATCATTGATGTTTTGGGGCGAGTTTAAAGCCCCTCCAAATCACTTTCTTCTTTTGTGTGCTACAATGTGTTAAATGTTTTTGTGATTTTTCCCAAAGCCAAATTTGGAGGATGCACACAGTGTGCCATCATGTGCTATCTGCCATCACGGGAGATCAATGGACGCGTTTTGGGGGTGCAACCCCTTCCTCAATAATAAAGTAGCGGTGAGGAAGGGCTTGCTCCCCCAAAACACATCCCTTGATCCCCCGTGATGGCAGGTCGCACATGTTGACATTGTTAAACTTGTGTGCATCTTCCAAATTTGGCTTTTCCTGGGGTGACTTCACACCATCTGAACGCTATATCAAACATAGTTCCTAAATACTCATGTCTGATATTGCCTTAAAATTCTACCAAATGTGACATTTGTAAGTTCAAGATTTGTGACTTTCTTGTTGGTTTTACACAGGCCTGTTTTATCTGAAATGGAAATTTTGAGTTTTGATAATGCCACCCCAAAAATTGTTGTACAACAAACAGGTTGGTTTGTTTGAAAAACCTTTGGTAAATGCACATGTGACTGTGCAGGTACAGTACCTGACCGCGAGATTGTGTTTCCAGCGCGATAGCGTCGCGCTGGTTCTCGGCGTCAGGGTACTGTGAATGTCGCGCTGGCTCGCTCATCGGGAAAGGAAAACTTTGTCTTCCTTCCGCGATGAGTGACAGGCAGCGCTGACAGCTGTCTGGTATGAATCCTGAGGCGGGAACACCGCGCCAAATTTTCAATGAAAAAACCGGCGTGGGTTCCCCCCTCGGAGGCATACCAGGCCCTTGGGTCTGGCATGGATTGTAAGGGGAACCCCCTATGCCGAAAAATCGGCGTGGGGGTCCCCCCCAAATCCATACCAGACCCTTATCCGAGCACGCAGCCCGGCCGGCCAGGAAAGGGGGTGGGGACGAGCGAGCGCCCCCCCCCTCCTGAGCCGTACCAGGCCGCATGCCCTCAACATGGGGGGGTGGGTGCCTTGGGGTAGGGGGGCGCCCTGCGGCCCCCCCACCTCAAAGCACCTTGTCCCCATGTTGATGAGGACAAGGGCCTCTTCCCGACAACCCTGGCCGTTGGTTGTCGGGGTCTGCGGGCGGGGGGCTTATCGGAATCCGGGAGCCCCCCTTAATAAGGAGGCCCCCAGATGCCGGCCCCCCACCCTGTGTGAATGAGTTTGGGGTACATGGTACCCCTACCCATTCACCTAGGCAAAAGTGTCAATAGAAAAAAAACACACTACACAGGTTTTAAGAGTCATTTATTAGTCAGCTCCGGGGGTCTTCTTCCGACTTCGGGGGGTCTCCTTCCGACTTCTCCCGGTGTTCGGCCTCTTCTCCCGGTGTTCGGCCTCTTCTCCCGGGCCCCGCCGCTATCTTCTTCCAGCTCTATTGCCAGCGAGGGGCCCGGTCTGCTGCCGCCGTCTCGTCGCCGCTGTCTCTCCGCCGCTGTCTCTCCGCTTCTTCTCTTCTTTTCTTCTTCCCCGATGTTGACACGACGCTCTCTCCGGCTCGAATGCTGTGTGCGAGCTGCGGAGCCATTTATATAGGCGGTAACCCCACCCCCTTACGACGTCATGGTCCCAGCATGCGCAGGGACTCTGGCGTCATAAGGGGGCATGGCCCCAGAGTCCCTGCGCATGCTGGGACCATGACGTCGTAAGGGGGTGGGGTTACCGCCTATATAAATGGCTCCGCAGCTCGCACACAGCATTCGAGCCGGAGAGAGCGTCGTGTCAACATCGGGGAAGAAGAAAAGAAGAGAAGAAGCGGAGAGACAGCGGCGGAGAGACAGCGGCGGAGAGACAGCGGCGGAGAGACAGCGGCGACGAGACGGCGGCAGCAGACCGGGCCCCTCGCTGGCAATAGAGCTGGAAGAAGATAGCGGCGGGGCCCGGGAGAAGAGGCCGAACACCGGGAGAAGAGGCCGAACACCGGGAGAAGTCGGAAGGAGACCCCCCGAAGTCGGAAGAAGACCCCCGGAGCTGACTAATAAATGACTCTTAAAACCTGTGTAGTGTGTTTTTTTTCTATTGACACTTTTGCCTAGGTGAATGGGTAGGGGTACCATGTACCCCAAACTCATTCACACAGGGTGGGGGGCCGGCATCTGGGGGCCCCCTTATTAAGGGGGGCTCCCGGATTCCGATAAGCCCCCCGCCCGCAGACTCCGACAACCAACGGCCAGGGTTGTCGGGAAGAGGCCCTTGTCCTCATCAACATGGGGACAAGGTGCTTTGAGGTGGGGGGCCGCAGGGCGCCCCCCTACCCCAAGGCACCCACCCCCCCATGTTGAGGGCATGCGGCCTGGTACGGCTCAGGAGGGGGGGGGGGGGGCGCTCGCTCGTCCCCACCCCCTTTCCTGGCCGGCCGGGCTGCGTGCTCGGATAAGGGTCTGGTATGGATTTGGGGGGGACCCCCACGCCGATTTTTCGGCATAGGGGGTTCCCCTTACAATCCATGCCAGACCCAAGGGCCTGGTATGCCTCCGAGGGGGGAACCCACGCCGGTTTTTTCATTGAAAATTTGGCGCGGTGTTCCCGCCTCAGGATTCATACCAGACAGCTGTCAGCGCTGCCTGCCACTCATCGCGGAAGGAAGACAAAGTTTTCCTTTCCCGATGAGTGAGCCATCTCGGCGCTGGCTCCTGCGACGGGGCTCGTAGGTGTCAAATCTCGCCGAGAAGTGCGGCGAGATTGACACAATATCGCGGTCACCTACTGTATTAAAAAGATTGTTAATCAAGAATGTGTGGATTATTGTCTCAACACTACAACACTTTTGGGGTGATGTCATTGTTGTTTTGTGAGAAAATGGGGGTTATTTACTAAGGGCAAATCCTCTTGGCACTACAAGTGCAGTTTCAGTGCAGTTGCAACTGCACTTGTAGTGAAATGTGTTTTAGCATTTTAGTAAATAACAGCCAACGGTGCTTTGTATAATAAGGTTACATAATCACGACATTTTCTGGACTCAACACATTTCTGTCAGGGTCAGCTAAAACAAACACAAGCAGTAAATGTCCACAAATAATTTCTTTTTTTGTTGTATTATAAAAAAGGCTTCACAGATTTGCTGGCATATTGATAGCCCCCCTACCCACAAAGAACGCCAGGTAGCGTAACCGTACATCACGGGCACTCAGGGAGGGCAAGCCAGGACGGCCACTTTCAAGTGCCGTCAGTGTGGTTTGATGTATCATTCCGGCCTCAGGCCCAACTGAGCCAGCATAGTTGGCCGAATGTTTTCTTAAAAAGTTATGGAGAACACAGCACGCAAGTATAATATGGTTCAGTTTATACTCCGCCATATGGATGGGTGTCAGAAATAGGCGGAACCGGCTGGCGAGGATTCCAAATGTGTTCTCCACCACTCTTCGGGCTCTGGCCAGCCGGTGATTAAAAACCCTCTGTTCCGGGGTGAGGGTCCTCATTGGGAATGGCTGCATCAGGTGGTCCCCCAGCGCAAATGCTTCATCAGCAACGAACACAAATGGGAGTCCTTCAACATTGTCCTCTGGAGCTGGCAAGTCCAAGCTGCCATTCTGGAGACACCTGTAAAACTCAGTCTGGGCGATGACTCCACCATCGGACATCCGGCCATTCTTCCCCACGTCCACATACAGGAAGTTGTAATTAGCCGACACCACCGCCAACATCACTATACTATTGAACCCCTTATAGTTGAAATAGTAAGACCCCAAGTTGGGTGGTGGGACGATGTGGACGTGTTTCCCATCAATTGCCCCTCCGCAGTTAGGAAAGTCCCACCGCTCGGCAAAGTGGGAGGCCACAGTCTGCCATTCCTGTGGCGTGGAAGGAAACTGTTGAGGAAAAAACAATAAACATTACTATTTTTTCTCAGAATCATGGCAAGCAGATTAGACACAAACATTATGGGGCAACCTCCAGATAGCATTTATTAAGGGGAATTTAACAACGCCAAAGTATAAGGTACACCTATCATATTTCCCCTCCCCCCTCTCATGGGCCATTTCTAACATTATAGGGGGTGTGTGGAAATCTTGGAAAGGTAACCCTCTTCACTTCATTGAGAGATGAATGCCTAAATAATGGGTATTACTTGGAACAGCCCCTCCTTAGTTACACTATTGGCAGCCCACTGGACAGGTAATAAGTGTCATAATAGAAAGATAGAAATACACACTGTACACATTTGAGGACATTTGGACATTCTGCTATTACCTATTATTATCAAGATAATAATAGGATACAAAAATGTGAAACAGTACCATTTGAAAGTATACAGGCAGGCCCTTGCACTACATGCTTTGGGGAATTCATCCATAAATCTGACCAGTAAAGAGATGGGTATAGTGTGTATGGGTTTGGCAAAGTCAGCAGATAGATGATTGAGGATAGATAGAGAATTGGGATCAACTGACTTAGCAGTTGGGGGAGGGAGGGTTACTAAAAATTATTTGGAGACACCACAAAAAAAAGCCTCTGGCACTCTGCCAGAATTTAAAGCAAAAATAACATTTCCAAACATTTTAGGGGGTGTTTACATTGTTAAGTGACTACATGAGGTGAATATAGGGCCAAAAGACACCATGCTGGGGAGGTTATTGAAGGGCAAATATGTATGAAGGACCTAAAATAATAATTACATAAAAATCCAGCATGCATGAGAACAAAGGGGACATTCACAGCATATTACAATCATGGTAATTAGGGATTGAGGAAAGAAATACAATATATTAGCAAACATTCAATACAATAAAATGTGATATTAAAGGATAAAAATCTTACCTTCATATACTCCTTCTGCAGGACCTGGATGATGGTAAAACAGGTCTCTGGGATAATGATCCCCAGAGCCTGGAGGGAGATGCCTGTCGAGAACTTGAGGTCCTGCAGGCTTCTCCCTGTCGCCAAATACCACAGGGTAGCGACCAACCTCTGCTCCGGAGTGATGGCTTGCCTCATGCAGGTATCCTGCCTGCTAATATAAGGGGTCAGCGAAGCCAACAGACGGTGAAACACGGGGTCCGTCGGATCTCACGGAGCAAAGGCATATGAGAGAACTGGTCACGCTGAAGCAACCAATTCTTGGTCCATGAACTCCTCCCCACCCTGTTCATGGACTGGACTTGTGTCAAGGTCAGGACCCCAACACCAAGCCCCCGCACAGCACGAACTCTAAGAGAAGTATGTATACGCAACATGGCTAGAAAACGGTCGGCTGCTCAGAACGAAGTAACAGAACACACTGAAGAACAGCAAGGCCTGTTAAGAGCGACCTGAAAAACAGCAACGAGCAGACAAGATCGCACAGAAAACTCCAATACGAACTGACTGCACGCACTGAAGAGCAGATACAAACCCACAAGCACAGACTGAACAGCAGAAAACGATCTGAAAACCACGAGTCTGAAAAAGCGCGAATCGTCTCTCACCAAACTTTTACCAACATGAGATTAGCAAAAGGAGCCCAAAGGGTGCCGCGCTTGCTTCTGAACCGGCCTTTTCTAGTCTCGTCGTACGGGTGTACGTGACCGCGTGGTTGGTGATCGGAAATTCTGACAACTTTGTGCGACCGTGTGTAGACAAAACAAGTTTGAGCCAACATCCGTCGGAAAAAATCCTAGGATTTTTTTGTCGGAATATCCGAACAAAGTCTGACCGTGTGTATGCCCTATTAGTCCTCACTCGCTCTTGGTGGGTGCAGAAATGGGCCCTGCTGTGAAATATTAGATCAAGAATTGTAATTACATGCCCCTGTTGAACAAGGGCAGAAAAATTGGGCCTTTGGTGGTGGTGGTGCTGGTGCCACAACAATGTAAGTCCTCACTCGCTCTTGGTGGGTGCAGAAATGGGCCCTGCTGTGAAATATTAGATCAAGGATTGTAATTACATGCCCCTGTTGAACAGGGGCTGAAAAATTAGGCCTTAGGCACTGGTGCTGGTGCCACAACACTGCAACCCCTCACAGACACTCTAGTTGGAATGCAGGAACGAGCCCTGCTGCCAATTATTGCATCAAAAATTGTAATTACACGCCCCTGTTAAACAGGGGCTGAAAAATTAGGCCTTAGGCACTGGTGGTGGCGCCCAGAACCAAAAATGTTTTTAGAAGCTATCAGCGTGATCATTGAGGAGGAAGAGGATAATTACTCAGGGATAGTCACTCAGCATCAGCATAGGCAGTCTTTGAAGGGATCTGAGATTTAAAAAAAAAATATTCGGTTACATCAGCATCAGGTGCTTGGTAGCTGGTGGTGATCCAAGACTGATTCATTTTTATGAAGGTCAGTCGATCGACCGAGTCGGTGGACAGACGCACCCTGTGATCGGTTACAAAGCCTCCAGCAGCACTGAATGTGCATTCCGAAAGAACGCTGGAGGCAGGACAGGCCAGTAGCTCAATTGCATACTGTGCAAGCTCTGTCCAGTGATCCATCCTCAAGACCCAGTAACCCAGAGGATTTTCGGTGGGAAAGGTGTACAAGTCAGATCTTGCCCCTAGGTATTCCTACACCATGTAAAACAGACGCTGGCGATGGTTGCTGGAACCGATCATACCTTGGGGCTGCGGACCAAAACATTGTTTGAACGCATCGGTCAGATGGCCACCTTCTCCACCGCTCCTTCTTTGACTGACCGAAGCCTCAGCAACACGTTGTCCAGAAACAGGAGTTTGTAACCTCCCAGTCTCTGGGAACGCGTTACACAGACCTTTCTGCAAGGCCTCCCGAAGATGTTTCATCCTCTGCTCCCTCTGCGATGGCAAGATAAGGTCCGCAACCTTACCCTTGTAATGTGGATCAAGGAGGGTTGCCAGCCAGTATTGGTCCTTCTCCTTGATACCCCGAATACGAGGATCCTTCCGCAGGCTTTGCAGAATCAGGGAGACCATGCAGCGTAGGTTTGCTGAGGCATTCGGTCCGGAGTCCTCTGGGTCACTAAGGACGACATGGTCCGCAGCCACCTCCTCCCAGCCACGTACAAGTCCATGTGTTTCTTGGGACTGATCCCTTAAAGACTGCTGCTGATGCTGAGTGCCAGGTTCCTCCTCCATACTGACACAATCTTCCTCCTCCTCCTCCTCCTCCTCCTCCTCCTCCTCTTCCTGTGTGATCGGCGGGCACGCAGGAACACTGTCTGAATAAAGGGGGCCTTGAGAGCTAGGGAAGTCCTCCTCTTCCTGCCTCTGTTCTGCCTCAAGTGCCCTGTCCATTATTCCACGCAGCGTGTGCTCCAACAGGTGGATAAGGGGGACAGTGTCACTGACACATGCACTGTCACTGCTCATCATCCTCGTGGCCTCCTCAAATGGTGACAGGACAGTGCATGCATCCCTGATCATGGCCCACTGGCGTGGGGAAAAAAACAAGCTCCCCTGACCCTGTCCTGGTGCCATAGTCGCACAGGTACTCATTGATGGCCCTCTGCTGCGTGTGCAGCCGCTGCAGCATGGCCAACGTTGAGTTCCACCTGGTAGGCATGTCACAGATTAGGCGGTTCTTGGGCAGGTTAAACTCCTTTTGGAGGTCCGCCAGCCGAGCACTGGCATTATATGACCGGCGGAAATGCACACAGACTTTCCTGGCCTGCCTCAGGACATCCTGTAAGCCCGGGTACCTGCCCAAGAACCGCTGCACCACCAAGTTAAGGACATGAGCCAAACAGGGCACATGGGTCATTTGTCCCTGTCGGAGGGCAGAGAGGAGGTTGGTGCCATTGTCGCAAACCACCATTCCTGCCTTAAGTTGGCGTGGCGTCAACCACCTCTGAACCTGCCCCTGCAGAGCTGACAGAACCTCTGCCCCAGTGTGGCTCCTGTCCCCCAAGCACACCAGCTCAAGCACCGCATGGCATCTTTTGGCCTGCGTACTTGCGTAGGCCCTTGAACGGCTACGGAGCACCACTGGTTCCGAGGACAAAGCACAGGAAGAGGCCATGGAGGAAGAAGAAGAGGAGGGGGTGGAGGAGAGAGGTGTGTCACAATCATTAGCATTTTGGAGGCGTGGTGGCGGAACAACCTCCAACACTACTGCACCTTGTCCTGCATCCTTCCCAGCTGCCAGCAGAGTCACCCAATGCGCTGTGAAACTTAGGTAACATCCCTGTCCATGCCTGCTGGACCATGAGTCAGCGGTAATATGCACCTTACCGCTGACCGCCCTGTCCAGCGAGGCATAGACATTGCCTTCCACATGCCGATAGAGAGCCGGAATCGCCTTCCATGAGAAAAAGTGGCGTTTGGGTACCTGGCACTGAGGAACCGCACATTCCACAAACTCAAGGAAGGGGGCAGAGTCTACCAACTGAAAAGGCAGCAGTTGAAGTGCTAGCAATTTTGCCAAGCTAGCATTCAACCGCTGGGCATGTGGATGGCTGGGAGCAAACTTCTTTCGGCGGTGCAGCAGCTGGGGCAGGGAAATTTGCCTGGTACAATCTGACGTCGGTGTACCAAAAGCAGATTGCCCACAAGTACTTGCCTGTGAAACACCTAATTCTACACCTTCATTCCTCTCAGTGCAGGTCTCAGAGAGGACTGAAGGTATAGTGGGGTTGGAGATCTCAGCTGATGAGGAGCAAGGAGAGGTCCTCTTTGTTCTTTGGTGTGGGTCTTTTAGATACGCTTGCCAACGAACTGCATGGCAGGTCAACATATGTCTGGTCAAGCATGTGGTACCCAAGCGGGAGATGTTTTGGCCACGCGAGATACGCTTTAGACATATGTTGCAAATAGCAGCGGTGCGATCTGATGCACTCGTCTCAAAAAAGGCCCACACCAAAGAACTTTTTGAATAATGTGCAGAGACTGCAGCGCCCTGCACATGTGGAGCTTTGGGGTGTGATGCAGTCAAGGTGCTGCCCTTAGGCTGGCCCCTGGAGGGCATCCTGCCTCGTTGGTAATGTGCCACCTCCTCCTCCTCCTCCTCCTCTCTCCTATCAGGCACCCACGTTGAGTCAGTGACCTCATCATCCCCTCCCTCCTCATCACTGGAGCAAACCTGGCAGTATGCTGCAGCAGGGGGAGCATGACTGCCAGATTGCTGTCCTTCTTGAGCACCCCCTCTGTCCGTGCTCACGTTACTGCCTTCATCAAGCTCAGTATCATCATCAGAGCCTTCCAAACGCTGGGCATCCTCCTGGAGCATGTACCCAACACTGTGGTCAAACAGTTCGAGGGACTCCTCAGGAGGACATGGTGGGGCTAGGGAAGGAGTCACTGATGACATTGAGCCAAGGGAAGAGGCCGCTGCTTTGCCAGACAAAGTGCCCTGGGCATGGGTGAGAGAGGATGAGGAGGATGAGGACGGCTCGGTCATCCACTCGACCAAGTCTTCCGCATGTTGCAGCTCAACACGGCCAGCTGCTGAAAAAAAGGCCAAGCATGTCCCACGGCCACGTGCTGATGAGGATGCACCGTTTCCATGACCAGCACTAGACACAGAGCCTGCTTGCCCTCTCTTATTGGCTTGTGACTGTCTGCCTCTCCTTCTTGGCCTTCCAGACATACTAATGGCCTGTAACTGCACTAAGCTGGGATATATATATATATATATATATATATATATATATACACTGATACTGCAGCTAGCAAAATCAACTGCCTGCCTGTAGTATGAGAACACCACCAATCTTCTACAGGTAGCTTTAGCTGAACACTGTGCAGAGCTCGCAAAAAAATAACTTGTAGGTTTAGTTGGACACTGTGAGGAGGACGCACCACACTAACTTGTGGGTTTAGCTGAACACTGTGAGCAGGAGACACAGCACTAACTTGTAGTTTTAGCTGAACACTGTGAGCAGGACGCACCGCACTAACTTGTAGGTTTAGCTGAACATTGTGAGGTGGACGCACAGCACTAACTTGTAGTTTTAGCTGAACACTGTGATCAGGACGCACCGCACTAACTTGTAGGTTTAGCTGAACACTGTGAGGTGGACGCCCCACACTAACTTGTAGGTTTAGCTGAACACTGTGAGCAGGATGCACCCCACTAACTTGTAGGTTTAGCTGAACACTGTGAGCAGGACACACCCCACTAACTTGTAGTTTTAGCTGAACACTGTGAGCAGGACGCACTGCACTAACTGTACATAGTCTAGCTGCCTGACTGTGGTACTAATAGGATCAAAAGAACACCAGCAATTTTCTTCAGGTAGCTGTAAATACTGTAACATGACAAGCCTGCCTGTCAGTAAGAAGATAACAGGAACGGATCTAGCTGAACACTGTGAGCAGGACACACCGCACTAACTTGTAGGTTTAGCTGAACACTGTGAGGTGGACGCACCACACTAACTTGTAGTTTTAGCTGAAAACTGTGAGCAGGACGCACAGCACTAACTTGTAGCTTTAGATGAACACTGTGCAGAGGTCTCACTTCACTAACTTGTAGGTTTAGCTGAACACTGTGAGCAGGAAGCACAGCACTAACTTGTAGTTTTAGCTGAACACTGTGAGCAGGATGCACCGCACTAACTTGTAGGTTTAGCTGAACACTGTGAGGTGGACGCACCGCACTAACTTGTAGTTTTAGATGAACACTGTGAGCAGGACGCACAGCACTAACTTGTAGTTTTAGCTGAACACTGTGAGCAGGACGTACCGCACTAACTTGTAGGTTTAGCTGAACACTGTGAGGTGGACGCACCACACTAACTTGTAGGTTTAGCTGAACACTGTGAGCAGGACGCATCCCACTAACTTGTAGGTTTAGCTGAACACTGTGAGCAGGACGCACCCCACTAACTAGTAGTTTTAGCTGAACACTGTGAGCAGGACGCACTGCACTAACTGTAAATAGTCTAGCTGCCTGACTGTGGTACTAATAGGATCAAAAGAACAACAGCAATTTTCTTCAGGTAGCTGTAAATACTGTAACAAGACAAGCCTGCCTGTCAGTAAGAAGATAACAGGAACTGATCTAGCTAAACTGAATACAGTGTATATATATATAAGCAACACCTGGGATGCATATATATACACAATACACTGTAAGCGCAGCTAACTGACTGACTGTTCTGCCTAATCTATCTAACTCAAATCAAATGACACTGTCTGTCTCTCTCTCTCTCTATCTATGAACACCGGAACACACACTACACAGGGCCGCCGTGCAGGCGGCCTTATATAGTGTGGGGCGTGTACTAAATCCCCTGAGCCATAATTGGCCAAAGCCTCCTTGGCCAATTATGCATGCTTGGCCAATCATCAGCCAGAAATGCACTGCGATGCCGCAGTGAATTATGGACCGTGACGCGCCACACGAATTTGGCGCGAACGGCCCATATCATTCGCAATTCGGCGAACGGGCGAACAGACAATGTTCGAGTCGAACATGGGTTCGACTCGAACACGAAGCTCATCCCTAACCACCAGCTTTCAAAATTTGTTAAATCTCTCCCTCAACCACTACAGTCGGAGAATGACTTAAATCCAGTGGAGAGCTTGCTGGCTGGGGACCAAACCTATATCCAATTTTTACCAAGCCCTGCTAACGCAGTCATCAATATCTCAACAATCATTTTTAGCTAAATGGGCTCAGGAGCTCCAAACTCCGTTATCAGACATCCAGCGAACTACAATACTTCATCTATCACATATTTCCTCCGTGTCCTCGAAAGCGGCAGAGGTAAATTATAAAATGCTAATGAGGTGGCACTAAACCCCGACAGTACTCCATAAATCCTTCCCATCTATCTCGGACTTATGTTGGAGGGGCTGTGGATATACGGGAACTCATGCTCATATCTGGTGGGCTTGCCCTCTTATTAGACCATACTGGACTACTATATTGTATTGGATTGAAAACATCCCCTAATGACCATTGGGTTCATATAAAAAAATTGAATACACCTCATCTGCTAAATGCAGCTAAGGCGCTTATCCCAAAATTTTGGAAACAGAAAATTCCTACGTTGCGTCATTGGCTAGTGGAGGTGGACTGAATTTATCATATGGAAGATAGTACTCTTAAGCTTAAAAACAAATCTAAGTTAGCGTCCAAAATATGGTCCTATAACCACTTCAGCCCCAGAAGAATTTACCCCCTTCCTGACCAGAGCACTTTTTGTGATTCTGCACTGTGTTGCTTTAACTGACAATTACGCGGTCGTGCGATGTGACTCCCAAACAAAATTGACGTCCTTTTTTTCCCACAAATAGAGCTTTCTTTTGGTGGTATTTGATCACCCCTGCACGTTTTATTTTTTGCGCTATTAACAATAAAGTGCGACAATTTTGAAAAAAACACATTATTTTTTATTTTTTGCTATAATAAATATCCCCCAAAAATATATAAAAAAACTATTTTTTTCCTCAGTTTAGGCTGATACACATTCTTCTACATATTTTTGGTAAAAAAAAAAAAAAATCGCAATAAGCGATTATTGATCGGTTTGCGCAAAAGTTATAGCGTTTACTAAATAGGGAATAGTTTTATGGCATTTTTATTAATAACTTTATTTTTTTAAATGGTGGCGATTAGCGATTTTTATTGTTACTGCGACATTATGGTGGACACATCGGATATTTTTGACACATTTTTGGGACCATTGTCATTTATACAGCAATCAGTGCTATACAAATGCACTGATTCCTGTGTAAATGACACTGGCAGTGAAGGGGTTAACCACTAGGTGGCAGTGCAGGGGTTAAGTGTGTCCTAGGGGCGTGTTTCTAACTGTAAGGGGCATGGCTGTGTGTGACACATCACTGATCTCTGCTCCGATGACAGGGAGCAGAGATCAGTGACACTGTCACTAGGCAGAACGAGTAGATGCTTGTTTACATTAGCATCTCTCCGTTCTTCCTCCCCGTGAGGCGATCATGGGTATACCCACGGTGATCGAGTCCACGGGACCCGCAACCCAACTCACGGAGCTTGCCGCAGGCGCGCGTGCGCCTGCTGTCTGCCACTTAAAAGGGAACGTACAGGTACGTGATTCTGCCTGTACGAGCCCTTCTGCCGCAGTATATCTGCGTGAGGCGCTTGGCAAGCGGTTAAGTTTTCATCTACATATGCTGAAATAATGGCGCAATAGAAAAGACTGTAAGGAATAAATGCTCATGGCTAAAAGGTATACTGCAATGGCTGGACTATTATCCCTCTTTTCCTTCCCCTTCTTTTCCTCCTTTTCCTAACCTGCTACTTCCTTTGCTTCTCTATCTTTTCATTTAAGGGCATATTATCAATGGATTGTCTACTAGAGATTTATGGATCTTTAGGAATGTGACCTCAGAGATAACACTCGTAATGTACAGGGGTACCACTCTTTGGCCATAGATAGTGAATGACACGTGAGTTTATTTACATTTCTAAGCTGGTGTGTTCAAAACATTTACCAGATTGGCTGTTAACATAAGAAAGGAGGCGTTACATTGATACATGTTATAAAGGAATATTGTCTTATTACTGGTTGCATTGCTATTGTAATATGCATTATACCTTTCAATAAAAATGTATTGAACAAAAAAAGAGCCACGAAAAAAAAGGTACATTTCTAAATTCTGTCACCGGTGGTTAGTGGCATATACTGCTTACATAAAGGCCTACAGTATCTCACAAAAGTGAGTACACCCCTCACATTTTTGTAAATATTTTATTATATCTTTTCATGTGACAACACTGAAGAAATGTCACTTTGCTACAATGTAAAGTAGTGAGTGTACAGCTTGTATAACAGTGTAAATTTTCTGTGGACTCAAAATAACTCAACACCCAGCCATTAATGTCTAAACCGCTGGCAACAAAAGTGAGTACACCCCTAAAGGAAAATGTCCAAATTGGGCCCAAAGTGTCAATATTTTGTGTGGCCACCATTATTTTCCAGCACTGCCTTAACCCTCTTGGGCATGGAGTTGACCAGAGCTTCAAAGGTTGCCACTGGAGTCCTATTCCACTCCTTCAAGATGACATCACAGAGCTGGTGGATGTTATAGACCTTGTGCTCCTCCACCTTCCATTAGAGGATGCCTCACAGATGCGCAATAGGGTTTAGGTCTGGAGACATGCTTGGGCAGTCCATCCAGTTTCTTTAGCAAGGTAGTGGTCATCTTGGAGGTGTGTTTGGGGTCGTTATCATGTTGGAATACTGCACTGCAGCAAAAATCCGGAGCAGCAGCTGAACACGTGTATGTACCCAAGCTGTAGTACTTCAACAGCCTCCAATTTTGTCTGATCAAACTATACCATGCAGATCTCTCTCCACACTACCCTCCACATCAGCTGAGGCCACCGATACTGAGCCTGATCCTACACAGGATGAAGAAGAGGAGGAGCTCAGCTTGACCCAGGTATAGCATTGTTTAAAAGCTTTGATTAAAAAAATACAATGATGTTAATTATATGTTAGTATGGATAATAATTTGTTGTGTTAAAAAAGTGAGTTCCATATCAATAGACAGTAGTGGCCAAAAAGGATTAGGACAAGAATGAGAAATGTCTTTACTATTTGGACACATTCCAATTTAAAAAGTCATTAGCTGAAAAGTGTTTGTGATTAATGACCAAAAATTAAAATGATGTTGCATTTTCACACACAGGAACTTTTGAGCCAAGAAGAGGCCGGGCCCAGCAGCTAGACAACTAGCAGCTAGAGTGCAGAATCCCTCCCCTGCGCCCTCCCAACAAAAGGGCCAGGAAGAGCCACCACCTGGATATGACCACATCTGTCATCACCACAGCACCCGGTGCTGAAGGGTTTGTCTGTTTTACAGCTAATAAGCTCTGCGAGATAAACGCGGATCAAAGGGAGCTATGTGAGGGGATAATCATCAAGCTTCTCAGCAATGCCAGGAAATGAGAGCTAACCCCAAAATCACTGGTGTTTTCATTTGGACCACACACCTCCTCCACAACAAGCCTACCCACCCCAGCAAACCTACCCACCCCAGCAAACCTACCCATCTCAGCAAACTTACCCACCTCAGCAAACTTACCCACCTCAGCAAACTTACCCACCTCAGCAAACCTACCCACCCCAGCAGCAGGATCAGCCCCAGGATCCACAATAAGGCCAGTGATCTGGGGAGTTTAGGGGCTACTAATTTAGATGTATGATTTTCTAGGTTATTCTTTTTTAGTTTTCTGTGTATCATTTGCTCTTTTGGTTTCTAATTTCAAATTTGGATGACAGAGAATATGTCTACTAATTTATTATTTTTCTTTATGTTGTGAATGCACAATAAACAAAATGGCCTCAGCTGATGTGTAAAGAAGTGTGGGGAGCGATGTGCGTGGTTTCCTCTGGTCTGACAAAAATTACAGCCTGTTGTAGTACCACAGCCTGGGGACATGTGTGTCATCTGCTGCTGCTCACAATCTCTTGGAGTCCATGACCTTCTTGTGCTCCCTATTGTATGCACTCCTCAGGTTCCCAATTTAGCTCTTCACAAAATGTATGTCTGCCCTGGGGTACAGAGGCTTCACCAGTTGATCCATTGCCGCCTTCCTCTTGATTTTGATATGGCATTATTGTGCTTACTATTCTAAAAATATTAAAATTCCAAAAAAATATAGATTATGTGTTTAACTTCTAATGACAGTTTGGGAGTAGGCAGGTACATTTCTAAAATTAGGAACAAGAGACACAAATAGAGTTGGAGCTTTGAGCATCAAAACCACTATGGGATCATGGGGTTGTGCTAACTTGCCAAAAAAATAAAAAAATCCTTTGTAAATACGTTTGTTATTACTCTGTCAGTATCACCAGCAAAGCAGCTTTATTATTAAGCCATTAGAAAGAAGAAGAGAATGTGCGCTGCATTTCAAGATTTCATAATTTGCTGCATCACGAATGTGCTATCTCCATTACAAATGCTAGTTTTACAAGACCCACCACTTCCGGCTGGTACTTGATTCCGAACATGCGTGTTTGCAATTTAGACTTTAGTCCCATGGATTTGTGTACACACGATCAGACTAGAAAATGTAGGACTTTTGTTGCCAGAAAGTTTGTCTGTTTGCACAGCCAACATTTGTCCGATGAAAATCGAAAAAGTTTGTCCGATGGCGCGTACACACGGTCGGATGTTACCTTAAAACAGGTAATTTGCATGTTTGTTGTCAAAAAGTCAGATCGTGTGTATGGGCCTTAATGGTGTGTACGGGGTCTTAGTCCTCGTACACACGGTATGAAAATTAGAAGGAAAATTGATTGTTGGATGACCAAGTGTCTGATTTTTGTCAAAAGCGCATGTGCAGGATTTTGTCTAGCATACTAACTATCCGCAAATTGTCGTTTGACAAACACAAATGTAGTGACATACTATAAGAGTATAAAGAGGAAGTTCATTTCTCAAGCGCCACCCTTTGGGCCTCTTCTGCTAATTTCATGTTAGTAGAATTTAGTAGAATTTTGTGAGCATTGATTCGCGATTTTCAGATCATACAAAACAAATGCCTTTTAAAATATGTTTGGCATAACTACATCACTATCACCAGCAAAGCAGCTTCAATATTATCCCATTAAAGAAGATGAGACTGTGCGCTATTAATGTTAATTCTAGATTACAAATGGTAGTTTACAAGACCAAACTCTTCCGGCTCATACGAGGCCTTACACAACATGGTTTTGGTAAATCTGAAGATAAAATCTGCAGAAAATCTAATAGCGTGTATGGGGCTTTAGAGTGAAATTGTATGTGTGTGCGTGACTGTATTAGCACACCCTAATATATGCATTATATAATTGTTTGCCAAGTGTGTACAATGCTAAAATGCAAAAATAAGCCTCTTTTAAAAAAAAAATATTGTCACTCTAATTGCATTGCTTGATCTGTCTACCAGTAACTTTATAAAGTATTGTGGCATATAGTAGCTAAACTATTTCTTGACATTTGTTTTTGGTATTTTACTGGGATCTTTAACAAATAATCCAAAAGTATAGTTCATGTATACAGTAAAATAAAAGTAAGAATTCCTGTTATGGATGGTTGAGGAGGATGAATTGATTCTATCCTGTAAATTAATGTAGGGTTATTGAGGCTGGAGCCACATCCAGAATTGCATGCACTATGTAATCATGCTGGGTCTGCAAATAATTATAGACATTAACAGAAATGATTAGAAGGCAATTCTGCTCAGATTATGAAAATCGCCTTTTGAGGTTTTCAAAAGCCAGTCCTGTTAGTGAGAACAATTTATGATGTTTTCACGATTTATTGTATTGTGCAATCACAATGGTAAACCAGCTGAATGATCTAAACAACAGAGAAGCTCTTTCTTATAATATTACTTACAACCCCAGCATTTTATTCCTTACTATGGAAAATATAGAGTATGTAATAATTTATTGTTACATGCTGCTTACATGTTACACCACTGCCTAGTCTTCAGCTCCAGTTAGTACTTAACAGCATCTTTCATTAGTAATGAAAAGGGGTTTGCTGTAAATGTTGCTGGAAATTGAAGCAGTGATTTCAATTAGGGAAGGACACATTTTCTGTGAAAAAGGAGTTCACTAAGCATCTCCTCATTAGAATGTTGCCTGTCCCCTGGTAAACGTTAGTAAGTTTGAAGTATAATACCATTTCCAAAGGCAATAAAAGCAACAGCATTGGCTATTATCTAGGCCTCAGTCACTTTGAGCGATGTAAAGAGGTGCTGAAGTCATTAAAAAAGCATGAGTTGCATGAACCAATGTTCTTTATTTTCAGCTTAAATAACTTTTGGTTCACCAAGGGGTCTATTCAGTAGCAACTCAGATTCTTTGGAAATTTTCTGCATAACAGTGCATGTTTTCTAAATCATCCTCTAACTTGGCAAGATGCTATATTTTGATCAGCTCTAAGTGAAAACACTCAAGCAAATAAAAGGTATACATTTTTTACCTGTAACTCTCCTAACTAATGGCAGCTTCTGAAAACTCTAAATTCAACTTTTATTTCATATATTAACTGTTGTCAGTACTAGAATCAAACTTACCAGAGTTATCAATCATATTTATTAAAATATATATTTTGTTAGTGTTCACGTGATGTTAATTAAATTAAATGAAATTAAATTTTCTAATGTGCGCTCTTTAACCCCTTCATGATGAAGGTAAAACAAATCCTAATGGCTGAACACAATTTTGCCAATTTAATATGTGTTAGTAAAACTTAGAGTTGAGTGAATGTTTTGGGCTGAACATCCGAATTTATGGGGCACTAGGCGAGATGTTCACCCAACGAGCGCCCCGCAATGTGCTACACACTGTACAGTATATTCTAAGCCCTGATTGGGAAAAGCTATGCCCACTCAGGGCACAGTGAATAACTGTTGTTAAGGAGCAGGGCCAGGAAGCCGGCCGCTGTGCCTTTTAACAATGGATGAGTCATTAGCTATCAATGTGATTTCCCATTGACAGCTGAATGAAAAAAAAAACATTGCTGCCAATAGAAAAAACGTAAGGAAAAAACAGCGTGGGGGCCCCCCAATCCATACCAGGCCCTTTATGGATTTTAAGGGGAACCCCACACCAAAATGTAAAAAGAATGTGGGGTCCCCCCAAAATTTATACTAGACTCTTATCCGAGCATGTAGCCCAGCAGGCCAGGAAAGGGGGGATGAGCAAGCACCCCCCTCCTGAACCATACCAGGTCACATGCCCTCAACATGGGGGGTTCTTCCCCCCACCACAAAGCACCTTGTCCCCATGTTAATTGGGACAAGGGCCTCTTCCCATCAGCCCTGGTCAGTTGTTGTGGGGGGTTTGCGGACAGGGGGCTTATCAAAATCCGGAATCCCCCTTTAACAAGGGGGCCCCCATATCGTGCCCCCCACGTAAATAAGTAGGGGTACATTGTACTCCTACTCATTCACCAAAAAAACACAAACACAGATTTTTACAACTCCTTTGTTAAAAAAATTAAAAAAAACAATGTCCCCCAATGTACAGTACATCCATCATCAATCATGCTGCCTGCTTCCACCGCTGGACCCAAAAAAAGAAGAAGAAACTATCCTCCTGCGAGGAAAGCTGACCGCTGAATGCCTGCTCTGCCATTTGACAATTCTTTATAGGTAAGGGGAGGGGCCAGCTGGTGAGGTCACCTGGTGGCTTTGCCCCTTACCTATATAAGAACTGTCAAGTGTGTGCAGTAGGTGGTTAGCCTTCATTGCAGGCAGACCTTTTTTTTTTTTCGGGTCCGGCAACGAAGGAATTGTCAAAAACTGTGTTTGTCTTTTTTCTTATTGACACTTTTTTGGTGAACCCCATACTAATTTACATAAGGGGGGCTTGGATCTGGGGGCCCCCTTGTTAATGTTTATTTTCTGGAAATTCTGTTTACATTCAGCTATCATTCAGGAAGCCTACTTACCTTGGTGGATGCAGCATTGGTCCGATGCTGCATTTGCCCCCCGGCGCCTCTGCACTGAGAACTGAGTGATTAAACACGGCCAATAGCTCAATTTTTAGAGCTCCCCAAGCAGAGAGCTGTCAGTCACAGGTCTCTGCTCTCCTCCCTCCTGGCTCATTGGAACACTGAGCTGTGGAGGGGCGGGTGGCTCAGGCTCGCTAAGAGGTGGAGCTGGGTGTCACTCCAAGCACCTGGCGGATCCCAAATATGTGGTCATGATGACACTGTGCCTGGACTGACAGCAGTGAGGCCAGAAGAGAGTGGCGGAGAGTGGAAAATGGGTCACAGGAGTGCAAACAAACTGCGCTCCTGTGATCCACAGGAGAAGTCCAGCCAAACATGCTTTGGCTGGACTTCTCCTTTAACAAAGTAAAAACTATGAATGAGTAGCGCTATTACTGTCCATGTAAACGTTGCAAAAACAAAGTCCTCTTTTAGAATGAGTGAGTTGTAGGTGAACAATGACCCAATGAAATGTAAAATTGATAAAAAACCTTTTATGTGGGCTTGAAAACTGTCTGTGTTCCAGGGCAGCTGTCCAGGGAAGCATGAAGCAGGCTCCAAACATATAGAGAAAAACAGAGAAGAAGCGCCTCCAGGTCAGAATCAGTTTAAAAGCTTTAATACAAAGAACAAATTTATCCACTTACATTAAAGAAAAATGATTGGAGCACAAATCCCTCTGTAAGGCTCGATTCACACCTATGCATGTTGCTTTTGAGCGTTTTTGGAGGTTTTTTTTTCATGCTTGCCACGTTTTTGAGCCGCGTTTTTGCCGCGATTTTGCCGCGATTTTGCCGCGATTTGCGTTTTGCATTTTTTTTTTTTTTTTTACTTTTTTTTTTTACAGTCTTAAAAAAAATTAGAAAAAAAATTTAAAAAAAAAACAAAAACGGCAAAAACATCAAAAACGCACCAAAAACGCATAAAAAACGCTGCAAAAACAGTGCACTTGCGTTTTTGATGCTTGTCCATTGAATTCGATTACATGCAAAACGCTGCATTTTGCATGAAAAAAAGTCCCTGACCCTTTCCAAAAATGCAGAGAAACAAAAAAGCATTGATGTGAACATGTTCCATAGGAACCCATCTTAAAAAATTCCCGTGCATTTCTGCAAAATGCAAAATGCATCAAAAAACGCGCTAGTGTGAATGGAGCCTAAGTGTGCCTGCCAGTCAGCTCAGATCCGGGGGGGAAGTGGGGAGGCAATCCCGTCCTGCAGGATGTGTGTGGTGTGTCCCTCGGCTGAGAACGAGGCTTGGCCCGTGTGTACGATGGAAGAGCGGGCCTCCGGTGCAGTGACGTCACTGAAAGTGCGACGACATTTCGGCGCATGCGCACTGTGTATCACAGGCGCGGGCCTTCCTCAAGCATTGACGATGAAGGCTCGCAGAACAAAAAACAAAAGGTAGAGGGCAAGAAGAATTCTTCAATAAGGAACCAGCAGGTTTAGCAAAAATATGAATGTTTAATATAGAAAAAATGATACCACATATACACCAGATCGTGTCAACAAAAAATTGACAATAAGTAATCCAATAACCACCACTAACAATAAAATAGACAACGTTGTCTAAAAACAAAGAACAACATACAGGTGGCCACCACAACACATACAGTCACATCCAATTGGCCAGCTGAAGCCTTATAAGTCCTCGATGAGGGGAGCCATCTAGTGGGGATTGCGTATCATTGCACACCCCCAGCAATGAAACCTCCACTCACAATGATGTAAACTAGTATAATATGTATGGAAAATTAAGTTATAAGGGAATTAATATGAATTGTATGGAGGATGAAATTTCTAAAAGAATAAAACAAAAAAAAAAAGGGGGGGGGGGAGAAACAATTATTGTATAATAAGTAAAAATCGGGGGGGAGAGGGGGGGAGAGGGGGGGGAGAAGCACTAGGGAATTAAAAATGGGAATACTAAATCCTTGTATTTGTGTTTTGAACACCAATAGCAAAATTAATACAAAGAACAAATTTATCCACTTACATTAAAGAAAAACGATTGGAGCACAAATCCCTCTGTAAGTGTTGCCACTGCATGTGTGCCTGCCAGTCAGCTCAGATCCAGGGGGGGGTGTGTCCCTCGGCTGAGAACGAGGCTTGGCCCATGTGTACGATGGAAGAGCGGGCTTTCGGTGCAGTGACGTCACTGAAAGTGCGAGGGAGGGGGAAGGAGAGGGGGAGGGGAGGGGAGAGGGAAGGAGAAGCACTAGGGAATTAAAAAAGGAATACTAAATCCTTGTATTTGTGTTTTGAACACCAATAGGAAAATTAATATGATTATAAAAATGTGTAAAAATGTATACACTATACTTCTGCAGGACAATTGTGAGCAAACGGCAATATGTAGGTACTTATAGGCGTGATAATAAAAACAATGATAATAAAAACAACAATAAAAATCATGAAAAAAATGAATAGAAAATGTAAACCATGTATAACAAAACAGAGCATAATGAATATAGGCTGTGACTCTAGCAAAACATATTGACATTAAATGAATAACTAATGAGAAAATCTCTATCTAACTTACAACACAAGATGAAAAAGGAAGAGCTACAAAGAGGAAACATCAATAAATAATCATGACAGAATCATGGACAATTCTAAGGTCTCATTCATTCCACCTGGAGACAAAGTGTCAAGAGAATATATCCAGTACGTTTCTCGTTCAACTGGCCTGAAGAACCTTTCTGCTTCAGAAAGGCCCTTCGGCATTTGTTCCAAGACCCACACTTTTAGGCCACGAGTGGAACCTTGCTGACGTTTTGAAAAATGGCGAGGGACACTATGTTTGTCTTTCCTTTCCTCAATCTTCCTACGATGTTCGCCAAACCTTTGTCTTAAAGGGCGAATGGTGCGGCCTACATAAAGTAGCTGGCAGGGGCAATATAGGCAATAGACCATGAAATCTGATGAGCAATTGCAAAACTCACCAATGTCGTACGTCTTGCCTTTGGTAGAGAAGTGTTTCTGGCCATGCATCACAAATTCACAGGTTTTGCACAGAGCTTTTCTACACTGGTAAATGCCATGTAGTGGAAATAGACATAAGCGTGGATTGGGCAGTGTGGGTACAGGTTTTAATTTACTGGGAGCAACTTTGTTTTTAACATTCTGTGCACTTCTATAGGTCACAATTGGAAATTGAGGCAATGAGGTTTTTAGATGCGGATCCTCAAGAAGTATTGGCCAATGCCTCTTGAGGATAGTTTCCATTCCTTTGTGATCCCGATGGAATTTTGTAATAAAACAGACCGACTGATTATTGGCTACTTGTTTTTTGGCCTGTGTAGGGGGATCTGTTAGGTAATACCTAAATGCATCTTGAATCAGAGATTCAGGATATCCCTTATCCCTCAGTTTTGCACTAAGCACACTGCTGTCTTTAACGTAATATAAAGGATTAGTAGAATTACGTTTCAGGAGGCAGCATTGCCCTCTGGGAATGTTATTTTTCCACTGGTGGTGGTGACAACTTTTGTAGGCAACAATGAGTTGCCAGCTGTGGGTTTGTAATAGTTTCTAGCGTGTATGGTATCACCCTCGTGATAGAGCTCCAAGTCCAAAAACGCCAACTTATCTCCATTGGATACATGTGTGAAACTGAGGCCATGGGGATTGTTATTGCAATGTTGGACGAACTCCAGGGTGTCCTGGGAAGAGCCACTCCAGATGATAATTATATCATCTATGTACCTGCCATAGAAAACAAGGTGCCTGGAGTAAGGGTTGTTATCCCATATGAACTCATGTTCCCAGAGCCCCATGGCCAAATTTGCATACGAGGGGGCAAAATTGGCCCCCATCGCAGTGCCTTGTACTTGAACATAAAATTGATCATCAAAAGTAAAATAATTGTGTTTAAGACAAAATTCTGCACAATCCACAATGAACATGGCCTGTCTGTTGTTCATAATCTGGTCTTGAAACAGAAAATGGCAAAGGTCTTTTAGTCCAAAAACGTGTGGAATGGATGTATACAAGGAACTGACGTCCAATGACAGCCAGGTGTAATCATTGTTCCAAGTATATGGAGCAAGCAACTCCAGAAGATGAGTCCCATCTCTGATATAGGACTGTAGGCCCTGGGCTAGTGGCTGGAGGTAATAATCTATATATTTCGAAAGTCCTGATGTAAGGCTATGATAGGCCTACCCGGAGGGTTGTCTAAACTTTTGTCTAAAGTTTTGTAGACCTTTGGAATATAATAGAAATAAGGGGTGCAATAAAAATCTTTAATAAGAAATGAGGCTTCTGATTTTTCAAGGATGTGAGTTTCGGTTGCACTTTCTATTAAAAGATTGAGTTCCAATTTGAACTCTGGGAGGGGATCCTTCGTGAGTTTTCTGTACGTAGAAGTATCAGCTAGGAGACGGTATGCTTTTTTGATGTATTTGTCACGATTCATAATGACGACCCCTCCCCCTTGTCTGCTGTTTTGATAATTAGATCCCTATTCTTAGCAAGAGATTTTAAGGCTGAGTGTTCTGGGGGGTGAGTTGTCCTAGGTTGGGGTTATGTGGAGATGGGAGGGAACATATTATTATGTCAGCAAATATCATGTTGTAAAAAGTAGTGATGTGGGGACCTTTAGACTGATAGGGATAAAAAAATGGATTTGGGTTTTAAAGAAGAATGTTGTACTGGCGGTGACGTGGATAAATGTTGTGTATATAGATCAAGATTAAAAAGAGTGCTATCTGAATTGGATTCCTCAAGTTGTTCTAATATATCAGCATCAGAATTGAAATTGGTATTGGAATTATGCTCAACAAATGTAGTCTGTGATGGGGTGGATTTGTCAATGTGAGAAATCTGAGTAACCTCAGGATGTCTTGTTTTTTGAATATCAAAAAATCTTTTAAGTGTAAGCTGTCTTATGTATTTGTTCAGATCTTTGAACAACAAATAAGGATCTGGCTTGGCGATTGGGGCAAAATTGAAGCCCCTACCAAGTAGTGTGATCTCTGCCAGAGAAAGAACTTGTTTTGAAAGATTGAAAATCTTTATAGTTTCCGAAGCTTGGGACAGCTCTTTCCTCTGCTTGTGTCGTCCCCCTCTGCAACCTCTCCATCATGTTTTCTTTTTAGTGGAGCTGCTGGAGAGGGGTTCATTGCTAAAAAAGGATCACTAGGCACAGTGCAGTGGCCCATATCCACCAATATTTGGGATCCAAAGCTGAGGGGGTTCTGTTTGGAAATGGAACATGTAGGTGTAGGGTGTTGTTGAGTGGAAGATGTGAAATTGGATCTAAAACCATCTGAAATGTTGATTAAAGATGTAGAACCACTAGCTATATTATTATCAAGTCCCACACCCGGTGGGGACTCTGATGTTGTGTTTACATCCAAGCGAGAGGAAATCGCCGGGTGTTTACCCGACAAGTTCCTTGGATAAATTTGTTGGAGAGCTTGATCCTCTGTTGTGCTGACTGGTATGAGTGATGGAATAGTCACTCTATGTTTTCTAGAAAACTCTGTTTTCTATGGCAGGTACATAGATGATATAATTATCATCTGGAGTGGCTCTTCCCAGGACACCCTGGAGTTCGTCCAACATTGCAATAACAATCCCCATGGCCTCAGCTTCACACATGTATCCAATGGAGATAAGTTGGCGTTTTTGGACTTGGAGCTCTATCACGAGGGTGATACCATACACGCTAGAAACTATTATAAACCCACAGCTGGCAACTCATTGTTGCACTACAAAAGTTGTCACCACCACCAGTGGAAAAATAACATTCCCAGAGGGCAATTCTGCCGCCTGAAACTTAATTCTACTAATCCTTTAGATTACGTTAAAGACAGCAGTGTGCTTAGTGCAAAACTGAGGGACAAGGGATATCCTGAATCTCTGATTCAAGATGCATTTAGGTATCACCTAACAGATCCCCCCAGCACAGGCCAAAAAACAAGTAGCCAATAATCAGTCGGTCTGTTTTATTACAAAATTCCATCGGGATCACAAAAGAATGGAAACTATCCTCAAGAGACATTGGCCAATACTTCTTGAGGATCCGCATCTAAAATCCTCATTGCCTCAATTTCCAATTGTGACCTATAGAAGAGCACAGAATGTTAAAAACAAAGTTGCTCCCAGTAAATTAAAACCTGTACCCACACTGCCCAATCCACGCTTATGTCTATTTCCACTACATGGCATGTACCATTGTAGAAAAGCTCTGTGCAAAACCTGTGAATTTGTGATGCATGGCCAGAAACACTTCTCTACCAAAGGCAAGACGTACAACATCGGTGAGTTTTACAATTGCTCATCAGATTTCGTGGTCTATTGCCTATATTGCCCCTGCCAGCTACTTTATGTAGGCCGCACCATTCGCCCTTTAAGACAAAGGTTTGGTGAAAAAACGTGGGAAGATTGAGGAAAGGAAAGACAAACATAGTGTCCCTCGCCATTTTTCAAAATGTCAGCAAGGTTCCACTCATGGCCTAAAAGTGTGGGTCTTGGAACAAAGGGCCTTTCTGAAGCAGAAAGGTTCTTCAGGCTAGTTGAACGAGAAACGTACTGGATATATTCTCTTGACACTTTGTCTCCAGGTGGAATGAATGAGACCTTAGAATTGTCCACGATTCTGTCATGATTTTTTATTGATGTTTCCTCTTTGTAGCTCTTCCTTTTTCATCTTGTGTTGTAAGTTAGATAGAGATTTTCTCATTAGTTATTCATTTAATGTCAATATTTTTCGCTAGAGTCACAGCCTATATTCATTATGCTCTGTTTTGTTATACATGGTTTACATTTTCATTTTTTTCATGATTTTTATTGTTGTTTTTATTATCATTGTTTTTATTATCACGCCTATAAGTACCTACATATGGCCGTTTGCTCACAATTGTCCTGCAGAAGTATAGTGTATACATTTTTACACATTTTTATAATCATATTAATTTTCCTATTGGTGTTCAAAACACAAATACAAGGATTTAGTATTCCTTTTTTAATTCCCTAGTGCTTCTCCTTCCCTCTCCCCTCCCCTCCCCCTCTCCTTTCCCCTCCCTCGCACTTTCAGTGACGTCACTGCACCGAAAGCCCGCTCTTCCATCGTACACATGGGCCAAGCCTCGTTCTCAGCCGAGGGACACACCCCCCCTGGATCTGAGCTGACTGGCAGGCACACATGCAGTGGCAACACTTACAGAGGGATTTGTGCTCCAATCGTTTTTCTTTAATGTAAGTGGATAAATTTGTTCTTTGTATTAAAGCTTTTAAACTGATTCGGACCTGGAGGCAATTCTTTTCTGTTTTTCTCCTTTAACAAGCAGATATTTTTTACACAGAATTCAAAACGGTCGATCATTTTTTGACCAAATTGATCCAAATTCGAATTGTTCCAAAAATTTTGAATTCATTAAAAAATTAATCAATGAAATAAAACTAAATGAAGCAAAACTAAAAGAAAAAAAATTCCAAAATGAATCAATGAAAAACAATTAGTAACATCATGAATCTACCCAAAACTAAACTAAACACATTTTTCCGTTCTGCACATGTCTAAGCGGAATAAAAATGATCATGTGCTGAGAAAAAGACCTGGTATAGTTGCCAGTGCTAAACATGGCCATGCTCATAACATATATTGTATATTCACATCAGTACCTTCCCTCCAGGAGCTTACAATCTAAGAACTACACTTCACACACAAACATAGCTCACAAAAATTCAAGGGTCCATGACTGGCCATTTTTATATCAAGTTTGGTGTAAAGAGGGTAGTGGGCCCAGCACTCCATATTTCAAAAATTGAGTCAGCCAGACAGTTTGGTGTGTGGAATGCAGGCTGCTACCCAAAACCGTAAGTTTGGGCCAGATTTGTGCTCCAGCCATCACTTCCAGTTAGACATGATGTCTCTGTAGCCATTGCGACACTGATGGCTGCTGCACAGCGGAAACACCACCCGAATGGCCTGGTGTCTTCCCTTTCAGCTGTATACTGGGACTGCAGAGCAGGACCCACAGATGTGAATGGAACCAGACACAGACATTTGCTCCTGGCCCCACCCACTGATATCCAATTTCAAGGGCCTCTGGGGGACAACTTTCCTCCTAAAACAAGTGCTGCACAGGGGGCACACTAGAGAACACCAGAGGACAGGCCTCTGTCAACCAGCTGGCCCAAGAAACAATAAATAAATAAATACCAAACGATAATGGTAAAATATCAAACAAACAAGGGGGGACATGAAATAAAATGAGGTGGATTACAAACAGAGCAAGAGGAGAACTAGGAAATATAGGAGAACTAGGAAAATATACAATACAATGAGTAATCCCCCACCCCACGAAAATATATCATGGTTATAGGTTTTTTGTGAGCTATTTAAGGTATGGCCCATTCTCCCATCAATATGGGCACATTTTTGACATGTCTTATATACCATTGTGGTTTCACTACATCCTGATTTGATGTTTTTTATGTTTTGTATGCTGCAGTGATATTTTATATGTGTTTCAGTGAGAGGACAGGGAGTTTGCCACTCTACACTTTAGCAATGGGAGTTCTGTGATCACTGAGCTACGGTCACATGATTTTGATATTGCTTCCAGTCCCCTCTTTGCAGGGAGGAGTCTGTGGTCCTCATGTCTTGGTCAGTAGAAATATATAAAGTATGATGGATGGATCCTACTAATTTGGCTCTGAAGAAGGTTTATCCTTGAAACACGTTAGCCACTTTTTGATGTCCCTTTTGGCGTTGGAACACTCTGGGTGAATCCTACTACTGTGCCATGAGCTAGTGGCTTGATGTGCTGTTTACTTGCATTGTATGTGAGTATATTTTATATAATTTTATATAATTTTATAATAAAGTATCTGTGGGACAATGCACTAGGCTGGTGCACCCTCTCTTGTTTTTTCTCTTGCAGTTGCTTTTTGGGTGACCCCAGTCATTAGGGGGCAGCAAGGCTTGTGTTACCCCCTGGTAGTACTGTAGAAGGAGTACATCTGTAAAGTTGCCCCTAGTCCACCACACAGGAGGTGTTAAAATGTTTTATAAACTTGAGTACCCAGAGGAAACTGAAAAAAGCACAGGGACTCTATGCAGGTAGTGTCACAGTTGGGACTTAAACCAATGACTCTAATGCTGCAAGGCAGTGCTAAACTATTCAAAATATTTTTTAAGCTAAAAGTTTTTAAATTCTAAGTAAGGACTTTCAAACAGTAATGCCCCATACACACGGTCGGATTTTCCGATGGAAAATGTGTGATAGGACCTTGTTGTCGGAAATTCCGACCGTGTATAGGCTCCATCACACATTTTCCATCGGATTTTCTGACACACAAAGTTTGAGAGCAAGTGTACGGGGCATTAGGCCACATTAACCTGGTGGTATTATTTTTTTCATGAATAGTTAATGCAATTTTTTATGTGTAATTTTCACAAAATTAGGATATGTTGCGCTAATGTGCTATAAGATAATCAGATATATTGACTAAACTGTAAGAAAAAGTTATCACAAAAAAATCTGCTTTCCAGGAACAGTGTAATTAATGCTGTCTGTTAGAAAACAGCCTTGTAGGAGCAAGACAGATACCAGACAGTGCATCAGTCTAAAGCACAAATTGGATTTATGCAAGTACTTTAATTCTCCAAATTAGGGACAATGTTAGGATCCACCATTTCAACCATTTGAGTTGAACTTGAGTTGGACTTAACTCAACTCAAAAATACGATTTTTGACTTACCGTATAATCCGTTTCTCTGAGTTCATTGACAGACACAGCCTTTATTCAGAACCATAGGGTTATTGCCCCCTACAGGAGTAGGACACTAGGCAGACAAAAGACTTGGCTATGCCCATGGGCAGTTCTAGGTGATATACACCCCTCTCTCTGCTACAGGCCTTCAGTTATGTAACAAGCAGTATCAGAAGTATTAAAAACTCCATAGAGGGGGGCGTGACCAAGATGGCAACCTGAAAGGATGCAGTAACCAGAGCTCTGCTGGACACCTTATAATTATCCTGCTCCAGGTTGATCTTTTGCCCTTACATTTATCCAGTCCGGGTCCGGATGTCATACAGGATAAGACACAGTGGGAAAAAGCTCAGTTTCCACAGTCTGAGGAAGCTATAACCCCGAAAGAGCCTCTCTACATGGCGGGCTGGTCGGGTGGTGTGCGCAACATGGCGTCACAGACAGCAGTGGAGGATTCCACGCCGGAGAACCAGATCGGCTTTCAGGAAGTGATGGTGGCAATTGCCTCTTGTCAAGCGGCTCTAACAAGATTGAGGCGGTGCAACTGGACATTGGTCTCATACGGCAGGACATTGACAAGCTCCACTCGAGGGTATCGGAGATGGAGCAGAGAGTCAGCCAGGCCGAGGATCTTGTGGGAGAATATAAGGTCGATGATGCGGAGAACAGAAACAGGAGGAACAATCTACGGATTGTGGGTATGCCGGAGGGTCTGGAGGGGAAAAACCCGACGGTGTTTGTGGAGGAGCTTCTGCGAGCCATACTACCGGATGCCCAGTTCTCCCCCTACTTTACTGTGGAACGCGCTCACAGGATTCCTCCGGTCCCGGGACCCCCTGGATCTAACCCCCGCACGCTGATATTTCGAATGCTGAACTTCAGAGATCGGGATGAAATACTTCGGGCGGCTAGAAGAGCGGGTGAGCTGAAATACCAAAATGGGAAACTATTATTCCTTCCGGATTACTCCATCGAGACCCAGAAGTTAAGAAGGTCCTTTGATCAGGTTAAAGTGGGGCAAGAAATATCAAATACAGCGTCCTCTTCCCAGCTAAGTTGAGGGTACAGGATTGAGAATCGGTAAAATTCTTTGCTTCATCTCGTGAAGCCTCTGCATGGCTGGATTCCCTGCCTCCCCTCCATTGATGGGGGGAGGGAGAAATGTAATTTGCTCATTTAGGAACCAACTTATCCCGGGTGCCGTTTATATAATTTTCTTTTTTTGGTGCTGCCTGCTTTATATAGCCCTGTTCATGGTCGGGTTTACCCCGCTCTAAGTGTGTGAGCTCCCAGTAATGACAATATCCAGCATGGCTGACTTCCTAACGGGGCCGCCGAATGCACTGTTACTTGCTCTTTTGCGGTTTTTGCATATGCTGCTAGTGACTGTGAGGTGCTGAGTCTGCTCCTTCCCCCTACAGTTTGTTAAACGATCAAGGGGCCAAGATACTAATGTATGGTCGTCAATTCAGATGTCCCATGATTGTAAGCGGCGGCTGTTATTAACTATACTGATGTAGGGGGCTGGCGGTCCCGTTTGGTCTCTATAGTAGGGCCATAGGATGGAAAATGGTTGGGGGACAATCTCTGTGCCATATGGTGGTCCTATCCTTATCATGCCGACCATGAGATGGTCACCATTAGAGAAGCGGTTAGTTCTTTATCGAACAGACTCTAATGCTGGAGCGGTGCCTTCCCTGGCCATGGAGGGGAACTACATGTACGATCTGAACTTTGAAGCGGGCTAGCGAACCTGATGTACTGGGACTATAATTGTATGATGTTAGGTTTCAAGGTTATACATGCAACTAAGAATTGTACCCCTGGTTCGACCAGGAGAACTTTCATACCATATCTAACCAGCATTTCTGTTGTTCTGCTCGGCAACAGCTCTCTGCCTTAAGGTTATGTCCTCTGAACAGTTCTATTAGTTGGGGTTAAGGGGGAAAATGCATAGCCAAGTGTTATGGGGATGCAGGGAGGGGAGCAAGGTTTTCTGCCATTGCAGATTTTGGTGTTCATACTTTTAATGTTTTTGGAGTTGCTTTACCATTGCTGGAGAATTGTGATCTTCTATGTGCATGATTGCTCTTACAAGCTTTTTTCTAATATATTGCTGTACAGACTATGGTGGTGTGTTTGGTCTGAGGAGGTCTATTGGGTCGGGTCTCTGCCTCTTGGGTCCCGATGGTGGGGGGGGGCATGCGGATCATGGCTATTTATCCACCATCTACTAATTAATGAATAGCATTTCGATTACCTCCTAGAATGTGAGGGGGTTGAATTCGGCTATTAAAAGGTCCTTAGTTTTTAAACTCCTCCAAAAACATAACCCGCACATATGTATCTTCCAAGAGACTCATTTGGTGGGCTCCAGGACTCTTGGTCTTCGTAGAGCTATGGTAGGAGCCCTATATCACTCAACGTATTCAAATTATGGCAGGGGGTGAGCGTCTTGGTCCGCAGGTCTCTTCCATTCCAGCTGCTTGATGAGCGTACTGACCCTGGAGGCAGATATGTGATCATACATGCACTGATTTATGCTATGCAGATGGTACTAGTGGGTTTATATCTTCCTCCCCCGGCTAATGTACAACTATTATATGACATTATGCAGATAGCGATGGGATATGGTACGCGAGAAGTTTTTGTATTTGGCGATTTTAATTTGGTGCCCTCCCAGGACCTGGACAGACTGCACCCCGTGGCCCGCCCCTCCTCTGATTTTCAAACCTGGGCAGATACCTTTGCTCTAACGGATGTGTGGCAACACTTTCATCCACAGGGGTATACGTGTCACTCCACATCGTATCGAACCCTCTCTCGTATAGGACTAGCCTATGTGTCCAGTGATGCCTTGCGCTGGATGAGGGAGGTTAGACACCTAGCTAGAGGAATATCAGACCACGCCCCACTAAATTTAACCATCTCATTGTTTGATTCCACAGGCTTGCGGCTTTGGCGTCTGTCCAGGTTCTGGGCAACCGACGAGAGAATACAGGAAGCAATAACGGAGGCAATATGTAATTTTTGGCACTCCAATGTGGAATCAACTAATGCTACAACCCTCTGGGATACTTTTAAAGCCTGGATAAGGGGAGAATACATATCCCGCATTTCAGCGTTGCAGAGGGAGGCTTCTCGGTCCCTGGAACAATTGGAAGGGGAGGCGGCGAGATTTGAGGCAGCATATGTTGCATTTCCCAGTGCAGATGGGTATGTGACATGGCAGAGGGCATTGAGAGACCTATCCCTGTACAATGTCGAAAAAACTAAAAAGTCCATGCTGTACTCTAAACAAAAAGTTTTTGAGTATGGTAATAAAAACGGCAGGCTTTTGGTGTGGTTGGCTAGGGTATAGGAGAGCTCCACACATATTGCAAATATTCGGGACGCCCAAGGGTTGTTATTGTCCTCTCCGGAGGATATCAGCTCTAGATTCTGTAGTTTTTTCCAGGACCTGTACTCCTCAAGGACCTGTAATACCCCAGCTGAATTGCAGGAATACTTAGATAGTGTCCCATTCCCGACACTGTCTGATGTCCATAGGGCCCGACTTGATGAGGATATCTCTCTGGAGGAGGTTCAGGCAGCGATAGGAAGTCTGCAGGGTGGTAAGACTGGGTGCGGACGGCCTGCCTACAGAGTTTTATGCTCAGCATATGGAGCTCCTGGCACCCAGATTCACAACCCTTTTCTCTGGGCTGGCGGAGGGGGGCCCTGCCCGGGTCCATGGAGGAGGCTATTATAGTCCTGATCCCCAAGCCAGGCAAGGACCCTCAGGAGTGCGCGTCCTATAGACCCATCTCGTTGATAAATGTGGATGCAAAGGTTTTGGCAAAAATATTGGCTACTCGCCTGTCCTCAGTTATTTCCACATTGATTCATACTGACCAAACTGGTTTTATGCCTGGTAAGGGCACAGATATAAATATCAAGCGCCTATTTATTAATCTATCCCTAAAGCATGATAATGCAGGAAGTAGAGTGGTGGCCTCGTTGGATGCAGAAAAGGCGTTTGACTCTGTGGAGTGGGATTTCCTTTGGGGAGTGTTGGAACACTTTGGTTTGGGCCCTGCCTTTTTGCGGTGGATTTGTTTGCTTTATTGGGCTCCGAGAGCCAGGGTACGCACTAATGATAGGGTCTCGGATCTCTTCCCACTCCACAGAGGCACTCGCCAGGGATGTCCATTGTCCCCAAGCCTTTTTGCCCTGGTAATTGAGCCCTTGGCAATACTTGTTAGAGAATCCCTGGAAGTACGTGGGCTACGAATGGGCTGCTTAGAAGAGAAAATATTCCTATATGCAGATGACGCCCTGCTCTATTTGCAGGACGCTGGCCCTTCATTAGACGCCACCCTGGAACTTTTTGATAGGTTTTGTGCCTTCTCAGGTATTCAAATTAATTGGTCAAACTCAATCCTTTTCCCGCTGGATGGACAGCCTCCTACCGGAGTGGGTCCCTCATCTTTGAAATGGGTCACCAAATTTAAATACCTGGGAATTAGGGTGGTCAGGGATACAGCCCAGTATTATAGTCAAAACATACTCCCCTTGTTGCGCTTAATTAGGGAAAAGTGCCAGTCATGGTCCGCACTTACACTAAACTTAATAGGTCGAATTAATATTCTTAAAATGATAATTCTGCCCAAGTTCACTTATTTTTTCAGGAACAGCCCCAATTGGATCCCGGCATCTTTCTTTAGGGAGGTGGAACGATGTATAATCTCCTTTTTTTTTTGGAATGGCTCCATCCCTCGTTTAGCAAAATCCACGTTGTATTTACCAACACATTTGGGGGGACTGGCCCTCCCAAATCTAAGGGTCTATTGCTGGGCGGCGATGCTGGTTACGACCTATTGGTGGTTTGAGGCTAAACATTCCAATGCAGCGGTATGTTTAGAAGCGACTTGCCTGGGTTCCCTACAGGCCCTACAAAAGTTAGTGTACAGGGGGGTCGGGGCTTATGAGGATCTACCTGCCCCAACGAAGGCTACGGTGTGAGTTTGGGTTGCAGCACGGCGTCGGTTTTTCCAAGCGGAGCGCTGGTCCCCTGTGCAGCCTCTGTGGGGTAATCCTAACTTGCCTCATTTTAGGACCATCCCAGATCCTCAGATATGGGCGAAATATCGTATCAAGACCTTAAGAGATATTATGCCAGCAGGGGTGCTACTCTCCTTTGCCCAAATCTCTGGATCACATGGGCTACCGGGGTGGATGTATTTCAGATACGCCCAGCTCCACCATGCGGCTAGAGCCCAATTCCCCGTTCCCCCAGTTCTGCAACTTGATCCAGTGGAGGACCTCTTGTCCTACAGTGATTTGGAGAAGCCTCTCTCTGCACTATATGGAACCCTGTTAGCTACTGACTCCCCGCAAATGGATAGGGTGTGGGGGGGTGGAAGACGGATATTCCTGCTCTGGACAGGGAGGATTGGGAGGATTGTCTGGAGGCTGGTCCTAGACTGGTGGTTGCGGCAGGGGATAAATTGACACAAATAAAATTCCTCCACAGGGTTTATTTTACCCCAGTGCGCCTGTCTAAAATATATCCTGATAGGGACCCACATTGTCCCAGGTGTCGGATGCATTTGGGCACATATATGCATATGTTCTGGGATTGTCCAGCCTTGTCAAAATTCTGGTCAGGGATATTTGAACAACTAAATGTTAGACTGAAACTGGCGGTCCCTAGGACACCTGAGTTGGCCCCGTTGGGTATCCATGAGGATGAGCAAAGACCACACCACACCAAGCTCTTGATCTCGTATCTCATGTTTTATGCCAAAAAGGAGATTCTGTGTAGGTGGTCCTCCTCGTCTCCCCCTACTATATCGTCATGGGAAGATAAGGTTAATGCTCTACCATTGTATAAACTGACATATATTAATAGAGGCTGCCCTTGGAAGTTTGACAAGGTGTGGGCGTCCTGGACAGATTAGTGAGGAGAGCTGGATGTCCTGGTCTATCCCTCCCTCAAGCTACATAGCCAGAGGGTGACGCATGGTGGAGTGCCTAATGGTTCCCTGTTTGGTCCCCCCCCCCATCTTTCCCCCTCGTTTTTCTCCCCTCTTCCTTTTTTCCCCTCCCTTGTACCCCTCTTTTCCTTCCTCTCTTTCCTCCCCCGTTGTTGGGTCACATATAGTCGGGGACAATGGTTATATATAATAGTTCTCACTGTGGTAATGAATATAAGGTAATATGGAAGACAGCTGAGCATTGTAAGATGTATTAAAGTGGATGTATTGTATTATGTCTGATTTGTAAACTCGTATACTCTCCTGTAACATTTTCTGTATTCTTCTCCTTCAATAAAGCACTCCTGATTGTTAAAAAAAAATAAAACTCCATAGAGGGGCGGGTGCTGTGTCTGTCAATGAACTCAGAGAACCCTGCAAGCAGAAGTAATAGCCACCAAGAAGGACACCTTCTGTGATACCGTGTTCAGGGGAATTTCTCAAGTATCCTCAAACTGAGGCTTCTGTAGAACCAAAAGTACAAGATTCACATCCCATGGTGGCAAGGGAGATCACACCGGTGAAATCACATGTCGCACTCCCTGAATGAAGGTACGCACCAGGGAATGCGAAGCCAGGGATCGTTGAAAGAAAACTGCCAAGGCCAACACCTGGCCCTTGACAGTACTCAAGGCCAAATTCTTTTCAACGCCCCTCTGAAGAAAAGTCAAAATTTGAGCCACCGAAAAGGATTGTGGGTGAAACCTCACTGACTCACACCATGAAATATATACACTTTCCACACATCAGAATTACCGACGCAGATAAGCCCCTATCCTTCAAAGCCTGGCTTTCAATAGCCAAGCCATTAAAGCCAGTGACGGTAAGGCAGGGTGGAAGATCGGCCCTTGGGATAGCAGATCCTCCCTGAGAGGCAGCAGCTGCCAGGGGGCATCCTCGACCAGATGCACCAGGTCGGCATACCAGGAGTGATGAGGCCAGTCCGGGGTCACTAGAATGACCGGAATTCCTTCAGCCTCAATCCTGCTAAACAGCCGTGGCAGAAGCTTAAGAGGAGGAAAGACGTAGATCAGATGATACTGGCCCCCACGGAGCGACCTGAGCATCTGAGGCATCCGCCAGAGGATCCTGAGACCTGGCCATAAACCTCTGCACCTTCCTGTTGATTTGGGATGCCATCAAACCTACCTCTGGAGATCCCCAGCGTAGACAGATCTGTTGAAATAACTCCTGGAGAGACCACTCCCCTTGGTCCAATACCTGACTGAGGTAATCCGCCTGCCAGTTGTCCACCCCCGAAATGTGAATGGCGGAGATGGCCAGTACAAAACATTCTGCCCACCGTAGAATGCTGGCTATTTCCAGGCCAGCTAACACACTCCTCGTTCCACCCTGGTGGTTGACATAGGCCACCGGCGTGGCATTGTCTGACTGGATGCATATCAGGAGCCCCTGAAGCCGATCTGTCCAATGATCCAGACAGTCTGATCACTCTGAGTTCCAAGATGTTGATAGGTAGCCTGGATTCCTCCAGCATCCAGTGACCCTGAGCGGAGCTCAGGCTCAGGACTCCTCCCCACCCGGACAGACTGGCATCGGTGGTGACCACCGTCCAGTACAGCGGACGAAAGGATTTACCCTGCCGAAGAGCCGGGGAAAGAAGCCACCAGATCAGGGATCCTTTGGCTCCTTGACTCAGCCAAATCTGACTGTCTAGAGACACTGCACATTTGTTCCATTTTAACAAGATTTTCCTCTGCAGGGGTCTCATATGAAACTGAGCGAACAAGACCGCCTCGAATGTAGACACCATCAGGCCCAGTACCCTTATGCAAGTCTGCAGGGAGACCCATCTGCTGGACAGCAGCGAACAGGCTGCTGCCTGTAATTTCTGGAGTTTGTCCTGTGGAAGGACCATTCTGGCTCGAGCGGAATCCAGAGTCAGACCCAGATAAACCAATTTCCGAACTGGGGTCAACACAGATTTTTGGTAATTTATAAGCCACCCAAAATCTGCCAGAGTCTGAACAGTGATCTCCACGTCGCCCCTCAGGGCCACTGAAGACTTTGCTCACAGCAGAAGGTCATCCAGATATCCCAGAACAGAAATTCCCCACTGGCGCAGCAGCACCAGAACCGAGGCCAACACTTTGGTGAAAACCCGAGGAGCGGAAGCGAGACCAAAGGGTAACGCCGCAAACTGATAATGCTCCTCTCCCACAGCAAAGCGGAGGAAATCGGAATGTGCAGGTAGACATCCTTGATGTCGATGGAGGCAAGAAAGTCTCCCTGATGAAGAGATGCCACCATGGAGCGAATGGACTTCATTCTGAACTACCTTGAGGTCCAGATTCAGATGTACCGTACCCTCCTTTTTGGGGATCGTAAAAAGGTTTGAATAAAAGCCCTGGAAAAGTTCCGACACCGGAACCGGGACAATCACCCCCTGGAGCGACAGGCTTTGTACCTCACCCCAGAGGGTTAGCAAGTGGTCTGGAGACAGATGCAGATTGGACAGAAAAAATCTGCTTGGAGGACAAGTCTGGAACTCGATCTTGTAACCAGACAGAATCACTTTGTGGACCCACTTGTCGTTTATCAAGTTCTTACCGAAGGAGCCTTATCTGGGGGTCTGGGGAAACCCGCTCTTGGTTTGCCCAACCAGGGCCGCTTAGAACCTCCCGAGGAGGGCTTGAAAGACTTTGAGCCTTTGTCAGTGGACCCTGAGGGACGAAAAAACTTTCTGTGAGCCGAGAAGGAAGGGCTACGCTTGCGATTTGGCTCCTTCCCTTTCTTTGACTGTGGAAGAAAGTATTCTTCCCCCTGTGACATTCTTAATGATATTATCCAGAGTGGCCCCGAATAAACGATCACCTTGAAAAGGCAGATCAGCTAGGGTCTTCTTTGAGGCCTGGTCCGCAGTCCAACACTTCAGCCACAATATTCATCGAAGTACTACTGCTGAAACAGATAGCTTAGAAAGCAAGGGAGCTGCGTCCAAAGAGCCATCGCAGATTAATTGCAGCCCCTGGACCAGTTGGTCCACTAATTCCCTGAAGGCAGGTGGAAACTGGTCCCCTTCCAGATCATGGCGCAACAGCTTCGCCCACTCTGTCAGCGTTTGCCACACCAGAGCAATAGCCAAAATCGGCCGAAGCGCCGAACCCGCAATAGAGAACATAGTGCAGCTCAGAGACTCTGCCTTCCTATCAGCTGGGTCTTTAAAGGCCAGAGAGTCCTCAACAGGAATCATAGTGGTTTTATTCAACCGGGAAATCAGGGGATCCACCACAGGTGGAGTTGTCCATTTTTTGAGCAGATTTACCTCAAAGGGATAACGCACAGCGAAACACTTTGGGATCACAAAGGGGCGTTTTGGATGCTCCCAATCTTTATAGACAAACATGTCAAAAAAGGAGGGATAAGGGAACACTTTTGCCACGCGAGGTGGCTTGTGAGTTCCAAAAAGGACCGGCACCTCCCCCGCAGCCATGGCTGCATCCTCCATCTTTAAAGTTTCCCGCACAGAAGCAATCAGTGCATCCACCAGCACCTTCTCGTGTACAGCCACTGGGGCCGAGGAATCATCCTCACTGACTGAGAGATCTAGGAGCGTGGCCACAGACCCCATAGGGTTGGCCCCGTCCATGGCAACCAAATCAGTTTCAGGATCTGGCGAGACAGATGACAATAGGCAAGTAAAGGTGCAAAAACTGGAAAAATCAGATAAACCACCATAAAATGCAAAACAGTAGATTAAAAAGATTATAAAGTGTAAGTGACACTATATAAAAGTAGGGGGAGGGGAAATAATAATGAGTCCATAAAAGTCCCTAATAGAGGCAGGGGAAGGGCGAATAATGGTGAGGTATCCACAAGCAGGGCTGCCTTCAGGGGGAACTGAAACCAAGTTCCAAGTATCTATGAAGAAGCACAAGGAGAAAGGTGCCTCTGGGTGTAGAAATCAAAACAATTTATTGAATCACATATACACAGACAACTCACATGTATGAAGTCATCAGTGGGCATATGATAGTTAAAAGTGCATCCATCGGGGATAAAATCATTAGATCCGTCATGTGAAAGTCTTCCTGTAAGCCAAGCGTGTAGCCGTGTGTATTCCAAACACCACAAGATGGAAAAGCCGGCCGCGGTGGAGACGAAACTCAAGACGAGGCTAGGAACGCAGGTGGATGGCAGGCAAGGAGAGATGACGTCACTGATAAGCGACGCGTTTCCTGAGCGTACGGGCTGCAGTGACATGGCAGCCGCGCTCCTTCATCAAGCTTGCCCCCTTGTGCTTCTGAAGAGACAGATGAAGCAAGGGAAGGCAGGGGACGCTTCCTGCTAGTTCGCCGCCCAAGAGCCACCTCCACCGGGGACACAAAGGACTCCAGGGCCGCCGTCAGGGCATCAATGAATGACTGGGACTCAGAAGGACCTGCAGCCTCTGACAGGGGGTCAGGTGGGGAAACATGCTCCTGAGACTCCACAAGAGAGAAAAAGGAGAGCCCCACACCAAGAGTGACCACTACAATGGGACACCCCCCACACCGGTAGTAATAACGGACCAACAAAACACCCTACAGCCTGCAGCAGAGAGAGGAGAGATCCCCCAAGCTCACCACAACACTAGCGTAGTGCTTGCTGCCTCAGATGTCGACCTGCAAACACGTGGCGTCCAAGGAGAAGAAAGCACAGGAGAAGAAAGCACAGGAGTCAGTGAAGGTTAAATAGAGGGGCTTCTGTCTGCAAAAAAAAGGGCGTCCTGGGCTACACAGTAATGGCCGCCACTGCCTGAGCCAAAAATCCACCATATCATGGCCGCCGAGCTACACAAACATGGCCACCGGCCATAGGAAGTCATCAGGCACTAGGGAAAAGGACGCTGGCTACGGCAAAATGGACCATGGGCGTAGCCAAGTCTTTTGTCTGCCTAGTGTCCTACTCCTGTAGGGGGCGGTATAACCCGATAGTTCTGAATAAAGAAGGCTCTGCCTGTCAATGAACGAAAGAGAAAAGAATGTTTGTAACACCAACAATGTGTTTTGTGATAGTGTTTCAAAATTATCTTGTGTTTTGTTATGCTATAGTAACAAGCAGCAATGACTTTTGTATTATCTAGTTAATCATCAATGTATTTTTTTCCTTTTTGTAATTTTAGGATAAACACACTCTCTAATAGCGTGGCAAATTGCAACAATGTGATGCCTACTGGAACCTTTCTCTATCTAGCCTGTTCTGGAGTTAAGTTTAAAAATAATGCTGAACTACAAAAAACGTTATTCAAAGTAACACATGCATGTAATAATACAGCCTTCAGTAAGTGAGTGTGGTAAGTAAATTGTAGTTATTTTCTACAGCTGAGACTGTGCTGAGGCTTTTAGAGGAAGAAGTCTAGATCTGGTCCAAGTCATCAATGATTACTGCACATCTAAGGTCTTTTCCCCATCGTGTATTGAAGATGGTATTCACATTTTGTTATCCCCTTTTTTGAGGAACCCATCCAGTGTTGATAGCTGGTATTATCAATGAGTGTGGTCACAAGCTTGAGGCTGTCTTTCTGTGGAGAAACCTGTCCATGCACCTAGGTTTCTAGGCTGGAATCACTATGAAAAGTGAGGAGCATTCTTTTTTTCTTCCAACTGAAACATTGGGAGATTTTTCGTTTTGTTTTGTTTTAATAAATAATTCTATATAAACATAGAATCAGTACTTGATAACTCAGCAAATGGCAATAACCATTCACTATTTATTTATTTATTTATTTATTTATTTATTTATTTTTCATTTTAAATTTTTTTTATTTTAAAGAGAGATATTATAAAGATACAGTAAAAAAAAGGTAGCAAAAATGATGACATAGATCAATTAGTGCAATACAGTAAATCAACATTAACTATATGTAAATTGACAGAGTAGAGCACGTTAACTAGAGGCTTATAAACTCAGCCTATCAAAACATTTTGTAGATTTAGGTGTTATCTTGAAGTGTAACTTCCTACTCCGATGGAGCGGAATGCAGAAAACCCTATTCCTAATAGGAAGAGGCCAATGGGGTTCAATCAGCCGGTGGCGCTCCACCCCTGTGGGATCAATCTGTGGAGGCGCCTACCAGTCTGATTGGAACTCCCTCCTGTAGAGGCATAAAGGCCTCTTTTATACAGCCAAGAAAAGAAAACTGCCCCTCCATAAACCTGCCGATACCTGATACCCAGGGTTCGATATTCATGTAATAGGTTTTGTAGTGATAATCAGGACCCAACCTAATCCCGAAAAATAACAGAGAAATGGAACATTAAACCTGTACCTCTTGCATCAGTAGGCAGCATGGTACTACCTGGTAATTACCAGCAAACATGGGAGACAAGGGAGTCCCCGACAGAAAAAGACAAAAAGGTGAGAAAAGAGGAAAGGAGGGGGGGGGTGGAGAGCATCTTCACTGTGTAGTCTCTCTAGTTCAAGGCTCTATAGACATGCCTGGGAACAAAGGGATCCCGCAGTATCTGGCCCAAGGTTCCCATATATCCACAAAGAGGCTATTTTTGTCATTCAATTTGGCAACAATTTGTTCCTGCGACATAATCCAAGATACCTTCCTCTTAAATCCGACCATCGAAACTCTAGATTTTTTCCAACATTTGGCGATAGTTACTTTAGCCCCTAAGAGGATGAAGAATATCAGTTTCTGTGTTAGTTTAGAGATATCCTTAATCTTCCCGTGAAGCAGTGCAGTAATGGGATCTGGGGTAATTACTTTTTTTGATACGGTGCTAATGATCAGGAACACTTTCTGCCAGAATGATCTAAGTCGCGGACATGACCACCATGTATGAATCATTGTGCCCTGAAGCTCGCATCCCCTGAAGCATAGAGGGGAGGTCCCTGGGAAGATGACTGACAGGCGAGCAGGAACATAATACCAACGGGTTATAACTTTGACACTAGCTTCTATTAGGGATATGTTTAGAATACCTTTATAAGATCTGAGGAATCCGAACGATCATTCCTTTTGAGAGCGGACGCAGTCTGTGTCCTCCTCCCAGGCTCGAGCATAAGCAGGTTTTTCGTCATTGGATTTTAGAGCTGTGTAGATTAGGGATATACCTCCCCTCTGGATTATTGTGTTAGCACACCAATGTTCATACGGAGTTAATGAGGTGCAGTCAAAATTACGTGACCAAATGAGTTGTAGGTAGTGGGATATTTGAGAGAATCTGAATCTCTCTGAGTCTGGCATTTCTAATTCTTTTCTACAATGCGACAGAGTAATCGGGCCCTTATGTGAAAGAAAGTGTCCTATTCTATAGAGGCCTTTGTCCGTCCACCATTTGAACGCCTTAATGACCATACCAGGAGGAAAGTCTGCATTGTGGAACAGATGTGAAAGCGGTCTCATGGAAGAAATCAGATTGTTATTTTTTAAAGAGGCCTGTGCCAAGGGCAATAGAATGTGTGTCAGGAGCCAGGGAGCGTCTCCGCTCGCCGGGCTCCGATGCGCATGCGCACGGGACGAGCGCTTCGCCGCACACCCGTCCGCGGCCTGATGGTGCGGCGCGCGCGGGTGCACGGCGGTCCCCGTGTGCGCGCCGTAGCCCGTGCGGGTGCCCGGTAGCGCGTCACACTGACGCGCTCGCCGGGCAGGGGGGCTATATCTGACGGCTCCAGCACCCAGTCGGGTTGCTGGTTTGTCGTCAGCTCTCCCCTGTTCCTTGAGCCTGTGTTCCCTAGTACTTTGCCTGATCTGTGTACCGAACCTCTGCTGCCTGATTAACCACTACTCTCCTGGATTGTCCCTAAGTACCTTGCCTGATCTGTGTACCAAACCTCTGCTGCCTGATTAACCACTACTCTCCTGGATTGTCCCTAAGTACCTTGCCTGATCTGTGTACCAAACCTCTGCTGCCTGATTAACCACTACTCTCCCGGATTTGCCCTTGTACTTCTGCCTGATCTGTGTACCGAACCCTGGCTTGTTTAACCACCACTCTGCTGGACAATCCTATCAAATACCTGCCTGATCTGTGTACCAAACCCCTGGCCTGTTTAACCACTTCTCTGCTGGACTATCCTGATTATACCTGCCTATTCCCTAACTTCTGCTTGTGTTTGCAGCCCTGCTCCCTGCGGATCCCGGGGCACCCGCTTCCAGCTTCTGAACCTACTATCCGTCCGGAATCCCGTGCCTCCGCGTGCCCTCAGCCTCCTGTACCCATTTCGGGGGTCTGGGTGCGCGTGGTCGTAAGGGCGAGCCGCTCTCGGCATCTCGGCCTCGGTGAGTACGTGTTCGTGACAGTACAAACCAGCCCGATGTCAGAGGCCGACAGAGCGCGCTCTCCTCTGGAGATCCTGTGCCAGCAAGTATCTACCCTGGCGGACTCCGTACAGAAGCTACAAGAAGGTTACACACAAATTGATAACCGTCTGCAGCAGATCACCGGGTTACTACCCTCCGCAGCCGCAGCTCCTGCACCCAGCAGTGGGGGTCCGCTTCCCCAAGCTCCGGCCAACCCCACTGTGGTCATGGCCCTTCCTGAGCCCAGGGTCCCTACACCTGAACGGTTCTCAGGAGATCGCAAGAAGTTTAGGGCTTTTAAAAACGCATGTTCCCTCTACTTCGCCCTACAGCCAAGAACCTTCTCTTCAGAAATCGTCAAGGTGGGGTTTGTCATTTCCCTGCTTTCCGAGGAACCCCAGGCTTGGGCCCACAGCCTGATGGAACAGAGCAGCCCTGCCCTGAACACTATCGAGGCATTCTTTGAGAGCATGACCCAGCTCTACGATGATCCGCAACGCATGGCCACCGCCGAAGCTATCTTGCACCATTTGTCCCAAGGAAGAAGACCTATTGAGGACTATACAGTGGAGTTCCGTAAGTGGGCGGCCGACACCAACTGGAATGAGCCGGCCCTGCGTTACCAGTACCGCCAAGGCCTGTCTGAATTACTCAAAGATGAGTTAGCTAGGATGGAGACCCCTGCTTCCTTAGAGGAGCTCATTCAAGCAGCTACAAAGCTCGATCGGCGCCTTCTGGAGCGGCGCTCAGAACGGTTTCAGCAGCCTCGCCCTGCCTGGGCGTCGCCAAGACCTCACTCTACAGTACCCCAAACTTCACCTTCAGTTACCACTGCATCGGTCCCTGAAGTCGAACCAATGCAGCTCGGTTTGGTCCGAGGTCCATTGACCTCCGAGGAGAAGCAGCGCAGGCGGCAGTCTAACCTTTGCCTCTACTGCGGAGGAACCGGGCACTTCCTGCGCAGCTGTCCGATCAGGCCTAGTAAGTTCCCTCAGTCAAACATATTGAACTTTCCTAACCATAACATCCCCAAGGCTTATGTGATGTTGTTTGTTTCTCTGCAGCTTCCGGAAAGGGAGACTCGCCTGCAGGCCATCGTTGATTCCGGGGCCTGCAGCTGCTTCATAGATTCCGCCTTGGCACACAGATTGAAGATCCCTCTACAAACCAAAGAGCAGGATCTACAAATACATCTGGCCGACGGATCCCTTCCTTGCTCGGGTCCCATCACCCAGGAGACCCAACCTATTTCAGTAGGAGTTCTTACGGCTTGACCTAATTCGCTCACCAATCTTCCCCATCATACTTGGCCTACCATGGTTGCAAGCCCACGATCCGCTAATCAAATGGAGCACCAAGTCAGTATCCTTCTCTTCTCAGTATTGCTCCCAACACTGCCTGCTTCCGGATTCCAAAGTTTGCGCCACAATGGCGGTACCGCCAAACAACCTCCAACACGTCCCCTCTGAGTATCTCGAGTTTCAAGAGGTTTTCAGTAAACAAATGGCTGACCGCCTACCACCTCACAGGGTCTACGACTGTCCAATTGATCTTCTTCCTGGTTCCGAGATTCCATTTGGCAGGATATTTCCCCTTTCTGAAACCGAGCTGGAGGCTCTAAAGCAGTACATAGACGAAAATCTTGAGAAAGGTTTCATCCGCCCTTCATCCTCACCCGCCGGAGCAGGTATCTTTTTCGTGGTAAAAAAAGATGGTACCCTAAGACCCTGCGTAGATTATCGACAACTCAACAACATCACAATTAAGAACCGGTACCCGTTGCCGCTCATTCCTGAGCTATTCCAAAGGTTCCGATCGGCCAAGGTGTTCTCCAAACTCGACCTCCGAGGGGCCTACAACCTCGTCAGGATCAGGGCTGGAGACGAATGGAAGACGGCCTTTAGATCCAGATTCGGTCACTTCGAATATTTAGTGATGCCATTCGGCCTCTGCAATGCTCCAGCCACCTTCCAACATCTAGTGAATGACATTTTCCGACAATATCTAGATGACTTCCTGGTGGTGTATCTGGATGACATCCTCATCTTCTTCCCTACGCTAGAGATGCACAGGAGGCACGTTAAAACGGTTCTTGCTATTCTTCTGCAACACAAGCTATACCTAAAAGCCGAAAAGTGTGAGTTTGAGAGATCAACCATACAATTCTTGGGATTCATACTCTCCACCAATGGGGTTGCAATGGACCCCCAGAAGATTCAGGCAATTCAGGAGTGGCCAGCTCCATCAAATAAAAAAGCAGTACAGAGGTTTATAGGATTCGCCAATTTCTATCGGAAATTTATCGTGGGATTCTCTGCCATTGTGGCACCTATTACCCAACTAACTCGGCAGCATCATTCGTTCCAGTGGTCCGCAGCCGCTCAAGAGGCTTTCCTTAAGTTAAAAGAACTATTCAGTTCTGCTCCAATCCTTTGCCATCCTGACCCGACTCAACCCTTCGTACTGGAGGTAGACGCATCAGAAATCGCAACCGGAGCAATTCTTTCCCAGAGACAGGGACCAAAGGCCATCCTGCATCCAGTAGCTTTCGCTTCTCGGAAACTCAGCCCACCGGAACTCAATTACGACGTGGGTGACAGAGAGCTGTTGGCTATAAAGTTTGCTTTGGAGGAATGGAGGTATCTGCTGGAGGGGGCAGTTCATCCGGTGACGATCTTTACGGATCACAAAAATCTCGAGTACCTCAGAACAGCAAGACGGTTAAAACCCCGCCAAGCCCGTTGGGCCCTGTTCTTCTCTCGTTTTAATTTCCATATTGCATACAGACCTGGGGCAAAGAACGGGAAGGCCGATGCCCTTTCACGAATGTTTTCCGCAGATTCCCAAATACCAACACCCAGCACGATCCTCTCTCCTCAAAATTTTCTTGGACTAACTCAAGCAGACTTAATATCCTCCATCAAATCTTCATCAGGCACATGTACGGAACCAGCTGTGCATTCCCTGAAAAAATATGAAGACCTTTTCTGGATTAAAGGAAAAATATTTGTACCACAAGTGACTCGGTCCTTAGCCCTTCAGATGTGTCATGATCACAAGATGGCAGGACATTTCGGGAATAAGAAGACGGCTGAACTCCTTTCTCGTTCTTTTTGGTGGCCAGGATGGAGAAGGGACTGTAGGGAATATGTGGCGTCCTGTCCCCTGTGCCAGAGAAACAAGGGCCAGAACACCAAATCCTGGGGTTTGCTCAGACCTTTGCCCATTCCGGAACGACCATGGGCTGACGTGTCCATGGACTTCATCGTTGACCTACCCAGCTCAGAGAGTTTCTCCACCATCCTAGTTGTTGTCGACCGCCTTTCCAAAATGGCCCACTTTCTGCCCATGAGGGGTACTCCCTCTGCCGTAGACACGGCCAACATCTTTCTAAAGGAGGTCGTTAGGCTCCATGGAATACCAAGGAGCATCGTGTCGGACAGAGGCGTCCAGTTCACGTCCAAATTCTGGAGGGAACTATGCAAGGCTTTGGGTATCAACATTTGTCTTTCTTCAGCTTATCATCCCCAAAGCAATGGTCAGACAGAGAGGACCAACCAGACGCTAGAGCAGTACCTCCGATGCTTCTGCTTGGGTTCTCAGGATGATTGGGCGAGTCTCCTCTCCTACGCTGAATTTGCGTACAATAACTCTATCCATGCCTCCACCAACCAGACTCCTTTCTGGACCAATTGTGGGTTCCATCCCACATCCTTCGCTAACAACATTCCCGAAACGGCAGTTCCTGCAGTCCAGGATAGGATAATCTCGTTACAGTCCAATTTTCAAAGTATTCAAGATACATTACGCAAGACCCAGGAGGACTATAAGAAACAGTACGACCGGGGCAGAAAGGCAAACCCAAAATTTGACGTAGGAGACGAGGTCTGGCTGTCCACCATCAATCTGAAATTACCACTGCCATCTCGAAAGCTCGGGCCTAAGTTCATTGGGCCTTTTCAAGTCAGGAGGATTATCAACCCTGTGGCGGTGGAATTGACACTTCCCAAGACATACCGGATTCACCCCGTTTTCCATGTGTCACTATTGAAGCCTGTGGTGCCCAACCCTTTTCCAGGAAGAAAAGAACCTCCTCCTCCGCCAGTCAGAATCGATGGCGAGAATGAATTCGAAGTGGAATCCATTCTTGGTTGCAGGAAGAGGGGCAGACAGTTACAGTACCTGATTCAATGGAAGGGGTACCCCCCCGAAGATAATTCCTGGGAGCCCGCCAGGAATCTACACGCTCCACAGTTAATTCGAGCATTTCATCAAGATCATCCAGAACTAATGGCCAGCCTTGGCGTCCAGTGTCCGCCCTTAGGAGGGGGGCACTGTCAGGAGCCAGGGAGCGTCTCCGCTCGCCGGGCTCCGATGCGCATGCGCACGGGACGAGCGCTTCGCCGCACACCCGTCCGCGGCCTGATGGTGCGGCGCGCGCGGGTGCACGGCGGTCCCCGTGTGCGCGCCGTAGCCCGTGCGGGTGCCCGGTAGCGCGTCACCCTGACGCGCTCGCCGGGCAGGGGGGCTATATCTGACGGCTCCAGCACCCAGTCGGGTTGCTGGTTTGTCGTCAGCTCTCCCCTGTTCCTTGAGCCTGTGTTCCCTAGTACTTTGCCTGATCTGTGTACCGAACCTCTGCTGCCTGATTAATCACTACTCTCCTGGATTGTCCCTAAGTACCTTGCCTGATCTGTGTACCAAACCTCTGCTGCCTGATTAACCACTACTCTCCTGGATTGTCCCTAAGTACCTTGCCTGATCTGTGTACCAAACCTCTGCTGCCTGATTAACCACTACTCTCCCGGATTTGCCCTTGTACTTCTGCCTGATCTGTGTACCGAACCCTGGCTTGTTTAACCACCACTCTGCTGGACAATCCTATCAAATACCTGCCAGATCTGTGTACCAAACCCCTGGCCTGTTTAACCACTTCTCTGCTGGACTATCCTGATTATACCTGCCTATTCCCTAACTTCTGCTTGTGTTTGCAGCCCTGCTCCCTGCGGATCCCGGGGCACCCGCTTCCAGCTTCTGAACCTACTATCCATCCGGAAGCCCGTGCCTCCGCGTGCCCTCAGCCTCCTGTAACCATTTCGGGGGTCTGGGTGCGCGTCGTCGTAAGGGCGAGCCGCTCTCGGCATCTCGGCCTCGGTGAGTACGTGTTCGTGACAGTGTGATAGGGTCGGGGACATAACGGCTGGTCTGATTCTAGGGTCACACCAAAGCAGGAAGTCTATAGTGTTTAACGGGGTGGCCTGACGTTCCATGGACACCCAGCTAGGTTTTGGACCTTTTGTAAAGACTACCGATATTTGCGAAATTTGAGCTGCTTGATAGTAGCCCCATAAGTCCGGAAGTCCCAACCCCCCTTGACCCTTCAAGCGGTAGAGAATGCTGGATGGACATCTATAACCCTTATAGCCCCAAACAAATCGGAGAATCTCAGATTGAAATCTGTGGAGGGTTTGCTTCCTAATCGGAATAGGGAGGGAGCGAAATAGGTAAAGGAGGTGCGGGAGAAGAGTCATCTTTGTCGCGTGAATCCTACCCAGCCAGGACAGACCACATCTAGCCCATTTTTCCAGGTCCCCTCTGCATTTTTGGAACAGAGGGGGGTAATTAGCGCTGTAAAGGTTGGATATATCTGATGTTATCTTAATGCCTAGGTACAGAATCTCTGTTTGAGCCCAAGCAAAAGTAAAGTTGGAGGAAAGTTGAGTTATTATGTCTTGCGGAGCAGAAATATTTATGGCTATCGATTTAGATAAATTGACCTTTAGGCCAGAAATCATTGCAAAATTCTGTAGTATTTTGTAGATCACAGGGGTGGAGGTAAGGGGTGAAGTGATATAGAGGAGGAGGTCATCTGCGTAAAGCGCACACTTATGCTCCTGATCTCCACATCGCACTCCTCTAACATCTGGATTTGTCCTTATCGCGATCGCCAATGTCTCAATGGCAATCGCGAACAGGAGAGGAGATACAGGACAGCCTTGTCTAGTCCCCCTCCCAATTGCAAAATTCTCTGAGTATCTCCCTAAGAGCCTGATCTGGGCTGAGGTGGTAGAGTACAGGGATTGAAACATGTTAAAAAAATAGGGTCCAAACCCCCATCTGCGAAGTAAGTCAGTGATGTAGGTCCAGTGAACTGAGTCAAAAGCTTTATGCAGATCGATGGAAAGGAGGAAACCCTTTTGATGGGGACCCCCATCCCACCCAGACTTGAGAAGGGAGATAACGTCAATTGTTCTACGGATTTGGTCTGGTCCCTGTCTCCCTGGGATGAAGCCCACCTGGTCCTTATGAATATATGTTGGGATAAAGCTTGCTATCCTGTTTGCTAAGATCTTCGTAAAGATTTTAATATCATTATTAATAAGTGATATAGGCCTGTAGTTGACTACTTCACTAGGATCTTTGCCAGGTTTCGGTATTACCGTTATAAATGCTGTATTAAGTTCTTGTTCCAAGGTGGCTCCTTCCCTAAGGGAATTAAAAAATTTAGAAAGATGGGGGGCTAGTGATGTGGCAAATTTTTTATAATAGCCTGTAGAAAAGCCGTCTGGTCCCGGGGCTGAACCCTTCTTTAAGGATTGAATAGTATCTAGTACTTCCTTCACTGAAAAAGGGTCTTCCATCAGTTCCCTATGCTCTGTAGATAGTTTAGGTAGTGGGAGATTGTCTAAAAAGCCGTCACGTTGAGGATGTGGGGTGTGGTCAGATGCTTTGTACAGTTTGGTGTAAAATTGAGAAAAGGCCTCCATAATCTTTGTAGGGTTTTGAGTCAAGTCTCCTGCTAGAGTTTTAATTTTAGGGAAAGCTAACGTGCGTGGTTTAGGGGTAAGTTTGATTGCTAGCTTAGCCCCTATTCGATCCGATTGTTGGTAAAATCTAGCACCAGTCCATCTTAGGTGTTTTTCTGCCACTGAAGTCAGCGCAAGATTGAGGAGGGTACGGGATTGGTCTAGTTTGGTCAGGAAAACGCTGTAAGAAGGTGCTTGTGTTCCCTTGCCGCAGTACGGTAGTCAGCTGTTAGTTTGAGGACATCTGCTTTGTGAGCTGCTTTTAGGTGGGAAGATAAACTAATGAAGTGTCCACGAATGACTGCTTTGTGTGCTGCCCATACGCTTGTCGGGGAGACTTCCCCCGTTTGGTTTATGCTGAAATAGTCTTTAATGGCTTTTTCAGTTTCTGCGTGAACTATAGTATCACTGAGGAGGGATTCCTGGAGTCTCCATCGAGGAGGTCCCTTTGTGGGTCCCATTCTCTGTGTTACTACCGAGACTATCGCGTGGTCTGACAGAGGGGAATCCAATATTTTAGAGTTCATGATAAGAGGGATTGTACGGGAGCCGGAAAAGATGTGGTCTATCCTGGCGTATGAGTTGTGGGGGGCGGTGTAGAGATCGCCATCTATGTTGCCCGATACTAGCAGGAAGCGACCCTGCGGATCAACTACTGTTTCTGGTTGTGAAACGTTTATATGTTTAGCGAAGCATATCTCTACCCCCTTGGTTTTATTTTCAGTGGAGGCTAGGAAAAATTGGGGGTAATGTTGGTGTATGAATGAGGGTTTATAACTAGCCGGGAAATGTGTTTCTTGGAGCAGAAGGACATCTGCATGCATGGATTTATATGACTGGAAAATCTTTCTACGTTTAACCTGAGAGTTAAGTCCTTGCGTGTTGTGTGAGAAAATTCTGAGAGGATGATTTTGCTTTGAGGTGTTAGCCATAATCCAGAGGGGAGAGTACTATTTGGAGTATCTGAGCCTTACCGTCTCCTGAAGACTCCAGAGGAATGCGTGGGTATGCTGCAGTAACATCTGGAATGCTCAAACCTGGGAAGACGAGCCAGAGGTTTCCTTTAAGTCCTGAAGAGCCTACAGTCGAGAATGGACAAGGAGAGGGAGAAGGGTGGGAAAAAGAGATGAAATGGCAGAGAGAAAGAAGGAAATGAAGAACAAATTGTGAACATTTCAATGTAAACAACCATGAGATCATACCTATCACAGTGGATTGAAGAAAAGTGGGATGGGGTCTCATACCCCTAACGACCCTAAGGGAGGGTGTGAAAGGTCAGTCCCTCCCTTGTATCCAGTCGAACTGGAACACACCAAGACAAGGGGTGCAACTAAGATCCCAAGGGACTCAAAAGTTCTCTTGGGATCTAGGAGCAGCGCACTGGGTCCACCACAGCCCCAGCCCCTCTGACTCTATTGATTGAGGACTGTCTTGAGTCCATCAAAAACATATGACAGAGCGTTCAAAAAGAGTAAATAACTTTTATAAACAGAATGAAACCCCCCCCCCAAAAAAAATAAATAAATAAATAAAGGATTAGAAGCGATGAATTGCTAAGGAAGTTGGTGAAACAGTCTCCCCTCACAAGTGACGGGAGCCTAGTTCGTGATAGCCCGTCCGGGCTAGATCGTGGGTATTTCTTTCCAGGGGGCCCCCCTAGGTCTTTCTCACCCCCCTGGCCTTTACAAGAATCAAATATGCCAGTTAGAAAAAAAAAAAAGGGAAAAAATTACACAAAAAGAAAGGAAAAATCCATGAACTTTGCCCTGGGAGGCCGGAATGGTAAAAACCGTCAAAAACCAAAGAGAGAAGTGTAAGGCTTCCTTTAGCGTTAGCCATGCTAACTGTCCTCAGTGGCAACAAAAAGATTTTCTTGAGAGGCCCAGCTAGAAAAAAGAAAAAAAAAGGAAAAAAAGAACCGGGAAGAATTATCTCCGGTATCCGGCAGGCTGGGATCGGCCTCAAACCAACATCTGTTGAGATTCAAACCACCATCAAGGGGAGTTGCTTCACGTCGGGAGATTGTCCTTTGATCTCTTGGGGCCTTGTTTCATCCAGGAAGGTTGAAGGGGACTTGCCGGAGGGGGTCTCTTGGACGGAGGTCGGGGTTCCTTTGCTTGTCTGAGACGAGGAGGGATTTTGATTAATTAGTCCCAGTTGTAGAAAGAGATGTTCACCCTCAGGAAAAGTGGAAAAGGCGCATTTTCTGCCCTTATATGTGAAGTTAAGTCTCAGTGGGAATGACCACCTGTAGGGAACTTCTCTCTCTTGCAGCAATAGAAGCAATGGCTTAAGAGATCTCCTCTTTTGGACCGTGTAGGGGGACAGGTCAGCAAAAAGTTGAATTTTATTTCCATGAATAGTTAATTCCTTCATGTTTCTGGATTTCCGCATAACCTCCTCCTTCACGGTGTAAAAATGTGGTTTAACAATTATGTCTCTTGGGAGGCCATCTTTGCGTGGGGGTTGTAGTGCTCTATGAGCCCTATCCAGCTCTAGGCGGTGTTCAGGTATCCCCGGGATGAGATCTCTGATAAGGTCTTTGACCGCAGACTGTACCTCTTGTTCAGCTTCCGGGGGACCCCGAACTCTGAAGTTGTAACGTCTCGATCTGTTTTCGAGATCGTCTATTTTCGCAAAAGCCGTCTCGAGTTGATCCTGCATTTCTTGAATATGCGCCGTATTTTGGTTAATGCGCGCTCCTGCTTGATCTGCTTTTTGTTCAGTGTAGTCTAATCTGAGGCCAAACTGCTGCATGTCAGTGTGGATAGAGGATGTGATTTGAGCTGCATTCTGAGCTAGGCTTTTTGAAAGCATGTGAGCAAAAGCTTCCATCATGAAGGGGAAATCTGTGGGGGTGGGGGCTGCCTCCTGAGCTTCACTGACCGACAGTAGGAGGCCTGTCTGAGGGTCCATCATGGGGGTGGATGGTAATCCTGTTTGCAGGCTTAGCAGGAGCGATTCTGTGGAGGCTGGTGAATGATTCAGGTGTTGCGGGCTGTGCACAGTACCTGGAGTATGTGGGGAGAGGAGATCCTGGTCAGCTATTGAATCCTCAGCAGCAACAGCCATGCTGCGGTTCGGAGGTGCGGCGGCCATCTTGGCATAGCTGAGGGGTCCGTTTGTGGCCGTCATCTGGCCAGTGAGGTTCCTCCTGATGGAGCCTGATGACATAGGGGGCTTCCCGGGGGTTTCTCCTACCCTATGGTGGCGTTGGTTTCTGCGGGTGAGCGGAGAAGGCTGTGGTGGCGCGGAGCTTCAGATGCTGGTGGCCATCTTAGAAGTTGCCGCGCATGCAATCTCACTATTTATTTTAAGACTAGTCTTGTTAAAAAATAAATGGTAAACTCTAATATAGGTTAAGCACTTCTTGTAATTATTGCTCAACATTACATGTGTTTTTCCCTTTAGCATAGTTTAATGAATCAAGTGCTAATTAGCATGCAAAGTTGAACAATAATTACAAATGGGAATGCTGCTCAGTTTGCTGGCTTTTGATGACCAAATATCTAAAGTAGTTTATGTGAAGCATGAGTATATCTTTGCTGTTTTCAATTATGTCAGGCATAACACTTCTGAATTCAATTCACACTTTTTGGACATACAATACATGTATAAATAATACCGAACTATTGTTTGGAGAAATTCTGAATAAAGATGAGAAAGGATACGTCAATGCTTGCTCAGATAACATTGACTGTAGAAACCAGCAAAACCAATTATATTTAAAATATGGTTTGCTTACTGATTTTATGGACTTGGATATTTGTCTTGAGGATTTACACAAACAAAATATTGGTACAGCTGTCAGCATGGAAAATTTGTAATGGCAAAGAAATAACCCCTAAAGGTATTCAAATTAGATGGATACAAGCTAAAATATCAAACTTTAGTTCAGCATAACTATAGAAATTGTATTTTAAAATAATTTGTATTATTTGTAGGGTTTATAAATGGCAGATATTATAAAGTTAAAACTAAGAATAATAATACAAGACCCTGTTGATACTCATGTTAAATACCAAACATTGTGTGTCACTTAACAATACAATATTATAAATATTTTATAGTCACTTATGCCATATATTAGATGGACACATGCTTGCTAGTTTTCCTCAAGTTTGGAATGAATGTTTATTAATTAAAATACTAGTTGCAGTGATAACCTGCAGACAGACTCCACTACTCACTGGGCAGTAATAAAATATGAGGCATGATAAAGTGGCCTCTCAGTTTCATAGTTACATAGTTGGTAAGTTTGATTAAAGACAATAGTCCATCCAGTTCAACCTATGTAGGTGTATGTGTGTCAGTGTCGATAATCATTTCCCATATCCTTGTATGTTGTGTTCACTAAGATGCACCTCCAATAGTCTTTTAAAAATATTAATAGTTTATATTAACACATGGTAAACTTGCTTGAGAGACTACCTAAGCACAATTCTATCCCAACATAATGAAGCAGGCCCTTTTGAAAGCAACAGTAAAAAAACAACTTTTTGGTTCTCAGCATAATAAAAATATTTCTTTCAACCAATGGTTTATCCAAAGTTACTGAGTAAATGTTTTTAATGAGATCCTCTTATTGAGATGTTTCTGCTTATTACCAATATAACATATGACCTTTTTTATATGCTTTGTGTAATTGACTATTATACACACAGTGCCTTGAAAAAGTATTCATACCCCATTGAAATTTTCCACATTTTTTCATGTTACAACCAAAAACGTAAATTTATTTTATTGGGATTTTATGTGATAGACCAACACAAAGTGGCACATTAATGTGAAGTTGAAGGAAAATTATAAATGTTTTTCAAAATTTTCTACAAATAAATATATGAAAAGTGTGGCATGCATTTGTATTCAGCCCCCTTTTACTCTGATACCCCTAACTAAAATCTAGTGGAACCAATTGCCTTCAGAAGTCACTTAATTAGTAAATAGAGTCCACCTGTGTGTAATTTAATATCAGTATAAATCCAGCTGTTCTGTGAAGCCCTATACAACTGCAAACCTACCAAGACATGGCCATCCACCTAAACTGAAAGGCCTGGCAAGAAGAGCATTAATCAGAGAAGCAGCCAAGATGCCCATGGTAACTCTGGAGGAGCTGCACAGATCCACAGCTCAGGTGGGGGAATCTGTCCACAGGACAACTATTAGTTGTGCACTGCACAAATCTGGTCTTCATGGAAGAGTAGCAAGAAGAAAGCCTGTGTTGAAAGAAAGTCATAAGAAGTCCTGTTTGCAGTTTGTGAGAAGCAAAATGCTATGTGTGGCAGAAAACTAACACTGCACATCACCTTGAACACACCATCCCCACCATGAAACATGGTGGTGGCAGCATCATGTTGTGGGGATGCTTTTCTTCAGCAGGGCCAGAGAAGCTTGTCAGAGTTGATGGGAAGATGGATAGAGCCGAATACAGGGCAATCTTAGAAGAAAATCTTTTTATGCAAAAGACTTGAGACTGGGGCGGATGTTCACCTTCCAGCAGGACAATGGCCTTAAACATATAGCCAAAGCTACAATGGAATGGTTTAGATCAAAGCATATTCAGGTCAAGTCAAAGTCCAGACCTAAAACCCATTGAGATTCTGTGGCAAGACTTGAAAATTGCTGTTCACAGATGCTCTCCATCCAATCTGACAGAGCTTGAGCTATTTTGCAAAGAAGAATGGGCAAAAATGTCACTCTCTAGATGTGCAAAGCTGGTAGAGACATACCCAAAAAGACTTGCAGCTGTAATTGCAGTGAAAGATGATTCTACAAAGTATTGACTCAGTGTCACGAGACTAATACTCACCGAGGCCGAGATGCCGAGAGCGGCTTATCCTTGCGACCACGCGCACCCAGACCCCCGAAGTGGGTACAGAGAGCTGGGGGCACGCGGAGGCACGGGCTTCCGGAAGGCAGGAGGTCCGTAGATGGAGAACTGGTGCACAGGAATCCGTACGGGACTGGTGGTCTGGATCAGGTATCAGGCAGAGTCCGTAATACAAGCAGGGATCAGGGTATCAGGCAATCAGAATAGGCAAGTCCGTTATGCAGGCAGAGGTCAGGGTATCAGGCAATCAGAATAGGCAAGTCCGTTATGCAGGCAGAGGTCAGGGTATCAGGCAATCAGAATAGGCAAGTCCGTTATGCAGGCAGAGGTCAGGGTATCAGGCAATCAGAATAGGCAAGTCCGTTGTGCAGGCAGAGGTCAGGGTATCAGGCAATCAGAATAGTGGTTTAAACAAGCCAGGGGTCTTGGTACACTTTCAGGCAGGCAGACAGGTAAAGGTTAATACAGGAGACAGATCAGGGGAGAGCTGACGACGAACCAGCAACCCGACTGGGTGCTGGCGCCGTCAGAAATAGTCTCCCCCCCAGCTAGCGCGTCAGAGTGACGCGCTACCGGGTACCCGCACGGGCGACGGCGCGCACACGGGGACCGCCGTGCACCCGCACGCGCCGCACCATCAGGCCGCGGACGGGTGTACGGCGAAGCGCCAGTCCGCCGCGCATGCGCACCGGAGCCCGGCGAGCGGAGACGCTCCCGATCTCCTGACAGTGCCCCCCTCCTAAGGGCGGACACCGGACGCCCAGGCTAGCCATCAATTCTGGATGATCTCGGTGGAAGGTTTGGATTAGCCGTGGAGCATGCAAGTTCCTAGCAGGTTCCCAAGAGTTATCTTCTGGTGGATAGCCCTTCCACTGGATCAGATACTGTAGTTGCCTGCCCCTTTTTCTGCAGCTCAGGATGGATTCCACCTCAAACTCGTTTTCACCATCCACTTTGATTGGCGGAGGAGGAGGCTCTCCTCTCCCCGGAAAAGGGCTAGGTACCACAGGTTTCAATAATGACACGTGGAAGACAGGGTGAATCCGATATGTCTCAGGTAGTGCTAGTTCCACAGCCACAGGGTTAATGATTCTCCTGACTTGGAAAGGACCAATGAACTTGGGTCCCAGTTTTCGAGATGGCAGCGGTAATTTAAGGTTAGCGGTGGACAGCCAGACCTCCTCTCCCAAGTCAAACTTTGGGTTTGCCCTTCTGCCCCGATCATACTGTTTCTTGTAGTCTTCTTGCGCCTTGTGTAACATATCCTGAATCTTCTGAAAGTTGGATTGCAAGCACGTTATCCTATCCTGGACTGCAGGGACTGTCATTTCGGGGATGTCGTTGGAGAAGAATGTAGGATGGAACCCGAAATTCGCCCAGAAGGGTGTTTGGTTGGTAGAGGTATGAATAGAATTATTATATGCAAATTCAGCGTAGGGAAGAAGACTCGCCCAATTATCCTGGGAACCTGAACAAAAGCAACGGAGGTATTGCTCCAACGTTTGGTTTGTCCTCTCCGTCTGGCCATTACTTTGGGGGTGATAAGCTGAAGAGAGACAAACTTTGATGCCCAGGGATTTGCAGAGTTCCTTCCAAAATTTAGACGTAAATTGCACGCCCCTATCAGACACAATACTTCTTGGAACACCATGGAGCCTAACGACCTCTTTCAGAAAAATATTGGCTGTGTCTACAGCGGAGGGGGTGCCCCTCATGGGTAAAAAATGGGCCATCTTGGAGAGACGGTCGACAACGACAAGGATGGTAGAAAAATCTTCTGAGGTTGGCAGATCAACAATAAAATCCATGGACACATCAGCCCATGGTCGTTCCGGAATGGGTAATGGCTTGAGCAAGCCCCAGGACCTAGTGTTCTGGCCCTTGTTGCGTTGGCACAGGGAGCAGGATGCCACATACTCCTTACAGTCTCGTCTCCATCCAGGCCACCAGAAGGAGCGAGAAAGAAGCTCCGACGTCTTCTTAATTCCAAAGTGTCCTGCCATCTTATGGTCATGACACATTTTAAGGGTTAAGGAGCGTGTCACTTGTGGTACGAATATTTTTTCCCGAATCCAAAAAAAATCTCCGTGTTTCCTCAAGGAGTGTACTACTGGATCAGTACACGAGCTAGATGAAGACTTGATGGACGACATTAAGTCTGCCTGAGTTAATCCAAGAAAGTTTTGCGGAGAGAGGATCGTGCTTGGTGCTGGTGCCTGAGAGTCTGCGGAGAACATCCGAGAGAGAGCGTCGGCCTTCCCGTTCTTTGCTCCAGGTCTGTAGGCTATATGAAAGTTGAAACGGGAGAAGAAGAGGGCCCAACGGGCTTGGCGGGGTTTTAGCCGTCTTGCTGTTCGGAGGTACTCTAGGTTTTTGTGATCCGTAAAGATCATAACCGGGTGTATTGCACCCTCCAGCAAATATCTCCACTCTTCCAAGGCGAATTTTATAGCCAGCAGCTCCCTATCACCCACATCATAGTTGAGTTCCGGTGGAGTAAGTTTCCTGGAGGCGAAGGCTACAGGATGTAGTATGGCCTTAGGTCCCTGTCTCTGAGAGAGAATTGCTCCTGTTGCGATCTCTGATGCGTCTACCTCTAGTACGAAAGGTTGAGTCGGGTCAGGATGACAAAGAATCGGGGCAGAGCTGAACAACTTCTTTAACTTTACAAAAGCTTCTTGAGCAGCTGGGGACCACTGGAAAGAACTGTGCTGCCGGGTTAGTTGGGTGATGGGTGCCACAATAGTAGAGAATCCCACAATAAACTTTCGGTAGAAGTTAGCGAACCCGATAAACCTCTGTACCCCCTTCTTGTTGGAAGGAGCCGGCCACTCCTGGATTGCCTGAATCTTCTGTGGGTCCATTGCGACCCCGTTGGTTGAAAGGATGAACCCCAGAAATTGTATAGTTGACCTCTCAAATTCGCATTTTTCAGCTTTCAGGTATAACTTGTGCTGTCTGAGTATGGTAAGGACCTTCCTTACATGCCCCTTGTGTATCTCCAGAGTGGGGGAAAAGATGAGAATATCATCCAGATATACAACAAGGAAATCATCCAGGTATTCTCGGAATATATCATTCACCAGATGTTGAAAGGTGGCCGGGGCATTACAAAGACCGAAAGGCATCACTAGGTACTCGAAATGCCCGAATCTGGACCTAAAAGCTGTCTTCCACTCGTCCCCAGACCTGATCCTGACAAGATTGTAGGCCCCCCGGAGGTCAAGTTTCGAGAACACCTTAGCTGATCGGAACCGTTGGAACAGCTCGGGGATGAGAGGTAGAGGATACCGGTTCTTAACGGTGATATTGTTGAGTTGCCGATAATCTACACAAGGTCTTAAAGTCCCGTCTTTTTTCCCAACAAAAAAAATACCTGCTCCAGCAGGTGAGGATGAGGGCCGGATGAAGCCTTTCTTGAGGTTTTCGTCTATATATTGTCTAAGAGCTTCTAGCTCGGTTTCGGAAAGAGGAAATATTCGACCGAATGGAATCTGGGACCCCGGCAGAAGGTCGATCGGGCAGTCATAGGAACGATGGGGGGGTAGGCGGTCAGCCATCTGTTTACTGAAGACCTCTTGAAATTCAAGATACTCGGAGGGAACATGCTGGAGGTTGCCTGGTGGAGCAGTAATCGTAGCACAAACTTTTGGAGCCATAAGAAGACAGTGCTGGGAGCAATACTGAGAAGGGAAGGATACCGCCTTAGTGCTCCATTTAATTTGTGGGTCGTGAGCCTGTAACCAAGGCAAGCCTAGTATGACTGGGAAGATAGGTGAGTGAATTAGGTCGAGCCGTAAAAACTCTCGGTGACCGGAGTCCGTGGTTACCGGAACGGGTTGGGTTTCCTGGGTGATGGGTCCTGAGCGAAGAAGAGATCCGTCGGCCAGATGTACCCGTAGGCCTTGCTCTTTAGTTTGCAGAGGGATGTTCAGACTGTGCGCCAAGGTGGAATCTATGAAGCAACTGCATGCTCCGGAATCAATGATGGCCTGCAAGCGAGTCTCCCTTCCCGGAAGCTGTAAGGAGATAAACAACATCACATAAGCCTTTGGGATACTATTGTTTGGATGATTCGATACATTTGGTTGAGAGGACTTACTGGGCCTGATCGGACAGCTGCGCAGGAAATGTCCGGCTCCTCCGCAGTAGAGACACAGGTTGGACTGTCGTCTGCGTTGCTTCTCTTCAGAGGTTAACGGACCCCGAACCAGGCCGAGCTGCATCGGTTCGACCTCAGGGACCGGTGCAGTGACAGCCGGAGTCGAGGTGGGCGTCTGCGCCAAGTGAGGTCTAGGTAACGCCCAGGTGGGGCGTGGGCCTTGGAAGCGCTCTGAGCGTCGCTCCCGTAGTCGTCTATCCAACTTTGTTGCCGCTTGGATGAGTTCTTCCAGGGAAGCGGGGGTTTCCATCCTAGCTAATTCGTCCTTGAGGACCTCGGACAAGCCTTGGCGGAACTGGTAGCGTAGGGCCGGCTCGTTCCAATTTGTGTCGGCCGCCCATTTACGGAATTCCACCGTATAGTCTTCGATGGGTCTCCTTCCTTGAGACAGGTGGTGCAGAATGGCCTCAGCTGTAGCCGTACGTTGCGGGTCGTCATAGAGCTGAGACATACTCTCAAAGAAGGCCTCGATTGTATTGAGAACAGGACTGCTCTGTTCCATCAAGCCGTGGGCCCAGGCTTGGGGTTCTTCAGACAAAAGGGAAATGGCAAATCCTACTTTAACAATCTCTGAAGAGAAGGTTCTCGGTTGGAGGGCGAAGTAGAGGGAGCAAGCATTTTTGAAGGCCCTGAACTTCTTGCGGTCCCCTGAGAACCGCTCCGGTGTGGGGACCCTGGGTTCCGGGAGTGCCATAACAACGGTGGGATTGGCGGAAGCCTGAGGGAGCGGACCCCCGCTGCTGGGTGCGGGAGCTGCGGCTGCAGAGGGCAGTGACCCTGTGATCTGTTGGAGGCGGTTATCAATTTGGGAATAACCTTCCTGTAACTTTTGCACTGAATCGGCAAGAGTAGACACCTGTTGGCACAGGATCTCCAGAGGAGAGCGCGCTCTGTCGGCCTCGGACATCTGGCTGGTTCGTACTGTCACGAGACTAATACTCACCGAGGCCGAGATGCCGAGAGCGGCTTACCCTTGCGACCACGCGCACCCAGACCCCCGAAGTGGGTACAGAGAGCTGGGGGCACGCGGAGGCACGGGCTTCCGGAAGGCAGGAGGTCCGTAGATGGAGAACTGGTGCACAGGAATCCGTACGGGACTGGTGGTCTGGATCAGGTATCAGGCAGAGTCCGTAATACAAGCAGGGATCAGGGTATCAGGCAATCAGAATAGGCAAGTCCGTTATGCAGGCAGAGGTCAGGGTATCAGGCAATCAGAATAGGCAAGTCCGTTATGCAGGCAGAGGTCAGGGTATCAGGCAATCAGAATAGGCAAGTCCGTTATGCAGGCAGAGGTCAGGGTATCAGGCAATCAGAATAGGCAAGTCCGTTGTGCAGGCAGAGGTCAGGGTATCAGGCAATCAGAATAGTGGTTTAAACAAGCCAGGGGTCTTGGTACACTTTCAGGCAGGCAGACAGGTAAAGGTTAATACAGGAGACAGATCAGGGGAGAGCTGACGACGAACCAGCAACCCGACTGGGTGCTGGCGCCGTCAGAAATAGTCTCCCCCCCGGCTAGCGCGTCAGAGTGACGCGCTACCGGGTACCCGCACGGGCGACAGCGCGCACACGGGGACCGCCGTGCACCCGCACGCGCCGCACCATCAGGCCGCGGACGGGTGTACGGCGAAGCGCCAGTCCGCCGCGCATGCGCACCGGAGCCCGGCGAGCGGAGACGCTCCCGATCTCCTGACACTCAGGGGGCTGAATACAAATGCACACCACACTTTTCAGCTATTTATTTGAAAAAAAAAAATTGAAAACCATTTATTATTTTGCTTCCACTTCAAAATTATGTGTCACTTTGTGTTGGTCTATCACATAAAATCCCAATAAAATAAGTTTACGGTTTTGGTTGTAACATGACAAAATGTGGAAAATTTCAGGGGGTGTGAATACTTTTTCAAGGCACTGTAATGTAAATGTGCTACACTTATTATTGCCCACCTAAGTCTGAAGATACTGTATGCTAGAACAAATTCAGTTAGCAAAATATAATGCTTTTAAGGGGGAACGTAAATGTTATCAATATTTTAGCTGTAAATCAATATGTGTGTGTCACCGGCGCAAAAAACTTTTGCTTGATTGCACTTTTTAAACCCCTGTTAGAGTTGCTGCAGTCAAAAAAATCATTCAGGGGAATGGACTAAGACTTGTGATTATTGTGTGTGAGTGCGCTACTCTTATACCATACACCACTCGTATTTATACATTCCTTTCCTGTTTACTGTGCAATAAAAAATTAAAAATTGAAAAAATTACAAAAAATCTCCCCTCCAAGTGTTGAATTGCACTTAACAATACGCTAAGCATAAATCACCAATCTATATATCAACACTGCTAACATGCAAAATGTATATCACAAAGTCCTTGTGCAAAAAAGTGCAAATTCCTCTCTTAGTGTCCTGCTGTGTATCTTCTATTTTCATTTGTGACTTAGTGACACACCACCACCTTCTAGATCAGCCACTCACCAGATATTTATTTTATGTTCATTTATGTTCATTAATGGGATAACCACTCCACCTTATTATCGTTCCCCACCGGCTATGCTTGAGGAATATACTTTACATGAGGAATATCAAAGCTCAAGCATAGCCGGTGGGGAACGATAATAAGGTGGAGTGGTTATCCCATTAATGAACCAAAGGCATATCATAAAAGAAATATCTGGTGAGTGGCTGATCTAGAAGGTGGTGGTGTGTCACTAAGTCACAAATGAAAATAGAAGATACACAGCAGCACACTAATGCCCCGTACACACGGTCGGACTTTGTTCGGACATTCCGACAACAAAATGGATGTTGGCTCAAACTTGTCTTGCATACACACGGTCACACAAAGTTGTCGGAAAATCCGATCGTTCTGAACGCGGTGATGTAAAACACGTACGTCGGGACTATAAACGGGGCAGTGGCCAATAGCTTTCATCTCTTTATTTATTCTGAGCATGTGTGGCACTTTGTCCGTCGGATTTGTGTACACACGATCGGAATTTCCGACAATGGATTTTGTTGTCGGAAAATTTTATGTCCTGCTCTCAAACTTTGTGTTCGGAAAATCAGATGGAAAATGTGTGATATAGCCTACACACGGTCGGAATTTCCGACAACAAGGTCCTATCACACATTTTCCACATTTTCCGTCCGACCATGTGTACGGGGCATAGGAGAGGAATTTGCACTTTTTTGCACAAGGACTTTGTGATATATATTTTGCATGTTAGCAATGTTGATATATAGATTGGTGATTTATGCTTAGCGTATTGTTAAGTGGAATTCAACACTTGGAGGGGAGATTTTTTGTAATTTTTTCAATTTTTTATTTTTTATTGCACAGTAAACAGGAAAGGAATGTATAAATACAAGTGGTGTATGGTATAAGAGTAGCACACTCACACACAATAATCACAAATATTTTAGCTGTGAACGGAGAGGGGGAGGTCAAGTTGGGGAATTAGTGATACTTTTCAGATTCTAAAATTTCTAAGTATAAACAAATAAATAAGAAAAAATATTTTTGTGCATATAAGTGAAGGGATACTTAGTGACAAAAAGAAGAAATCATACTGTTTTAACTGGTAGAAAGATGTGGTTGAAAGCAATGGGATTGTAATTGCTGACATAAGAGACACCTGGACTCTGTTAAGTTAATTGCTAGAAGAGGAACTACTGCCATTATCTCACAGCGTGAACACATTAAGTCATGCTTATTACACTCCATAATTTATGGTATGAACCCAGATAATCAATTACCTGTATAACTGGAAAAGAATGACATGGGAAAATAAATGGAATTTGTGCAAACGCTAACAGTATATTTTGTAATGTAAATTTGTATTAAATACAAATGATATATACAGTATAGAGTACACCCCCCACATTTTTTTAAATATTTTATTATACATTTTCATGTGACAACACTAAAGAAATGACACTTTGCTACAATGTAAAGTAGTGAGTGTACAGCTTGTATGACAGTGTAAATTTGCTGTCCCCTCAAAATAATTCAACACACAACCATTAATGTCTAAATCGTTGGCAACAAAAGTGAGTACACCCCTAAGTGAAAATGTCCAAATTCTGCCCAAAGTGTCAATATGTTGTGTGGCCACCAATATTTTCCAGCACTGCCTTAACCCTCTTGGGCACGGAGTTCAACAGAGCTTCACAGGTTGCCACTGGAGTCCTCTTCTACTCCTCCATGATGACATCACAAAGCTGGTGGATGCTAGAGACCTTGCGCTCCTCCACCATCCATTTGAGGGTGCCCCACAGATGCTCAATAGGGTTTAGGTCTGGAGACATGCTTTGCTGGTCCATCACCTTTACTCTCAGCTTCTATGGTAAGGCAGTTGTCATCTTGGAGGTGTGTTTGGGGTCGTTATGTTGGAATACTGCCCTGCGGCTCAGTCTCTGAAGGGAGGGGATCATGCTCTGCTTCAGTATGTCACAGTACATGTTGGCATTCATGGTTCCCTCAATGAACTGTAGCTCCCCAGTGCCAGCAGCACTCATGCAGCCCTAGACCATGACACTCCCACCACCATGCTTGACTGTAGGCAAGACACACTTGTCTTTGTACTCCTCACCTGGTTGCCGCCACACCATCTGAACTAAATAAGTTTATCTTGGTCTCATCAGACCACAGGACATGGTTCTCCATGTCCTTAGTCAGCTTATCTTCAGCAAACTGTTTGTGGGCTTTCTTGCGCATCATCTTTAGAATAGGCTTCCTTCTGGGATGACAGCCACACAGACCAATTTGATGCAGTGTGCGGCGTATGATCTGAGCACTGACAGGCTGACCCCCCACCCCTTCAACTTCTGCAGCAATGATGGCAGCACTCATATGTCTATTTCCCAAAGGCAACCTCTGGATATGACGCTGAGCAGGTGCACTCAACTCGACCATGGTGAGGCCTATTCTGAGTGGAACCTGTCCGGGTAAACTGCTGTATGGTCTTGGCGACCATGCTGCAGCTCAGTTTCAGGGTCTTGGCAATCGTCCTATAGCCTAGGCCATCTTTATGTAAAACAACAATTCTTTTTTTCAGATCCTCAGAGAGTTCTTTGTCACGAGGTGCCATTTTGAACTTCCAGTGACCAGTATGAGAGAGTGAGAGTGATAACACCAAATTTAACAGACCTGGTCCCCATTCACACCTGAGACCTTTTAACACTAACAAGTCACATGACACCGGGGGGGATGGCTAATTGGGCCCGATTTGGACACTTTAACTTAGGGGTGTACTCACTTTTGTTGCCAGCGGTTTAGACATTAATGGCTGTGTGTTGAGTTATTTTGAGGGGACAGCAAATTTACACTGTTATAAAAGCTGTACACTCACTACTTTACATTGTAGCAAAGTGTCATTTCTTCAGTGTTGTCACATGATATATAAAATATTTACAAGAATGTGAGGGGTGTACTCACTTTTGTGAGATACTGTGTGTATATTATATATATATATATATATAGATAGATATTATATATTATTTATGTATATATGTGTATGTATGTATACAGTGATCAGCATAAATGAGTACATCCCAACAGATTTGTCAGAAAACCTTTACTTTCCTGTCAGAATCAACATTTTCTATGGGGCACTATACACTATACTACAAAATACTCCCACAAATGCGGGCCATTGATTGCAACTGAGATTTGTTAAGTTGCAAACACAAAAAAAGTATTTTCCCTAACAAATATATTCAAGACCATGTTGTAAAATAAAATACAGCCCAATGAAAGTCTAATGCCGCGTACACACGGTCGGACTTTTCGTCTACAAAAGTCCGACAGCCTGTCCGACAGACTTTCGACGGACTTGCGGCGGACTTTCGACGGACTTGCGGCGGACTTTCTAACGAACAGACTTGCCTACACACGATCACACAAAAGTCCGTCGAATTCTTACGTGATGACGTACACCGGACTAAAATAAGGAAGTTGATAGCCAGTAGCCAATAGCTGCCCTAGCGTGGGTTTTTGTCCGTCGGACTAGCATACAGACGAGCGGATTTTTCGACCGTACTCGAGTCCGTCGGAAAGATTTAAAGCATGTTTCAAATCTAAAGTACGTCGGATTTGAGGCAAAAAAAGTCAGTTGAAAGTCCGGAGAAGCCCACACACGATCGGATTACCAGCCAGCTTTAGTCCGTCAGCGTCCGTTGGACTTTTGTAGACGAAAAGTCCGACCGTGTGTACGCGGCATTAGGAGTAAAGCTAAATTTTAGACAACAAAATCCTAATTAACAAGAATTCAACTACAGGTGACTCTAATGCCGCGTACACACGAGTGGACTGTCCGACAGAAAAAGTCTGACAGAAGCTTTTGATTGTATATACCGATTGTATATAGGCCTCATCTGACTTTTTTTTTTTTTTTTTAAATCTGATGGACCTAGAAATAGAACATGCTCTAAATCTTTCCGACTGATCCAATTCCTGTCGGGAAAAAAGATCGTCTGTATGCTGGTCCAACGGACCAAAAAAGACGCATGCTCTGAAGCAAGTACGAAACGGAAGCTATTGGCTACTGGGTATTGAACTTCTAGTCCCGTCATAAGTGTTGTACGTCACCGCGCTCTGGACGGTCGGACTTTGGGTTGACCGTGTGTAGGCAAGACCGCTTGAATGGAATTCCATCGGAGATACATCAGAGAAACCGTCTGAGTTTATTACGACGGCTAAACGGGTCGTGTATATGCAGCATAATTATTAATTAAACAGATGTCCAGCAGACAGTTGATTGTAAAAGGGTGTTACTTACCAAAGAAAGCCCCTTCCCATTTCATGCTATCAGCAATGGCACCAGATGGAACAAAAATGTCACAAGGCCTGAGAAAGAAAATAATTTGTTTACACAAGAAAGATGAAGGTTACAAGAAGATCAGCAAACCTTTACTTATCAGTCAGAATACTGTAGCAAAAGTGATACAAAAACCTCGACAGGAGCATCTTTTGATGAAAAGGGTTGAATAAAATTGCTATGAAAGTTCACTGAAAGTTCACTGAAAGTTCACTGCAGTTAGCTAAAGAAGTAGAAAGCCAAACTGGGGTGATTGTTTCCCGTGACACAATATGGCATACACTGCAGAGTAGGGATGAGCCGAACACCCCCCGGTTCGGTTCGCACCAGAACCTGCGAACGGACCGAAAATTTGCACGAACGTTAAAACCCCATTGACGTCTATGGGACTCGAACGTTCGAAATCAAAAGTGTTAATTTTAAAGGCGAATTTGCATGGTATTGTCCTAAAAAGGGTTTGGGGACCCGGGTCCTGCCCCAGGGGACATGTATCAATGCAAAAAAAACTTTTAAAAACGGCCGTTTTTTCGGGAGCAATGATTTTAATGACGCTTAAAGTTAAAAAAGTGAAATATTCCTTTAAATATTGTACCTGGGGGGTGTCTATAGTATGCCTGTAAAGTGGCACGTGTTTCCCAGTCCCTGCACAAAATGTCATTTTTAAAGGAAAAAAAGTCATTTAAAACTGCTTGCGGCTTTAATGTAATGTCGGGTCCTGGCAATATGGATGAAAATCAGTGAGACAAACGGCATGGGTACCCCCCAGTCCATTACCAGGCCCTTTGGGTCTTGTATGGATATTAAGGGGAACCCCACACCCAAATTAAAATAAGGAAAGGTGTGGGGCCACTCTGAACAGCAGTATACAGGAGGTGCAAACAAGACAGGGACTGTAGGTTTGTTGTTAAGTAGAATCTGTTTGTAATTTTGTAACGGGTACATTTTTAACGTGTTTAGCTCCAGCCAAAAAATCTTTTTTTAAGCTTTTTGGAAAACATAGGGAAGGGTTATCACCCCTGTGACATTTGTTTTGCTGTCTGTCCTCCTCTTCAGAACGTTTCACCTCACTTTTTGTCTCAATGACAAATGTTTTTTGAAAATTTGTTTTTTTTTGTGGAACAAGGATTGGAAAGCATCAGTGGAAAGGAGAAATGTTTTTCCCATATTAACTCTTACAGGAGAGAATTTACCTTCCTAGGGGTAGATTTCATCTCACTTCCTGTTGTCTCCTTCTGTTTGCAAGTAGGAGTCGTTTGTAAGTTAGATGTTTGAAAGTAGGGGCCTGCCCTTTTATACTCAGCAGAAATTTGGGCCTTAGGTGTTGTTGTGGCCACAACACTGTAAGCCCTCACAGGGCCCTGCTGTGAAATATTAGATCAAGAATTGTAATTATATGCCCCTGTTGAACAAGGGCAGAAAAATTGGGCCTTTGGTGGTGGTGGTGCTGGTGCCACAACACTGTAAGTCCTCACTTGCTCTTGGTGGGTGCAGAAATGGGCCCTGCTGTGAAATATTAGATCAAGAATTGTAATTACATGCCCCTGTTGAACAGGGGCTGAAAAATTAGGCCTTAGGCACTGGTGCTGGTGCCACAACACTGCAACCCCTCAAAGACACTCTAGTTGGAATGCAGGAACGAGCCCTGCTGCAAAGTATTGCATCAAAAATTGTAATTACACGCCCCTGTGAAACAGGGGCTGAAAAATTGGGCCTTAGGCACTGGTGGTGGCGCCCGGAACCAAAAATGTTCTTACAAGCTATCAGCGTGATCGTTGAGGAGGAAGAGGATAATTACTCAGGGATAGTCACTCAGCATCAGCATAGGCAGTCTTTGAAGGGATCTGAGATTTCAAAAAAAATGATTTGGTTACATCAGCATCAGGTGCTTGGTAGCTGGTGGTGATCCAAGACTGATTCGTTTTTATGAAGGTCAGTCGATCGACCGAGTCGGTGGACAGACGCACCCTGTGATCGGTTACAAAGCCTCCAGCAGCAATGAATGTGCGTTCCGAAAGAACGCTGGATGCAGGACAGGCCAGTAGCTCAATTGCATACTGTGCAAGCTCTGGCCAGAGATCCATTCATCCTCTGCTCCCTCTGCGATGGCAAGATAAGGTCTGCAACCGTACCCTTGTATTGTGGATCAAGGAGGGTTGCCAGCCAGTATTGGCCCTTCTCCTTGATACCACGAATAGGAGGATCCTTACGCAGGCTTTGCAGGATCAGTGAGGCCATGCAGCGTAGGTTTGCTGAGGCATTCGGTCCGGAGTCCTCTGGGTCACTATGGACGACATGGTCCGCAGCCACCTCCTCCCAGCCACGTACAAGTCCATGTCTTTCTTGGGACTGATCCCTTAAAGACTGCTGCTGATGCTGAGTGCCAGGCTCCACCTCCATACTGACACAATCTTCCTCCTCCTCCTCCTCGTCTTCCTGTGTGATTGGCGGGCACGCAGGAACACTGTCTGGATAAAAGGGGCCTTGAGAGCTAAGGAAGTCCTCCTCTTCCTGCCTCTGTTCTGCCTCAAGTGCCCTGTCCATTATTCCACGCAGCGTGTGCTCCAACAGGTGGATAAGGGGGACAGTGTCACTGATGCATGCACTGTCACTGCTCACCATCCATAGTCGCACAGGTACTCATTGATGGCCCTCTGCTGCATGTGCAGCTGCTGCAGCATGGCCAACGTTGAGTTCCACCTGGTGGGCATGTCACAGATTAGGCAGTTCTTGGGCAGGTTAAACTCCTTTTGGAGGTCCGCCAGCCGAGCACTGGCATTATATGACCGGCGGAAATGCACACAGACTTTCCTGGACTGCCTCAGGACATCCTGTAAGCCCGGGTACCTGCCCAAGAACCGCTGCACCACCAAGTTAAGGACATGAGCCAAACAGGGCACATGGGTCATTTGTCCCTGTCGGAGGGCAGAGAGGAGGTTGGTGCCATTGTCGCAAACCACCATTCCTGCCTTAAGTTGGCGTGACGTCAACCACCTCTGAACCTGCCCCTGCAGAGCTGACAGAACCTCTGCCCCAGTGTGGCTCCTGTCCCCCAAGCACACCAGCTCAAGCACCGCATGGCATCTTTTGGCCTGCGTACTTGCGTAGCCCCTTGAACGGCTATGGAGCACCACTGGTTCCGAGGACAAAGCACAGGAAGAGGCCATGGAGGAAGAAGAAGAGGAGGGGGTGGAGGAGAGAGGTGTGTCACAATCATTAGCATTTTGGAGGCGTGGTGGCGGAACAACCTCCAACACTACTGCACCTTGTCCTGCATCCTTCCCAGCTGCCAGCAGAGTCACCCAATGCGCCGTGAAACTTAGGTAACATCCCTGTCCATGCCTGCTGGACCATGAGTCAGCGGTAATATGCACCTTACCGCTGACCGCCCTGTCCAGCGAGGCATGGACATTGCCCTCCACATGCCGGTAGAGAGCTGGAATTGCCTTCAGTGAGAAAAAGTGGCTTTTGGGTACCTGCCAGTGAGGAACCGCACATTCCACAAACTTACGGAAGGGGGCAGAGTCTACCAACTGAAAAGGCAGCAGTTGAAGTGCTAGCAATTTTGACTAGCTAGCATGTGGATGGCTGGGAGCAAACTTCTTTCGGCGGTGCAGCAGCTGGGGCAGGGAAATTTACCTGGTACAATCTGACATCGGTGTACCGAAAGCAGATTGCCCACAAGTACTTGGCTGTGACACACCTAATTCTACACCTTCATTCCTTTCAGTGCAGGTCGCAGAGAGGACTGAAGGTATAGTGGGGTTGGAGATCTCAGCTGATGAGGAGCAAGGAGAGGTCCTCTTTGTTCTTTGGTGTGGGTCTTTTAGATACGCTTGCCAACGAACTGCATGGCAGGTCAACATATGTCTGGTCAAGCATGTGGTACCCAAGTGGGAGATGTTTTGGCCACGCGAGATACGCTTGAGACTGTTTTGAACCGAACAGAACCGCTCGGTACTCTTGTTTCTGTCCCCCTGGCCAAATTAACCTTCAATGTAAAAATGTGCACATTTAACCACAAATCACTGACACGGACACGTTCAGTAAGTTTGGTACTTCTGTCGTTTATTTCCTGGGCTCAAAATGATATATTGAGAGCCGAATATTTCGTTATCAAATCAAATATCAAATAAAACAAGCGTGTACAAACCACAAATTATACATATTCATTATTGTGACAAAATGTAAGCTTTGCTGGGTTATATCTGTATAAGGAGATAGCAGACTATCATAGCTAATTACGGTGTCTTATTTTCAGTTCCTGTTTGTCTTGAGTGTAGCCTCATAGGCCTGAAAAATAGGTGCAATCTTCTTAACTTTGTTCTTTGTACTTTAACTCTTGCAGTTCTGTTTCACATGAAAGGAGAAGCTGGCAGACATCTAATTTGAGCATGATTAAGGCTTTTAGCTGGTTATAAGAAAATAAGCACTTATACTTATGCGATTATATTAGAAATAGGCATTTCACAATAACGCTCATAATCACATTCCATTACAGTCCCCCCTTGAAATGCGTATTTCCTAAAACTGTCCCTCACACTGGAGAACAACCTGTCATTTTCACCCAGCTCATTTCACTGACTGCAACTCTTTTAAGCTGTATGTAGAGAAAGGGCTGTGACTAGCTCACCACCCCCCTCAATACAGCTGGTGAAATTCTGCCAGGTGCTATCTGTCCCTCTTACCCTACAGTGTTGCATCTTGGGGAAGGGTGACTGTAACGGAGTGTAATGTGTAACTTTCATCATGGGTTTCATCAAGCCCTACATAGACATCGTCGTCATCTGGGATCTCTTGGTTCACAAATGTGGGGATATTTTGGTCAACCGCTTTTTCTACCCACTTCTTAATACAGGGGAAGACACAGCAGATTATGGCAGCTATTGTCAGGACGGCTATCCCTATCTGGGTCAGTAGTCCCTGCCATCCTCCTTTTATCCAGGTAAAATACTGGTCCCATGGGTTGGTGAGCCCTGAATTCTGTTTTAATTCTTTGGACAGATTCTCTAGTTTTTGGATGGCTAAAGTCACTTTACCATTTGGGCCGGTGTTGTCTGGGATGTAAGTGGAGCATGTACTTGTCTCAGGGATAATCTTGCATACACCCCCCGTTCTCAGCTAGGAGCATGTCTAAGACCATACAGTTTTTGAAAGTCATGTGTGATGCTGCCTCTAACTGTTCGGCCAGACCTTGGAGTGCGTCCCTGGTGTAATTGACAAATCTTTGCTGGTTGTAGTAGATGTAATTTATCCAGTCTACATTCTTGTTTACAGTGATAATGGGAATCAGTGACTCGAAACCTGCTGCTACTTGGTCTCTTGCTTTGAATTCATCTGGGACCCCCCTTGGGACCCCTATGGCGTATATGTATACATGGGGGTCAAAGCTCCCCGCTGGGGAACTCCTACGTTTTTTGTTTGATTTTTGTGCATCACTGGCTTTCGGCTCTGGGGTTTGTGGGAGAATATGCTGTGGCTTTATGGTTTTAGCTAGTGCACATTCTCCTGTTCACTGTCCTGTCATTCTACTTCTTTCATGACCCCACAGATCCAGTACATGTCTCCCAGAGACTGGACTTGATTCTGCACTAGGTCTGCAGACACCTTACTGTAAGACTCGCAGTAACCCTCAGTGAAGTTCCCAAGGGGTTTTCCCACCCCATGGTACTTCCCATAACATGTATAATTGCCAGGATATATAGTAATACCTTCTGCTGGTTTAGGGGCTTTTGTGACAATGGGGTACTCCTTTTTCCAATACACGCATAGGGAGTGGTTTGTAGCTGTGTTTGTAAACAAACTAAGGACACAGGTCTCATGTTCTGGGGGTATGTTAAGGGGGACTGTTCCTAGATGTGGTTTAGCCCCCCCACACACATAGCAATTAGTCTTGTTATGTTTCCCTGCATTGTACCTCATCCATTCGAGCCATAAGTTGACATCTGAAAAAATGGTCTCAGCAGCCATGGTGTCCTCAAAGGTAGGGTCTGCCATGGCTACCAGGTCTCCTAATGTTTGTATGTGAGGCTTTAGGGGGTTCGAATTAGATGTAGATTGGGGAACTGTCCACTCTGGGTTATTGAACATGTCTTTCAGTTGAAAAGGTTTCCTAAAGCTGGGATACCCATTTGCCCACCACAGACCCAATACATAGGTCCCACTGTCCCCTGGGCTGGGATTCTCAATCGTTAGTCTAAACTCTTTTGTGAAGTATTGATCTGTGTGCTTGTTGATTGTCATTCTGTCTAGGAGTGATTTCCCACTCTTGTCTTTCTTATTTTGGGCGATTTCAGGCTTATACCCCCAGTTTGTGTCCCCAGTGTTCCAACCTACTGCTCCTCAGTAATCACAGTTGTCGCCCCAGTAGTCGTCGGTAATACATACATACACAGTCATGGGACCTATTGTTCCTTCATAGGATCGGATTCTGTAATCTGTACCTGGAAGTATCTTACTATAAGGGGATATAAACATGCCAACGTGTGTTGGATGAGTTGTACCAGAATTGAGTTATACCATTTTTCTGTTTGATGGCCACCTCTTGGGCCTGAGCAAAGATTATGACAAAAAGAATAAACAGGATCATGGTTTGGTCTCCTCAGCTTCTTCTTCGGGCGCGGGGACTTTCTTGCAATGAGAGGCGTGTATCCACGAGTTCTTTCCGGCCACTTTTACTGATGTGGTGGTTGTCAGAAGGACTTGGAAAGGACCATCATATCTGGGTTCAAGGGTGTGTTTCCTCAAAAACTTCTTTATCAGGACCCAATCACCAGGGACCAACTTGTGCGATCCTGTGTCTAACTCAGGATCTGGAATGGAAGAAAACACTTGCGCATGGATACAGGTTAATTCTCGAGATAAGGCAGTCACATAGTCAGTTAATAGATCAGATTGCAGCTGCAGCTGTTGTGGAAAGTAACAACCCAGTCTGGGGGCTGAACCAAACAATATCTCATAGGGTGACAAACCATGATTTTCCCTTGGGGTGTACCTGACACTGAACAAGGCAATGGGTAGGCTGTCTGGCCAACTCATTCCTGTTTCCTGAGACATTTTCAGCATTCTAGACTTTATTGTGCCATTTAGTCTTTCCACCTTCCCACTACTCTGAGGATGGTATGGTGTGTGGAAAGCTAGTGTGACCCCTAAGGCTGTCCATATCTCCCTGGTTACTGAGGCCGTGAAAGCCAGCCCCTGATCACTCTCTATAACCTCTGGGACACCATATCTGCACACTAATTCTGTTAAAAGTCTTTTAGCTACGGTCTTGGTCATCATGGTGACAGGGTAAGTTTCTGGCCATCCAGGGAACATGCAGACGATGACCAATGCGTATTCATACCGGCCACTCTTCGGCATCTGGATGTGGTCAATCTGTATCCTTTGGAAGGGGTACTGGGCCTTTGCCAGATGCTTCAAAGGTATCTTCTCTGTCTTTCCAGGATTGTATTTGGCACAGATAGCGCATGATCTGCAGAAGTTGTTGGTAAGTGGGGTGATACCTGAAGCTAGGTAGTACTTGTTGATTAGGGCATTCATCAGAGTCTTTGACAGGTGTGAGGCCCCATGGGCCCACTGTACCATTGCAGGAAACATTGATCATGGTAGGCACGGTCTTTTGTTTAACTCCATGATTCCTTCAACTCCTATGGCTCCTTTTTTGATCCACACTTCTTTTTCTTCTTTCTTTCTTTCTTCTTTCTTTGTCAGCTGTCTCTTGTTGCTCCCTGAGGTGAGTCCTGTTCACAGGAGGGGTTTGTAGAATCATGGTCGTTTGTGTTGTCTCTTCAGGGCTGTCTATTGGGTCATTCAGGATAGGTGCATTCACTCTGCTGACCACTTCTCGCGTTCCATCTGCAGCTTGCTTTGCGGCAGTATCTGCCAGATAATTGCCTCGTGCTTCTTGGGAAACCAGTTTGCCATGTGCTTTTACTTTAAGTATGGCTACCTGCGTTGGGAGCAGTAAGGCATCCATCAGGTTCTTGATAGCTGTGCTGTGTTTTACAGGAGTTCCTGCTGCTGTCAGGAATCCTCTAGTTTTCCAGATGGTCCCAAAATCGCAGGCTTCTTGTGCAGACATGGGGGGGGTAACGCTGAGGCTTGGAGGACCGTGTCTTCTGTGGTAACTGCATATCCTGTATGGTACCGCCCAGCATCATCTGCATATCTGGAACCATCCACAAAGATTGTCAGGTCAGGATTTTCAAGGGCAGTTTCACTGACACTGACTCTTCATCACTTCAAAACAGTCATGGGCGGTATAGTGGTAATCATCTTCCACAGAGGTTCCCCCCTCGAGAAGGGGAAGTAGAGTGGATGGGATGAGGGTATCACATCGGAGTCTGGAGTCTGGAGTCTGAGGTGCCTTTGTGTCTGGGTTGGATCTGGTTCAGGATGGCAGTGATGTCATGAGGCACAAGGAGGATTAAGGGGTGACCCAAGACGAGGTCTGCAGTCTTCTCCAAGAGAACTTGGGCTGCAAAGACGGCTCTGAGGCAGGAGGGTCCCCCCTTGGCCACTGAGTCCAGTTGGCAGGAGTGATACCCTGAGTCTGTTATCATGGGCCTGAGCCCAAAACTCCTGTGGCATGTCCTTGCCTCTCTGAGACAAACAGTTCGAAAGTCTTGAAAGTCTTTTAGTCCAAAAGCAGAGGCTGTTGAGAGGATCTCCTTCAGGGTTTCAAAATTGTCCACAGCTTCTGGAAAAAGCAGGAAAGGGTCAGATCTCAGGGCATCATAAAGGGATTGCTTGACCTTGAGGCAAAGGGATGCCCTTGATTGCAGCAACTCTTTCTTCAGTGAGATGTCAGGTGCCTTGGGAGATGCAGAGGCCTGGGAAAATCACCTTCTTTCTGGACTTTTTGCTTTTTAAGGCCTTGCAACCTTGCTCAACCAGGTAGTGGAGGAGACTTTCTGAGAATATAGAGGCGTCACCGAAGGAATCTGCACACAGCAGGAAGACATCTACATATTGGAGAAGTACAACATCTGGGTGTAGTCTCATCCCTTGGGGCATAACAGTCCAGGTGTAGCTCTGCTAGCAATGTGTGGGGATTGGGGACGGTGGGGGTCTCCAGGATGGTAGCTTTATTCACTGCTCTGAGGTCTTGTACCATCCTGTACTTTTCTGGTTCCCCTTTTGCGGTTTGCTTCTTCACTGGGAACAGTGGTGTGTTGCAAGGAGATGTACAGGGTACCAAGGCTCCATTTGACAGAAGAGCCTCAACTTGTCTTGAGATGGATGCTGATTGTGCAGGCTTCAAGGGATATTGTGGTTTTCTGGGTAGGGGAGCCCCAGGCTTCAGTTGTACCATGACTGGCGGCACTTTCAGATGTCCTATGTCTTCCGGCCCTGTGGACCATAGGCATGTGGGGACCCGATCCAAAACTTCTTCGGGGACTTCAGGTTCGTCTTTTCGGTTCAGGGATAACAGGAGTGGGATGGAGCGGAGTGCCGATGCGTCATCAATGGCCAGTGGTGAGGTAAAAGCACACCACCATCAGGTTGGAAGGAGATAGAGGCTTGGAGCCTGGACAGAACATCAATTCCTAGTAGGTTCAGGGGGCATGTGGGTGAGACCACAAATCAATAAGTCAGAAAAGTTGCCGACTTGCAGGGGGCGAGTCAACGGGCTCTTTCTAGGCGTTCCATCAACTCCTACACATGCTATGTTAATGTCCGATAGGAATGAGGTATCGGGTAATTTTTCTGCCCTGATTACGGACCGGGCTTCACCTGTGTCATGACAGGGGCAGGTGACACAGGCTTGCCGGAATCCTAGCGGAGAAGGTCCATGTGTTCCGGAGTGGGGTGTGGGATGGGTCCTGAGATTCTTGGCGACGAGTGTGACTGGTTCTGTACGTCCAGTTTGACTATGGTTGGGGTTTGGGGGACTGTGCCCGACTGTGGGTGAATTTCCATGGGCTTCGGTATTCCCTTCTGGAGTGGCTGGGTCTTTTGCAGTTGTAGCAAGCAGACACATGGAGTTGGTACTGGTAGGCGCAGATAGGGTGTGTCAGAGGCCATCATGAGAGGAGCTACCTTCTACTGCTCTGTGAGGATTCTGGACCTAATAACTACTAATAACAACGTCTCAGGCTCAAAGGTTGTGGGTTCTCTATACTCAGACCCTTTCGGATTGACTCTTTAAGACCTGAAATAAATGCGGCAGCTAACATGTGTCTATGCTCTCTGTTCAGCACGCTAAAACTCAAATCAGTAAACTTCTTGTACACATATTAACTTCAAGCATTTTAGAGTAGAGATGTGAACCATCTCCATACAGAATAATTTTTTTATAGGGAGCCTCGGTCCAGCCGATCTCCACAACATAGATATTTATCTTCCTTTCTAAACATTCTAATTAGATACTGAATCAAAAATGAAAAACTCAAACCAACGCGCCCTTCCTGAGTTCTCACCACTGCGCTCAATGCCAGATAGAGGGGTGTCAACCCCCTATGAAGGATATAAGAAAATAATAAGCACAAAGTGTGTAAAACAAATGAGTAAAAAACTTAAATGTGTAAAAACTTAATGGAGTGAATCCAAAGCTGCCACTTATTAAATAAACAATGCAATACGTCCTGTTATTTCCAAGGGCCCAAATGCGACCCCTGTGAAACAATATAAGTGGCGCTAAATACCAGTGGTAGATCAATCAAAACTCAAAGGTGATCTAGTACATCTATCTTCAAAAGGAATCTAGTACATCTATCTACAAAAGGAAAATAGAATAGATGACGTGAGGCAATCTATATCAGAGAAAACCTATTCAATGTAAAATTAACAGTGAAAAATAAACCAATGTATGTGACAGTGTGCCATACACAAGGCAATTTCAATGACACATAAAGACAAAAGTGGGATCAAGTAGTATAGTCCATAAAAGTCCATAGACAGACCCCCGTGCAGAAAATGTGATGAATCTGGAAACGGTCCACCAATTCACTTAGTGTCAGTGACTCCACTCCCCTTGAATTCAGCACTCACCGACACAAAATGCCTCACACTCTCGTGTTTTGGCAACAAAGCATAGGTGTAAAGCTGGTCAGCTGAGGGTGTGAGCTCTGAATTCCTTGTTTATCCCAGTGTCACCTCAATGCATAGAAAAAACTCAACATAGTGTGATACCGTAAAACATATAAAATTTATTGAACTTAAAACCTTCAATCATTGCACTCACATGAAAACTCTTGAATTAAGCCAAAATGACACTGCAAACAAAGCTTCCAATACAATCCTCCTCTGTGAAACGCCCAGCACCACTGTGGAAAGAGGGTCGCGGCGGACCCCAAAGAAAAGGGTTGGATGGGTTCTCACCCCTCTTACTGACACTTTGCTGGTGTAGATCTCCTGCTGGCTTGTAAGCCAAAGACGTGACTCCTCTAGCGCCTTCGGAAGATCTCGCCGGTTCCCAGGGGGAACACCGCAACGTCCTGTCCCTCACTGACTGCTAATAGTGCAGGGGCGTGGCTGTATGGCATCCACTATATATATTAATATATATCACTATATATCAATATATATACCCCGTGACGTCACAGGGAAGTCCCGTCAAGTCACCGCGCGTCAGAGGGGGGCGGGGTCACTGGGTGGCCCCGCCCCCCCGTTATTTAAGAACCGTCAGACGAGGAGACGCCGTCACACAGCGGGAGCCTCCCTCCATGCATGGATGCGGAGCGGCCCGCAGAAGAAAATTAAGAAGAGAAGATGAAGAAGATGAAGAAGATGAAGAAGAGAAGAGGATGAAGAAGACCTCTTTTCCTGCGGCCTGCCAGGTTTCGTGCTCGGATAAGGGTCTGGTATGGATTTTTGGGGGAACCCCACGCCGTTTTTTTTTTTTTTTTGGCGCGGGGTTCCCCTTAAAATCCATACCAGACCTGAAGGGTCTGGTATGGAATTTAGGGGGAACCCCACGTCATTTTTTTTTAAATTTTGGCCGGGGTTCCCCTTAATATCCATACCAGACCTGAAGGGCCTGGTATGGAATTTAGGGGGACCCCCCCCCCCACGTCATTTTTTTTTTTTTAATTTTGGTTCGGGGTTTCCCTGTGGGGAATTCCCATGCCGTTTTTATCAATGAACTTTTATGTGTATTGTCGGACCGGCAATTCATTAATAGCCGCGGTAGTTTTAACCACTTGACCACTGGGCACTTAAACCCCCTTAATAACCAGACCAATTTTCAGCTTTTGGTGCTCTCACATTTTGAATGACAATTACTCAGTCATGCAACACTGTATCTATATGAATTTTTTGTCCTTTTTTTCACACAAATAGAGCTTTCTTTTGGTGGTATTTAATCACCGCTGGGTTCTTTATTTTTTGCGCTATAAAAGAAAAAAGACCGAAAAATCTGTAAAAAAATACATTTTTCTTCGTTTCTGTTATAAAATTTTGAAAATTAGTAATTTTTCTTCATATATTTTGGCCAAAATTTATACCGCTACATATCTTTGGTAAAAATAACCCAAATTAGTGTATATTATTTGGTCTTTGTGAAAGTTATAGCGTCCACAAGCTATGGTACCAATATCTGAAAATTGATCACACCTGAAGTACTGACGGCCTACCTCATTTCTTGAGACCCTAACATGCCAGAAAAGTACAAATACCCCCCAAATGACCCCTTTTGGGAAAGAAGACATTCCAAGGTATTTAGAAAGATGCATGATGAGTTTTTTGAAGTTGTCATTTTTTCCCACAATTCTTTGCAAAATCAAGTTTTTTTTTTTTTCTTTTTTTTTTTTTCACAAAATTGTCATATTAGCAGGTTATTTCTCACACACAGCATATGCATACCACAAATTACACCCCAAAACACATTCTGCTATTAGTCCCGAGTATGGTGATACCACATGTGTGAGACTTTTACACAGCGTGGCCACATACAGAGGCTCAACATGCAGGGGAGCATCTTCAGGCGTTCTGGAACACCCAGGCCAATTCTGACATTTCTCTCCTACATGTAAAAATCATCATTTATTTGCTAGAAAATTACATAGAACCCCAAAACATTATATATGTTTTTTTAGCAAAGACCCTAGAGAATACAATAGCGGTCATTGCAGCTTTTTATCTCGCACGATATTTGCGCAGCAATTTTTCGAACGCGGTTTTTTTGGAAAAAAAACTGTTTTTTGCTTAAAAAAAAACAAAACAGTAAGGTTAGCCCAATGTTTTTGCATAATATGAAAGATGAAGTTACGCCGAGTTAATAGATACCTAACATGTCACCTTTCAAAATTGCACACGCTTGTGGAATGGCGCCAAACTTCGCCACTTAAAAATCCCCATAGGCGACGCTTTAAAATTTTTTACAGGTTACAAATTTTGAGTTACAGAGGAGGTCTAGGGCCAAAATTATTGCTCTCGCTCTACCGATCGCAGCGATACCTCACATGTGTGGTTTGAACACCTTTTTCATATGTGGGCGGGACTTACGTATGCGTTCGCTTCTGCATGCGAGCACATAGACAGGGGCGCTTTAAAAAAATTTTATTTTTTTTTATTGTTCATTTTACTTTATTTATTTTAGTTTGACACTTTTTTCCAAAAAAAAAAAATTTTTGATCACTTTTATTCCTATTACAAGGAATGTAAACATCCCTTGTAATAGGAATATGGCATGACAGGTCCTCTTTACAGTGAGATATGGGGTCAATAAGACCCCACATCTCACCTCTAGGCTGTTCCTGAAATAAAAAAAAAAAAAAAAAAAAGATCCTGGCTTCGATCGTAGCGGTGAGTCGGTAGAAGCACCGGAGGGCGGCATGAGGGGGGGGGGGCGTCCCCTCTCGCCTCCTGTAAGAACGATCAAGCAGTGTAACAGCCGCTATGATCATTCTTATGGTGTAGGGAATCGCCGGCTGAAAAAGATGATATCTGAATGATGCCTGTAGCTGTACCCATCATTCAGATATCCCCGCACAAAGTCAAGGACATTGTATGACGGAAGGCGGGAAGTGGTTAAAATGCTTTTTTTTTAACACAAAGTTGTCCATTTATACAATATTTCTAACACAAAGCATGTATATACCAAAAATGACCCCCCAAAATAGATTCTCCTACTCCTCCTGAGTACGGGGATACCACATGTGTGAGACTTCCACAGCCTGGCCACATACAGAGACTGGGTATGGCTGAGCATGGCTGGGTATGGCTGAGCATGGCTGGGTATTGCAGAGTATCGCCGAGTATGACTGGGTATGGCAGAGTATGGCTGGGTATCACCAAGTATGGCTGGGTATGGCAGAGTATGGCAGAGTATGGCTGGGTATCACCGAGTATTGCAGAGTATGGCTGGGTATCACCGAGTATTGCAGAGTATGGCTGGGTATTGCGGGGTATTGCAGAGTATGGCTGGGTATAGCAGAGTATTGCGGGTTATGGCAGAGTATTGCAGATTTTTGTGGGGTATGGCAGAGCATGGCTGGGTATGGCAGAGTATGGCAGAGTATGGCTGGGTATCACTGAGTATTGCAGAGTATGGCTGGGTATTGCAGGATATTTCAGGGTATTTCGGGGTATTGCAGGGTATGGCAGAGTATTGTGGGGTATTGCAGGGTATGGCAGAGTATTGCGGGGTATTTCAGGGTATGGCAGAGTATTGCGGGGTATTGCAGGGTATGGCAGAGTATTGCAGGGTATGGCAGAGTATTGCAGGGTATGGCAGAGTATTGCGGGGTATGGCAGAGTATTGCGGGGTATTTCAGGGTATGGCAGAGTATTGCGGGGTATTTTGGGGTATGGCAGAGTATTGCGGGGTATGGCAGAGTATTGCGGGGTATTGCAGGGTATGGCAGAGTACTGCGGGGTATTGCAGGGTATGGCAGAGTATTGCAGGGTATGGCAGAGTATTGCGGGGTATTTTGGGGTATGGCAGAGTATAACGGGGTATTTTGGGGTATGGCAGAGTATTGCGGGGTATTCCAGGGTATTGCGGGGTATTTTGGGGTATGGCAGAGTATTGCGGGGTATTTTGGGGTATGGCAGAGTATTGCGGGGTATTGCAGGGTATGGCAGAGTATTGCGGGGTATTGCAGGGTATGGCAGAGTATTGCGGGGTATTGCAGGGTATGGCAGAGTATTCCAGAGTATTGTGGGGTATTCCAGAGTATTGCAGGGGTATTGCAGAGTATTGTGGGGTATGGCAGAGTATTGCAGAGTACTGTGGGGTATTCCAGGGTATTGCAGAGTATTGTGGGGCATTGCAGAGGGAATTGCAGAGTATTGCACAGCATGCAGAGTAGTGAGGGATGGCTGAGCATGGATGGATGGATGGCTGGATGTCTCTGTGCAGCGCTGTGGGCACTACAGATGCAGCCCACAACGCTGCAGCCATCCATCCATCCGCCTCTCCGGTCACTGTGTACCGATCGGTACACAGGAGGGGAGGAGAGGGGGAGGAGAGGAACCGGCGTCATCAGATGACGCCGGTTTGTTGACATGTGATCGCTCCGTCATTTGACAGAGCGATCACATGGTAAACGGCCGCGATCAGCGGCCATTTACCGGGATCTGTGATGCGCCGGGTCCTCTGGACCCGGCGGTCACGGATGCTCTCGAGTGCGCGCCCTAGGGGGCACGCGAGAGCAGAATTCTGGGAGGACGTCCCTGGACGCCCTCCCAGAGTTAAACAACCGCCCTGTAGCCGTCATTTGGCTATGGGCCGGTTGTTAAGTGGTTAAATTAGTTTTTTCCTTCGAAATGTCATTTTGCTGTCAGACTGTTCTAAACACGGGAAACATGCGCCCCTTTACAGGCATACTATAGACACCCCCCAGGTACGAAATTTAAAGGGATATTACACTTTTATTGTTTGACTTTAAGCATTATTAAAATCACTGCTCCTGAAAAAACGGCCGTTTTTAAAACTTTTTTTTGCATTGATCCATGTCCCCTGGGGCAGGACCCAGGTCCCCAAACACTTTTTATGACAATAACTTGCATATAAGCCTTTAAAATTAGCACTTTTGATTATTCATGTTCGTGTCCCATAGACTTTAACGGTGTTCGCGTGTTCGAGCAAACTTTTTTCCTGTTCGCATGTTCTGGTGCGAACCGAACAGGGGGGTGTTCGGCTCATCCCTATTAATCAATATGAGGATAGGAGTTGCCTATCTATAAAATGTCCAGGTCAAGTGGCGAGCTTTGCCTAGGAGGAGGGTTTCTAGGTGACCCTGAGAATCGGAAACGAGGAGCTTGAGACGATCTGGGAATTTCTAAAAATTAGCCGGCTGAGGTAAGCCTTTTGCTTGCATTTGAGTTATCAGTCTTCCTTGATCGGCAAGGCGTTTTCGGGACAAAGGGTACATATTTTACTCCCCGAACTGTATTGATTGGTGGTTATATATTATGTTGTCCCTGTCTACTGTCCATCGGAGTGTTATAGATAAGAAAGGGAAGAATAGTGCTGTTCACAGGTATATGTAGTACATCTGCTAGATAAAGTAGTTTAGAGGCAAGAGGGTATAGGCACACGTACAGAAGATTGGCCAGTCATTATGGGCATTAAATTAAGTAAGGCAATGAAGGGTAAGAGACCCTCAAAAATGCCCAGCGCAAGAACCGAAGGTGCAGTTCCGCCTATACTAAAAGCCTAGATTAATGTTTAGAGTGGACAGGGATCAACAATGGGTAACTGGGTTACCACCAAAGTCCACAGGGACTAAGAATCATGCAGAGTAAACAGCTAGAGAAACAGCTATCTATGTACGCAGGATGGATCAAGGGTGACAATTAACACTAGAAAGAAAGGGACATTTTGATGTTAAGTTGTGGGATGAATTTGGGGTCAGGCACTACAACTAGTTAAGTTAAAACAGAGAAATGAGAGTCAAAACAGAATACTTTATATGTTGTCAGAGAGGGAAGATGGGATGAGCACTATGGCTGCCCGTCTGATCATAGAATCTAGAGTATGTGAAGTATGGGATTACAATACATGGAATGCAAAGGATATCAGAACAAAATAAGCAAAGCAGAATTTAAGCAGGGAAATATTAGAGAGTTAAAAGAAAGTGAGAGAATGATATGCATGTGTTGTGTACAAATGGGAAAAATGTAAGCGATTTTAGAGAGATATTTGTGTATGTGTGTGAATGCTGGAACCTTTAGTTCTATCTCTTGTGTGAGTCATGTATGCAGATGTCACCCCTCCTTTGCACTCTCATGAAAGAATTTAGCTGGGATGAGAGATCAGTGATAAACTGGAAGGACACCATGCCAATCTCAGTCTTTTAGACAAAACATTTATAACAAAATGTGCCAGGTTAATTAATCTAATGATAAACAATGTGATCACAATTATTTTTGAATCTGTTTTCCAAACATGGTAAAATGAGGGTTACATTTGACCGTGTATTACACAAATTCAATATCCTTTGATAATGGAAAATGTCCTCATTTAAGGAAATGTATCTGTGGATATATATATTAGGGTGTGATATTGAGATTATCATTTGAGTATTAATTTTTAATATGAGTTTAACAATTGTATTAATAATATTGATATATTGTAACTGGTTTAGACCTTTGGTTGGAAATGAAATCCAATTTACTGGGGAAATTTGTAAAAATGGGATTAGTTTAGATTAAAATAACAATTTTGTAATTTTACATTTATACAATAAGCCCTTATTGAGAGGAAAAAAAGATTAATATGAGGTTGTTAATTTGAATATTATTATACGATTATTATTATTATTATTATTATACGAGATTTATATAGCGCCAACAGTTTACTCAGCGCTTTACAATGTATAAGGGGGACAACACAATTACAGTACAATACAAAAGGTACAGGAGGGCCCTGCTCATAGAGCTTACATTCTAAAAGGGAGGAGGTGGTGGTACAAAAGGTAATAGCTGCAAAGAATGATTTGATGGGGGTGGCTCAGGGACAGTTATGTGGGTGTGGGATAGGCTTCCCTGAATAAATGAGTTTTCAAGGATCTCCTAAAGGTGGACAGGGTAGGGGCTGATCGGACATACTGGGGCAGGGAATTCCAGAGGATGGGAGAGGCTCTGGAGAAGTCCTGAAGGCGAGCATGGGAGGAGGTAACAAGGGAGCTAGAGAGCAGGAGGTCCTGGGAGGAGCGGAGGGGGCGATTTGGGCGATATCTGCAGATGAGGTTGGTGATGTAGATGGGGGCGATGTTGTGAATGGCCTTGTATGTTATGGTTAGCATTTTGAATTTTACACGGTGGGGTAGGGAAAGCCAGTGAAGAGATTGGCAGAGAGGAGCAGCAGTCACGGATCGATTAGTGAGGTGTATTAGTCTAGCAGCAGCATTCATAATAGACTGAAGGGGGGATAGCCTGCTTAAGGGTAGGCCATTAAGGAGAGAGTTGCAATAGTCGAGGCGGGAAATAATCAAAGAGTGAATAAGTTGTTTTGTAGTGTCATTAGTCAGAAAGGGTCGAATTTTGGAGATGTTGCGGAGGTTAAGGCGGCAGGATTTAGCCAGTGATTGGATATGGGGGCTGAAGGAGAGGTCAGAGTCAAGGATTACACCCAGGACTCTGGCATGTGTGGAGGGACCAATGGTTGTGTTGTTGATATTAATGGTGAAGTCACAGGAGGGGGACCGTGAAGGAGGAAATATAACAAGCTCAGTTTTAGAAAGATTAAGTTTGAGGAAGTGGCGTGACATCCATACCGATATGTCATTCAGCAAGTTTGAGATCCGTGAGGAGATAGTGGGGGTGAGTTGGGGAGTGGAGAGATAGATCTGTGTGTCATCGGCATAGAGATGGTATTGGAAGCCATGGGAGGTGATCAACTGGCCCAGGGAAGAGGTATAGAGTGAGAAAAGGAGAGGCCCAAGGACAGAGCCTTGGGGTACCCCAACAGAAAGAGGAAGGGGAGCGGAGGAGGTGGAGTTGTAAGTGACGCTGAAAGTGCGCTGAGATAGGTAGGAGGAGAACCAGGATAATGTAGAATCACGGAGGCCAAGGGAGTGTAATTTGCTGAGGAGCAGCAGGTGGTCAACTGTGTCAAAGGCAGCAGAGAGGTCTAAAATTATGAGTATGGAGTAGTGGCCATTGGTTTTGGCAGTTATTAGGTCATTGGTGATTTTTAGTAGGGCAGTTTCAGTCGAATGTTGTAGGCGGAAGCCAGACTGTAGGGGGTCGAGAAGGTTGTTGTCCGTGAGGTAGCGACTCATTTGGTCATGAACAAGGCGTTCGATGAGCTTGGAGGCAAACGGGAGAAGGGAGATAGGTCTTAAGTTATTCAAACAGGTGGGGTCTAGTGAGGGTTTTTTGAGTATGGGGGTAACCAGTGCATGTTTGAACGGGGAAGGAAAGGTGCCGGAGGAGAGGGAGAGGTTGAAGATGTGGGTTAGGGAGTTGAGGATAGAGTGGGAAGGTGGTCGCAGCAATTGAGAGGGGACAGGGTCCAGGGGACATGTAGTGAGGTGTGCCATGGAGAGGAGTTTATCAACTTCTTCTGTGGTAACTGGGCAAAAGGAGGAGAGTATTGAGTGTGGTGTTGGACCTGATATGTTGGGTAGGGGAGGAATTTTAATGCTGGATATCTCCTTGCGAATTGTGTTGATTTTGCTATTGAAGTGGTTGGCAATATGTTGAGCGGTAAGCAAGTTGGTGGGAGGGGGCAGTGGGGGGTGAAGTAAGGAATTAAGGGTAGAAAAGAGTTGACGAGGTTTGGATGAGAGGGTTTTGATGAGAGTGTTGTAATAGGTTTGTTTAGCAGTGTGGAGGCAGGAGTTGTATTTGAGAAGGACAGATTTGTAGAGGGTAAAGTCTTGCAGGGATTTAGATTTACGCCATGCTCGCTCAAGAGCACGGCTGCGTCTCTTGAGACTTCTGGTGTCGTCTGTTTGCCAGGGTTGTGGCAGATGGGGCCTGGTTCTGCATGTAGAAAGAGGAGCAAGTACGTCTAGGGAGGATGACAACGTGGTGTTGTAGATGGAAGTGGTTAGGTCTGGGCAGGACAGGGGTGCGATTTTGTCATAAAGGCCATCAGTAGCAGAGTGAAGAAGGGAAGGTTTGAGGTTGCGAAGGTTCCTGCGGGTAGTGGTTTGTGGGTTGGCAGCATGGGATATAGGAGACAAGGAGAGTGTGAAACGGATAAGGTTGTGATCAGAGAGAGGAAAGGGTGCGTTGGAGAGATTGCAGGGAGTGCAGCGATGGGAGAATACAAGGTCAAGAGTGTTGCCGTTGGAGTGAGTGGTGGTTTGTGTCCATTGTGTTAGGTTAAAAGAGGAGGTTAAGTTGAGTAGTTTAGAAGTGGTAGCATTATTAACATTGATTGGAATGTTAAAGTCACCTAGGATGATGGCAGGCACTTCAGATGAGAGAAAATAGGGTAGCCATGCAGAGAAGTCATCCAGAAAGCGTGACACTGGTCCAGGAGGCCGATAAATGACTGCGACCCTCAGACAAGCTGGAGAGAAAAGACGAATGCAGTGCATTTCGAAAGAGCAGGTGGAAAGAGAGGGAGGTGTGGGCAGTACCTGGAAGGTGCATTGTGGGGAGAGGAGAAGTCCGACACCACCTCCTTTTCGTCCACTGGGTCTGGTGGAGTGAGTCCAGAGAAGGCCACTGTGGGACAGTGCAGCTGGAGAGGTAGTATCAAATTCCTGGAGCCAGGTTTCAGTTATAGCAAATAGATCAAGGGATTTGGAGAGGAAAAGGTCATTGACAGAAACTAGTTTGTTGAAGACTGAGCGGGCATTCCAGAGGGCACATGAAAGAGGGGGGCTGACTTGTGGAATCAGGGGAATTGGGATGAGAAGGTTGAAGTTGCGACTACTGGTGGAGGAGGTAGATGGCCGATCTTGGCGTTGGAAATTGGGTGTGGGAGGGCCGGGGTTTGGTGCGATGTCCCCAGACATTAGGAGTAGTAGGAGGGTGAGGGTGGTAGGGCGGGAGTGGGATTTATAGGAGCGCAGATGCTGTGGTGGAATGGACGTGGTGATACTGTGTGGGCTTAGAATGAGCAGGAGGTGGTAAGTGGAGTAATATTGAGTGGGCAGAAGAGAGGGAGATATATAAAGGTTGGGGGCTGGAGAGGGGGGGTAAAGTAATGAGAGTTTGAGGAGAGAGGACGTTATAACAAAGATTAGTGTGAGCATTTTAGAGGGTGGGGACAGGCTAATAGAAGGAAGGCTGAGGAAATTTAGTGAATGAAGTGGAACTTCCTGCAAAATAGCTGTGAAACAATAATGTCTGTACTTACTTTTTTTTTAGCAGTGCCTTAGTCAAAGTGCCCGTGTCCAAGTGCCAAACACTTGTTGCCGGCGTGACACTTTGTGCAAGGAGTGACCAGCCTAAACCCTCGTCAGCCGTCCCAAGAAATGAACTAAATTTATAGTGGCAAGGTGTGGGGGGGGAATTCAAAATTATTCAGTTAGAAGCTGATAAAACTAAGCTTGTGGGGGGTGGGGTTTTACAACTGGCCTGGACAGATTGCAGTGCAAGAGGGGGCAACCGAATAAGGTTAAATGTTTGGTCTTGTTCAGGGCAGCAGAATACAAAATAAATGACACTTTCAAAAACAAACAAGTATAGGCACTAGTTTCAAATTCTTAGTAAGGCAGAATTAAAGTTCAGTTAGGCAATGTAGTCCAGTGTTTAAGAGAAGAGGGGAGTCTTTGCAGTTACCAGAGGGTATGAAGAGTCAGGTGGGAAATCGCAGACAGGTGGAGTGACTTTTGTGTTGCAGGGAAGACCAGTGTAGTTACCAGAGGGTATGAAGAGTCAGGTGGGAAATCGCAGACAGGTGGAGCGACTTTTGTGTTGCAGGGAAGACCAGTGTAGTTACCAGAGGGTATGAAGAGTCAGGTGGGAAATCGCAGACAGGTGGAGCGACTTTTGTGTTGCAGGGAAGACCAGTGTAGTTACCAGAGGGTATGAAGAGTCAGGTGGGAAATCGCAGACAGGTGGAGCGACTTTTGTGTTGCAGGGAAGACCAGTGTAGTTACCTGAAAGAGTAGAGCAGAGAAGGCATGGTGAGGAGATGGTGAAGATGACAGGTGGTCTTGTTAGAAGAAGTGCCCGTGTCCAAGTGCCAAACACTTGTTGCCGGCGTGACACTTTGTGCAAGGAGTGACCAGCCTAAACCCTCGCCAGCCGTCCCAAGAAATGAACTAAATTTATAGTGGCAAGGTGTGGGGGGGAATTCAAAATTATTCAATTAGAAGCTGATAAAACTAAGCTTGTGGGGGGTGGGGTTTTACAACTGGCCTGGACAGATTGCAGTGCAAGAGGGGGCAACCGAATAAGGTTAAATGTTTGGTCTTGTTCAGGGCAGCAGAATACAAAATAAATGACACTTTCAAAAACAAACAAGTATAGGCACTAGTTTCAAATTCTTAGTAAGGCAGAATTAAAGTTCAGTTAGGCAATGTAGTCCAGTGTTTAAGAGAAGAGGGGAGTCTTTGCAGTTACCAGAGGGTATGAAGAGTCAGGTGGGAAATCGCAGACAGGTGGAGTGACTTTTGTGTTGCAGGGAAGACCAGTGTAGTTACCTGAAAGAGTAGAGCAGAGAAGGCATGGTGAGGAGATGGTGAAGATGACAGGTGGTCTTGTTAGAAGAAGTGCCCGTGTCCAAGTGCCAAACACTTGTTGCCGGCGTGACACTTTGTGCAAGGAGTGACCAGCCTAAACCCTCGTCAGCCGTCCCAAGAAATGAACTAAATTTATAGTGGCAAGGTGTGGGGGGGAATTCAAAATTATTCAATTAGAAGCTGATAAAACTAAGCTTGTGGGGGGTGGGGTTTTACAACTGGCCTGGACAGATTGCAGTGCAAGAGGGGGCAACCGAATAAGGTTAAATGTTTGGTCTTGTTCAGGGCAGCAGAATACAAAATAAATGACACTTTCAAAAACAAACAAGTATAGGCACTAGTTTCAAATTCTTAGTAAGGCAGAATTAAAGTTCAGTTAGGCAATGTAGTCCAGTGTTTAAGAGAAGAGGGGAGTCTTTGCAGTTACCAGAGGGTATGAAGAGTCAGGTGGGAAATCGCAGACAGGTGGAGTGACTTTTGTGTTGCAGGGAAGACCAGTGTAGTTACCAGAGGGTATGAAGAGTCAGGTGGGAAATCGCAGACAGGTGGAGCGACTTTTGTGTTGCAGGGAAGACCAGTGTAGTTACCAGAGGGTATGAAGAGTCAGGTGGGAAATCGCAGACAGGTGGAGCGACTTTTGTGTTGCAGGGAAGACCAGTGTAGTTACCAGAGGGTATGAAGAGTCAGGTGGGAAATCGCAGACAGGTGGAGCGACTTTTGTGTTGCAGGGAAGACCAGTGTAGTTACCTGAAAGAGTAGAGCAGAGAAGGCATGGTGAGGAGATGGTGAAGATGACAGGTGGTCTTTTTAGAAGAAGTGCCCTTGTCCAAGTGCCAAACACTTGTTGCCGGCGTGACACTTTGTGCAAGGAGTGACCAGCCTAAACCCTCGCCAGCCGTCCCAAGAAATGAACTAAATTTATAGTGGCAAGGTGTGGGGGGGAATTCAAAATTATTCAATTAGAAGCTGATAAAACTAAGCTTGTGGGGGGTGGGGTTTTACAACTGGCCTGGACAGATTGCAGTGCAAGAGGGGGCAACCGAATAAGGTTAAATGTTTGGTCTTGTTCAGGGCAGCAGAATACAAAATAAATGACACTTTCAAAAACAAACAAGTATAGGCACTAGTTTCAAATTCTTAGTAAGGCAGAATTAAAGTTCAGTTAGGCAATGTAGTCCAGTGTTTAAGAGAAGAGGGGAGTCTTTGCAGTTACCAGAGGGTATGAAGAGTCAGGTGGGAAATCGCAGACAGGTGGAGTGACTTTTGTGTTGCAGGGAAGACCAGTGTAGTTACCAGAGGGTATGAAGAGTATGGTGGGAAATCGCAGACAGGTGGAGCGACTTTTGTGTTGCAGGGAAGACCAGTGTAGTTACCAGAGGGTATGAAGAGTCAGGTGGGAAATCGCAGACAGGTGGAGCGACTTTTGTGTTGCAGGGAAGACCAGTGTAGTTACCTGAAAGAGTAGAGCAGAGAAGGCATGGTGAGGAGATGGTGAAGATGACAGGTGGTCTTTTTAGAAGAAGTGCCCTTGTCCAAGTGCCAAACACTTGTTGCCGGCGTGACACTTTGTGCAAGGAGTGACCAGCCTAAACCCTCGCCAGCCGTCCCAAGAAATGAACTAAATTTATAGTGGCAAGGTGTGGGGGGGAATTCAAAATTATTCAATTAGAAGCTGATAAAACTAAGCTTGTGGGGGGTGGGGTTTTACAACTGGCCTGGACAGATTGCAGTGCAAGAGGGGGCAACCGAATAAGGTTAAATGTTTGGTCTTGTTCAGGGCAGCAGAATACAAAATAAATGACACTTTCAAAAACAAACAAGTATAGGCACTAGTTTCAAATTCTTAGTAAGGCAGAATTAAAGTTCAGTTAGGCAATGTAGTCCAGTGTTTAAGAGAAGAGGGGAGTCTTTGCAGTTACCAGAGGGTATGAAGAGTCAGGTGGGAAATCGCAGACAGGTGGAGTGACTTTTGTGTTGCAGGGAAGACCAGTGTAGTTACCAGAGGGTATGAAGAGTCAGGTGGGAAATCGCAGACAGGTGGAGCGACTTTTGTGTTGCAGGGAAGACCAGTGTAGTTACCAGAGGGTATGAAGAGTCAGGTGGGAAATCGCAGACAGGTGGAGCGACTTTTGTGTTGCAGGGAAGACCAGTGTAGTTACCAGAGGGTATGAAGAGTCAGGTGGGAAATCGCAGACAGGTGGAGCGACTTTTGTGTTGCAGGGAAGACCAGTGTAGTTACCTGAAAGAGTAGAGCAGAGAAGGCATGGTGAGGAGATGGTGAAGATGACAGGTGGTCTTTTTAGAAGAAGTGCCCTTGTCCAAGTGCCAAACACTTGTTGCCGGCGTGACACTTTGTGCAAGGAGTGACCAGCCTAAACCCTCGCCAGCCGTCCCAAGAAATGAACTAAATTTATAGTGGCAAGGTGTGGGGGGAATTCAAAATTATTCAATTAGAAGCTGATAAAACTAAGCTTGTGGGGGGTGGGGTTTTACAACTGGCCTGGACAGATTGCAGTGCAAGAGGGGGCAACCGAATAAGGTTAAATGTTTGGTCTTGTTCAGGGCAGCAGAATACAAAATAAATGACACTTTCAAAAACAAACAAGTATAGGCACTAGTTTCAAATTCTTAGTAAGGCAGAATTAAAGTTCAGTTAGGCAATGTAGTCCAGTGTTTAAGAGAAGAGGGGAGTCTTTGCAGTTACCAGAGGGTATGAAGAGTCAGGTGGGAAATCGCAGACAGGTGGAGTGACTTTTGTGTTGCAGGGAAGACCAGTGTAGTTACCTGAAAGAGTAGAGCAGAGAAGGCATGGTGAGGAGATGGTGAAGATGACAGGTGGTCTTGTTAGAAGAAGTGCCCGTGTCCAAGTGCCAAACACTTGTTGCCGGCGTGACACTTTGTGCAAGGAGTGACCAGCCTAAACCCTCGTCAGCCGTCCCAAGAAATGAACTAAATTTATAGTGGCAAGGTGTGGGGGGGAATTCAAAATTATTCAATTAGAAGCTGATAAAACTAAGCTTGTGGGGGGTGGGGTTTTACAACTGGCCTGGACAGATTGCAGTGCAAGAGGGGGCAACCGAATAAGGTTAAATGTTTGGTCTTGTTCAGGGCAGCAGAATACAAAATAAATGACACTTTCAAAAACAAACAAGTATAGGCACTAGTTTCAAATTCTTAGTAAGGCAGAATTAAAGTTCAGTTAGGCAATGTACTCCAGTGTTTAAGAGAAGAGGGGAGTCTTTGCAGTTACCAGAGGGTATGAAGAGTCAGGTGGGAAATCGCAGACAGGTGGAGTGACTTTTGTGTTGCAGGGAAGACCAGTGTAGTTACCAGAGGGTATGAAGAGTCAGGTGGGAAATCGCAGACAGGTGGAGCGACTTTTGTGTTGCAGGGAAGACCAGTGTAGTTACCAGAGGGTATGAAGAGTCAGGTGGGAAATCGCAGACAGGTGGAGCGACTTTTGTGTTGCAGGGAAGACCAGTGTAGTTACCAGAGGGTATGAAGAGTCAGGTGGGAAATCGCAGACAGGTGGAGCGACTTTTGTGTTGCAGGGAAGACCAGTGTAGTTACCTGAAAGAGTAGAGCAGAGAAGGCATGGTGAGGAGATGGTGAAGATGACAGGTGGTCTTGTTAGAAGAAGTGCCCGTGTCCAAGTGCCAAACACTTGTTGCCGGCATGACACTTTGTGCAAGGAGTGACCAGCCTAAACCCTCGCCAGCCGTCCCAAGAAATGAACTAAATTTATAGTGGCAAGGTGTGGGCGGGAATTCAAAATTATTCAATTAGAAGCTGATAAAACTAAGCTTGTGGGGGGTGGGGTTTTACAACTGGCCTGGACAGATTGCAGTGCAAGAGGGGGCAACCGAACAAGGTTAAATGTTTGGTCTTGTTCAGGGCAGCAGAATACAAAATAAATGACACTTTCAAAAACAAACAAGTATAGGCACTAGTTTCAAATTCTTAGTAAGGCAGAATTAAAGTTCAGTTAGGCAATGTAGTCCAGTGTTTAAGAGAAGAGGGGAGTCTTTGCAGTTACCAGAGGGTATGAAGAGTCAGGTGGGAAATCGCAGACAGGTGGAGTGACTTTTGTGTTGCAGGGAAGACCAGTGTAGTTACCTGAAAGAGTAGAGCAGAGAAGGCATGGTGAGGAGATGGTGAAGATGACAGGTGGTCTTGTTAGAAGAAGTGCCCGTGTCCAAGTGCCAAACACTTGTTGCCGGCGTGACACTTTGTGCAAGGAGTGACCAGCCTAAACCCTCGTCAGCCGTCCCAAGAAATGAACTAAATTTATAGTGGCAAGGTGTGGGGGGGAATTCAAAATTATTCAATTAGAAGCTGATAAAACTAAGCTTGTGGGGGGTGGGGTTTTACAACTGGCCTGGACAGATTGCAGTGCAAGAGGGGGCAACCGAATAAGGTTAAATGTTTGGTCTTGTTCAGGGCAGCAGAATACAAAATAAATGACACTTTCAAAAACAAACAAGTATAGGCACTAGTTTCAAATTCTTAGTAAGGCAGAATTAAAGTTCAGTTAGGCAATGTAGTCCAGTGTTTAAGAGAAGAGGGGAGTCTTTGCAGTTACCAGAGGGTATGAAGAGTCAGGTGGGAAATCGCAGACAGGTGGAGTGACTTTTGTGTTGCAGGGAAGACCAGTGTAGTTACCAGAGGGTATGAAGAGTCAGGTGGGAAATCGCAGACAGGTGGAGCGACTTTTGTGTTGCAGGGAAGACCAGTGTAGTTACCAGAGGGTATGAAGAGTCAGGTGGGAAATCGCAGACAGGTGGAGCGACTTTTGTGTTGCAGGGAAGACCAGTGTAGTTACCAGAGGGTATGAAGAGTCAGGTGGGAAATCGCAGACAGGTGGAGCGACTTTTGTGTTGCAGGGAAGACCAGTGTAGTTACCAGAGGGTATGAAGAGTCAGGTGGGAAATCGCAGACAGGTGGAGCGACTTTTGTGTTGCAGGGAAGACCAGTGTAGTTACCAGAGGGTATGAAGAGTCAGGTGGGAAATCGCAGACAGGTGGAGCGACTTTTGTGTTGCAGGGAAGACCAGTGTAGTTACCAGAGGGTATGAAGAGTCAGGTGGGAAATCGCAGACAGGTGGAGCGACTTTTGTGTTGCAGGGAAGACCAGTGTAGTTACCAGAGGGTATGAAGAGTCAGGTGGGAAATCGCAGACAGGTGGAGCGACTTTTGTGTTGCAGGGAAGACCAGTGTAGTTACCAGAGGGTATGAAGAGTCAGGTGGGAAATCGCAGACAGGTGGAGCGACTTTTGTGTTGCAGGGAAGACCAGTGTAGTTACCTGAAAGAGTAGAGCAGAGAAGGCATGGTGAGGAGATGGTGAAGATGACAGGTGGTCTTGTTAGAAGAAGTGCCCGTGTCCAAGTGCCAAACACTTGTTGCCGGCGTGACACTTTGTGCAAGGAGTGACCAGCCTAAACCCTCGCCAGCCGTCCCAAGAAAATGAATACAGCTGCCATAATATTTAACAAAGCCAAGATGGATGGGATACATAAGACGTTTTTCTACAAAAAAAAAAATCTTAAGGTCTGATAATAACTTGATGTGCGGTCCATGATGTAAGAGTAATAATAAATAAAATTTAAATATAACAGACCTATCACATAAAGTCCACACACCCTGTTAGGATAGATGCCACCTGCAGCCAACTGTGTAGTTTTCAATGTGGCTTTCTGTTCTGTCATATACAGATTGTTGGTCCTTTTGTTTTTACTTATTTTTATTTTTGAAATACAAAATCAGAATGTGTGGATTGTGAAATGATGTGTCCCTTTTCCTTGTAAGTGCAGTGGTATAAGCAGAAGTATATTTTGGATTTATGGACATCTCTGCATAACTGCAGTGTATTGTTATCATTTATTATAATATTGCCAGGAAAAAGTTGTCTTTTTGAAATGTAAAACTGGAGTTCTTACACAAACAGCATGATAGAAAACCAGCTATTGTAAAATATTTATGCAAGTTAAACCCAGTAATGAAGTGTTACCTCGATATATCAGAGCTGTAGCTTTATGCAAAGGTGCTATTAGACAAAGTTAGACATTATATTGATCAAATATTAAATGTTTAATGGTCCCACATTCTGTGCAGCAAATATACAGCTAAGTAAATGTTTGTCTAATGAAGGGTTCAATATATGAATTTGTTTTGTTTATTTATGTATAAATCTAACAATGAAAAATGCATACATTTGAATATAGCCACCTTATTGCCTCTATTGGAGGAAGCTGGAGACAAAGAAAAAACACATATGTTAAATTGATGACGTAGGAATCAGCTGCTGTGAGCCCAGTGCAGGACACACTCCCTGAAGACCCAGATATTTCATTTTTGTATATTTGATCCAGGTTTTATACTGAGGATGGCAATACCCATACTGAGTATGCAATTTATCACCCAGAAGGATACTCTGTATTCAGAGTCATTGGATCCTTTTTCCCCAGCTCAAGAAGCAGAGCTCCATGTTTTAGCAAAGCCTGTGAGCTATAAAAAGAGAACCGTATATACTCGAGTATAAGTCAAATTTTTCAGCACATTTTTTTGTGCTGAAAGTGCCCCCCTCGACTTATACTCGAGCCAAGCACTTTTCTGCAGCGAAAAATTTCATTTTCTGAACCGACTTTGGGGCCCCGTATCTCAGAGCCACTTGGTGCTAGGAACCCCAAATTTGGTGTGCAAACCCAGTGAAACTGATACCACAACATGTCCAAAGCTGAAGTTCCTAGCACTAAGTGGCCCGAGATACGGGGCCCCAAAATCGGTTCGGAAAATGTCATTCTCTGCTGCAGAAAAGTGCTTGACATTTTCTGAACCGAGTTTGGGGCCCCATATGTCAGGGCTACTTAGTACTAGGAACCCCAAATTTGGTGTACAAACCCAGTGGAACTGGTAGCATAACATATCCAAAGCTGGGGTTCCTAGCACCAAGTGGCCTTGAGATACGGGGTCGGCCCCAAAACTGGTTCGGAAAATGTCATTCTCTGCTGCAGAAAAGTGTTTGACATTTTCTGAACTGATTTTTGGGGCCCTGTATCTTGGGGCTACTTGGTGCTAGAAACCCCAGCTTTGGAAATTTTATGGTGCTAGTTCCACTGGGTTTGCACACCAAATTTAGGGTTCTTAGCACTAAGTGGCCAAGAGATATGGGTCAACTGTGTCCATCTCCAGCAATGTCATTTCGGGACCCTTTGGGTTCAGAGACCCCAAATTTTGGCTGCAGCTAGGGGGCATCTAGGAACCCTTAACTACCGAGTTTGAAGTTCATGGGACCTATGGCTGCAAATGGGCACAGTGAGGCATGTAAATGGGCACAGTGATGCTGCAAATGGGCATTGTTGATCCCCTTTTCCACTTACAGTAGCTGTGCATTTCTCACCCTCGCCTTATACTCGGGTCAATAAGTTTTTCCCATTTTTTTTGTGGTAAATTAGGGCCTCGACTTATACTCGGAAAGACTTATACGGTACAGATTTATATAGATATTAGAGAATTAGAGAGCCTTTGGTTCCATTTGAAGTGCCAGAAGTTTGTTTTTACTTCCACAGGTAAACCAATAAAGCATGCCGAGTTAATTGATTTGCTGTTTTCAGCCTTCCAGCTTCTTGCTGAGGTAGCCATATTAACTTTAAAACTCACAAATGGAAGCAGATCAGGTGACTAAGGATGCTGCATTTACAGCCCCAGACACTTGCTGGGTCAAAGGTCCAGGTCAAAAAAAAAATGTATGTATGTATGTATATACACACACAGTGTTGTCAGTGTAGACTATATATACAGTGCAGGCAGTGTATTAATATATATAAGAATTAAGGAAAAAAATGAGGTCCCCCCAAAATCCATACCAGGCCCTTTGGGTCTGGTATAGATTTTAAAGGGGAACTCCACGCCAAAATGTAAAAACATCCAAAATCCACACCAGACCCTTATCCGAGCATCTGTGTCCCATTAGAAAATTTCCCCTCTTACTTTTCTGGGGACAACCTAAAATTTGGAATTGTCTTTACTTACTTTCAAAGATAATGGTAAACAAGACAAATATAGAGAGGGTGAATGCTCCTAATGGGGACCCAGACAACAATAAAAACCTGACAGATATTCTAATCCACCTCCACTCAATCCAAAACGAAAAAAAAAAGTTTTTCCTTTAGTTATACTTTAAGTAAATCAACCCCAATGATTTCTATACTTAAGTTTATATGCATTACTGTTGAGAGAACTGATCAAAAAAGGCAGAGACCACTCAAAATTTGCTATTTTATTTCTACATTTCTTAACTACATAAGGACTGGAAGATTTTCCCCCTTAATGACCAGGTCATTTTTTGCGATACGACACTGTGTCACTTTAATTGACAATTGCGCGGTCGTGCGACGACGTACCCAAACAAAAAAATGTATGTCCTTTTTTTTTCCACAAATAGAGCTTTCTTTTGTTGGTATTTGATCACCTCTGCGGTTTTTATTTTTTGCGCTATAAACAAAAAAAGAGCGACAATTTTGAAAAAAAAAACTATATTTTTTCCTTTTTGCTATAATAAATAACCCCAAAAATGTAAAAATACAAATTTCTTCATCAGTTTAGGCCAATATGTATTCTTCTACATATTTTTGGTTAAAATAATACATCAACATGGGGACAAGGTGCTTAGAGGGGGACCTCAAAGCACCCTCCCCATGTTGAGGGCAAGTGGCCTGGTATGGTTCAGGAGGGGACGCTCGTTAACCCCCCAATCCTCTCCTCCAGGCTGCATGCTCAGATAAGAGTCTGGTGTGGATTTTTTTTTTAATTTAATTTTTTTTTTTAAATTTTGGAGTTTCCCTTAAAATCCATACCAGAACCGAAGGGCCTGGTATGGACTGGGGGAGATCCCACGCCAATTTTTCCTTTGATTTTTCATCTATATTGCCTGGAGCCATCAATACATTACAGCCACGAACAAGTTTAAATGACGACATTTTTTCCTTTAGAAATGTCATTTTGCTGCAACACTGTTCTACACATTGCACAGATGCGTCACTTTTCAGGCAGAATAACGGGGACCCCCAGGCACGATAAAAAAGGAATATTTCATTTTTATTGTTTCACTTTAAGCATTATTAAAATCACTGCTCCTGAAAAAAATGGTAGTTTTGAAAAACTTTTTTTGCATCGATACATGTGCCCTAGGGCAGTTCCCTGGGTCCCCATACACTTTTTATGGCAATAACTTGCATATATCATAGCATATATGCATATATGAGAGTCTGAGAGGGCTGCACACCCCAATTACAATCTTTGAACAAAAAAAAAAAAAAGTGGAAAGTTCCCCACCGGGCTTTTTAGCAGCAAATAGGAGTCAAATATCAGAAAAAAAAAAAAATCAGATTTTTTATTGTTATTATTTCAAAGGATGGTTAGACACAAAACATATATAAAAAATTAATTAAAATATGAGCTCTGGCATATACAAGGTGAGACAAATTAGGCTAGGAAAAGTTATACATCAAGAGTGATACATTGTTACACTTGAGATTGCACTATCCAATGTATGGAAATGCCCCAATGCATTTCGACCTAAAAGGTTATGGTCTTCTTCAGGGGGTCCTTACATTTCTATAAATACATCAAGAGTAGGGATGAGCCGCACATCCCGCTTTGGTTTGCACCAGAACCTGCAAACGGACCGAAAATTTGCGCAAAATTTAGAACCTCATTGGAGTCTATGGGACTCGAACGTTTGAAATCAAAAGTGCTAAATTTAAAGGTTAATTTGCATGGTATTGTCCTAAGGAGGGTTTGGGGACCCGGGTTATGCCCGAGGGGACATGTATCAATGCAAAAAAAAAAGTTTTAAAAATGGACGTTGTTTCGGGAGCAGTGATTTTAATGATACTTAAAGTGAAAAAAAAAAGTGAAAAATATTTCTTTAAATATCGTACCTGGGGGGGTGTCTGTAGTATGCCTGTAAAGTGGTGCATGTTTTGCCGTGCTTAGAACAGTCCCTGCACAAAATGACATTTTTAAAGGAATAAAAGTCATTTAAAACTGCTTGCCGCTTTAATGTAATGTCGGGTCCAGGCAATATGGATGAAAATCAGTGAGAAAAATGGCATGGGTACCCCCCCAGTCCATTACCAGGCCCTTTGGGTCTTGTATGGATATTAAGGGGAACCCCGCACCCAAATTAAAAAAAGAGGAAAGGTGTGGGGCCCCCAGGCCCTATATACTCTGAACAGCAGTATACAGGCGGTGCAAACAAGACAGGGACTGTAGGTTTGTTGTCAAGTAGAATCTGTTTATAATTTTGAACTGGTACATTTTCAAAGTGTAGCTCCAGCCAAAAAATCTATTTTTAAGCTTTTTGGAAAACATAGGGAAGGGTTGTCACCCCTGTGACATTTGTTTTGCTGTCTGTGCATCTCTTCAGAAGATTTCACCTCACTTTCTGTCGCAATGACAAATGTTTGACAATTTGGGGTTTTTAGTGAAACAAGGATTGGTGATAAAGCATCAGTGGAGAGGAGATACATTTTTCCCATTTTAACTCTTACAGGAGAGAATTTCCCTTCCTAGGGGTAGATTTCATCTCACTTCCTGTTGTCTCCTTCCGTTTGCAAGTAGGAGTCATTTGTAAGTTGGATGTTTGAAAGTAGGGGCCTGCCCTATAAACTCTGCAGAAATTGCGGCCTTAGGTGTTGGTGTTGCCACAACACTGTAAGCCCTCACAGTTACTCTTGATGGGTGCAGGAACGGGATGTGTTGTGAAATATTAGATAAAGAATTGTAATTACAAGCCCCTGTCGAACAGGGACGGAAAAATTGGGCCTTTGGTAGTGTGCTGGTGTCACAACACTGTAAGTCCTCACAGTTACTCTTAGTGGGCACACAAACGGCCCTTCTGTGAAATATTAGATTAAGAATTGTAATTACATGTCCCTGTTGAACAGGGGCTGAAAAATTGGGCCTTAGGCACTGGTGCCACAACGCTGCAACCCCTCACAGATACTCTAGTTGGAGCACAGGAATAAGCCCTCCTGCAAAATATTGCATCAAAAATTGTAATTACACACTCCTGTTAAACAGGGGCTGAAAAATTGGGCCTAAGCCACTGGTGGCGGTGCCCAGAACAAAAAATATTCTTACAAGCTATCAGCATGATCATTGAGGAGGAAGAGGATAGTCACTCAGCATAACAGGATAGTCACTCAGCATCAGCATAGGCAGTCTTAAAGTGATCTGACATTTAAAAAAAAAAATATTCGGTTACATCAGCATCAGGTGCTTGGTAGCTGGTGGTGATCCAAGACTGATTCATTTTTATGAAGGTCAGTCGATCGACCGAGTCGGTGGCCAGGCGCACCCTGTGATCGGTTACAAAACCTCCAGCAGCACTGAATGTGCGTTCCGAAAGAATGCTGGATGCAGGACAGGCCAGTAGCTCAATTGCATACTGTGCAAGCTCTGGCCAGTGATCCATCCTCAAGAACCAGTAACCCAGAGGATTTTTGGTGGAAAAGGTGTCCAAGTCAGATCTTGCCCCTAGGTATTCCTGCACCATGTAAAACAGACGCTGGCGATGGTTGCTGGTACCGACCATACCTTGGGGCTGCGGACTAAAAAATTGTTTGAACTCATCGGTCAGACCGCCACCTTCTCCACCGCTCCTTCTTTGACTAACAGAAGCCTCAGCAACACGTTGTCCAGGAACAGGAGTTTGTAACCTCCCAGTTTTTGGGAACGCGTTGCACAGACCTTTCTGCAAGGCCTCCAGAAGATGTTTCATACTCTGCTCCCTCTGATATGGCAAGATAAGGTCCGCAACCTTACCCTTGTAAGGTGGATCAAGGAGGGTTTCCAGCCAGTATTGATCCCTCTCCTTGATACCACGAATACAAGGATCCTTCCACAGGCTTTGCAGGATCAGGGAGGCCATGCAGCGTAGTTTTGCTGAGGCATTCGGTCCGGAGTCCTCTGGGTCACTAAGGATGACATGATCCGCAGCCACCTCCTCCCAGCCACGTACAAGTCAATGGGTTTCTTGGGACTGTAAATGATCCCTTAAAGACTGCTGCTGATGCTGAGTGCCAGACTCCACCTCCATGCTGACACAATCCTCCTCTTCCTCCTCCTCCTCGTCCTCTTCCTGTGTGATCGGTGGGCACGCAGGAACACTGTCTGGATAAAGGGGCCTTGAGAGCTAAGAAAGTCCTTCTCTTACTGCCTCTGTTCTGCCTCAAGTGCCCTGTCCATTATCCCACGCAGCGTGTGCTCCAACAGGTGATCAAGGACAATTGTGTCACTGATGCATGCACTGTCACTGCTCACCATCCTCATGGCCTCCTCAAATGGTGACAGGACAGTGCATGCATCCCTGATCATGGCCCACTGGCGTGGGGAAAAAAAAAAAATCAAGTTAGACTTACCGGTAACTTGTTTTCCAGGAGTCTTTCAGGACAGCACCTTGAGAGTGTGGCTCCACCCACTTGACAGGAAACACACCTCCACCAAACTTTAAAAGGAGGCTCCTTCCCACTTATCATCAGTAGTAGTAGAGAACCTCCGGCCCAAGCTGGAACACATAATCAGAATATGGTTAGTCACAGCATAGTAATTTAATACAATAAGGGCGGGTTGCTGCTGTCCTGAAAGACTCCTGGAAAACAAGTTACCGGTAAGTCTAACTTGATTTTTCCCTTAACGTCTTTCAGGACAGCACCTTGAGAGGATAACAGAGACTTACCCACTTAGGGAGGGACCACAGCCTGCAAGACCTTTCTGCCAAAAGCCTGTTCACTGGCTGACAGAAGATCCAGCCTGTAATGACAGACAAACGTAAGGTAACTTGACCACGTAGCCGCCCTACAAATCTGATCTGGGGTGGCACCAGCCATTTCTGCCCATGTAGCGGCCTGAGCCCTGGTAGAATGCGCTTTAATTCCCAGCGGGGGAGATAGCCCCGACTGAGAGTAGGCTGCTAGAATAGCTGATTTAAGCCATCTAGCTATAGACCCCTTAGAAGCTTGTTGGCCCTTCTTTTTACCCGAAAAAAGTATAAATAGAAAATCCGAGGATCTAAAGTTACTTGTTACCTCCAGATACTGTAATAAAGTCCTTCTTACATCCAAATTGTGGAATTTGCCTTCTTTTTCCCCCGAAGGGTTAGAGCAAAAGGTTGGCAGGATGATTTCCTGCGACCTATTGTGTGCTGACGCTACCTTTGGCAAAAAACCCGGATCGGTTTTAAGTATAATCCTATCTGTGTAGATAGTTAAAAAGGGTCTCTTAACAGATAGGGCGTGCAGCTCACCAATTCTCCTTGCTGACGTTATTGCAACTAAGAACAAGGTCTTAAGAGTAAGATTCCTTAGAGAGATTCCTTGTAGTGGTTCAAAAGGTTCCTTTGTAAGGGCTTGCAGGACCACTGATAGATCCCAATTGGGGAAGTGCTTAGCCAGAGCTGGTCTAGATCTGGTAAGTGCCTTGAAAAATCTCATCACCAAGGGCTCAGAAGAGATTGGTCTTTCTAGAAATACTCCCAAAGCAGCTACTTGAACTTTAAGGGTGCTGACTGACAATCCCTTGTCTGCCCCCTCTTGAAGAAATTCCAAAATTGACACAAAATTTTTTACTTTTCTCTTAGTCAAATGACAAAAAGAGTTGAAGACCTTCCAATATTTAGCATAGATTTTTCTGGTCACTATTTTCCTACTGGAAAGTAAGGTAGTTACCAAGGGTTGTGACAGACCTTTGTTTCTTAACAACTGCTCCTCAGAAACCAGGCCGTGAGGCTTAGACTGGCCACTCCTGGATGCTGTATTGGACCCTGTAGGAGCAGGTCCTGCCGGAGAGGCAGCCGCCAAAATCGTTTGACTGCCATCTGTAGAATGGTGGAAAACCATGCCCTCTTTGGCCAAAATGGAGTAATTAGGATTACTGCCACCTTCTCCCTCTGTATCTTCCTTAACACCAACGGGATAAGTTGGAAAGGAGTAAATGCGTAACCTAGATGGAAGTTCCAGGGCTGGATTAACGCATCTGTCCCCTGGGCCTTGTCGTTTCTGTGAATAGAGAAAAATACTGGGAGTTGTGTATTTTCCTGTGACGCAAATAGGTCTATTTGCGGTTGACCCCAGGCCCTGGTAATCATTGCAAAGCTTTCCGGATTCAGGCTCCATTCTGACTCCTGAATCCGCCTTCTGCTTAGATAATCTGCCACTACATTTAAGGTGCCTTTGAGGTGGACTGCTGATAAGGACTGAACATGCTTTTCTGCCCAAACCAGGATCTTTGAAGCTAGCAACTGAAGTGTTTTGCTTCTTGTACCCCCCTGTTTGTTTAGGTAGGCTATGGTAGTGGCGTTGTCTGAGAGGACCCGGACATGAGAACCTTGAAGGATAAGAGAGAAGGCATCTAAAGCTAAGGCGACTGCCTTTAGTTCCCTCCAATTTGAGGACCTCTTTGCCTCTGTCCGAGACCACATTCCTTGCGTGAAGTCTTGGTCTAAGGTTAGGGTTCCTAGGGATGACATCACTTGTCGGACTGATAATTCCTGGCTTGCCTGCAAGGACGCTACCACCTTCAGGACTTTCCCCTTCTCTTCTGGGAGAAAAATCTTTTGTTCCCTTGAACAGATCTGATACCCCAGGCATAGTATTTTCTGGGCTGGATTGAAATTTGACTTCTGCATATTTATGATCCAACCCAGGGTTTCTAGATGACCTTGGGTCTTTCCGAGGTTGTCTAGCAGTCTTTCCCTGGAGGGGGCAAAAAGGAGTAGGTCGTCCAAGTACGGAATTACCGCAATCCCCTGCATGCGAAGAGGTGCAAGCGCTTCTGCCATTATTTTTGTGAATATTCATGGGGCAGAAGACAGGCCAAAGGGGAGGGCCCTGAATTGCAAGTGCAGAACCTCTTTTCCCAAATTTATCGCCAATCTTAGGAATCTTTGGGACTGCGGAGCTATAGGGATATGCAGATAGGCATCTCGAAGGTCTATTGATGCCATAAAGCATTCCCTCGTCAATAGATTCTTGACCGTGAAGATGGAGTCCATACGAAACCTTTTGTATTGGACTGATCTGTTCAGCGGTTTCAGGTTTAGGATTAACCAAAAATCTCCGGATGGTTTCTTTATCAGGAATATACGGGAATAAAATCCCTGATAAAGCTCCCTCTGTGGGACGTAAGTCATAACCCCCTGATCTATCAGATCCTTTAATAGGCTCTTCATTGCGAGGGATTTTGTTACATCTCTTGGAAGATTTACCTTTCTAGGGGGAGATCTGAAAATTCTATATTGTAACCCTGGGCTAGCATATTCAGAATGTACTGGTTTTCTGTTATGCTTGCCCAATAGGGGAGAAAGTTTTGTAGTCTTCCCCCTACCTGTAACCGACTGTCATTGCGTCTTGCTGGCTGACGCAGGAGGATGGAAAAGGACATTTCCTCTGCCCTTACCCCTCTGCCCTGACCAGCTTTTCTTTTTCTCTTGAGGCTTGTTCTGTTCCTGAGCCCTTTGAGGACGAAAAAACCTTTTGACTGGTTGTTTCTTCTTTTTGACAGGACAAGATTTCTTTTTATCTGCAGTCCTGTCCAGAACTGAATCCAAATCAGGGCTGAACAGTAAGTCTCCTAGAAAAGGGACCCCACATAATTTGTTTTTAGATGCTGTGTCCCCTTGCCAAGTCTTTAGCCATAAAGCCCGTCTAACCGAATTAGCAAGGGCTGCCGCCTTAGCTGTCATCCTGATAGGCTACGGCTGCTGAGAGGGTAGAAAAGGAGTCAAGGATTTCTTGCTTAGGGGAATCTGCTATTATATGAGCTTTAAGCTGATTTACCCAATACTCCAAGTTCCTGGAGATGCAAGTAGTTGCCATTGCTGGCTTAACGTTGCCCATAATGAATTGCCAAGTCCGCTTGAGCTGTTGATCCATTTTTTTATCCATGGGGTCTTTTAAGATCCCCATGTCCTCAAATGCTAGATCAGTAGATCTTGACACCTGAGAAAAGGCTGCATCAAGTTTTGGAACCTTATTCCAAAGAGCTGCTGGGTCTTCATCAAAAGGGAACCTTCTCTTATGAGCCCTAGAGAAAAATGGTTTCCTATCAGGGTCAGCCCATTCTTTTCTGATTGTTTCAGAAATCACTGCATGGACTGGAAAGGTATGGGACTTAGACTCACTAAGCCCTGCATACATCTTGTCATGTAAAGACATCTCCTTATGCTCTTCCTCAAGGCCTAGAGTAGCATAAATAGCCTTTAAAAGGCCATCCACCTGATCCAAAGACAATTTATACTTGGAAGACATATTTTCCAGCTCATCACTATCCTCATTCGATTCATTAGAATGGGATGGGGAAAGCCCTTCCCGGTTCAGAGGACCCATTTCCGCCTCTACTGCCGGGACTAACAGTGAGCCTTGAGAGGACTGTGAGGTAGTGGGCTGACTTGCAGATGGATAGGTGAGTGAGGATCTGAAGGATTGAATGGTAGCATCCAATTCCTTTTTGGCAGATGCGATTAGATCTGTCAGGTCCCACACTTACCAGACAGGTGAGTCCACTTGGGCAGAGGGTAGGCTCCCTTACATATCCGATTCGGGGCCCCTGGTAGAGTAGACAGGAGGCCACGAATGCGGAGTGGTATGAGGGCCTGAAGTTAGAGTCCTGGAGCACGGTGATCTGGCAAGCAACCAGTGGATCTTCAGGCTGGATAGAGCAGATGCTGAGCAGGAGCTAATCAGGCTGGTCACACACAGGCAGAGGTCGGCAACGGGCTGGCAGCAACGGTACAAGGGGTAAGGCAGAAACGAGGTCAAACAAGCCGGGGTCGGGTTCAGGCAGCAGTCAAGGAAGGTCCAAAAGGCAAGCCGGGTCACAACGGGTAAACACTACGAGGATACAGGAACACAGGATGATCACGGAACAAGGTACAGAGCTGTTTGATCAGGCAGCACTGGGTCAGCATGGAGGCAGGCTTCAAATAGACTGATTGGCGCCAAAACGCCGCGCACGTGCATGCGCCAATTCGCCAAAGCGCGCCGCGCCCCTGTACGCGCCCGAGCGCGCCCCCGACACCGGCGTGCACGCCCACAGTACCGGGTCATGTCAAAAGCAACGCCCGCAGGTGGACGCGCGCTAACGCGGACGCGCGCTAGCGCGAACGCGCGTACGCACGAATGCCCGGACGCCACCCTGCACTCCACGGCCGGTCAGCCCAGACACACCGGCGCCCCCAGGGGCACGCGCCCCAGCACGGACAGGAACACGAGCGCCAACACGCCCCGGCGCGCCCCGGCGCCCAACCAGGTAACCTCTCTGACAAGATCACTGCATGCGGAAGTGGTTTCTTCCCTCACCAAGGAGTCAATACATGCTTGACATAAAGCCTTTTTCCAGCCTTCATTTAACTTAATTTTGCATGAAGGACATTTCTTTCTAATCCCAGGGTCAGAGCTCTTGGCCTGCCATGATAAGGGAAAAAAGAGAGAGAAAAAAGACAAACCATCTTTTAGAGTCAGCCTGATTACTCAAGGTTGCTCACCACAGGTGCACAGTGAGAAAAGCTATCAGACTCATGTGCCCTGACAGGCCCCTCCGCCACCAGGGGGAAAAAATACCCTCAAACTTCACTAACATTTAGAGAGAAGAGGGCTAGAGAGAGACCCCACAGTAAAGCTGAGCAGAAACTACAGTCTGCTCCTTACCTGGGCCTTGCTGGTGCCTGTTCCACTCGCTGCGGTTCCTGAATCCATGCTGAGGCAGCAGCGTGATGCCTGTGGCGAAAACGTCGGTTCCGGACTCCAATAGCACCTGTGCGCCAGACCGGAACCGGCAATACATAGGCACCAGACCTATTCCTCCCTCCTCCCCCTGCGCTTCCGGCGGAAATGACTCCTGGCACCTGCTCCATGGATGCCGCCCCACTTCCGGATACCTTACATCCGGCGGATGCAGTTCTCTGACTGCCCTTCCCAAGATGGCGGCGGCGTCAGGGAAAAAACATGTGCAGGCAAGAAAAAACAAACAGAAATGCCTGACATGCCTGACGCCTCTGCCTGGGAGCAGCAATACCCGGAGCAGTCCTGGTTCTCCCCGAGCACTGACGAGGGAGAAGGAGCCCATCCACCCGGCACCCGTAAGCCTGTGGAAAATGGGAGGAATCGGCTCTCCTGAGGTAGGAAAAAATAGTGGAGTAGGGAGCCTGTTCTCTCAGGACAGAACCTTGAGAGCTCCAAACTCCCACATGTGTTCCCGCCGGAGGAAACACATAAACTGATGATAAGTGGGAAGGAGCCTCCTTTTAAAGTTTGGTGGAGGTGTGTTTCCTGTCAAGTGGGTGGAGCCACGCTCTCAAGGTACTGTCCTGAAAGACGTTAAGGGAAAACATGCTCCCCTGACCCTGTCCTGGTGCTATAGTTGCACAGGTACTCATTGATGACCCTCTGCTGCGTGTGCAGCCGCTGCAGCATGGCCAACGTTGAGTTCCACCTGGTGGGCATGTCACAGATTAGGCGGTTCTTGGGCAGGTTAAATTCCTTTTGGAGGTCAGCCAGCCAAGCACTGGCATATGACCTGCGGAAATGCACAGACTTTCCTGGCCTGCCCCAGGACATCCTGTAAACCCGGGTACCTGCCCAAGAACCACTGCACCACCAAATTAAGGATGTGAGCCAAACAGAGACATGGGTCAGTTGTCCCTGTCGGAGGGCGGTGCCATTGTCGCAAACCACCATACCTGCCTTAAGCTGCCGTGGCGTCAACCACCTCTGAACCTGCCCCTGCAGAGCTGACAGAATCTCTGCCCCAGTGTGGCTCCTGTCCCCCAAGCACACCAGCTCAAGCACCGCATGGTTTTTGGCCTGTGTGCTTGCATAGCCCCTTGAGCGCCTACGGAGCACCACTGGTTCCGAAGACAAATCAACACAGGAAGAGTCCATGGAGGAAGAAGAAGAGGAGGGGGTGGAAGAGAGAGTGTGGCAGAATCACCACTAGTAGTATTTTGGAGGCGTGGTGGTGGAACAACCTCTAACACTACTGCACCCTGTCCTGCATCCTTCCCAGCTGCCAGAAGAGTCACCCATTGCATGGTGAAAGATAGGTAATATCCCTGTCCATGCCTGCTGGACCATGAGTCAGCAGTAATATGCACCTTACCGCTGACCGCCCTATCCAGCGAGGCCAAGACACTGCCTTCCACATGCTGGTAGAGAGCCAGAATCACCTTCCGTGAGAAAAAGTGGCATTTGGGAACCTGCCACTGAGGAACCGCACATTCCACAAACTCACGGAAGGGGATAGAGTCTACCAACTAAAACAGCAGCAGTTGAAGTGCTAGCAATTTAGCCAAGATAGCATTCAACCACTGGGCATGTGGATGACTGGGAGCAAACTTCTTTCGGCAGTGCAGCAGCTGGGGCAGGGAAATCTGCCTGGTATAATCTGACGTTGGTGTACCGATAGCAGATTGCCCCCAAGTACTTGGCTGTGACACACCTACTTCTACATCTTCATTCCTCTCAGTGCAGGTATCAGAGAGGACTGAAGGTATAGTGGGGTTGGAGATCCCAGCTGATGAGGAGCAAGGAGAGGTCCTCTTTGTTCTTTGGTGTGGGTCTTTTAGGTACGCTTGCCAATGAACTGCATGGCAGGTCAACATATGTCTGGTCAAGCATGTGGTGCCCAAGCGGGAGATGTTTTGGCCATGTGAGATACGCTTGAGACATATGTTGCAAATAGCAGTGGTGGGATCTGATGCATTAATCTCAAAAAAGGCCCACACCAAAGAACTTTTGGAATAACACACAGAGACAGCAGCGCCCTGCACATGCAGGGCTCTGCGGTGGTATGCAGTCGGTGCGCTGCCCTTAAGCTTGCTCCTGGAGGGCATCCTGCCTCGTTTGTGATGTGCCTCCTCCTTCTCCTCCTCCTCTCTCCTATCAGGCACCCATGTGGAGTCAGTGACCTCATCATCCCCTCCCTCCTCATCACTGGAGCAAAGCTGGCAGTATGCTGCAGCTGGGGGAACATGACTGCCAGATTGCTGTCTTCCTGGGCACCCCCTCTCTCTGGGCTCACGTTACTGCCTTCCTCTAGCTGGGTACCATCATTGGAGCCTTCAAAACGCTGGGCATCCTCCTGGAGCATGTACCCAACACTGTGGTCAAACAGTTCGGGGGACTCCTCAGGAGGACATGGTGGGGCTAGGGAAGGAGTGACTGATGCAATTGAGATGAGGGAAGAGGCCGCATTGGCAGCTGCTTTGCCAGACAACGTACCCTGAGCCTGGGTGAGAGAGGATGAGGAGGATGAGAATGGCTTGGTCATCCACTCTACCCAAGTCTTTCGCATGTTGCAGCTCAAACATGGCCAGCTGCTGAAAAAAAGGACAAGCGTGTCCCACGGCCATGTGCTGATGAGGATGCACCATCTCCACGACCAGCATTGTTGCCTCGAGACACAGAGCCTGCTTGCCCTCTTTTATTGGCTTGTGACTGTCTGCCTCTCCTTGTTGGTCTTCCAGACATACCAATGGCCTGTAGTGAGATGTAGCTGCACAAATCTGGGATGTATAGATGTGTGTGTATATATATATATATATACATATGCATATATACATACATATATACATACATATATATATATATATATATACACACACACACACAATACACTGTAAGTGCAGCTAACTGATTCGCCTGCCTACTCTATCTAACTTAGATCAAATGACACTTTATCTCTGTCTATCTCTCTATCAACACCGGAACACACTACACAGGGCCCCAGTGCAGGCAGCCTTATATAGTGTGGGGCGTGTACTAAACCCCCTGAGCCATAATTGGTCAAAGCCACCCTGGCCAATTACAGCTCTCTGTACAGACGGAGCTATGATTGGCCAAGCATGCGGGTCATAGTGCATGCTTGGCCAATCATTAGCCAGCAATGCACTGCGATGCCGCAGTGAATTATGGGCCGTGACGCACCACTCGAATTTGGCGCGAACGGCCCATATCGTTCGTAATTCGGCGAACGACTGAACACACGATGTTAGAGTCGAACATGGGTTCGACTCTAACACGAAGCTCATCCCTAATTGAGAGAACAGATTTCAATATTCTAATTGTCATGTAATTTAATATCCAATACAGTATCAGTTATTACGTCTACATTGTTTTGTGTTTGATTTATGTAATCACATTGAATTTACCCTTTCCGCCAGGAAGGCTCGCTTAACCAGAGACTTCTTTAAAAACCAAATAATCCTCTCAAGTACGATCCCGGACCCACTGAGAGCCTGTCCATGCCCTTAACCCAAGGGGGCGACCCCGATCTGTGAGGCTTACAAGTGGTCATATATTTAACGGCCCCCCAACGGGGAATCAAATGGGCAGGAGAACCTGAAAATTGTAATTTTACATAATTAGCATACCGAAGAGGTAAGGGTAGTTATTTAGGACATTGTGAGAGGGGGAGAATCTTAATGAAAGGAGTCCCCCTCCTTGCACTGCCAGGGTTGTTTCAATGTTAGCTTAGTATATAATCTAGGTTTTTTTCTCCATAGAGGGGTTGAGAAGTTTATATCCAATCCCTATATAGGAGAAACCATGTCACGCCATAAATGGTATATGATTTTCTATTTGGTTGCGATGGTGAATTATTCATTGTTCCCACAATCATCTTAGTATTAGGCATACAACAGATGATCTGGGTATGTTATAAGCAGGAGTGACACAATGATATTGTGTCAGCAAGATAAAGAGAGGAAATAGGTGCATGTGTGTGTGTGATTACCGCTTATGGCGGCCAAATGAGTGTAATCCATTAGAAGAGATGCATGTCATAAAAAAGGGTGTAGTATGGAAAATATATGTGTATTAAATCAAATATAAGTTAAGGATGTGCACATAAGCAATTCGTGCCCATACCACAAAACAGGCAAACAAAAGTGAAAAAAAAAAAATTAAAAACAAATAAAATAGGAATGTTAAAAAGGTGACAAAAACTTACAAGTGTATTTTATTCAATAAGGTTTACAATGAATGAAACAAAATACGTGGTGTGATACTAATGCATCCAAACCTAAAGGACGAGAGGATGCCTAGTGAAGGTGAGTGTTACAAAGAGTGCTATAGAGTAACCATGTATTTCATAAACAAAAAGTAAAGGAGATTAAAAATAAAATAATTAATACCTTATTGCGTTGTTGAAGGAATTGTGTGTTCAGATCAGAAGAGTATAACTACTGCATCTGTTTTGAAGAGATTTGTAATAAACTAATCAGTATCAGATTTTTTCAATAATGAAACCCAGCAGCACACTAATGTCCGTTCTTACCCATTCATCTTGCAAAGCATATATGTGTGCTCTCCCCAGGCATCGTCTGAGGACTTCTGGTGGGGGGGCATGTCTTAAGTACCTTAGTAATTAATTTGAAAATGGGTCACAGGTGTGTGCTTCTGCCTCTGGAAGTTCCCCTCAGGAGGGGGCCAATGAGCTGCCTGTGGCGGCCCTTCTGTGGCCACCTCGGCGTTCTGGAAGGCTGGGCTGCCCCAGTCTCCTCAGTTGCCTTTGACATAATTATATGACGTGAGAGGTGACATGCATGCACGGTGACAGGCATGAGTCGATCATACCGCGCTCCATTTCACCCCCCCCCCGTCCGATGGTAATCACAGAACGCCACCAGCACTGTATAAGCTCCCCACAGTGGTAGATGTTAATGCTGCAGGGGCTGAAAAAGGGGGATATGTGAATCGTGGAGACCTAGCCTGGGAGACAAAAGGGAGAACCGACAGGTCCTCATTTAATTACATGTATTTATATAAATCACTTGGTTTCCCGGAGAAGAGTACTTTCATACCCAGGAAAAAGGGGGCTTTGCCTCAAATATGTTTTTTTTGCTTATATGCGTGCCCGAGGGTCTTGTCTCCCTAAGGACAAAGAATTAATTTCATATCAAAGGAGGGGCTATTACCCACCTTCTCCCTTTGTATCTATGCTCCCGTGATCCAGCCATCCCAGCACGTCCACCCTAAAGTGAAGCCCTTTAAAAAGGGTACATGGGAAATGGACTTATTTGGGTCGGGGTACATTGTGGCCTGGAGTCTATATATCCATTTTTACCTAATTTAATTAAGTGATCGATAGATATGTTCCTCCTTGGAGAGGTGGTGCTATGACCAGAGGGGTCTCCCGCTTAGAGGCCTTCTGGATTCATTAGCTCTGAACCCATTCTCCTTTTGGGATGAATGTGGAGCTGGACATCAATGCCTTCATCAATAGGGCCTGATGTCCTGTTCCACTGGCCCCCCCTTTTTTATCTCCTCCTTCCATCATCTTCTGTTCCATTTTTTGTATATATTTTTTACATTTTTATATAATTTTTATATACATCTTTTTGCATATTTTTATAATTTTTCATATTTTTTCATGTACACATGTGGTTTTTCATTTTGGGAGTGTTCAGGATCTTTATATGCCTTTTACTTATATATTGGCATATAGGTTCCTAATTCTATGTTTTTGATATTGTGGTTTTATGGATACATACCATATATGTGTCCAGCAATACATATATTCGCTGTATAGTTGTTATTTTTCACATGTATCCCACAGTGTTTGGTTTATGTATTTCTATGAGAGTCCACTCCACGTTTGGACATTTATATATATTTTTTAGTATTCTTATCACAATATATACATGTATTTACATGTCTCTGTATGTATGATCTATTTCCTTCCCACGTGAGGGATAACACATCACATTTAGTGTATTTACCTACCGACTTTTTGTTATGCCACGTGAAGGATAACACATCACATTCAGTGCATTTTTCTACTGATCTTTTGTTCATGCACATTTTCGGTCCAGTATATACTGTATATGCATTTACACTGTTCCTGTCCCATATGTTTTCACTGTTCTTTATTCACAGTATTTTCCTTATTTGCATATAACTATCACACTGGTCTGCACTTTTTTATTTACATATATCTATTGTGCTGGTCTCTGGGCTTGACGTACGTCATCACGGCACTCTGAACACATGATGTCGCTGTTGATCAGACGTATGCCGTTATCCTGCACCGGCGCAGTGAGAGCTTTCTATAGTCACCTCCCATTGAGTCGGAAGGGTACACACCACCTCCTTTCAGCCTGTACACATGCGCACTATGGTCCTTTGGAATGAAAGCTTCGGACGTCGGCTTGAGACGTCACGCTGTTTCCTTTAGTGCACTTCTGTTATTTATTTTATGATTTTTTACATTTAAAACTACATGGACATTAGGTGTGTTGATACCTAATGCGTAATATAATTAATTTGTGGACATATCATCGATCCCACTAGAGACACTTCCGGTGCTTGCAATGGGCCCTATAGTGAGGCGCGGAACGCACGCCTAGCAGCCATTTTGCCTGGTTACCAGAAGTGACACTAGGTGCATGTCGAACGCAGTGTGGAACTGATTCTCATTTGTGTGGTCACATTGCTTATATAAACCTTGCTGGCTGCAGTGGGGGGACCCCCCAGACAATGTCCAAGGAGACAAAACGCGTCAGCTAGGACCCCACTGCCACCATTTTACCTTACAGCGCTGTTTTTTATCGATTTACATGTGAGTGTATTTCCTTTTTTTTCAACAAATTTGGTACAGATTTACACTATGTGGCCTTTCTTTTTCACCCATTGTAACTACCATCCACTTTGGGCATCACCCCAAGGGACACACCGGTCCACGGTTCATCCCAGGACCTTCATTTTCCACCTCTCCCGGATCTCCATCAGCTGTTCACCACCTAAGCCTGTTTGACCCAACCAAGCGTATGTTTCTTTGGGTCCAATTGATCTGGTAAGCCTCCCTATTGTTCGTGGTAGTGTTCCCTTCACTCCAGATGTCACGTGCACATTGATATGCTTCACATATGAAGTCACACATCTACTAATGGACTACTATTTTTCATATTTTTTATGAGTTATATATTCACGGAGGACTTTTTCCTATTCTATTTTTAGAGGTTTACCAGTTTATAGACTCAATTGTCTTTATGCTAGACATTCTATGGTCATTTATATTAGCGCTATACTTATTTTGTTTCTGGAGTCTGTATATCCATTTTTATTTAAATTAACAATTTTTTTTAGTTTATTTCAATCACTGTCCCGACCCGGAATATAATCCGGTCTTGAGCAGCGAAGGAAGCCTTTGGCATTCAACAAGAAAACCAAGAGTGTTGGATTGCATTTATCAAGTCGACATGGAAGTTGTAATCGCAAAACAGTATATCCTATGTTCAGTGCATGTTTACAGAAATACAATGTACCAAAGCACATATTTCAGTTCTCATGTGTCAAAAGGTGGGGAAGGAGTGTTTAACCACCTAAAAGAAGAACCATATCATAGAGCGACACATATATGAGAGTCTGAGAGGGCTTCACACCCCTATTACAATCTTTGAAAAGAAAAAAGTGGAAAGTTCCCCACGGGGCTTTTTAGCAGCAAATAGGAGTCAAATATTTTGTAAAAAAAAATCAGATTTTTTAATTGTTATTATTTCAAAGGATGGTTAGACACAAAACATATATAAAAAAATAATGAAAATATGAGCTCTGCTTTATACAAGGCGAGACAAATTAGGTTAGGAAAGGTTATACATCAAGAGTGATACATTGTTACGCTTGAAATTGCACTATCCAATGTATGGAAATGCCCCAATGCATTTCGACCTCAAAGGTTATGGTCTTCTTCAGGGGGTCATTACATTTCTATAAATACATCAAGAGGACAGATTTCAATATTCTAATTGTCATGTAATTTAATATCCAATACAGTATCATTTATTACGTCTACATTGTTTCATGTTTGATTTATGTAATCACAGTGTATTTACCCTTTGTGCCAGGAAGGCTCACTTAACCAGAGACTTCTTTAAAAAACAAATAATCCTCTCAAGTACGATACCGGACCCACTGAGAGCTTGTCCATGCCCTTTATCTCTGTCTATCTCTCTCTCAACACCGGAACACACTACACAGGGCCCCCGTGCAGGCAGCCTTATATAGTGTGGTGCGTGTACTAAACCCCCTGAGCCATAATTGGCCAAAGCCACCCTGGCCAATTACAGCTCTCTGTACAGACGGCGCTATGATTGGCCAAGCATGCGGGTCATAGTGCGGGACAACTTGGGCAAACAGATATCTTGCGTCTAGAGCCTCTTGTTTAACCACTTCAGCCCCAGACCATTATGCTGCCTAAGGACCAGAGGACTTTTTCCAAATTTGGCACTGTGTCGCTTTAACTGCTAATTGTCATGCAATGCTGTACCCAAACAAAATTTGCGTCCTTTTTTTTCCCACAAATAGAGCTTTCTTTTGATGGTATTTGATCACCTCTGTCGTTTTTAAAAGACAAAAAATTTTGAAAAAAAATGATATTTTCTACTGTTTGTTATAAAAAAAAATCCAATAAACTCAATTTTAGTCATACATTTAGGCCAAAATGTATTCGGCCACATGTCTTTGGTAAAAAAATGTCAATAAGCGTATATTTATTGGTTTGCGCAAAAGTTATAGCGTCTACAAACTAGGGTACATTTTCTGGAATTTACACAGCTTTTAGTTTATGACTGCCTATGTCATTTCTTGAGGTAATAAAATGGCAGGGCAGTACAAACCCCCCCTAAATGATCCCATTTTGGAAAGTAGACACCCCAAGGAAATTGCTGAGAGGCATGTTGAACCCATTGAATATTTATTTTTTTTGTCCCAAGTGATTGAATAATGACAAAAAAATAAAAAATAAAAAATATTTACAAAAAGTTGTCACTAAATGATATATTGCTCACACAGGCCATGGGCCTATGTGGAATTGCACCCCAAAATACATTCAGCTGCTTCTCCTGAGTATGGGGTTACCACATTTGTTTGACTTTTTGGGAGCCTAGCCGCGTACGGGGCCCCGAAAACCAATCACTGCCTTCAGGATTTCTAAGGGCATAAATTTTTGATTTCACTCCTCACTACCTATCACAGTTTTGAAGGCCATAAAATGCCAAGATGGCACAACCCCCCCCCAAATGACCCCATTTTGGAAAGTAGACACCCCAAGCTATTTGCTGAGGGGCATGTTGAGTCCATGGAATATTCTATTTTTTGACACAAGTTGCGGGAAAGTGAAAATTTTTTTTTTTTTGCACAAAGTTGTCACTAAATGATATATTTCTCACACAGGCCATGGGCATATGTGGAATTGCACCCCAAAATACATTTAGCTGCTTCTCCTGAGTATGGGGATACCACATGTGTGGGACTTTTTGGGAACCTAGCCGCATACAGGGCCCCGAAAACCAAGCACCGCCTTCAGGATTTCTAAGGGCGTAAAGTTGTGATTTCACTCCTCACTACCTATCACAGTTTTGAAGGCCATAAAATGCCCAGACGGCACAACCCCCCCAAATGACCCCATTTTGGAAAGTAGACACCCCAAGCTATTTGCTGAGAGGCATGTTGAGTCCATGGAATATTTTATATTTTGACACAAGTTGCGGGAAAGTGACAATTTTTTTTTTTGCACAAAGTTGTCACTAAATGATATATTGCTCAAACATGCCATGGGCATATGTGAAATTACACCCCAAAATATATTCTACTGCTTCTCCTGAGTACGGGGATACCACATGTTTGGGACTTTTTGGGAGCCTAGCTTCATACGGGGCCCCAAAATTCAATCACCGCCTTCAGGATTTCTAAGGGCGTAAATTTTTGATTTCACTCCTCACTACATATCACAGTTCCGTAGGCCATAAAATGCCAAGATAGCACAAAACCCCCCAAAATGACCCCATTTTGGAAAGTAGACACCCCAAGCTATTTGCTGAGAGGCATGGTGAGTATTTTGCAGCTCTCATTTGTTTTTGAAAATGAAGAAAGCCAAGAAAAATTTTTTTTTTTCTTTTTTCAATTTTCAAAAGTTTGTGACAAAAAGTGAGGTCTGCAAAATACTCACTATACCTCTCAGCAAATAGCTTGGGGTGTCTATTTTCCAAAATGGGGTCATTTGGGGTGGGTTGTGCCATATGGGCATTCCATGGCCTCCAAAACTGTGATAGGCAGTGAAGAGTGAAATCAAAAATTTACGCCCTTAGAAAGCCTGAAGGCTGTGCTTGGTTTTCGGGGTCCCGTACGCGGCTAGGCTCCCAAAAAGTCTCACACATATGGTATCCCCGTACTCAGGATAAGCAACAGAATTTATTTTGGGGTGTAATTTCACATATTCCCATGGCATGTTTGAGCAATATATCATTTAGTGACAACTTTGTGCATAAAAAAAAAATTGTCTTTTTCCCGCAACTTGTGTCACAATATAAAATATTCCATGGACTCGACATGCCTCTCAGCAAATAGCTTGGGGTGTCTACTTTCCAAAATGGGGTCATTTGGGAGGGTTTTGAACTGTCCTGGCATTTTATGCACAACATTTAGAAGCTTATGTCACACATCACCCACTCTTCTAACCACTTGAAGACAAAGCCCTTTCTGACACTTTTTATTTACATGAAAAAATTATTTTTTTTGCAAGAAAATTACTTTGAACCCCCAAACATTATATATTTTTTTTTTAAAGCAAATGCCCTACAGATTAAAATGGTGGGTGTTTCATTTTTTTTTCACACAGTAATTGCGCAGCGATTTTTAAAACGCATTTTTTGGGGAAAAAACACACTTTTTTAAATTTTAATGCACTAAAACACACTATATTGCCCAAATGTTTGATGAAATAAAAAAGATGATCTTAGGCCGAGTACATGGATACCAAACATGACATGCTTTAAAATTGCGCACAAACGTGCAGTGGCGACAAACTAAATACATTTTTAAAAGCCTTTAAAAGCCTTTACAGGTTACCACTTTAGATTTACAGAGGAGGTCTACTGCTAAAATTACTGCCCTCGATCTGACCTTCGCGGTGATACCTCACATGCATGATGCAATTGCTGTTTACATTTGACGCCAGACCGACGCTTGCGTTCGCCTTTGCGCGAGAGCAGGGGGGGACAGGGGTGCTTTTTTTTTTTATATTATTTTTTTGATTTTTTTATCTTATTTTTAAACTGTTCCTTTCATTTTTCATTTTTATTGTTATCTCAGGCAATGTAAATATCCCCTATGATAGCAAAAGGTAGTGACAGGTACTCTTTTTTTAAAAAATTGGGGTCTATTAGACCCTAGATCTCTCCTCTGCCCTCAAAGCATCTGACCACACCAAGATCGGTGTGATAAAATGCTTTCCCAATTTCCCAATGGCGCTGTTTACATCCGGCGAAATCTAAGTCATGAAATGCTCGTAGCTTCCGGTTTCTTAGGCCATAGAGATGTTTGGAGCCATTCTGGTCTCTGATCAGCTCTATGGTCAGCTGGCTGAATCACTGGCTGCATTTCAGGCTCCCTGTTGGGACAGGAGAGCCAGAGAAAAACATGGAAGACGGTGGGGAGGGGGGGCATTCTCTCCCACTGCTTGTAAAAGCAGTCTAGAGGCTAATTAGCCGCTAGGATTGCTTTTACATGAAAGCTGACCGCTGGATGAAAAGACTGATACCAAGATGATACCTAAACCTGCAGGCATCATTCTGGTATAACCACTCAAAGTCCAGCAACATACCAGTACGTTGCTGGTCCTTGTTGGGCATATATTGTAAACTTTTTTTTCATGCAGCCTGTGGGCTGAACTAAAAAAAGATATTGATCGGTGGGTATGCCCACCATTAGAATACCTCCCTTCATCCACCCACTTCTAATGATGGGCATACATGCACCGTTTATATATGCCGAAGCATGGGGGCATCCTCCTGCAAAAGTCAGGAGCAAATTGCTCCTCCACACACTGCTGCCCCCACGCCTCGGCATGAAGTATGTAACTGTGGTGGTAAAATCACCTCCGACAGCGCTAGAGTCACGGCTTTATGTATCGTGGGAGCAAACGCTGTTGCTGTCAAGATAAATAAATCCGTGCTGCAACTAAATGGCGTACCTGCTAAGCAAATGATGGTTAACAAAAAACAAAGTAACATTACAGTATAACAGTAAGACTTACCATACCTGCAAAGGAAATAGAAAAAAAACATAGTAAAAAATAAAACATTTAACGCAACCTGTGCCTACCTAAAATATATATATGCCGAAGCATGGGGGCATCCTCCCACAAAAGGCAGGAGCAAATTGCTCCTCCACCCACTGCTGCCCCCATGCTTCAGCATATATGCTGAAGTATGTAACTGTGGTGGTGAAATCACCTCCGACAGCGCTGGAGTCACAGCTTTATGTATCGCGGGAGCAAACGCTGTTGCTGTCAAGATGAATAAATCCGCGCTGCAACTGAATGACGTAACTGCTAAGCAAATGATGGTTAACAAAAAACAAAGTAACATTACAGTAAGACTTACCATACCTGCAAAGCAAATACAAAAAAGAACATAGTAAAAAATAAAACATTTAACGCAACCTGTGCCTACCTAAAATATATATATGCCGAAGCATGGGGGCGTCCTCCCACAAAAGGCAGGAGCAAATCGCTCCTCCACCCACTGCTGCCCCCACGCTTCGGCATATATGCTGAAGTATGTAAATGTGGTGGTGAAATCACCTCCGACAGCGCTGGAGTCACGGCTTTATGTATAGTGGGAGCAAACGCTGTTGCTGTCAAGATAAATAAATCCGCGCTGCAGCTGAATGGCGTACCTGAAAACAAAAAAATGGTTAAAACGCAGTAAACTATAAAAAAATTACATACCTGAAAAGCAAACATGATAAAACATAACAACAATAAAACATTGCAGAATAGAATACAGTAAAAAGAACAGAACAATAGAGAGAAAATAGAGAGAACAATAAAACGACAACTATTTTTGGTTTTTTTATTTTATTTTTTTTTGTGTATTTTTTTTTTTTACATTTTTTTTTACATTTTTTTTTATAACTGTAACTTTTAAAACTGTAACGGTTCCAGGTTTGGGTCTCTCAAAATGCGATGGCATCTTGGGAGACCCTGTGAAAGTGTGTCCTAGTCTGTGCAATGCTGTACCCTACGCTAAAACTCAACTAGTGTATGGTAGCGCTCAAAACATTCACCAATGCAAAGACCAGGATTGCCAGGACAGGAGGGACAATAATACCGGGTGTCATGCCTAAATCCGCGCTTTCTGCAGACACAACATTTTCTTTGGGGGGCTCGTTGGGTAGGGGTACTCGGGAGAACATATTGAAAATGCCTCTCATGCAGCCAGCTTACTGCATTTGGTTGGGGAAGTTGAGGTGGAGCACCGTCTGGATACAGAAGGGGTCTGACGATCTCTTCCTGGAATGTAAGGAAGGATCCAGTCCATCCTGAAGCTCTGTATAGCACATGAGCGTTCAGCAAAGCCAATTGAAATAAATAAACAGACACTTTTTTGTACCAGCGTCTGGCCTTACGGGCAACTAGGTACGGCGCCAACAACTGGTCGTTGAGGTCCACCCTTCCCATATTTTGGTTATATTCGTGGACACAGAGGGGTTTCTCCACAACACCAGTCGCCATATAGTAATTTGGGCCGTTGTGTCTGCATGAAGGGAGGTGAGAACTTATCCCTCCACTTCATAGCGAGCAAATTATTACACTGCAAGCAGGCTCTCTCCCCCAACCTAAGACGGGAATCTACAAGCCGCTGGGGAAAGCCCCGGCGATTAGGTCGCACGGTGCCACATGCTCCAATCTGCTGATCAAACAAGTGACTAAAAAGTGGCAAGCTCGTGTAATAATTGTCCACGTACAAGTGGTACCCCTTTCCGAATAAGGGTGACACCAAGTCCCACACTATCTTGCCAGCGCTTCCTATGTAGTCAGGGCAGTTTGTCGGCTCTACGTGACTATCTTTGCCCTCGTAAACCATAAAACTACATGTATAGCCTGTGGCAATGTCACAGAGCTTATACATCTTGACCCCATATCTGGACCACTTGCTGGGAAGGTACTGTTTGAATGACAAGCGTCCAGAAAATTTATTCAGGGACTCATCAATGCAGACAACTTGATGGGGAGTAAACAAGTCTGCAAAACGTTGGTTGAAGTGGTTTACGAGGCGCTGAATTTTGTAGAGCCGATCGTATTCAGGGTCTCCACGAGGACGACAGAGTTCATTGTCGTTGAAGTGCATGAACCGCAAAATCTGCTCGTATCGTGCCCTGGCCATGGAGGCAGAGAACACGGGCGCATGGTAAATTGGGTCAGTGGACCAATATGACCGCAACTTACTCTTTTTATTCAAGCCCATGTTGAGGGAAAGGCCCAGAAAGAGCTTAAATTCGGAGAACGTAATTGGTCTCCGATCTCTGGCAAGGGAGGACTGGGGATTAGCGGCGATGTGTTGACCAGCGTATAAATTGCTTTGGTCCACAATAGATCCATAGAGATCTTCGGTGAAAAACAGTGAACAAAAATCCAGTGGCATAAAATCAACTGTTTCCACCTGAATTCCGGGTTGGCCAGTGAATGGGGGAAGTACGGGTGCTGCAGAAGTGGTGGGTTCCCAATTCGGATTGGCGAATTAAGCAGGAAGGGCACTATGGGCACGACGGGCCTGTCTTTGTCTTCTTGGTGGCAGCGGGACACTACTTGTGCTTGCCACCTCGCCAGCTTGAACTGTACTTATGGGACTCGCCACGTCACCAAGTGTTACTGCAGTGCTGGATGTATGACCAGGGTGTACTAGGCCACTAGTGCTTGCCAGTTCACCAGAAGGAATAGCGGCGCGAGTACTTCTCTGCTCCATACGAGAGCCCTGCAGTTGTTGCACTTCAAGGACAGAAGAAGAAGTTCTGGGTCTGGTACGCCTGACCTTGGCAGGGACCACACTCCGTCGTCAGAGCTATCTGTCATGGAGCCGCTGTCCTCTACAGGATCGTATTCTGAGCCTGAATCTGACAGATGAGTGACTTCCTCTTCACTATCTGTCATGCTCAGAAACGTGTAGGCCTCTTCACTAGCGTACCTTTGATTTGCCATTTTGGGCTCTAAATTTAGGGGTACACTAGTGAGACTCACAGGCAAAAAAGCTCCTGACTGTCAGCGACTGTATCAAAACACTACCAAAAAACTGTTAACGATCGCAGGGATCAGGCCAGACTCTGCTAACGCTGCAGTTATGTGTTTAGTGTTTTGTAAGTGTCCGTGATCGATTGATACTGCACTTGGGTGGGCTAGGCTGGGCTGGGCCGAGGGGCAAAATGCAGGTGCTAGCAGGTATCTGGGCTGATCCCGCTACCACTGCGTTTTTGAGGACCCTAAACTGCTGGGGATGCTAGTATAGATCTGGTCGGATCAGATATCGATCCGTTCAGATACTATAGCACTAAGGGAGGTGTATGCTGGGTGCATGGGTTTTAGCGGTACTGGCGCTAACCTGACGCTGCCTGGGGCGACGCAGACCTTATTTGACCCTAAAAACTTAACTTATATCACCGCCAGGCGATCAGGGGGTTAAACCTTTATAAGATAATAAACGGCGGGTGCCCTAAAACTATAATAAACAAACTAACTAACCAGCATCACCCGTAACAATTATATGGTGATCACTGGTGAAAGGGTTAACTAGGAGGCAATCAGGGGATTTAAACCTTTATTAGGTAGTATATAGGGGTCAAAAATAACAACAGAAAATTCAAAGTGTGGCGCTATTTGCTCTGTATGTAAAACACAAAAATCCTAAACGTTAAGTGACATCAAAACATTACAACGTGAACAAGAAAGATGCCACGTGAGCATGTGTGACAGTGACAGGTGAACAAGATAGTAATACATGTATGTGTTCAATTTAAATAAACATCAGAGACGATATTATATATAAAGTCCATATCACAATGGATAAAATATGAAAAGCAAAAAAAAGTCTGTGATAACAGTGCATAGGCGATGATAAACAGGTGTTTTCTTGTACGTGCAGAAGGATTATTTAGACCCGGCAGCCTGGCAGATAAAAGAACCATGGAAAACCAGAGGTGCACAGAAGGTTGAAAACAGTGCCAGGACCATCACCAGAATCTATGGAGGCTTACCAGAAGTAATGGCCTGAAATAGTATATGCCATAGAGGTCAGAAAAGCTTAATGACCAACAGGTCTAGATGTGTTATCTGGTCAGATGTCATCACCACACAAAACGGGGGGGAATGGTCAGCACGATCAGAGACGATATTATATATAAAGTCCATATCACAATGGATAAAATATGAAAAGCAAAAAAAAGTCTGTGATAACAGTGCATAGGCGATGATAAACAGGTGTTTTCTTGTACGTGCAGAAAGATTATTTAGACCCGGCAGCCTGGCAGATAAATGGACCATGGAAAACCAGAGGTGCACGGAATGTTGAAAACAGTGCCAGGACCATCACCAGAAATTATGGAGGCTTACCAGAAGTAGTGGCTTGAAATAGCATATGCCATACAGGTCAGAAAAGCTTGATGACCAACAGGTCTAGATGTGTTATCTGGTCAGATGTCATCACCACACAAAACGGGAGGGGGGGAAATGGTCAGCACGGTCAGTATATAGGGGTCCCTGTCACTATAAAACACTGACGGCGAACCTATATACTTACCTCCCTAACTAGCGTCACCTGTGTCACTAATACAGCGATCAGAAAAACGATCGCTTAGTGACACTGGCGACGGGGGGTGATCACGGGGTTAAAACTTTATTAGGGGGGGTTAGGGGGTACCCTAAACCTAAAGGGGGGTACCCCAGACCTAAAGGGGGCTAACCCTAACTGCCCTAACACTTATAACTGTCACAAACTGAGACCAATGCAATAATCAGAAAAAAAAACTGCTTTTGGTGTCAGTGTGACAGGGGGTACAGGGGGGTGATCAGGGGGTGACTGGGGGGTGATGGGGGGGTGACAAGTGTGCCTGCGTGTTCTACTGTTAGTGTAGTGTTGGTGCAAACTTACTTGGATGTCTTCTCTCCTCGGCACCGGTACGAAAAGACCGACTGGAGGAGAGGTGACATCACTTCCTCCGCTTCTGTTTACATTACAGAAGCCAAAGAAGTCTGTCATTGGCCAGGAGCGATCACGAGGGGGGAGCCACGAATGAGTGGCCTCCCCCTCACCTTTGATCGCCCCTGACCTGATTCCGACCGCCGCTGGCACCGGGGGGGGTCCGATCGGACCCCCCACCCGCGGGCAGGCAAGGACGTACATGTAAACCCTTTTGCCTGCCCGTGCCATTCTGCCGACGTACATCATCGTGCGGCGGTTGTCAAGTGGTTAAAGGGGGGGTGGTGGGTTGGGGTAATGCAGTTATAGAGCTCACTGTAGAACTCACTAAGGACTTTAGTCACAGATTAGTAGGCGTACCATCAGGTTGTATTAAAAAGTCAGGGAAAGAGTGAAAGGGGCGGGGTTAAGTCTAGAGACTAACATTCTATGGGGTTTATTGGAATATTCATAGAATTTTTTTTTTGCCCATAGTAGGGACTTGGCTATACCCGTCAGGGCAATAGATTTGAGTTGATTGCGTAGGGAGGTCACTGCGCAGAGGTAGCCCACCGTGGAGGACAGCACAAGGACATGCTCCGCAGATCTCAGTTTAGACAAGAAATACATTTTTGAGCAGCCGTGTCTCTCTTCAGACGGGATCCTCAGAGATACACTGCCCTCGGAAGTAAGCCTGGTGCAAAGAGGCGGCTCTCTAATTAGGCAAATTAGGCGGTCGCCTAAGGCCTCGCACTCACAGGGGCCTCGCGGCCGCCTAGTTTGCCTGTTCTCAATCACTGAAGTTGACGCCGGCGGCTCCACCTACCCCCACTGGGACTCAGTGTCTTAGGAGCTGACAGACAAATCAGATACTGCCCACAGCCTGAGGAATAGCTGCCTCATCACGGAGCGTCCCAGGCCGTGGGGCCTCATGTGTAAGTTTTGCCTAAGGCCTCACAAAGCCTAGAGCCACCTCTGCTTGTGCACCTCCCACAGAGTGGAGGCATCCAATACAGAGTCCTCATTAAACTGGAAAAACTCAGAGAGGGGCTGAGAAAGTTTCTAATTGGTAACCATCTGGATGAGCAGTGATTCATTGAGTCACCAATGGCATTTTTTGGGAAAAGCAGCTGTCAGGGAGATATCTAGGTAAATGGGGGCGTGATCAGACCAGGTTATTTGACCAAGCTCTGATGCTACTAAATTAGTCAAAAGAGGAGCAGAGACAAAAAAATTATCTAGTCTGGAGAACATTTTGTGAGATGGGGAATAAAAGGACAATTGCCTTCCAGTAGGATGTTTAATTCCCCACAAGTCAAACAGGTGGTAAGCTCAGATTAATGTTTGGAAGGAGGTAGCCAAGCCTTGTTTAAGGAGGCTGGGCCAGATTGAAACAGGGACCTCCTATCATGTGTGGGAGAAATCACAACATTGAAGTCCCCCCTAACAATTGTAAAAGGTTGGGCGAAGCACTGTAACACTTCAAAAGCCTCAGTAAGAAACTTTATCTGACCCGTATTAAGTGCATAGATATTCATCAGCATAAAAGAGGTGGATAGATAGTTGCAGCTCAGGATCACATATCTACTGCGGGGGTCCAGGTGGAATGACTGGATCCAGATAGGACAGGAGCCTTGCCAGATGAGTCAGATGCCATATAAGAAAGGGAAAAGTGTTTTGATGCAAATTTAAATGAGCACCCAGATTGTAAATGTGTCTCCTGAACTAGAACCACATCTGCCCCAGAAGCTTTAAACTCCTTAAAGGAGTTGAAAACCTTTGTGGTTTTTCACCTTAATGCATCCTATGCATTAAGGTGAAAAAACAATTGGCAGTCACTGGCCCCCCAGCCCCCCAGCCCCCCGTTTTACTTACCTGAGCCCCTTCATCACTTTGGCAGGGACATGCTGTCCCTCTCTCCATGGGGTCCTCTTGATTGGATAGATTGATAGCAGCGCAGCCATTGGCTTCCACTGCTGTCAATCAAATCCAATGATGCAGACTCCTGGGGTGGGGCCGAATCCGGCATTCATGTCTGTGGACACAAATGCTGGACTTGGGAGGGCAACAGCAAGGTAACCCCCTCGGGAGAGTGCTTCTCCTAGGGGGTAATCTGATGCGGGGAGGGGCCGCGAGAGACACCAGGGGACTCCAGAAGAGGATGTTCAGGGCCACTCTGTGCAAAATGAGATGCACAGTGGAGGTAAGTATGACATGTTTTATTAAAAAAAAACAAAAAAAAAACGATCCTTTACTTTTACTTTAAGTGTCAGCCATCCATCTTTTCTTAATGGAGTTTAAGCCTTTTACATTGTATGATAGAATTTTTAAAGCCACGAGAGTCTAGCAAGAAAAGGCAAACAGGAATGAATCATGAGGGGGTTAACCCCAATGGTGTACGTGAGCATTTAGAAACATAGAACGAAATGTGCATAAACATGAAAAAACACATGAAAATAGTAAAAATAAAACTGTCATTAGCATATAAAGGCCAATTTGGGTAGAGAATAATAATCGTAGACCTGAGAGGAGACAGCGTCTCAGAAAACCAAGGCCACAGCCCTGTGGTATGGAGGGAGACATGGAGACTCTGAAGAATTGGCGTAGCGGAGGTCCCTAATACGCCGTTAACGTGATAAAATTGGATGAAAAAAGCTGGTGAACACCCCCATATAAACTTTCTAAAGTTAAAACATAAACTTAAGTCAATACCTCAATAGGAGAGAGGAAAAAAAGAGGGAACTCTTCTGCAAAAAAAGGTGCAACCAGGGAAGTGAAACAAACCCATGTGTAGGGCTAAATGGTATTGAGACCATGTAGAGAATCCAGGAGAACAGCCAGGGTAGACTCTGGTTGGCTGTTGGTGGAGATGAGAACGTTAAGATGTAAAGGAGGATCTTCTTCCTCTTCCTCTGACTGGGGTCCAGATCCTGGATGGGGCAGGTGGGGCCCTTGCCGTGGAGGGTAGTGGCATCAGGTCTTCAGCAGATAATGGTGGGAGACCCAGGTTCCTAAGAAAGGCGTCTCCTTACTGCAGGTCATGTAGAACATGTTGGATCCCATCTTTCATGACACTCAGACGAAATGGAAAACCCCAATAGTAAGAAATTTTATAGGATTGGAGGTGGGTGGTTTTGGGCCATAGGGAGCATATTTTTGCCAGTGTGATTGGTGAAAGGTCGCTAAGTATTTGGATCCTGTCTCCTTTGTATTTTATATGTGAGTGGTTATGGGTAGCCAAAGTAAGGGCTTCTTTGCTTTCGTAGTAATGCAATCTTACCATGATGTCCCTTGTTCTGGCCCCAACAGGGGGTTTGGGGGACAGTGACCTGTGGGCCCTATCCAAGCACCAATCTATGTCCACAATATCAGGCGCAAGTGTAAAGAACAGTCCTAGAAGATTCGATCGGATGTTTTTGTCACTAACATTTTCCAAGACTCCTCTTATTTGAAGATTTTGACGCCGTTCTCTGTTTTCAAGATCCTCTTAATGTAATTGGAGTTGAGTCACAGTATGTTTGAGGGAAGAATTCCCCTCCTCCAGAGCATGGACATATTGAGTCATATCATCAAACTTTCTCTAGCACATCAGTATGTTCCCCCAATTGGTCCAGTTCTCCACACAATTCCTGGGATATCTGAACTATGTTATGGGTGATTCAGTCTAATAAAGTCTGGAGTTTTTCATTCAACAGCTCAGGGGTTAATAAAGAGTGGGAAGCATGGGGCTGTAATGAAGAGAGACCCTGTGGGTGTATTTCCCAGTCTTTGTCCACGCAATCATGCTCGGCCGGGTTGGCTTGTGAACTCGAGGCCAGGATGCAGGCCTAGTTAGGAAACAGTCCATAGTGGGGGAAGGCTACGGCTCAGAGTGTGATCAGGGAGTGGGTTTTTGATACCCAATTTTCACCATGAGGTTGGTGAGCAATGTAAGGGATCAGGCTGCTTACCCCTGGAGCGATTGGAGGCTGATGAAGCAGTGCAGGGGCCGGTGAGAGCGGAATTGGACCAGAGTTCTTTTAGTGCGCATCCGCCATCAATGAAAGCCGTGCATGCACCCCCAACATGTGTATTTTTTGATCATTCATGAATATTGCCTATATTGTGAAGCAAGTAGTATAAATGAGCCCTCAGTTATGCTGCTGAATTAAGTGTCCAGGATAAGCTGGAAGAAAAAGATGCAAATTGGAAATAGTGTGTTGCAGCCCTTCATACACCTATCATAAAACCCTGGGTACTGTTTTTTTAGTTAACTGTTCTTAATAAATATTGCCCTGTTTACAAAATAAAATGTTTCGGAAAGCGTTGACAGAGCTGGGGCTTTACGAAAAAAAGAAAAAAAACTGTAAAAGAGAACCATATTTAGTATTTCCCATATAGAACTGGCATATGTCTTAAAATAATTTTGTATCTATATTCTTTATCTGATTGCTAAGTTTAATGAGTTTCATTGCAATCAAAGACACATATTCTATTAAAATGCTAATTTATTCTCCAATCTCTACTGTTCTCCTGCTAGAATTCAATTCTTTAGGCAGAAGATTTAAATATTAACAGTTAAAACTGCCTAAGACTGCAATATTGTTTGCGAACAAAGGTAGGGAGAGTGGCACTATTCAAAAGATCTCCCACATAGCTTATTCTTTAAATGGTCTTTTGTAAAAATAAGCAGTTCATTGTTCTGCATTTTCTGTATAGTTGGACAGGGGCATTTAGCTGTGTTTATGCACTATTTTTGAGCATAATACAAGTTCTGACCAATGGAATTGAGAAATATTTTTCTTCATCAGAGCAAGACTTTTTTCAATTTAAGTGACAGAAAGGTAATGGAAAAGAGATTAACAGAGGCAGTTATTACAGCTTTTCAATAAGGAAAGCTTTGTTTAATCACCCATCCAAATATTCTGTTGCCTGGATATTTTTTATTCTCTATAATGTTAATATATTAAAAAAATAACACAAAAGCAACAATTTTACTAGGCAATTACATTTTTTTGGTCACTGAAGCCTTTACTTAAATATAGATTATTATGTGAAATATCACACAGAGTGCCTACACAATAATAAAAGCATTTACCAGTGACACAGAAGGAACATTAAAATTATATTTTGGCTGCAGGGTTCTTTCTTTGGGGGAATAAATAAACAGATTAGTGTGTGTTTTCAACACTTTGTTTTTAATCTCTAGCCAACACATATGCTAACAGCAGTAGTAGACAATGCCAAAGCCTTTAGCCACTTTTTTAAAAGCTTTATTTATTTTAATATATAGGCTTTTGTATTTTGATTGTTAAGTGATTAGAATAGTGTTCAGGAGATATGTCAGGCCACTAGAGAGCTGGACCACTGTTAGCGAAAGCAGATGTCCAACCCTTCTGCATTCTGCCAGCACTAGGTATTTCATCTCTTGCCCCAGCACTTAGCAGCTGTAAAAAGTAAAAGAGCAACATTTTTTTGATACAGAAGGATTTAAATATATAAATAGAAAAGGGGTAAAGAAACTGCCCTCTGGTGAATATATAAAGTAAAAACATATGTACCCAAACCCTAAGGGTAATGACTTATAAAAACTGTGAAGCAGCGATTCTCCTGCACAACATAAACACAGTGTATATAAATAAATAAAAAATAGAATCGCACTAGGTATATAAGATGATTAAGCACACATACATACACTTAATAATATAGTGATGTACCCATATATAAATATCGCATCTGATGTGAGAAAATTGTGAAAAATGTCATAGCACCAATACTAAATAGACAATAATTGGTAAATCAATGATTGAAAACATGTAAAAGTGAGTCCAAAACATATAGTGACAATAACACCCGTGAAAATGCAATTGGAGGATAAATTATTTTAAAAAGTCCATCCAAAATCATGGAATCCTCGATAGTAGAGGGAAAGTGCCTGCCTGGTCCACCACCAAAGAATATAGGTTTGCCGGTGAGACCCATGATCCCCTACTACAGAGGATCAGGGAAAGCCTGTATTAGAAGCTGTCCTCCGGAGCACAACAGATACAGCCAAAACCTGGATTTGTTGATGGTATAAGTGTGGTATCCAAAACACACTCAACGGAGCTTATATAACTTCAGATCTCATCGTAACATCCCCAGCTCTCAAGTAGATATGTATGACATGTAAGATATAAGAGGCTCTGATAGTGTAAAACCTTAAGACTTTATTAAATGTTAAAAAACCCAAGGTTGTACTCACCTTGTATTAGTAGAAAAAGCGCCTGTATGTCTGGTGCGTCGGGTGGTGAGCACTCAGACAAGCCTGTCCCACTGGAAACAACAACAGCGATAAGAGGTGACGCAAGCGCGTTGCTCTGCCCTATGTGTTTCATAATAGACGACGTAAATACAAGCACATTATATATGTAAATCGAAAGATACAGACTACATATACAAAAAGGGAAACATATATATATATATATATATATATATATATATATATATATATATATATACACACACACACAGATTTACATACACATACATATATACACATATATTCATATCTAAAGGTTGCCACAACGCGCACAATATGTATAGGGAGGGGGGGAACAGGGGGGTGAAAAAAACTTCCCCCCTTTTTCCTTAATTTCCCTTCCCCCTTCCCCCCCCCTTTTTTCACCCCCCTTTCCCCCCCTATACATATTGTGCACGTTGTGGCAACCTTTAGATATGGATATATGTGTATATATGTATGTGTATGTATATCTGTGTATATATATATATATATATATATACATATATATGTTTCCCTTTTTGTACATGTTGTCTGTATCTTTCAATTTACATATATACTTGTGCTTGTTTTTTTATTTTTACGTTCAATAGGTTTTTATTATTTTCATACAGTTTAAACAAAAGAAAAGGGAACACAAACAAACAAAAAAAAAAATTGAAATGTGTGAACATCAAAATAACGTATTCCATTACATACAGAGAAATGACTGTAAAGGGTGTCTAATATATTATGAACCTTACATAGTGCTAATATTTGAGTTGCCGCCCACCCAACCGGTTTGGATGCCCCTATGGGACCCTGCTGTATCCAAAGACTGGGGGGACAGGAGTCTCAGTGTAAGGCTTCAGAACCTAGGTTTAGGATACGTTCAAGTATATGGACTATCCATCATATAAACTGGCAAGCCATAACTGGTTACCACATTGAATGGCTATCTCTTATTAGAGATAGAAGGTGGAGAAACCCAAGAAAGAGACAGAGTAGGAAAAAAGGGGAGGGGGAGGGAACTCAAGGCAGCGGGCTTCAGGCCTCTACAGGCAGAGCAGTCATAGATATGTAAAAATAAATTAGAGGAATTCCAGGTACTCAAGAAGGACTTCCTGAAGAGAGTCTGTTCTTCAGCTTGTCTGAAGTAGAGTAATACCTCCAGATACTCCAAATGAAAGAAAATTTTGCTTCTTTTTCTATAGCTTTAGCTTGCATCTCCTCCATCAACATAATATCATTTATCTCAGCTACCCATTCCATAAGAAATGGAGGGGAGGTAGTTTTCCAGTGTCTGGGTATTAAGTGTCTCCCTGCGCTGAGGAAAAATTTGAGTAGGCTATGTTTTTGAGATTTAATGGATCCTGGTAGTATGGAGAGAAGTGCTATATCAGGGGAAGGTGGGAGAGGTTTATCGTAAATTTCAGAATAGATTTGAAAGATTTGTGTCCAGAATGGACGGATCACATCGCATTCCCACCAAACATGGATGTACGAGCCCTTCGCAGAATTACATCTCCAGCAGACATCCATGGCTGAAGGGAACATACTCCTGAGAGTGGTCGGGACCTGATACCACCTTGATACCAATTTATAGTTCTTTTCCTGAGTGTAACTCGAGATAGATGATTTGTGGGTAAAGAGGAAAGCTTTACCCCATTCTGCCTCTGTTATATTCTTCCCCAGCTCCTCCGACCATGCAGTACTGTATTTAGGCAGAGTGTCATAGATGCGGTCTATGATCAATTTATAGATCAGTGAGAGGGTGTGACGTGGGGTCTCCGTGGAAGTGCTTAACTGTTCAAACCCTGTCAACGGTTTGTGAATTAATTTGGAGTCGTGAAGTTTCTTTCAATAGGAGGTCAAGTGTAGATGGGTAAGCCATGTAATCTTGGGAGACACAGTGCTGGGGATAGTCACAAACGTTCCACTATCAGCGTTAACAAATTGCTGCGCTGTGGGCCAGGAGTCTCTGGTGTAACTGTCTAAAGTGTGTGGTAGTCTACCCTCTGGGAAGGCCGGGTTATCAAATAGTGGTGTGAGAGGGCTCGGTTCAGTGGACAGTGAAAATGTCTCCCTTATTCGGTACCAAACCGCCAAGGCATCTCTGGTAAGGGGAGCAGTGGAGTAGATTTATGAGTCTTATTGAAGCCCCAAAGGAGTGCCCTTAGGTCGTTCGAGGACAGATCTTGTTCTACTATGGTTGAGGCTTTGATCAGGGGGCGGGGGAACCACTCCAGTATTCGGGAGATTACAGCTGAGTTATGATACAACTCAAAATCAGGTAGGCCCACTCCCTATTTGGAGGTGGGTGCACATAAAAGCTTATGTTGTAGTCTGGGGTGGCTCCCCCCCATACAAACCGAATTGCCATTGAGCAAAGGGCACGGAAGAAAGCAGACGGGATAGCAAAAGGGAGCGCTTGAAATAAATATAATAATTTAGGAAGAATATCCATTTTTAATATACTCATGCGACCGAACCATGAAACCGGCAGGTCTTTAATGTCCTCAGATAGGCATCGTAGTTTGTTTAGAAGTGGGCTAAAATTTAGAGTATTAATCTCGGATGTATCTTTGGGGATGGCTGTGCCTAGATATGAAATGGAGCGTGTCTGCCATTGAAAAGAGAAGTTGTTTTTAATGGAGGTAAAGGTATGTTGTGGTAATGAAAGATTCAATGCTTCTGTTTTAGAGATGTTTAACTTATAATTACTGAAATGACCGAACCTGTCGATTTCAGTAAGTATCGAAGAGATGCTAATATGAGGTTGGGTCACATAAAAGAGTAGATCGTCCGCGTATAGAGATAATTTACAGTGGGATGAGGGAGTCTGGATACCATGTATGTTTGGATTCATCCTGATAGCTTGGGCTAAATGTTCAATTACTAGAGCAAATAAAAGGGGGGATAGCGGACAGCCTTACCTGGTGCCGTTGGTAATCAAAAATTTATCCGATTGTGTACTATTCACCAAGATAGTGGCCGACGGTTTCAAATAAAGAGACATGATGCGTGCTAACATCCTAGGGCCTAACCCTATCTGAGAGAGGGTGGAGTGAAGAAAGGACCAACTGACCCTATCAAAGGCCTTTTCCGCATCACAGGAGAGAAGGCAGGTCGGAGTATGAGTATGTTGAGCATATGCTATAAGGTGTATGGTCTTGGTGGTATTGTCCCTAGCTTCACGGCCAGGGACGAAGCCCACCTGGTCTCTGTGTATGATCTCGGGTAGGAACGGGGATAGTCGGTTGGCCAGAATCTTGGCGAACAATTTTAAGTCAATATTCAACAGGGATATCGGCCTATAATTAGGGCATAATGAGGGGTCTTTGCCTGGTTTAGGAATTACTACGATTTGGGCTTGGAGTAAGGATGTGGACAGGGCTATCGTCCCGTCTATAGCATTAAATGCCTTCACTAGAAAAGGTGACAATAGTAGTGAAATGTTTTATAAAAACGTGGGGAGAACCCATCTGGACTGGGGCTTTTGCCATTTTTGAGGCTTTTTATATCTAGTATAAAGTCTGTGTCAGACAAGGCGGCATCCAGATCTTCCGATTCGGAAGGTGGGATGGTGGGGAGGGCAGTTTCTTGGATGTACGTGGGGAGATCTTGTGCAGGGAAGCTGAAGCGGGATTTGGATGGAGATGTCTGTGAGGATAAATTATATAGGGTGGTATAGTATAGGCGGAATTCCTCAGCTATGGCAGAGTTGTTCTGTAATTTCCCTTTAGAGGCCGAATTGGTAATAGGAATGGGTTTCCTACGTTGTCGAGGATGTAACATATTTGCCAAGTGTCTGCCACATTTATTAGCCTAAGAGTAATGGGAGAAACACCCTCTGTTCCTTGCCACTAAGGAACGCTCCATGAAAATTTGTAGAAGGTCCCTCCTGGCATTGGTCAGGTCTAAGTGTGTGGATGTGTTAGGGTTCTGTTTGTGGGAATCTTCCAATGCAGCAATGGTGGCGAGGAGGCGTACAATGTCCACCGCACGCTCTCGTTTTAGTCTAGAGCCATGTTGGATAAATTTACCTCTGATAACACACTTAAGGGCTTCCCATTTGATAAGTGGGTTAGTATCATCGTGTGCGTGGTCGGTTACGAAATGTTTGATAGTCTGTATAATGTTCTGAACACAAACTGAATCAAATAATAGATTATCATTCAGTCTCCAGGAGGATCTATTTTTGCATGTAGGTATCCTTCCTAAACTCAAGTGGATGGGAGCGTGATCAGACCAAAGAGTAAGGCCTATAGTGGCATCTGGTTTATAATCCAGTAATGATTGGGAAATGAAAATGTAATCTATTCTGCTATAGGTCGTATGTGCGGGGGAGAAGTACGTGTAGTCCCTAGCAGAAGGGTGAAGAATTCTCCACACATCCACTAGGGCAAGTTCAGAAAGGGTTTTTTGCATTTTGGTCAGAGAAGCTGGGGAAACAGAGGACTTACCAGTTGATGTATCAAGACGGGGTATCAAGGCGGCATTGAGTCCCCTCCCAGGATCATGTTGGTCGTACCAAAGCATTTCAGGCGAGATGTCACAGAGGAAAGAAATTGTTGTTGATCCTGATTGGGAGAGTATATGTTAATAACAGTATAAACTGTATTCATATATGACAATTTAAGGAAAACATATCTCCCTTATGGGTCTATATACGAATCTAGCACCTCTGGTGTGAACGTAGCATGAAAAGTAATAGAGACCCCATTGGATTTAGCGGATGGATTAGTACTATGGAACCAGGTAGGGTATTGCTTATGGGGGAAATGTGGGATAGTATCCGACCTAAAGTGGGTCTCCTGGAGGAGGAGGATTTGTGTACGCAGCTTATGGAAGTGGTACAAGATTTGCCTCCTTTTCTCCAGGGTATTAAGGCCCCTACAATTTAAGGAGGAGACCTTTAGGGATGGTTGTGCTGCCATGGGAGATACAATGTGGATGGAGTGTCAGGCTGTATGTAGGTGAAGCCCGCTGCCTCAAGAAAGGGGAGGAAGGGGGGAATTTTGGGGGGGAGACAGATCGCCATCTGATGGGGGGCATGGAGAAGGTAAGATTAGAAAAGGTAAAGGTTAGAAAAGAAAAAGAAATGAACAGAACTGAGGCCTTTAAGGCCATACTATAATGTTGCAATCAACAAATCAGCAAAAACCCCTAAGGGAGCTGACAAAACCTAAGAGGGGGTACGCGATCAGCGCACAGAGGAGCCCGCACACACCGAGCAAAATCAACAAACTTTTTATATTAACTTTATAGCTCAGGACCCTTCACCAAGTTTCATACTTTAGATAACTAACATAACGTGGGCTACTAAGGGGGGGAACCTCAGGGATGCCCAATACTTAATGACAGTGTAAAGGGTCTGATATTTGGTTGCAAGACAAGGCTATGTATTACCAAATACTGTAGATAGAGGGGGGGAGAGAAGGGGAGGGGACCCAAGGCGGGGTGACCCAAACATATACTAAAACGTGTAATACTTGGTCATCTGGACACTACATCACTAAGGCACATAATAAAGTCTGTAAGTGCAATTAAAGATATAAGGATGACATAGTAAAACAAAGTCCCAACATATCCAAGAACTGGGACGGTATCACGGGACAGAAGCCTGTGAATAAAAAAGGTGGTTAATCAAGGGGAGGGCAGTAGGCCTTCATCCGTCCATCGACTTGGAGGCTTCCGCTTTAGAACGTTTGTTCCTCTTGGGCTGTGTTTGCCAACCAGTAATGATCTGGAAACCAGGAGTTGCTGCATGAAGTGGCCAGTCCAGTAAAGGGATCTGCGGTAGTTCAAAAGTTCCCAGGAACTTTGGGAGATCTCCCAGAGTGCAGAATGTTGCCGACTTCCCCTCATGGGACGCAAACAGGTTGAATGGGAATCCCCCGCAATATTTGATGTGTTTTGCTTGCAGGGCTCCTGTAACAGGTTTAAGAGCCCGACGTAAGTCCAGAGTCAGCTTAGATATATCCGGGAGCAGGGAAATTTGAGTGCCATTAAAGAAGATAGATTCTTGCGTGCGTGCAGCTTACATGATGGCGTCTTTCACTGCATAGAAGTGTACTCTGGAAGTCCTCGTATACGTATGTTGTTACGTCTGGCTCTATTTTCCTGGTCGTTCTGATGGTATATTAATTGTTGTGTCTGTAGGTTATGTTCATGTAAAATGGTTTCATGAATTTGCAGTGTGGAGACAGTCTCCTCTGCATTGTGCTCCACTTCCTCCAGCCTGTTGGTGAGATCCCTGCGCAGCTCTGCTATTTCCTGCTTGTACGAACGCTCCATTCTTTGTACACAGGCCTCAAAATCATGTTTGTTTGGGAGGGTCTTAATGTAAGCCTCCATGTCCCAGCTAGCAAATGACCTGTGTGAATCAGGGGAATGGCAAGCCGATCGGAGTGATTCATTTTCTGAGTCTCCTGGGGATCTAGCTCTTTGCCTGGTTCTTGTGTGTGGTGTGGAGCGCTGTGAGGCAGCTCCCTGTGAGGCCTTATGTGAGCCTGATGAGCGCGTCGGCGCCATCTTGGATGAGGGGGGGCGCGGTGATTCGATCCAAAACGGGTGAAAAATCGGTCAATTTCTCCCTCCTTTTGTGTATCAGGGGTGTGCTGGGCTTCTCCCCCACCTCTCCCCCCCATTACAGACCTCTTGTCCTGGGTTGTGAAGTGCTGTGAGCTACGGAACGGCCGGTGTGTGCGGGAGCTCCAGGAGAACACGTATGCTCACTCCATGCGCCAAGCCACGCCCCCCCCTTGTTTTTTTATTTTTATCCTCACGTTACATATTATTATTGATGATAATATATTATACACTCATTTTTTTACCCTTTTCATTTATTAATTTTTATTATCGTTATTCTCATTCATTATTTCTATTTAATTAATTAATTAATTTTTTAATAATACATACATATGTCCCTTAATAATTATACATATATATATATATATATATATATATATATATATATATATATATATCGTATTTATCGGCGTATAACACGCGCCGGCGTATAACACGCACCCCAAGTTTAGGAGAGAATTTTAGGGAAAAAAACTTTTAGGAGGGAAGATTAAGGAAAAGAAACTTACATTAAAATGTCCATCAATGCAGCCTCATCAGTGTTCATCTGCAGCCTTGTTAGTGTCATTGCAGCTTTTTCAGTGTCAGTGCAGCCTTGTCCCAGTGTCCATTGCAGCCTTGTCAGTGCAGCTTTGCCCCAGTGCAGCCTTGTCAGTGCAGCTTTGCCCCAGTGCAGTCTTGTCAGTGTGCAGCCTTGTCAGTGCAGCTTTGCCCCAGTGCAGTCTTGTCAGTGCAGCTTTGCCCCAGTGCAGTCTTGTCAGTGTGCAGTCTTGTCAGTGCAGCTTTGCCCCAGTGCAGCCTTGTCAGTGTGCAGCCTTGTCAGTGCAGCTTTGCCCCAGTGCAGTCTTGTCAGTGTGCAGTCTTGTCAGTGCAGCTTTACCCCAGTGCAGCCTTGTCAGTGTGCAGCCTTGTCAGTGCAGCTTTGCCCCAGTGCAGCCTTGCCCCCAGTGTCCATGCCTACCGCCGCCGCGGACATACACATAGCTGCATGTTTCAAATATGGCGCCGCAGACTTCGGAGGGAGTCGGCGCCGGCGGAACTGAACGAACGCCGCCGAGATACACATAGTCGAGTGTATTCGGCTCTTTCCGGCGCCGCTCACTGTCCCGCACAGTCCCGCCCTATGATGGACATAACACAGGTCCAATGGCGGGACTGGGCGTGACTGTGAGCGGCGACGGAAAGAGCCGAATACACTCGACTATGTGTATCTCGGCTCTGATTTCGGCGGCGCTCGTTCAGCTCCGCCGAGCCCCTCCGAACTCCGCGGCGCCATATTTAAAACTACTCGCTACGTGAATGTCGGCGGCGATTGCCGCCGATAGCTCACAATTAGCGGGTTCGGTGTATAACACGCACCCACGATTTTCCCCTGATTTTAAGGGGAAAAAAGTGTGTGTTATATGCCGATAAATACGGTATATATATTTTTTCATTTATTCATTTACTATTAATTATGCAACTATTAAATTTATGGTTAATGTATGAATTTATTGATCTAACTATAGATTTTATATTTTATGATATGCTTGTTTTAGCCATGTGTCATTATAATGATGTGCGCTTATCCCCACTTATTCGTTTACATACTCTTTTATATGTTCTGTAGTATGCTTTCCAGCGATGTATCATTGTGCCTATGTATGTGCATCCCCCTTTTTTTGGCATTAGTTTTGGCCCCGCCCCCTGATTGACTATAAAATGTTGCTGTTTAGCATCCATCCCCTATGCTTGACAAAGGAGTGCCGCTTTTCTCTCCATCGATAGCGAGCTGACTCTAAAACGTGTCGCACAGCAGTGACGTCACTGCCTGGCGCCACTGTGTTTGCCTTTCAAGTCTTGTTCTGGCTCCAACCACATGGCCGTGTAATTCCTCCATCAGGGGCGCCGTACGAAGTGCTGTTTGACATCACAGCACAGTTGCAGACTGGCTCTGGTGTCCTCACCACCCCGCTCCTGGAACCCACTCCATCTCTGGCAGCTTCATTGTGATCCCTTCCTTATTGGTGTGCTACTTGGACTATTAAGAGAGCCTGTTGCAGCCCATTCCCATTGGACGAGATGTGATACTTGCACACATGGACTTGCTGCTACCTGTAGTCCTCCTCTCTCTCTCCAACTTGCAGATGTACCTGAATTCAACATTTCTGCTCTATATGTGAGTGGATATTGCTTTTTATCATTAAATTGTGTTTGATACATACTCGGTGGCGCCCCTTTTCCTTGTTTCCTGGAAGAAACAAAGTCCCTGCATTTAGATACACTTAATATGCTCCCCAGATGTACTGAAGTCATCCAAAAATGTTGATCTCTGCTACTTTTGAAGACATGTAAAAATCAAGCATAAATAGTTTTGTTATTACCAAAATGCTATGCATCCACCTATAAATGAAAACTTTTTTATATAAACCTCCAAAATCTTTTCCAAATAATCCACTCTTGGAAAATAAATACTATATGAATGTCCCTAAAGAACAGTTTGTTAGACTAATGCCGGCCATACACGGTTCGAATTTCGTAAGAATTTTCTTTCGAAAATCGTATGAAAGAATTTTTGTATGAATTTGGCACCATTAGTGGGCTGCAACAACAGCCGATTTTCGCGCGGCAATCAAATTTTAGGAATCGGACATGTTGGAAATTTTCAGAAAAACAAACGATTTTCTAATCAATAATGGGAGAATCGTGCGATAAATGTAATAAGAAAAGAAAATTTACGGAGAGAAAAGAAGATTCCCAGCCACGAAAATTCTTTTCTGTAGCAACATGCGGTGAAATTGAAGGCTTGGTCGGCCGAGTTTCGAAAATCAATGATGGCATCATCGGATCACAAAAAAACGAACATTCTGATTTTTTAAAGAAAATTCGTTCGAAATTCGACCGTGTATGGCCTGCTTAAGGCAGAATTACAGCCCAGCTACTGAACACAAAAAATTGGCAATTTTTTTTTTTTTACATATAGTATTAGTTTTTTCACATGAAATACAAAGAGAAAATAAATCAAACAGATAGCTAGGAAACAGTGAACATAACATGTATTAGTATATATCCAAACTTATAATAATTGGAAATAAAATTACTTTTTTCTATGGAAAAGTATCACTTGAGATTACCGCCAACCCTCTACCCCATATGTAGGTATATGTGGCTTATAATAAGAAGTTGAAAGGAGGCATGAGGGGCCTGACGGAGGGGTACTTAACTATGAAGGAGACATCGTTGCCCTGCAAGATGGGCTACCATAAACGCATGGGTAGGACACCATTGTAGAACCTGTCAACAAAAAGACCCATCCGTGGAATTTTGAACAGTATGAACAATAGAAAGTTAGAATACAATAGTTACCATTGCAGGACTGGTTAAAACAGAGACTACTGAACAAAACCAAGGGGAAGGAGAGAAGGGGAGAGGAAAAGGAAAGGGATGGGATAGGAAGGAGGGAGGGGAAAAGAGTGGGAAGGGGGAGAAGAGAAGTGGGAAAGGAATGGGGGAGGAGGAGGGTGGTAAGAAGGTGTAAAGGGAGGAGATGGGGGAAGATTGGGAAGGGGAGGAAGGGGGTAAATGGCAGGGGAAAGGAACCACATATTTGGTACATTTAAGAGTGTGCTAATTACTTTTGTATCAGGTTAGAAAAAAAAGTAGCAAACCCCTCATGTTCAGTAGTATAGGTTGTCCACTGGTGGTGGGAAAGCAAGCTTATATTCAGGAAGAGTGAGAAAACACATTGGTGAGGTCTTTCAGACACTGAGAAGTGGCATTAAGGGAGTTCTGTGCGGATACTGGCAATATTGTTCTTATAAAGGCCCCCCATTTATCCTGAAAATGGTTAGGTGAGTTCCATATCCAGCTTTTCTTTGTATAGAAGCCCCAGTAGTTATTTTTTTTTAATATCAGCTGATGTAGGGGGGAAGAAGAAATCAACATCTTTAGGATAGCTCGCTTTGCAACTAAAAAACAGGTTGACAGCTAGGCCTTATTGCTGTGGGAGGCTGTAGGTTGAGGACTTGTAGCAGCAGATGAAGGAGAGTTGAAATGCCTGAAAATCAACATGGAGGGGTTCCTCTGGGTTCTACAGAAAGCAGAAATTGAAGGGCAAGTCCAATCATGAGTCAATGGTATAGTGTCAACCTGCAGCTGCCACACAAAGGGCATAGTTGCTGATGGTTCGTGGCTTTGGCTGTCAGGAAAGGGATAAAAGCACGGTGCGTGATTTTGAATTGAGTTTCTCGCCATGTCTCATTGGTGACAAAGGCACATGTGGAATTGTAGCCAGGCAGTATCAGATCTACTGCATCCTACAAAATGTTGTGCCTGCCCACATCCTGATTTCAGTTGCAATCCCAGAGTGAGAAGGAGGCTGTCAGATGCTGCCAGTGTTTCTTTGTTTTGGTGGGTCTGGCTCCACATACACCAGCTGCTTGGCTCCGTGTTTCAGAGGTCTATGTCTGCTCACAAAGTATGGAATTACCCTTCCGCCTCATGCAGACTGGATGCTATAAAACCCCAGTAGCGTTAGCTGTAGAAAGCTGTAGCTGTAGAATGAGTTTTGCAGCATTTTTGCAGTAGCGTTTTTTGGTATTTGCAGTTTTCAGCTTTTTTTAGCAAGACTATACTCCCTCAAACGCTTATGACTCAAAAACGCTCATAAATGCAGAATAGCCACGTTTTTTCAGCTTTTATCAGAATTAGAGTATTTTTTTAGCTGAAAAACTCCCCTTCAAACCCACTAGTTCTGTTTTTTTTTTCCAGCCAGAAAACACCCCTGCCAAAAATGCTGATAAAAGCTTATGTGTGCATGGACACATAAGATAACATGCTGGGGAGTTTATTGGCTGCAGAAGAAAATGCCTGAAGCCAAAAACAACAGCTGTAAAAATGTCCAGTGTGCATGAGGCCTTCTACTCTGGAAGCTGCTGGTTCTTTGCCCTGATGCATTTGGGGATAATATGTTTACAAATAAACAACTTTGTCACATTTTACTAACTCAGCACTCTGGTCATGCTGCTTCCTTCACAAGCTGCATTGGATCCTTCCCAGATCTGGTTTACAGGCGCTGCGAATGACAGTGTAACCTTCTCTTCCCTTGATGACTTCCACTCACTGTTGCTTAGATTTGCCTCTATGCTCCCCTACCATGGGTTTACTGCCATTTCATTGCTAATTGTATTGTGTTTTTTCTGCACAGCCACAAACTGTTAGTCATAGACTGATCAAACATTTACTTTGAGCTGCGGATCTCCTCCTACAGGTTTACTGCCACTTAATTGTACTTATATTGAATTGTGTTCCCTCTGTACAGCATTTGTATTGTTGAGCACTGAACATATATTCCTTTGATTACATATTGTCAGCAAATTACATTCATTGCCAGCTTCTTTATAAAAAAAAGTACACAGACATCCCCAAATGTCCCTCAAAATACATAGTAGACCCTTGGGGGAGTCAATGAGTGCTATTAAAGTTGTTTTAAAAGCGGAAGGTTTTTTTTCTTAATGCATTCTATGCATTAAGATAAAAAAACCTTCTGTGTGCAGCAGCCCCCTTAAGCCCCCTTAATACTTACCTGAGCTTCATCTCGATTAAGCAATGTTGCACAAATACCTCAGCCGTCCAGAACTCTCCCTGATTGGCTGAGACACAGCAGCAGTGCCATTGGCTCCCACTGCTGTCAATCAAAGTCAGTTAGCCAATGAGGAGAGAGAGGGGCAGGACTGAACCACGGCTCTGTGTCTGAATGAACACATAGAACAGCGGCTCAGGTGCCCCTATAGCAAGCTGCTTGATCTGGGAGCACTCGGCAGGAGGGAGGGGCCAGGAGGGCTGGCGTGGGAACTGAGAAGAGGAGGATCTGGGCTGCCCTGTGCAAAACCACTGCACAGAGCAGGTACATATAACATGTTTGTTATTTTTAAAGAAAAAAAAGAGACTTTAATATCACTTTAGTTTTAAAAACAAAGCCATTTTCCCCCAATTTTAAAACTTTGTCAGTTCTAAAAACTGCTTCTGGCTACCTAGAATTTTTATTTGCTTATTTATTTTTTAACATTGGTACATGTTCCCCAGGGCACTTCCCACTCCCTATGATATTTTCTGAGCCCCCCTCTTGCCTATTAGCACACAAAATAGGCATTTTTAATATGACAAAGTTTGCTACTATTGATTTAAATGGGGTTCAGATTCGGTATCCAAACTTATTTGAAGTTTGTCAAACCCCTGCCATGAACTGCAGTTGTGTAAAGCACCCACCCATCCATAGACTTATACAGATAGTGTGCATGCAGAGCATATACCTGCATACATCCACACCTTCTAATTCATCTCATTGGACAACTGTATGAGGCAGCTACAGGGACCTGGGAGTATGATTATGCAGGCTCTGCATTCAGTATGGCCCCTGTACTGCCAGGTGCATGAAGCCTTATTGTTACCCACATCATGTCATGAATTTTGTTCTACTCACCTCTGTAAGGAGAAGGGCACGAATCATCCACAGTGGCATTACCAAGACACCTGACATACTGAGGCTTTGTTTGGCCTAACAAATTGGAATGAGCAGAGCAAGAAGAATTATAGCAGTCACGTGACCTCCTGAATAATAAAAATAATAAGCATTTCAAGGATTTTTAAGTGTTTAATATATGGTATAAATTAATTGTTAGCGGTGTGCCTTATCCTAAGAGGTTTGAAATGGTATATACAGTGTTTAAAAAAAGTATTCATACCCCTTGACATTTTCCACATTTTGCCATGTTACAACCAAAAACTGAAATGTATTTTATTGGGATTTTATATGATAAACCAGTGCAAAGTTGCACATAGATGTGAAGTGGAAGGAAAATGATAAATGGCTTTCCAAATTTTTTATAAATAAATATCTGAAAAGAGTGGCGTGCATTTGTATTCAGCCCCCTTTACTCTGATAACTCTAACTAAAATCTAATTGAAGCAATTGCCTTCAGAAGTCACCTAATTAGTAAATAAAGTCCACCTGTGTGTAATTTAATCTCAGTATAAATACAGCTGTTCTGTGAAGCCCTCAGAGGTTTGTTAGAGAACCTTAGTGAACAAACAGTATCATAAAGGCCAAGGAACAGTTGTGGAGAAGTTTAAGGCAGGGTTAGGTTATAAAAAAATCCCAAGCTTTGAACTTCTCACAGAGCACTGTTTAATCCATCATCCAAAAATGAAAAGAGTATGGCACAGCTGCAAACCTACCAAGACATGGCTGTCCACCTAAACTGACAGGCCAGGCAAGGAGAGCATTAATCAGAGAAGCAGCCAAGGCCAAGGTAACTCCAGAGATCCACAGCTCAGGTAGGAGAATATGTCCACAGGACAACTATTATTTGGTGCACTCCACAAATCTGACCTTTATTGAAGAGTGACAAAAAGAAAGCCATTGTTGAAAGAAAGCCATAAGAAGTCAATTTGCAGTTTGCGAGAAGCCATGTGGGGGACACAGCAAACATGTGGAAGAAGGTACTCTGGTCAGATGAGACCAAAATTGAACTTTTTTGGCCAAAAAGCAAAACGTTGTGTGTGGCGGAAAACAAACACTGCATATTACACTGAACACACCATCCCCACCGTGAAACATGGTGGTGGCAGCATCATGTTGTGGGGATGCTTTTCTTCAACAGGGATAGGGAAGCTGTTCAGAACTGATGGGAAGATGAATTGAGCTACATACAGGGCACTCTAAAGCTGCGTACACACGAGCAGAATGTCCGACAGAAAAAGTCTGACGGAAGCTTTTCATAGTCTATTCCGATCGTGTGTGTCCCTCATCTGACTTTTTTTTTTGAAAATTCTGACGGACCTAGAAATAGAACATGTTCTAAATATTTCCGCTGGAACCAATTCCTATCAGGAAAACCGCTCGTCTGTATGCTGTTCCGACGGACCAAAAACGGCGCTTGCTCTGAAGCGAGTACAAGACGGAAGCTATTGGCTACTGGCTATTGAACTTCCTTTTTCTAGTCCCGTCGTACGTGCTGTACATCACCGTGTTCTGGACAATTGGACTTTGGTCGGACTTTGGTTTGACCATGTGTAGGCAAGACCGCTTGAATGGAATTTTGTCGGAGTTCCGTCGGAGAAACCTTCGCATTTTTTTCCGGCGGCAAAACCAGTCGTGTGTACGCGGCATTAGCAGAAAACCTGTCTGCAAAAGACTTGAGACTGGGGCGGAGGTTCATTTTCCAGTAGGACAATAACCCTAAACATACAGCCAGAGCTACAATGGAATGGTTTAGATCAAAGCATATTCATTTGTTAGAATGGACCAGTCAAAGTCTAGACCTAAATCCAATTGAGAATTTGTGGCAAGACTTGAAAATTGCTGTTCACAGATGCTCTCCATCCAATATGACAGAGCTTGAGCTATATTGCAAAAATAAATAAAAATAAAATGGGCAATAATGTCACTCTCTAGATATACAAAGCTGGTAGAGACATACCCAAAAAGATTTGCAGCTGTAATTGTAGTGAAAGGCGGTTCTACAAAGTATTGACTCAGGGGGGCTGAATACAAATGCATGTCACACTTTTCACATATTTATTTGTAAAACTGTTTGAAACCATTTATCAATTTCCTTCCACTTCACAATTATGTGCCACTTTGTGTTGGTCTATCACATAAAATCTCAATAAAATACATTTACTTTTTTGGTTGTAACATGACAAAATGTGGAAAATTTTAAGGGGTGTGAATATTTTTTCAAGGTACTGCACAGTAGGTTTACAACTGCTTTAATACCACATACAGTTTATGTGCCAGGAAGATAACATTTGTATATTTTTGTAGTTTTTTTTAGTGTATGTAATGCTCAGATCTGGTCTCATCCTTACTTTTTCAGTCCATTAGAATAGATATTAAATCGTCTATCTTTAATGGCATATTTAGCAGCATTTTTGTGTTCCTAATTATTATACCTATAGTCACATTTTAATACTGCTTTCCCTTGGTTCTGATTGTTTTCAATAAATGTTTGTTCCATTAAAAAGAAAAAGGATATCACTAACAACCATTATTTTGAGATACATTACATTACTTTGAGAAGCCTTAGAAGGTTGTTAGAAATATATCACATACAAAGCTATTTCTTTTGATTTATTTGCACATCAAACATAAGTATTAATTCAAAGTAAACACTTTTTTTTTTTTACAAACTTTGCTGTGCTTTTGAATTAGTACATGTTTTCTATAAACTGCACTTCTTAGTGCTTATAGTTTATTTAAATAACAGGACAAGTCAAAGCCCAAGCATGAAAAGATACCTTGCCCCCAACAGAGCTTCTTTAAGGCAGGTTTCCAATGCAGTTTCCTCTGATTCAGACATCTAACAAACCACTTCTTCAAAGAGAAGATAAAAGAAAGTAATTTTAACTGCTTCTCTGTGGTTATGGTATCTAACATAGTGATTATCTACTTTCTACATTGCTCACTAATACAGCTAAAATGATTTGATAGAAACAGAAAATCATAATGAAATATGTGTAATTAAAGCAGAAATATGGTCTAATTAAAAAAAGCATAATATTGTTTTAAAATTATGTTTGTGGACTAATAAACTGCATTTCACTACTCACTGCCTGTGTTACGGAGGCTGATCCTATATGTCCTATGAAATTGCCAAAAATAGAGCATGCTTGCTTGGATAGGACATGCTGAGGAAGTTGTATGACCCCATATGAGAGTTTACATTCTTTTTAGATGGAACATCATACCAATTTATTATGTTGCTTTTTCACACTTGGTATAAATAGTTAGATAGAATTAGCAGGCAGAAGTACAAACAAGGTTGTTCATCAGGCATAAACATATCTCAACAACCACCACTAAAGAGAAAGCCACTCCAAGTGATTAGCCATCCATCCACAACATAGCCAGGGTTTAGGTGAAGGTGCTAGCACAGCTTGTCAGTAGATACACACCCAAAAGAAATCTGTAAATTCACTGCAACACATCACTTTTATTGATCCTTCATGCAAAAGACATCACAGACAGTGCGGGGTCCAGTAAAAGTTGATGCATTTCACGCTGTAACTAGCCCTTACTCATCATACACAAAAATACAATAAATCACCCTTATAAGCTCTATACCACCATAAGCCCAATTAAACTAATTGGAAAATCTCTTCCATCCCTATCAAGAGTGGGATATGTGGGAACTACTTACAACACATTAAGAAAACCTACTATCATTCTTCACAAATTCAAGCAATAGCCTCTTGGTCCACCTTTTCGAGTACAATCATTGGACTGAAATTGAGAAAATCTGCCTTGCCCCTATACACCTGAATAATCTATTATGAAATGCAGCCATGGCTGTAGATTCCCACAGCCTCCTGCGCTCCATGTGTTTTTTTCCCAGTTCGTGCAATACCCTAAAGCATAAATATACACTTATGTCCGAGGCTTCACTTATGCCTGCTTTTGTGTTTAACCCTAAGGTGCTTAATTGTTTGTCAGCTGCAAAGACTCAACCTTGGATACAGAAAAAGTTGTGTCATTTTTCACCAAATAGTGGACATCACCACTAGGAAATGGCACTCCTTTGATACATTGCAGGGTAGATATAATATACCTACTAATGCGTTGTGTGTCTTCAAATACTATTTTTTCACACCAAACGCAGAAGAAAATATTTGTATTTGTTTTCAAATATGGCATTGCGCACTCTCCATAACCCCTACCTTAAGATTCTCCATTCTGCCACTTTTTGAAAGATTATCACATGGGGGTCCCCTTCAAAAAGGTTTAATCTCAGATGCTTACAAAATCTTAAATGCATATCACATACCGACGCTGTGGAAACACTCTTACATGATTAAGTGGGGTAGGATCCTGGGAGAAGAGCTGTCACTGGAAACTTGGCAAGTTGTCTGGTCACAAGTGGCAAAGAGCTCCTTCTGTACTCTTTACCAGGAAGACGGTTACAAAATGTTATACCTTTATTACCTCACCCCACACCTCCACACAATACATCCTGTTGCCAGTGATTGCTGCTGAAGATGGCAAATTCCGACACAATCATGGCTCCCTCATCCATATTTTTTGGCTCTACCCACAAATTAAACCTTATTGAAAGAATGTGCACCACTTGCTAAAATGTTTATTTCCTTTGAACCTTTCCAAAGCAAACAAAAAACTTTTGAGGTATATCCTCACAGCGGTGAGGTGTTTAATTGCACTCCATAGAAAACAGAAAGATGGTGACAGCTAGGCTCAATGACACCCTGGAGAGACATAACACTGTATGGGAACCATGGCATCTTCATTATTCTCCATTTTTTTAGGCTTATTGACAATAGAAGTTGAGGAGCCAGGGGTGAGGTGGGCTGGGGTTATTTTATTTCTTGATTTATTTCCGTATTTCTCTTATCTTGCTTTTGTTTTTCCCTTCTCTGTGTTCTATATTGTTTCATCGGCATACAAAATTACTGTACTTTAACACTGATATACCACGTGTACTGGCATGTTGTAAGATCTAATTGATGTGAGCTTGTTCTGGGATATACTGCTTTCCTTACCCTTCTGTGGGCTTGAATGTACCTAGCAGCTCATAGTATCTGCTTGTTGCTACTTGGAGATTCTCATCTCAGTGCATACTTTCTGTGTTTAGCTTAACCAGAACATTACCTTTCTTCTGCGGTATGAAATGTAAACTTTCTTCTGTTTTTTGTACTGCAAACATTTCTATAAAAAATTGTTCATTATAAAAAAATACCAAAGATATCCACAATACTAAAATACTTTTTTATTAAATAAAAGATCCAAATGCAATCTGCTCATTAACTCACATTAAACAGACAGTAAAATTGCTTTGCTTACTCTCTACCTCTACTTTCTACTTGCCAAGATGGCCATCCACCTCATACAGCAGAAATGATGTAAAAAATAAGGCATGCTAAGGAAGATGCATGGCCTCATGCTGGGAAAGAAATTAATGCTGTATAATCTGCATTAGTTTCATTGTAGGACAGATGAGGTCTTTTAGACCCCTGATGTCTCAATAAAGAGAACCTATAACCAAAAATGCATCACATAGGGAACATTTTGTCCCCTATGTGATTCAGAATAATTTTTAAAAAAGTAAAAAAAAATGAAAGATACACCCTAGCACCTAAAATTCCCCCCACAATTTTGTGCTATACATGTTACATATTGCCACATACTCTGGAATAATTCTAGGCCCATTATTTACAGTTATCTCTAAACTAATGAATGATCTGTAGGGCTTTTAATACATTGTCTAAGGAAAATATAAGGTACCGAAGTTTCTTGCTTGACATGGCATGGCATAGCATGACATGTATCTATTTACTTAGCACATCCTCGTCTTTTACATTTTACCAAAAACCTGATGTTATGTTGTGTATATGTGCCCTAAGATTTACTTTAGTGTATTTTTTACTGATATTTTGTGTTTCATAAACTGTTGCACTAATATCGTGCAAAATAAAAAATGGAACTATCTCTATTTTATTCTCGAGGACGTCTGCTTTCAGAAAATATATAATGTTTTGGGGCTTTATATAACTTTCAGTTCTAAAATGATTTTTTAAACAAGTGTGCTAAAAAATGCAAAAACTGCTCTGGTAGCAAAAGAGTTAAAGCCTGTATTAGTTTAAAAAAAATAATTTCTATCATATACATAAATCATGGGTTTACCCACTACGTCAGCATAATGGCAGCAGTGGGCAAATGGGCATACCTGTACGTCCCCTTTAAGAGGCAGGGATAGCAGGCGCCCGTGCGCCTGCCGTGTGCAGCGTGACCGTGTCTGCGGGTCTCCCGTCGATCGTGTCACGGAGCCTCAGAATGGGGAAGTACTTATATAAACAAGGCATTTCCCCGTTCTGGCTTTTGTCATGACAGAGACCACTGCTCCCTGTCATCGGGAGCGGTGATCACTGTCATGTGACTTGAAACCCATCCCCCCCAGTTAGAATCATTCCCTAGGACACACTTAACCCCTTCATCGCCCCCTAGTGGTTAACCCCTTCACTGCCAGTGTCATTTACACAGTAATCAGTGCATTTTTATAGCACTGATTGCTGTATAAATGACAATGGTCCCAAAATAGTGTCAAAAGTGTCCAATGTGTCCACCATAATGTCGTAGTCCCAATAAAAATCGGAGATAGCCGCCATTACTAAAAAAAAAAATTAAGAATTAAAATGCCATAAAACTATCGCCTATTTTGTAGTCACTATAACTTTTGCCCAAACCAATCAATATACGCTTATTGCAATTTTTTTACCAAAAATATGTAGAATACATATCAGCCTAAACTAAGGAAAAAAATGTTTTTTATATATTTTTGGGGGATATTTATTATAGCAAAAAGTAAAAAATAATACGTTTTTTTTTCAAAATTGTCACTCTTTTTTTGTTTATAGCGCAAAAAATAAAAACTGCAGAGGTGATCAAATACCACCAAAAGAAAGCTCTATTTGTGGGGAAAAAAATGACATCAATTTTGTTTGGGTGCAACGTCGCACGCCTGCGCAATTGTCAGTTAAAGTGCTCTGGTCAGGAAGGGGGTAAAATCTTCAGGGGCTGAAGCGGTTAAATATACAATTAAACTGACAACAAATGAAAATACTGTTTTACATTTGTGTCTGTTATTGCAGATTGTTAGATTATTTTTCTTGCAGATCATTAGAAAATATTTTTCTGTTTTTGTCTGTTCTTGATTTCCCTATTACTTTCTTGAAGCCACCCTCACCCATCTCCTTTCCTGCCATGTAGACAATTTCCCTGTACACGTGGCTTTCAGATCTGATCAGTCAAATGGCATCTAATATCTGTGGCTTGTGAGTTCATTTAAAATGTATTGTAATGATTGGTTAGGCTCATCTAATGCTCTGGTTTTAGATTATGTACTTTACTACCATTGATTTCTTTTATTCCTGCATCCTTTACAACTATATGCACAAAACAGAAACAAATGATCCAGTTTGATTTACAGAACTGAATGGTCATATTAAAAGGAAAGATGCACAGATTCTGAAGTAGAAAAAAGTAATGATTTAAAAGGGGAAAATAGGGTCAGTCTCTTAGATGTCTGCCTTAACAAGCTACTAAACTATTCAGCTACAGAACAAGAGCGATTTCTAAACTGCAAAAGCATTGTAACTGCAAGATGAAAACAAGAATATGAGGAGTGCAATCTTCACATGGACGTTGTAGCTGGCATTTTTTGAATTGTATCACATATTAATTCATTATCAATTTTTATTCACTTGGATATATTGTATTAGGTTGTCACAAATAATTTATATAAGTTGTAATATTTTTAGCACAACCCATCATGTTATGACCTTTGTTTGTATGCTCATTTTCCTATTTGTTTAACATAGCAACATTGTTGCTCATAGTTTCACATTGGTCAATATTTATTTTCAGCTACATTGTTTCATGCATATGTCTTTATAATAGGGAAACACTTGTGGATGTGCGCTTGTTTAATTTAAATGATACATTTTGAGTCTTATGTATTTTAGGCTAATACTAGCAGCTGCACTGTTTTTCTTTTTCTCTTTATGGTTAGCGCAAAATACACCTCCAAGCCTTATTATAGGCTTACCTGTAGGTACAAGAAAAAAATAAGACTTTACTTCCACTTTAAATATCAGGATTGTATGAACATTAATGCAAATTCTTTGGCAAGAACAGTTCACATACATGCTTTAAAGTGCAATCACATTTTAAAAAGGGGTCTATTTAGAAAACAATCTCTGGATGAATGTAATCTGATTAAGGTATTTTAAGAAAATACCTCATCGTGGCCATTAATTAGAGCTGATGTTTATAGGAAATATTAGACAAAGTATTGTGAAAATTCATACGGACGGGCACATGCTTGTGACAGGTATCCAGAAAGAAATTATAAATAGACTTTATTCAACAAAGCCTAATATAACAGATTATTAAAGTTTTTTAAGAAAGCTGAAACTAGTTTCCCTTATAACACAAAATAGAGATTGTTAAATAACCACTTCAGGCAACAGGTAAAATGTAAACGAGATAATAATTAATAATTCATATCAACATTAATAAAGCTATCAAGTAATCACTGTAACAGTATTTAATTAAAAAGTTCTATCACACTTTTATGATATGATAATATATATGATATGATAATATGAGGCCTGTATAATCAACTACAGCTAAATCTCACATACCACATGCTTTGGGGAAGTAATTCTCCATGGTCCTACAACATTGCACGGTTAGGGTGACTTTTCTGTGATTGCTAAAAAAACAAAATGATAAAAGCTAAAGGTATGCATGCACACTTTTCTCAGATTTTACATACCATCCAAAAGGATTAATGGGAAGCTGATAGGCTTGTACTTATTGTACTCATGGGCGCATATTTCTTGAATGTAAGAAGCAGCAAGGAGCTTACAGGTCACCAAAAGAGGTGGGGTGTGCTGGTGCAGTACAGTATACCAATAGAAAGAAAACTGTGGTACCAATAAAATATGCTAGAATAGGGTAGGACCATTCCAAAGTGCAATTTCAGTTTTTTTGTTGTTGTTTTTTTTTATTGTTTGAGATTTAAATTGTATATACTGTACGTTTTATATACCTATGAGGGACTCCGCTAGTGAATATTTTGCATCTGCGTTCCCTGGACTTCATACCTACTGCAGCAATGGAGTCCACACTCTCCATGCTTATTATTTTTTTTACTATTGAGAGCGCAGAAAGCAGTGAGCTTTCGTATCTACCGTATCTATCTAACTACTGTATCTATCTATCTATCTATCTATCTATCTATCTATCTATCTATCTATCTATCTATCTATCTATCTATCTATCTATCTATCTATCTATCTATCTATCTATCTATCTATCTATCTATCTATCCTGTATGTACATTTTATTGCTTGGTTGCACAAACCAAATTTTCATTTAGCTTTAGTCCATTTAGTAAACCTATTGACTAACAAAACTGATGTTATAATTTATTCTACAGTGTTGTGAACAATCATTACTAGAAATACATATACAATTTAATTTTGCTAACACCTTTTACTCTATATAGTTAATTGCTGGCAAATATATGTGAAAAACACAAGTTTGAATGTTGATCACAAAATTTCACATACGTTAGCATAAACTATTGTTACAATACAGAACATCATAAGAAAGTAGAAGTGTTGATGATGTGTGCTTACTATTAATGCATTTTCCATTTATAGTTTGTCACTTTTTGACTATATCTTTCAATTACAAGCATGCCATCAAATTTCTCCTCAGGCAAATAAAGCTGACAAAATGCAAAGCTCACCTGGTTGATGGAGGGTGGTTCAATTTTTGGAATGGCATGGATCCATACTGATGGACATCACTTATATGTCCTGGGTTTTCAACTTTTTTCTTTAAAATGTATAACACATTGACATTTTCAATATAAAACTGTAAAAGGCATAAATGCAAAACATAATGGTGATGACAAGCTTTGCCTGACATTTCCTATTTATTTAGTTACTAAAGTCCAAGTTTAGCTAAAAATAAAAGCATGCAAATCAGCACAAGGGACATAAGTTAGCATGATGTGCCCCTTGCGTTGATTCTTCTTGTTTCAGTAGAAATCTTCCCCTGTCCTCTGTTTCTCTGCTATAATCTTTCAGTGTGGTGGAACCCCCTTCTTGACCAGGCCATTTTTTGCTATGCGGCACTGTGCTACTTTAACTGACAATTGCATGGTCATGCAATGCTCTACCCAAACAAAAGGTATATTTCTCAATGAACTACAAGGGAGCTGTTGAGGGCTCTAGGTATTTCACTGAATCTTCCCATCAGTGTGTAACAACCTGCTCTTACAAGCAAGCAGTTACAAGGTACAAGGTACAAGCAGACAGCTTAAACTAACAGTCTGCACAATAGAGCTATAGAGATTATATTTTGGAGGTACTTGATCACCTCTGGGTTTTTATTTTTTATTATATAAATGATTACGACAATTTTGAAAAAAAAAAACAATATTTTTTACTTTCTGCTATAAAACATATTCCATAAAAAAAATAAAAAATTAAATCTCCTAATAAATGTTGGCCAAAATATATTTTGCTACACGTCTTTGGCAAAAAAAATCCCAATAAGTATATATTGAGTAATTTGTGTGAAAGCATGAATCTATTTTTTATACTAGTAATGGCAGCGATCAGCGACTTAAAACCTGACTGTGATAGTGCAGTGGGCAAACTGAAACTAATTGATGCTGGGAGGAACTAACAAACTACCACTAAATTCACCAGTGCCATTATTACAGTGATCTGTGCCAATAAAATGTCACTGTACTAATGACACCAGGCAGGAAGGCGTTAAAATCTAGGCCGATCAAGGGGTTAAATATGTGCCTAACAAGTGTTTGTGTGTGCACTGTGCTTTACTTTTACTGGGGATCTAGCTGTTTTCACTCCCTGCTTAGCAAGGAATGAACAAACAACAAGGTCCCCTGTCAACGAACACAGCTCTGTGTTGTTTACACTCGCAGAGCTGTGTTCAGGGAAGATCAGAGCCGATCACCAGATGACAGCGGTCAGTCATTGGCCGGGAACCGGTGATAGGCATGTGCTGTGTTGAATTACAGCACAGCCAGGCCGGCGGGCTGCCCAAAAATGCAGATTCACTTATATATATATATATATATATATATATATATATATATATATATATATATATATGTGATTCTGTGCACAGCGACTGCACTGAAGCAGTAAAACTACAGGAGGCATTTGCTAAGTGGTGAATACAGCTAGGAGGCTGTAAGGAGCTCTCACCAGAGATCTTGACTATACCATCCTTTCCTGCTAGATCCTCCAGTCATAGAAGCTGTACTAAAACTATGAATGACACAGGATCTCAGACTCGGGGATGGGAAGATGATTGATAGTTCCACCCCCTTCATTCAGAGATTCTGTGTCATTTATAAAAGCTGTAGTACTGCTTCTATTAATGCCAGATCTGGCAGGAAATGGAGGGCAGATTAAGGTTCTCTTGATGAGAGCTCCTGACAGCCCCTTAGCTGTACTAAACTCCCACGAGTCAGAAGATTATGGTGGTGGGCTTGGGGGGTAGGAGAGAGAAAGATTTCTCCTAAAACAAGGAGAATCAACACAAGGAACACATCATACTAATTGTAAGTTTTGTCTCTTATTTTTATTTTATTTTTATGTTTTTATTTTTAGCTAAACTTGGGCTTTACTGCTTGCCTACCAGAAAAATATTAAATTTTTTAAAAATATAAAGTATATAGTATATATTTTCTGAAAGCAGAAACCTTGGATAATAAAATGGTGGTAGTTGTAATTGTTTTATGTTGCACGATGTATGCACTTTTTTTTTATCAAATGCATATTTTCAGGTTAAAATTACACTAAAATGAATTTTAGTGCAAACAAACACAGTAATATACCAAATTGTATGGTAAAATATAAACATTTTGTTTTAATAAATAGATGCCAAAGATGTCAAGGAAAAGATGTAAAAGTCTTTACATGTCATCAGTTTAGAGTTAACCAGGAACTATGGCACTAGAATTATTACTCTTATGCCACGTACACACGGTCGGACTTTTCAGCTACAAAAGTCTGACGGCCCGTCCGACAGACTTTCGACTGACTTTTGGTGGACTTGCGGCAGGCTTTCTAACGAACGGACTTGCCTACATACGATCACACAAAAGTCTGACAGCCTAGTACGTGGTGACATACACCAAGTCCGACGAGACTATAAAATGGAAGTTCAATAGCCCGTATGACACCCTGTGGGCTCCTTCTGCTAATCTCGTGTTTACCTCGTGTTAGTAGAAGTTTGGTGAGAGACGATTCGCGCTTGTGAGACTCATATTTTTCAGTTCATTTTAACTGTTGTTCAGTCTGTGCTTGTGAGGTTTGTATCTGCTTTTCAGTGCGTTTGGTCAGTTGGCATTGAGCAATCTTTGTTTTATTGTCCGCTCGTTGCTGATTTTCAGGTCGCTTTCACAGGCCTTGCTGTTCTTCAGTGCATTCTGTTAAGTGCGTTCTGACCAGCCGACCGTTTTGAAGCGATGTTACCTGTATGTACTCATTGTAGAGCTCGTGCATTGTATGTGCTTGGTGCTGTAGTTCATTCTTCAGCCCAAGACCAGTCCATGAACAGGGCAAGGAGGAGTTCATGGACGAAGAATTGGTTGCTCCAGCGTGACCAATTCTGTCACATGCCATTGCTCCATGAGATCCGTGAGAATAATCCTGAGGATTTCAGGAACTTTCTCCGGATTACGGACCCCGTTTTTGACCGTTTGGTGGCTTTGCTCACCCCTTATATCAGCAGGCAGGATACCTGCATGAGGCAAGCCATCACTTCGGAGCAGAGGCTAGTCGCCACGCTGCGGTACTTGGTGACAGGGAGAAGCCTGCAGGACCTTAAGTTCTCGACAGGCTTCTCCCCCCAGGCTCTGGGGATTATTATCCCAGAGACCTGTTCTGCCATCATTCAGGTCCTGCAGAAGGAGTATATTAAGGTAAGAATTTTATCCTTTATTAGCATCACATGTTATTTTATTTAATGTTTGATAATGTAATGTATTTCTTAACTCAAACACTACTTACCATCATTGCAATATAGTGTGAATGTCCCCTTTTTGTCCTCATGCATGCTGTAATTTTTTCATGTTCTTTTTTGTCCTGCATGTATATTTGCCTTCACTAACCTCCCCAGCGTGCAATGCTGGGCACATATCCACCTAGTCTACTCACTTTGAATGTATTTTGTCAGCTGCATTGTAGTTTTTTTGCTCCTAAACTCCATCCAAATAGTGTGTGTGTCATTAACTTGATTTCCAATCTCCCCCCTAACTCCATCCAAATAGTGTGTGTGTCATTAACTCGATTTCCAATCCCCTCCCCTCCTGAACTCCATCCAAATAGTGTGTGTGTGTCATTAACTTGATTTCCAATCCCCCCCTAAACTCCATCCAAATAGTGTGTGTGTCATTAACTCGATTTCCAATCCCCCCCTAAACTCCATCCAAATAGTGTGTGTGTCATTAACTCGATTTCCAATCCCCCCCTAAACTCCATCCAAATAGTGTGTGTGTCATTAACTCGATTTCCAATCCCCTCCTCCCCCTAAACTCCATCCAAATAGTGTGTGTGTCATTAACTCGATTTCCAATCCCCCCCCTAAACTCCAATCCAAATAGTGTGTGTGTCATTAACTCGATTTCCAATCCCCTCCCCCCCTAAACTCCATCCAAATAGTGTGTGTGTCATTAACTCAATTTCCAATCCCCTCCCCCCCTAAACTCCATCCAAATAGTGTGTGTGTCATTAACTCGATTTCCAATCCCCTCCCTCCCTAATAATTTGCTATAATGTTCTGTGGTGTTGATTTAAAAAAAGTAAATATATGTGGCACTTTGCAAAATGCATTTGCACTCTGCAAGTGCATTTGCTCCAGGGCTTTAGTAAATGAGCAGAAGCTCTGCTGATTTCCATCATCCAATCATGTGCAAGCCACAAAGTGTTTGGATTAATTGCCCTTGCATGAGATTGGGTACTCCTTGCAACATGAAGCCTTTTTACTTTACCTCATTTACTAAGCTGTAGAGCAACTGTACTTGCAGAGTGCAACAACTGCACTTTTCAAACTGCATAGTCTTGTAGCCTTTAGTCAATCAAACCCTGCGTGTCCTTAAACTTAATTTCTAATTTCACCACCCCCTAAAATGTAACAATGTGCCATCAGAGGGGGTGAGCAATCTGATAAGTGTGCCTTTCCATATTATTTATTAAAGAAGATTTGAATTATTTAATGTTATACTGATGCTGGGCAATATTGTTTTAAGTGTAATGTTCTTGCAATGTTCTTTTCAAAATTACTGATTTTTGGTTTCTTGTTTGATTCCCCAGTTTCCTTCAACGCCACAGGAATGGCAGACTGTGGCATCCCATTTTGCCACCCGTTGGGACTTTCCCAACTGTGGAGGGGCTATAGATGGGAAACATGTCCACATCGTCGCTCCAGATGACGTCAGAGTGACGAAACGCGTAGGGCAGAGTCAGCATACGACCTTCCATCACTTCCTGTCACTGAGATAGTGTCAGCAATATATGCTTGTTATACCTTTTTTTCTGAATGTGAGTACCTTTTAAATGTACACACCAATAAACCAGGTTTTTATACAGTATTACGCTATGTGGGCTCCCTCTCTTCTCTTTCCATAATGGAATCTCACCATAGCCAACAATAAAGACGGAGCTATCCTATATTGCTACACAGTGGCATATACTGTGAATGTGTGAGACCCCAAGAGGGGGTGGAGGATCTGGTGAGTGCAATCGTTATAGGAGCACGAATAAGGCACGCACTAAGTGTTTATTCATTAAAAAGCCCACCAGAGCCAAAACGGATTCCTTCACTGGCACAACAGCACTTTTATTGTATTAGTCACATGTTCACTTGTTTATGCACAACAGCACTTTGTATATTTATTTAATTGTATGAACATATTGCATTTATGGTTATTTTAATAATGATTTGTTGTATCTAATTTACTACTTAAATAAGTTGGTATGATACACACTGCACTTCCTATTTAGCCAGGCACACAGCCTGACACACTTTTCACTTAAGAGTTCCCACCCATTAATATTCATTTTATTTTTATTTTTAATTCACTTTTTCATGTTTATTTTTCAATTCTATTTTTATTTCAAAAATGAGCACATAGGCACAGTACATCTGACATTCTTTTTGTTTGCAGATACTCATTTAATAGGCACCACTTAATTCACATTTTTTCTCCTCACCTAAAACTCCTTCCTCCCCTATTGGGGAGTAGAACACACCTGAACCCTATCAGGTTTAGAACAGCGCCATATCTACTTTTCTCTTTTTTTATGTCCACATCGTGCCACCACCCCATTCGGGGTCATACTATTTTAATTATAAGGGGTTCCATGGTATTGTCTTAATGGCAGTGGTGTCGGCACAATATGACTTTCTGTATGTGGACGTGGGGAAGAATGGCCGGATATAGGAGTATTTGCCCAGACGGAGTTCTACCAGCATCTCCAGAGTGGTGGCCTGGGTTTGACACCTAATGCGGATAACGTGGAAGGACTCCCCTTTGTCTTCATAGCAGATGAAGCCTTTGCTCTGAGCAAGCACTTCATGAGGCCATTCCCCCAAAGGACCCTCACCCGGAGAGGAGCGTTTTTAATTTCCGGCTGGCCAGAGAGAGAAGAGTTGTTGAGAATGCTTTTGGGATTCTGGCCAGCCGGTTCCGCCTGTTTCAGACATCGATAAACCTTGCGGAATACAAACTTAATTACATCATTTTAGTGTGCTGCATCCTGCACAACTTTTTGAACAAACATTCCCCAAATTATATTTTGCCAGTTGGGCCCGAGGCCAGACTTATTATTAGTGACAATCTGACGTGCCTGGATACTGTCCGTACTGGCTTGGCCCCCCAAAGTGCCCGTCAAGTTTGTGAACAATATGTAGATTATTTTATGGGTAGGGGGGCCATTGCAATGCCCCAGAATATTTAATTTGTCAAAATAAAAAATCTTGATCAAATCTTGAGGTATATTTATTGCTTGCCTTTCTTTTTGGCTTTCTCCTAGGTTATTGTAGAGCACTTGTAGTGCCAAGTGTATTTTCATTAATTAAATAAGCACCATTGTCACTGTAAGCAACTATTTTAACTTTAAACAAACTGATACTGAGCATTGAAAGAAGAAACCACACATTTTGTTAATTACTACACAGATTTTTTAATATTCGGTGTACATTCACTTATGCATTTGTTAACATTTTTGATAGTCAAAAATATATCTATATTTAGAAATTTTTAACAATATAATTAGGTCCTTTTTTTTTACAACATTTTCTTTTATTTTGTTTTAACAAACAGGCCTCTTTTTTATTTTTTATTTATTTATTTTTTTTAAAACAGGCCTCTATTTTTGTTTTTTGTTTTTTTTTAAACAGGCCTCTATTTTTGTTTTTTTGTTTTTTTAAACAGGCCTCTATTTTTTTTATGTTTTTTATTTTATAAAAACAGGCCTCTATTTTTTTTTTTTTTTGGGAAACCAGACATATAATTTTTACAAGAGAAAAGAGAAGGCCCAGAATGGGGTCAGCAAACAAGGAAATGAAGAACATGATCGATGTTTTTTTGGTTGAAAAAGGGCACTTAGATTCTCCCCAAAACATTGATCATGTTCTTCATTCCCTGCTGCATAAGATCCAGCCAATTCCTCATTAAATCTATCTCCCCATTCCAGGCCATTATCTGACCAATTAGTCGTTGTGCACTGTCTGTGCTAAAATGTTCACCCAGACCTAAAATTGAATGAAAAAAAGAAAATATAGAAATTTAGAAATATGCAGCCATACATAGATTATATATATTTATATCTACATATAAATCTAAATATATATATATATATATATATATATATATATATATATATATATATATATATATATATATATATATATATATATATATATATATATATATATATATAGAGAGAGAGAGAGAGAGAGAGAGAGAGAGAGAGAGAGAGAGAGAGAGAGAGAGAGAGAGAGAGAGAGAGAGAGAGAGAGAGAGAGAGAGATCTATACATATAGATATTTTATATATATATATATATATATATATATATATATATATATATATATATATATATATATATATATATATATATATATATATATATATATATATATAAATAGATATATAAATATATATATAAACATAAATAGATATAGATATATAAATATATATATATATCGTATTTATCGGCGTATAACACGCCCCGGCGTATAACACACACCCCAAGTTTAGGAGAGAATTTTAGGGAAAAAAACTTTTAGGAGGGAAGTTTAAGGAAAAGAAACTTACATTAAAATGCCCATCAATGCAGCCTCATCAGTGTTCAACTGCAGCCTTGTTAGTGTCATTGCAGCCTTTTCAGTGTCCATTGCAACCTTGTCAGTGCAGCTTTGCCCCAGTGCAGCCTTGTCAGTGCAGCTTTGCCCCAGTGCAGCCTTGGCAGTGCAGCTTTGCCCCAGTGCAGCCTTGTCAGTGCAGCTTTGCCCCAGTGCAGCCTTGTCAGTGCAGCTTTGCCCCAGTGCAGCCTTGTCAGTGCAGCCTTGTCAGTGCAGCTTTGCCCCAGTGCAGCCTTGTCAGTGCAGCTTTGACCCAGTGGTCAGTGCAGCCTTGCCCCCAGTGTCCATGCCTACCGCCGCCGCCGACATACACATAGCTGCATGTTTTAAATATGGCGCCGAGAGAGAGAATACATTAATAAAAGATATAGGTATGTATATATGTTACGATGTTTATTAAGATCGTTTCAAACTATATAAACTCGTACATTAAAGAAAAGCACATGGAGCAGTATACAAGGTAATAAACAGAATATGAACACACGACAAGTACTTACTTTTTAAAGCACTTTATGGATCTGTCTGTACTGATCCGGCTCCCGGAGTTTGAGGTCGGACCATCTTTTCCTAATCTGATCTTTGAGCGCCGTACCCCAAAAGAAAGATGTAATGTCTTCACCACCTTCAGCATTATTTTGGCTTTTCTAAAATTAAGGCCGGGCGTACGGTCCATACTTCCCATCCTAGTCATTTTTTCTCAGAATTGCCACCATTTCCATCATCTCTTTAAAGGACATATTGGAGGCCTTGAATCTCTGCTTCCCAAATCGGGACGTTTCGGCCTCCAGGCTTTCGTCCCTACCTGAGGTAGTACACACCTGATGTGTCTCCGCCATTGTTCATCCCACTACGCACCATAGGAAGAATGGGCGGAGAATATTCGTTAATATAGAACGTCAGGGGCGGGCGACGCAGGCGGAGTTTCACACATGCGCAGTGTATTAAGAGAGGTATTACGCATGTGTCGTACGTACATTCTGTGCGTAAAGACAAGGGGCGGAGAATATTCGTTAAAATAGAACGTCAGGGGCGGGCGACGCAGGCGGAGTTTCACACATGCGCAGTGTATAAAGAGAGGTATTACGCATGTGTCGTACGTACGTTCTGTGCGTAAAGACAAGGGGCAGAGAATATTTGTTAAAATAGAACGTCAGGGGCGGGCGACGCAGGCGGAGTTTCACACATGCGCAGTGTATAAATAGAGGTATTACGCATGTGTCGTATGTACGTTCTGTGCGTAAAGACAAGGGTCTTAAAATATACGTAAAGAAAAAGAACGTCAGGGGCGGGCAAAGCAGGCGGAGTTTTACACATGAGCAGTGTATAAAACGTTATTACATATTGTGTCGTACGTACGTTCTGTACGTAGATGATAGTGGACCGAGACGCTAGAAAACGAAGGTAATTTTAAACTTTGAAATTTGGTAAAAACTTTGTAGCAGCCTATATGGCTTGACAGATTGATGAGGCCTATGTTCGGATAAGATGATGAGGGTTTAGCAGAAACATAAGTGTTTTTTGTCTTGTGTCTTTATCATATACAGAGATTATGAATGCAAAATTTAAGGAGCCTGAATTTCTGTCGGCTTTTATCGATCAATACAGAGAGATGAGAAATCTGTGGGAGGTCAAACACCCTCAATATTATCTTAAGCATGTAAGGAAGTCAACGCTGGAGAGACTTCTGGCATTTGTACAGACGTACATCCCAGAAGCAACGATGGAGATGTTGTTATCGAAAATTAGGATCTTGAGGAACATGTATAAGAGGGAGCATAACAAGATCCAGAATTCCCTGAGATCAGGAGCATCAGCAGATGATGTATCTGTACCCAGGCTGTGGTACTACAATAAACTACGTTTTATGGATGACCAGACTGAAGCCAGGGCATCACTTTCAACCCTTCCCTCCATGCACTCTTCCATGCACCCTTCCCTCCACCCCAGCAGAGGCTGATGAGGACCAAGCTGGGTCTTCCATCCTGGAAGAACCGGATGTGAACATCTGGAGTCAGGTAAATTAATTTCAAAAATATTTACTGTCCTAATATTAATGATGTTAACTAGATGTTATAATTGATTAAAATAATTTTCTCCTAAAAATTATGTATACATATCAATTGACAGTAGTGGCCAAATATGTTTGTCACCTGCTTTAAAAAATTATGGTATCTGATTTCTAGACTCTTTTATTAATAGATGTATTAACATTGAATTTGCAAGTCATGAGAAGCAAATTGTGTGTCATTGATGAACCAAAAACAAACAACTAAAACTATGTCCTTTTATATACACAGGATGAGGTCAGCCAGGAGGAAAGTGGGGAAAGTTGTAGGCAGGAGGAGGCCGGGCCCAGGGACAGCCAAGAGGAGTCCGGACCCTGTGTCATCCTGGAGGAGGCAGGACCTAGTGTGATCCTGGAGGAGGCAGGACCCAGTGTCATCCTGGAGGAGGCCAGACCCAGTGTCAGGCAGGAGGTGGCTGGGCCCAGTAGGAGCCTGACCCAATCCCAAGTGGCTCCCCTCCGCCTTCCTACAAAAAGGGCCAGGAAGGGGATGGTGACACAGGAGGCATCCCTGCGCCTCATGCGAGAGGCCACCAATTTTTTGAAGAGCCCCCCCGAAGCTGAAGAGGCCTATGGGTGCTATTTAGCCAGCAGGCTGCTTCAAATGGAGTGGGGCCAACGCCTCATTTGTGAAAAATTGTTTGCTGAAATGATACACAAGGGGCTGAACGGCGAGCTAACTGCCAACACACAAATAAATGAGGCAGCCCTCCCTCCTCCTCCTCCTCCTTTTCCTCCTGCCACAACTCAACCACCAGAGCCACAGCCTCCAAGGAAGGCTGCAGGGAAGGCTGCAGGGAAGGCTGCAGGGAAGGGTGCAGGGCAGCGTGGAGGGAAGGCTGCAGGGAAGAGAGGAAAGTAATGACCTGGGTTCAGTCTGGTCTGACAGAAGATGCAGGCTGTTGTAGTACCACAGTCTGGGGACATCTATATCATCTGCTGCTGTTGATCTCTGGGATTCCTGGACCAGATTGTGCTCCCTCTTATATGGACTCCTCAAGATCCCAATTTTCTTGTCCACAGACTTTTGCCAGCGTTGACTTCCTCTTTATTTTCTTTTTACCATAAATAAATGGATATTTTAGTTTATAAAAAGGCTTTATGTGTTTTAACCACTTGCCGACCGGGCCATAGCCGAAAGACGGCTGCAGCACGGTCGGCTAGTTCTGGGTGGACGTCCATGGACGTCCTCCCAGAATACTGCTCTTGCGCGCCCACTGGGGCGCGCACCCGAGAACTTCCGTGACCGCCGGGTCCGCATCACGGATCATGGTAAACGGCTGCTGATCGCGGCCGTTTACCATGTGATCGCTCCGTCAAATGACGGAGCAATCACATGTCAACAGACCGGCGTCATGTCATGATGCCGGTTTGTCCCTCCCCTCTCTGTACCGATCGGTACAGTGCGAGGGGAAAGGGGGAGGGATCGGATGGCAGCACCGCTGTGGGCTGCATGTGTAATGCTCACAGCGGTGCTCAGTGACAATTGCTGTCACATGCATCCATCCCTCCATGCTCAGCCATCCCTGCAATACTCTGCATAATACTCTGCATAATACCCTGCAATACTCTGCATAATATCCTGCAATACTCTGCATAATACTCTGCATTATACCCTGCAATACTCTGCATAATACCCTGCAATACTCTGCATAATACCCTGCAATACTCTGCATAATACCCCGCAATACTCTGCATAATACCCCGCAATACTCTGCATAATACCCTGCAATACTCTGCATAATACCCAGCAATACTCTGCATTATACCCTGCAAAACTCTGCATTATGCCCCGCAATACTCTGCAATATACCCAGCAATACTCTGCAATATACCCAGCAATATACCCTGCAATATACCCTGCACTACTCCGCAATACTCTGCAATACCCCGCAATACTCCGCAATTTTTAACCAGTTCCCGCCCACAGTCATATGACGTCCTTGACTTTGAGCGGGGATATCTGAATGATGCCTGCAGCTACAGGCATCATTCAGATATCAGCTTTTTCAGCCGGCGATTTCTTACATCATAAGAATGATCATAGCGGCTGTTCCACTGCTTGATCGTTCTTATGGGAGGCAAGAGGGGACGCCCCCCCTTCCCGCCACCCTCCGGAGCTTCTACCGACTCACCGCTACGATCGAAGCCAAGATCTTTTTTATTTTTTTTATTTCAGGCTTCCCAGCCTAGAGGTGAGATGTGGGGTCTTACTGACCCCATATCTCACTGTAAAGAGGACCTGTCATGCCATAGTCCTATTACAAGGATGTTTACATTCCTTGTAATAGAAATAAAAGTGATCAAAATTTTTTTTGGGGTGAAAAAAGTGTCAAACTAAAATAAATAAAGTAAAATAAACAATTAAAAAAAAAAAAAAATTTAAAGCGCCCATGTCCGTGTGCTCGCATGCAGAAGCGAACACATACGTAAGTCCCGCCCACATATGAAAACAGTGTTCAAACCACACATGTGAGGTATCACTGCGAACGTTGGAGTGAGAGCAATAATTTTGGCCCTAGACCTCCTCTGTAACTCAAAACATGTAACCAGTTAAAAATTTTAAAGCGTCACCTATGCAGATTTTTAAGTAGCGAAGCTTGGCACCATTCCACGAGCGTGTGCAATTTTGAAGGGTGACATGTTAGGTATCTATTTACTCGGCGTAACTTCATCTTTCACATTATGCAAAAACATTGGGCTAACTTAACTGTTTTTTTTTTTTTAAAGCACAAAACTTTTTTTCCCCCCAAAAAACGCGTTCGAAAAATTGCTGCGCAAATACCGTGCGAGATAAAAAGTTGCAACAACCGCCATTGTATTCTCTAGGGTCTTTGCTAAAAAAAATATATATATATAATGTTTTGGGGTTCTATGTAATTTTCTAGCAAATAAAATATTATTTTTACATGTAGGAGAGAAATATAAGAATTGGCCTGGGTGCTCCAGAACGCCTGGAGGTGCTCCAGAACGCCTGGAGGTGCTCTGTGCATGTTGGGCCTCTGTATGTGGTCACGCTGTGTAAAAGTCTCACACATGTGGTATCGTCATACTCGGGAGTAATAGCAGAATGTGTTTTGGGGTGTAATTTGTTGTATGCATATGCTGTGTGTGAGAAATAACCTTCTAATATGACAATTTTGTGAAAAAAAAAAAAGAAAAAAAAAATCTTGATTTTGTAAAGAATTGTGGGAAAAGATGACAATTTCAAAAAAACTCACCATGCATCTTTCTAAATACCTTGGAATGTCTTCTTTCCAAATAGGGGTCATTTGGGGGGTATTTTTACTTTTCTGGCATGTTAGGGTCTCAAGAATTTAGATAGTCCGTCAGTACTTCAGGTGTGATCAATTTTCAGATATTGGCACCATAGCTTTTGGACTCTCTAACATTCACAAAGACCAAATAATATACACCAAGTTGTACTTATTTTTACCAAAGATATGTAGCAGTATAAATTTTGGCCAAAATTTCCGAAGAAAAATTACTAATTTGCTAAATTTTATAACAGAAACAAAGAAAAATTCATTTTTTTACCAAATTTTCAGTCTTTTTTCTTTTATAGCGCAAAAAATAAAAAACCCAACGGTGATTAAATACCACCAAAAGAAAGCTCTATTTGTGTGAAAAAAAGGACAAAAATTTCATATGGGTAAAGTGTTGTATGACTGAGTAATTGTCATTCAAAGTGTGAGAGCACCGAAAGCTGAAAATTGGTCTGGTTAGGAAGGGGGTTTAGGTGCCCAGTGGTCAAGTGGTTAATTAACATCATTGATTTAGAGACAATGTCAAATTAACAAGGGACAACAATATCCATAAGGTTGCAAAAACACCAAAAAAAAAATGTTCTAGTGGTAATTTAAAAAAAACAAAAAAAAAATATACATAACCAAAAAAGGTTCTTTGTGTTAACTTTATATACAAAGAAAAAATCCAAAAACAAAAAAGGTTCTTTGTGGTAACTTAAACCAAACAAAATTAAAACAAAAAAAAAGAAAAGAAAAATGTATTTGTGTTCAATTTAAGAACTACAAAAAAAATGGTTCTTTTTTAAAAACCTAAAAACAAAAAAAATTTAGATCAAGATAAAATAATTTCGACAATAATCATAAAAATAAAAATCTGGATAAAATCCAAAATAAAAGATGACTCCCCCCCCCAAAAAAAAAAGTGTAAAAATTAGTATTAGTATGGAGATATGGCTTTTAAAAAAAATACTATATCATTCATGAGATCAAAGAGAAAAAGAATCTAGAAATCAGTTTGGGAGAACTCTGTGTGAATAGGAACAGCAAAACATATTCGTTCTTATAGCATTATTAAAGAAGACAGTAAATGCGCTGCATTCAACGATCACAGAATTTGCAGCGTGAGGAATGTGCCACCTACAATACGAACACTAGTTTTACTAGACCGAGTGCTTCCGTTTAGTTTTTGCTTCTGAGCATGCGCCGTTTTTTGTCCGACAAACTAGCATACAGACGAGCGGATTTCTGGGTCCGGCGGAGTTGAGACGTAAAGATTTGAAGCATGTTCCAAATCTAAAGTCCATCAGATTTGCGGCTGGAAAAGTCCGCTGAAAGTCAGAGGAAGCCCACACACGATCGGATTGTCCGCCGGACTTGGTCTGTCGGAGTCTGTCGGACTTTTGTAGCCGAAAAGTCCGACCGTGTGTACGCGGCATTACATTCACAACAATACCCCGCATGTGTGCTGCAGTTGATGTTTACATACACATGCTCACCCTACGCTTCATTTTTATATGGGTTGTGTAGAGGTGCAGAGTACACAGATCTGCTTCACCTGAGCTTGTTAACCCCTCAGGAAACCCAGTAAGCTCACTATACTGCTTACTGCTTGAACCTGGGACAAATATATCTCCCATCCTGGATATAACCAGCAATTTTTCTGGCCTCCTATCAAATACCTCTTCTCTTGTTTCAACCATGGGGTTGGAACACTGGTTGCCAGGCGTGTGTGAACCCAGGACAAGATCTGTTTTTCTCATCCGAACACTTGGGTGGTGACTGTAAAGCTAAATTCTTGAAAGGCTAGGAAACACCTATTCATCCTCCTTTTGGTTTCTTTGTTTTGTGTCCTCCAGTTTAATAGCAGGAGGAATCTAAAGCCCATTTTACTGCTAAACATTATTTTTCAATGGTGGGAAAATGTACTTAATGGGATTTCATGCTGATGTAAACGATAGGCGCATGTGCATATATTACCAATATAAGGAAAGAGTCACAGCTGGAGGAGAGCTACATACCCAGGTCCAGTGATGCATGCCCACAGTGGAAAAAAACAGTCAGTAAAGATAGTAGTCTATGGGTGTAAAAAGGTGCGTTCACAAAAACCACCAAAATAAACAAAATAAAAGTGGTTTACAACACAGAAAGCATCATTTTTGCCTGCCCTTTAAATGACTTACGAGACTTACCACCTTAAGGATTAGCATTGACATTAGTGATGGGCTTGATGTTCGAGTCGGACGTAAGTTTGACTCGAACATTGGGTGTTTGTTTGTTCGTTGACCAAACAAACAAACAAATGTGGTGCTCCCGGGAAGTACACCTGCCTCCAAGCACCCCATAATGCACCGCGAGATCACAATGCATTGATTGCTGCTGATTGGTCAAAACATGCACCTGACCTGTATGCTGTGGCTAATCACAACTAGGGATGAGCTTTCTGTTCAGGTCGACTGTTTGACTGCCCATAATGCACTGCATGGACCGCAGTGCATTGCTGTATGATAATTGGCCAGAGCATGCCCAATGACCTGCATGCTTTGGGCAATCACAGCGCCCTCAGCTAAGAGGGACATAAACATCATCTGCTGCAGCTCCTGATCTCTGGGAATCCTGGACCTTCTTGCACTCCCTAAGATAAGTGGTCCTCAGGCCACCAATTTTGCCTTTTAAATAGGGGATGGTTGCCGTGGAGACCACTGGCTTCACCAACTCCAGCAGTTTCTCTAGCGCTGCCTGCCTCTTTTGTTTATGATTATAATGCAGGTGTTTGACCTGCCACAGACAGGACAGCTCCCTGTATTTGTCTATGAACAGGGGGAGGAAGTTGTGGTCATTGAAGCCATCCATTTTATCTGCAATACAGAAGACAAACCCAATGTCAGGCTAAAGTCTCCTAATCTTGTTCTAATATAGGCCTCAATCTCTAAGCAGTATAGGCCCAAGTTTAAAAAGGGGGAGGGGGAAGAGGAAGGGGAAGGGGCTAACTCAAATGTATAGAGAGGTGAATGAAAAATGAAAAAATTATACAAAAGGTATAATGAGCATGAATGCTAGTATCAAAATATTGTAAATACTGAAACAAAAGAAAAGAAAAATCTCAGTGCAAAAGGGCTAGTATCATACTAGCACATATGTGGTAACTCAGCAAATACTTATTAAAAGAAAAATCTCAGTGCAAAAGGGCTAGTATCATACTAGCACATATGTGGTAATTCAGCAAATACTTATTGGTGATTTCTTGTACAAAGAGTTTTATTGAAAATATATGTCAGCAGAATAGTACAAAACAGTGATGGATACATCATGAATTAACAGGCATAAGTCTGCCGGGGTCCGGCAGGTAGAACTGACATTCAAGAATTTATACCTGGTCTCAGGCAGCTCAAGGCCGAGGCCAGGCTGCATACTAAAGAGAGTCTACATCTCATGTTTAGTAGCATAACGGTAGACTGCAAACACAGAATATTATGTTTGCAAACAATCATAAACAATTAAAGGATGCATAGTGGGATGTTATTGTAATACTTAATATTGCCTTAATGGGAAAAAGAACCAGATATAAAGTCAGATTAAATTGGTTAACTTCGAAGAAGCTAACATACCTTTGTATGAAATAATTTTGTTACCTTAAATATCCAAACTCTGTGGACTGAGGCCCAAAGGCCAGAATAAAGAGGAGGAAAGAGAAATTGAAAGTAGAAGAGAAGAAAAGAGAAAAAAAAAAGGGGGGGAAGGAGGGGAGAGGCCCTGGGGTGGGGGGAACGGAGTCTCATTATAGGGAGAGAAGTGTTAGGTCAAATCTTGATGGACGGTTATGGGTCACCCAGGGTTGCCATATCCTGAGAAACTTATCATGCGTGTCCAACAATATGGCCGTAAGTTTCTCGTTTACCATGATATCATTCACACAATTTTTAACTGCTTCAAAGCTAAGATTCTGAGTTTTCCAGGCCCTTGCTATGGTCAGTTTAGTTGCGGTAAAAATATGTGCTGCTAATTGGCATACAGGACGAAGAAGTTCCGCAATCGGTTTCCACAAAAGGGCCTCAAAAGGGTCCCGCTTTATAGTGGTATTAAAAAGATTGCGTAGTAGTGCGTATACTCTAACCCATAATCTGCAAACCCTGGGGCAGGTCCACCAGATATGCGACATCGTACCCTCCTGTGAGCACCCTCGAAAACAGAGGGGGGAATAAGATGGAATGAAGCTTGCTAATTTGGCCAGGGTATAGTACCATCTATAAAAGACTTTATAAGCGTTCTCCAAAAAGAGAAAATTCTTAGAGCATTTGGATAGCATGATAGTCATACCTTGCCAGTCCTCCGGGTCCAATTGTTTCCCGAGTTCGGCCTCCCATTGGAGATGATAGGGTCTCAATGGTGGTGTTTTGGAGTTAATTATAGCAATATATATGAGGGAAATTAGACCCGGGGATTGTGGGCGCGATCTACAAAGGCTTTCAAATGGAGTCATGGTAAAGGGGGCCGAATGGGATTTTATAAGTCGTTGGAGAAAATGCCTAATTTGCAGGTAACTGTAGTGTTCCCTAAGGGGGATATCATGTGAGGAACGTAAAGCCGCAAAGGGGATGATCTTGGTTGGGGTGAGTAACGAATGAATATCTGTAAAGCCGTTATCAGACCACCATTTAAATTGCAGTGGATTATCACAACCTGGTTGAAATAAAGGGCAGTGGAGGAGACGAAGTAGTGGGAGGTGAGGAGAAATTAGGCCTGCTGAGTATTTAAACGCATCCCAGAGTTTAAGGGAGTGAGCCAGACAGGGACCTATGGTTGAGGGGCGATGTGCTTTAGGAAGCCAGGGAAGAGAGGCTAGTGGTGTTGGTTGTGCGTCAATTAAATCCATGGTGGCCCATAGTGGCATTTGTTGTTTCTCATGAAGGTGAGATAATGGGGCGATACCCGCAGCGGTGTAATATGCTTGCAGGTTAGGAACTGAAAGACCACCATTGATTTTGCGCGCGTATAGTACTTGTCTCTTGATCCTAGGTCTCTTGTGGCCCCATATAAACTGCATAAGTTTACGTTGATGTATCCGAATGATATGGGTTGGCACATGGACTGGCAAAACTCTAAAATAATAGAGCAATTTAGGGAGGTATGTCATGCGCACCGTCGCTATTCTGCCGAACCAAGAAATCGGAAGTGTGGACCAAGAGGCAAGCATAGCCTCCAGCTTTCGGAAAAGCGGAGGAAAATTGGCTTGGTATAATCCTGGGTACTTCGGAGTAAGTTTGATACCCAAATAGGGTAGTGAGGTTAACCACTGAAATGAGAATGCCGCTTGCAGGGATTCCAGTTCCGGGGCCCGAAGGTTGATGGACATCGCTTTAGATTTCGCCGGGTTAACTGAAAGGCCTGAGAATGAGGCGAAGGAGTCTAAGAGGGAGAATAAATTGGGGAGGGAGATTCTGGGTTTAGTAATGGTTAATAGGATGTCATCCGCAAACAGTGACAGTTTGTGTGCGGTGCCTGCCACTTCTACTCCTGATATATCTGGGTGGGAGCGTATGGCCTCCGCCAGGGGTTCGAGTGCTAGTATAAATAGAAGTGGGGAGAGTGGGCATCCCTGACGGGTTCCCCTCCTAATGGGGAAAGTGGGCGATTCATATCCATAATAACGCACTTTAGCCTGGGGGGAGTGATATATGGCTGAGACCCAACTCAAGAAGGAGGTGCCGAAACCGTAGTGGTTGAGGACCTGTGTCAAATAGGGCCAAGATAAGGTATCGAAAGCCTTATTAACATCTAAAGAAAGAAACATTGTCTCCAAGGACCTTTCATGAGCTATATGTTGAATTTGGAGAAGTCGTCTAATAGCATCCCCTGCCTGCCTACGGGGGACGAACCCCACCTGATCTTTTTTTATCAGACGCGGTAGGAAGGAGTTCAGGCGATTGGCCCAAATTTTCGTCAATATCTTCATGTCAATATTAATTAAAGAGATTGGCCGAAAATTTGCCCAGGAAGAATAGTCCTTGTCTGGTTTAGGAATCATCACTATGTTGGCGGTCAGCAAGTCTGGTGTAAATGGGTGACCTCCTTTGACCGAATTATACATAGCCGCTAGGTGTGGGGCCAGGACCTCTGCAAATTTTCGGTAATACAGAGCAGTAAAACCATCCGGGCCTGGTCTTTTGCCTATTTTCAGTTCCTTAATGCACTGGAGAACCTCAGAGACCTGTATATCTCGATCCATTAGGGAGATATGGGAATCGGATAGGGAAGGTATAGATAACCCTTGTAAGAAAGCATTCAGGCCCTGTGTTGAGGAATGGTTTGGGGGGGAGTAGAGCTTGGTAAGTCGGTAGCAGAATTCTTGCAAGACCCGCTGGGGGTTTCCCGTGAGGATGTTATGGCGGGTGCGCAAGGTTATGGGGGTAAATTTCGGGGTAAAAGTGCGTAGTCTATTGGCCAGCTGAGCATTAGGTTTGTTTGCCTTAGCATACCATTTCTGTCGGGCCCAACGTAAGGAGCGGTCCGCTTCATCTGTCAGACATAGTTCCAAGTCTGTACGGGCCTTGTCTAAAGATCTACGGTTAGCCGAGGTAGGGGCTAATTTAAAGGCCGCCGAGCGGTCTTCCAAGCTCTGCTCTAACTTGCGTCGGGCCTGAATCCTTTCTCTTTTGCGTTGAGACGCTATGCGAATAATGCGACCCCGGAGGACAGCTTTATAAGCCTCCCAAAGTGTTATTGGGGACGAGACAGAACCTGCATTAAGCCTAAAGTATTCCGCAGAAGCTTCCTGGATTTCACTAAAGATTGGTTTGAAGGATAGAAGTGAATCATTCATCACCCAGGGAGCATGCTGTGGTTTGCTGAGTAGGGAGTGACAGACGGTTAGAATAGGATCATGATCTGACCAAGGGACTGCTAAGATCGAGACCGAGTCTATTAACGGGAGATGTTTCCGTAACATAAACGAATGATCGATTCTGGAGTGGGAGTGATGAGGATGGGAGTAATGGGTGTAGTCCCTGCCCATGGGATGAAACTCTCGCCATATATCCACTAGGTCAAGATTTTGTAGGGCTTGCAGGAATTTTTTTGAAGCAATAGAACGAGCTTTATGTTCCGCCGGGTACTTATCAAGGGCAGGATTGAGCATCACATTAGAGTCACCCGCCAACAGGAGGGTGCCTTTCTGGTGGACCTGTAACAGGGAGCAGACATGAGACAAGAATGGGCCCTGATTGTCATTCGGGGCGTAATAGGTCATAATCGTTACTTCATTGTCCTGAATAGAACCCTGCAGGAGAAGGTATCTACCATTAGGGTCAGCTATCTGTTTGTTGCAGATAAATGGGACTGATTTACGTATAGCTATAAGAACCCCTCTCTGCTTAGTAGGACCATTGGCCAAATAGACCTGGGGATAGTTTGCTGCAAAATATTTGGGGCAGGAAGAGGAAGAAAAGTGTGTTTCCTGGAAACAAGCTATGTCTATTCTTTGTTGCTTAAGGTACTTAAAAACCTTGACCCTTTTTTGGGGAAAATTCATGCCCTGAACATTCAGGGACAGCCAATGAAGGGTCATTGGGTCTGAGGTATAGCGCTATGGATTACTCCATCCGCACACCCCAGGGGCCGAGGGAGGGGGGAAGGGGGGAGGGAGAGAAGAGGGAGAGAAGAATAGTAAAAATAGGAAAGAACATAAAGTGAGAGAATACCGAGAAGAGCTCGGATTAGAATGTGTAGTGAGTACTTTGACGTATCACGCCGTGGGCAATAGGGCCCACAATGGGGTGGGACCATAGCCAAGACGGGTATCCTAGCCAGGTACCAACACTTAAGGGGAGCAGTGGTCCGTCGGAACCACCGGCCTATAGTGAAAATAATTCAGTATAATTAAACAAAGTGAACATAGAATTTAACCAAAACTTAGAAATAGCATCAATACAAGCAGCTTAAAATGAAGTGCAGTATGAAAACCTCAGTGCCTTATTGGCACTTGAGATAGTAGGTGCAGGGGTCCCCCCGCCGGCGACAGCCACAAGACCATCCACCCCAGAAGGCGGGGCGAGACCCCACAGCAATGTCAAGGCGCCAGCCCTGTCACCCCACTGAACAGGAGTGAAGGGCCTCGGTGTGTAAGCAAAAACAACCAACCTACATAACATTCAGTGGAGGCGTGTCCCTAGCCTAAAACCCCTTACCCCTCTCCCCCCTACCCCAACCAGTCTCAAATGTGGTTTCCTTAGACCGATGAACCCTCTACTCCATGAGAGCCATCAGCAATGCAGAGGTGGTTTGGGGGGCAAACTGGTGCCGGAGGTCCATCAGGGAACCCCATGAGGGGTAGTCCTTGCCCGAGACCGCCATCTCACAATCGGGGCAGTCTATAGTCGGACCACGGCCCCCCAGCCAAACAACAGTCAACTCGATGGGGCAAGGGAACAGCGAGGGGACTTCCTCCAAAACAAGCTGCTGAACTCCTCAAGTTAGGTTGGATTTTAAAACGAAAACAGTCAACAACACACACCGGGTAAGCGGCCGAGAAAAATTAAATGCACATCAAGGGTAGATGGGGATTTTCATCCATTGTTGGTTTTTTGGAATCTTTGGGCCTGCAAATCCCGCAGCGCCTGGGATCCAGATTGTGATCTTTGTGATGCTTGAGAGGATTGACGAGGAGGCCTGGCGGGGCCTGGTTGGGAATGTGAAGCCTGGGCCTCAGGTTGGGACTGAGGAATGTCCAATTGCAGATCCTGAAGATGTTGTTTGAGGCCTGATGGGGAAGTGGCATGGAACTGGCGACCTTGATAGGAGAAGGTGAGTTTAAATGGGAACCCCCATCTGTACTTGATTTGATGGGATTGCAGGACTTGGAGATAAGGTTTGAGACCTTGGCGTCTAGCAATGGTGACCGGCGAGAGGTCCGCGAATAATTGGAGGGGGTTACCTTGGAAAGAGATATCCCGTTGTTCTCGGGCAGATTGTAAGAGTTTCTCCTTGGTCCTATAATAGTGGAATTTGATGATAACATCCCTTGGGGGGCCTTCGGAGGGTTTAGGGGCTAGTGACCGGTGAATGCGGTCAAACTCCAGCCTGTCCACCGGAATCTCAGGGGCCAGTTCTTGAAAAAAAGCGGTGGCTGTTCCCTGTAGGTCAGTGATCGTTTCGGGGATGCCGCGAATACGGAAGTTATCCCTGCGGGCCCTGTTTTCCGCGTCCTCTAATTTGTCTTTGAGAGCGTCTATTTCTGCGGACATTTTGTCTACCTCCTCTTCATGGCCCTCTAGCACAGTGGTGGCCAGGTCCATGCGGTGTTCCAATTGATTGGTGCGGTGTCCTATCTCTTTAAGGCCGCGGACCAAATCTGAGGAAAGCTTTCGGGAGGCAGCCGTTATCTCATCTCTGACAATGCTGCGGAACTTGGCTAGCATGGCATCAGGATCAGCAGGGTGAGGACTAACGTGATCCGTGGGAAAGAGATGGAGGCTTTCGGCAGGAGATCCCTGGCCCAGTTCAGAGAGCTGTGTATCCTCATCAGGCTCTGGGGGTTCGGGCGCCATCTTGGATCTGCCTTTGCCCGGGGCTGGGGATTTGTTGCTGCTCTGCCGATTTTTTAGTTTGTTTTTCGTGGAGCGGTACATTACCGCTTGCGGCTTCAGGAGATTCCTCTGTCTTGTGGGGTATAGCAATCCCCTCCTCGTGTCTTCTATGTTGGATTAGGCCGGGTTACCGTATCCGACGGCGCGGAGCGGAGGAATCAGACTTCCATTGCCTTCGCTCATGCGTATGCGCCCCTCTTTGGCAGTGGTTTACATAGCAATAAAAAGGTCCTTAATAAGCATGATGGGGCTGTTGGTCAGTAGCCCTGTGGGCTTGTTTAGTATTTGTGGGGGGGGGTGGTTGTTAGGGCAGGTAGGCCCTGGTGCGCCAGCCGGGTGTCACAGGACAGACAACAGTCACTTGTAGTTTCTCCCCTCACAGTAACAGGCAGGCGGAGGCCAGGTGTGGTGGATGGTATATCTGGGGTGTCAGTGTGCAGATGGCCCTGGGCAATGTGGCAAAGGCAGCAGGCAGTGGGGCACACTAAAGTATCCAATGCTTTGGGACAGTCAGGCAGTCTCTGGCAGCATCCCAGGCCCTGTGAGGGACCAAGGGGTTTGTCCAGGCAAGTGAGGAAAGGAGGCCTGCAGTTAGTTGTGGGCCTGGCCGGTCGCGATGACCCGTGGCGGGGATGCGGCCTCAGGAAAGAGCGGGGATTCACAGGCCTCACTAGGCCGCACTAGGCCGAGCCAGGCCGCGGCCGCTACGGGCGTCCTCGGAGCTCGGCGGAGCCACCGGACCGTGCCAGATATGCAGGGGGACAGTTGGGGTACATGGATGAGGGTCCCCTTACCTCCAGAACCGTCCGGGATGCGATCCCCCCCGGGAGGCCTCGGGTCGGCAAGATGGCGGCGGCCGCGCGAGTCCGGAGGCCTCTTACAGGCCGGATTTCTTCAAAATAGCCCTAGGTAAGGCAGCAGGGAGGTCCAGTGGCTATCCTGGTAGGTTTTTGAAAGCCTTTTTGGGCTGTAAGTGCGCGGATGCCGGTGGATTAGAAAGCAGGGCTCTGGAGCTCTTCACCAAGACGTCCGCCGCCGCTCACATCCGGACACGCCCCCTACTTATTGGTGATTTCAAGTAAATAAAATAAATGGTGAAGAGTCCCACCACCTAGTAGTACAAAGTGCTCAAACAATGAGTCATCAGTTCCAAAAAGGCAAAATGAAAAAATTATACAAAATATAAAAGTATAATGAAATGTAATAAAGTGCAGTCTAATGAGCACTAAATCCGAATAAACTGAAGAAACAAAATTGCCTAAAACGTATAAAAAGCTATAAAATGAGTGACAAATACAGTGTGGGTACAAGAAAGTTGAACCAAATAAAAATATATAAATCAAAAAAAGTCCATGTGCATGAGGGCTAGTATCATACTAGCACATAAAAAAATATTGTAAATAATGAAACAAAAAAAGAAAAAATCTCAGTGCAAAAGGGCTAGTATCATACTAGCACATTATGTGGTAACTCAGCAAATTCTTATTAGTGACTCCAAGTAAATAAATAAATGGTTAACAGTCCCACCACCTTGTAGTACAAAGTGCTCAAACAATGAGTCATCAGTTCCAAAAAGGCAAGTCCACAAGCCACAGGAAAGGGAAAAAAGTCTTCAGTGGGGACTTTCATTCAATCGCCCTTTTCTAAAATGGCGCATCTAGCTTCAGTGGCTTTAATTATATTATACCGTCCTGTGCATGCGCACAATTGACTTCTCACGCAGCGAGCGTCGGTCAATGACGCCAGTGCGCTTCTCATCCAGCTGCTTTTCGGGCAATCTCATTATGCGTCCGCATCCCGGCGGTAATGTCAGACGCCGCCGGGATGGGGGGTGTATAAAGGCGGGTGTACACCACGACCCTCTGTCACAGGCTGTTTATTCCAGGGAGGGTGCGCACCGCTCCTAAATTCAATGCCTTTCTACCTCTACCAGTAAGTGTCCTATGTGCAGTCATGTCTGATAGTGACAGGTACTGCACCTATGAACTTCTAATCAGCATTGTTTCCGTTACTTTAATTATTCAACCTGCTTATGAGGATCTCTTTTAAAGAGGATTCCCCAAGCCCTGGCCATGGCTCCTCTATTAGTCCACTGACCTGCTACTGCTTTCCTTTTTTGCTAAGAGGTGTTCCTACTTCCAGCAAATAACTATTGATTCTATCAAAGGTAAAATCTGTTTCACTATTCTATTTAGGTCAATTAGGATGTCTTGCCCATATTATTCATCATTTCACATTTTTAATATAAGAAAACTTTTCTTTTATTAAGGATATATAAAACTTTATACCCCCCTGTGGCCATTTAAAGACAGTAACACATGATATGAGAGCCTGTACATTGGTGACACTACTGCAGCAGGAAATTGTTTATTTATTTCCAATATACCTCCAACGCATTACAGCCTGGTAAGATTGCAAATATCAATGCTTTAATGCTTTATTATTTCTCTTCCATATATATCTTGCTATACATTGACTGATTTTTGCCTTGTGCATGTATGATCTTAATATTCATTATTTTTATATATTATATACTACTCTGTTTAATCCTAAGTTGTTAACTCCATTATGTAATACTATGTCTCATATATGTCTTTTTTATTCATTGTTTAGAACGTTCTACAATCCATACCAAAACTCCTGAAGAAGCTCGTATTGAGCGAAACATGTTGAGTGGTGTTATGAAATCAAATTTTTTTTGATCGTATGCCCTCGAAGAGCTTGAATACTGAGATATATGTATTATCTTTTTATGATGGTGTCTTGTCTATAACGAGATGTGCTTTTTAAAAAAAAAATTCAATAAAATTTAAAATATTTTATGGATAGATCATACATGTCTTTCTATTTCGTCCATTACTTAATTTAAGCACCTTAAAAGTCCCAGGGGTGTGTTAGGTACCTGGTAGTAGAGCCTGACTTGTAGGAGAAGACCTCTCATACAACGCTGGTTCAGGAGCCACTGGAGTGGGGACAGTGGTCTCCTGAGCACAGTGGGGTAGGAGTGCCTGTTGAGCTGAGTCTCTGATGCTGAAGTGATGAGAGATCCCACAGGGATGGCTGGACTGCAGATCAGGTGAGACTGGAAGCAGCAGACTGGAACAATTGGAGATGCAGAGGTCTCTGGAGCTGAAGCTGAAGGTGCAACAGCAAGGACTAAACAGGAACAAGCAGGGTCAGACGGCCCGGGTCAACAAGGATATGAGACAGGCAAAAACAGCAGGCAGAGGCAGAGTCGGTAGGCAGGCAGAGATCGGCAACGGTATCAGGCAGGTAGTAGAAGAATAGTCGGACAGGCCGGGTCAGATTGGAGCAGGACGGATGATCAGACAAGCCGGGTCAGATAGGTAGCAAGCAATCAGGTTCAAATACAAGAATCACGAAGCTGAGACGAAGCAGCAATGTGTCAGAGGCACAGGGGGACTTTTATGTGTACTTTGGCGCCAAACCGGCGCTATCGCGAATGCGCGCACGCCCGTACGCGCGCACGTGCACAAGCGCCGCGTACCGGCGCGCGCCCTAGCGCCACGCCGACGCCCGGGAACAGCAGGGTTTGCTGAACAGCGCGCAACGGAGCGCGCCGGCGCATAGGCGTACGGCGACGCCCCGGTTCGGTGCCAATGGTACCCTGACATTGCCCCCCCCTAAGGGGCAACCTCCGGGTGCCCAAAAGCCTTTTCTTTTCCGGATGGTTAGAAAAATAGGCTCGCACTAAACGCCTGGCATGCACATTACTATCTGGTTCCCATGAATTACTTTCTGGGCTGTAGCCCCTCCACTTAATTAGGAACTGGATCTGCCCTTGTCTTTTCCTGCAATCAAGGATATCCTCGACCTCAAATTCCTCGTTGCCATCAACCACAATAGGTTCAGGAGGTCTAGTTCCTCTACCGGGGAAGGGATCAGGTACAGCAGGTTTGAGCAATGACACATGAAACACGGGGTGTATTTTAAGAGAGTCAGGCAAAGTCAGTTCATACGAAACTTCATTGATCTTTCTTTTAACCGGAAACGGTCCCATAAATCTAGGTGCCAACTTCTTAGAGGGACATGCTAGTTTGATATTACTTGTAGATAGCCATACCTGATCGCCAAGCTGAAGCTTCAATTCCCCTCTTCTCTTCCGGTCAAAGATCCTCTTGCTGTCCACCTGAGCCTTGGATACTGCTTCCTGCAACATCTGGTTGTTATGATTGATGAAGTCTACCGTACTCTGTACTGCCTGGACTAAGGACCCTGGAAGGAAATCGGGTAAAAAGGTTAGATGGAAACCATAATTAGCGAAAAAGGGGGATTGACCGAAGGCTGAATGCTTGGCATTGTTGTAGGCAAACTCTGCCAACGGCAGCAAGGATACCCAATCATCTTGTGAAAAAAAAGTAAAACATCTGATATACTGCTCAAGAGTCTGATTGGTCCTCTCCGTCTGACCATTGGTCTGAGGGTGATAGGCTGAAGACAAGGCCAGTTTAATTTTTAAAGACTCACACAGGGCTCTCCAGAAATGTGAGGTAAATTGTACCCCTCTGTCAGAGGTTATGTTTACAGGGATTCCGTGAAGTCTAATGATTTCCTTAATGAATATGTGAGCTGTTTCAATAGCTGACGGAGTTCCTTTTAATGGAAGAAAGTGGGCCATCTTGGTAAAACGGTCTACTACCACGAAGATAGCAGAACACCCCTCAGAACATGGAAGCTCTACAACAAAGTCCATGGATATCATCTTCCAGGGCCTATCGGGTACTGGTAAAGGTTTTAACAGGCCCCAAGCTCGACTCCTGGAAGTCTTATTCTGGGTACAGATAGGGCAAGATTTGACATACTTCTCACAAAAGTCCTTTAAATTGGGCCACCAGAAGGTACGCTGTACCAATTCCAGAGTTTTACGAACCCCAAAGTGACCTGCCAGTGGGTGATCGTGAAGGAGTGCCAAGACCTTGACCCGAACCTCCTCAGGAACAAAAATTTGGCTACCTTTCCAGAACAGTCCGTCCTTGCTACTTAAGGTAAACCCTGAGGGTCTGGCTGATTCAGAAGATGCTTCCTTAATCTGAGAGAGAAGATCAGTTTGTATGAGTAAAAAATTGTTTGCAGGTAAAATGGTGTCCGGAGCAGATAAGTCCCTTGGGTTGTCATGCATTCGTGATAATGCGTCTGGTTTGACATTTCTTGAACCTGGCCGATATGTAATGTGGAAGGAAAAGCGTGAGAAAAACAGCGCCCAATGGGCTTGACGGGGTTTTAGTCTTTTAGCAGATTGTAAATATTCTAAATTTTTGTGATCAGTAGAAATTAGCACTGGATGCACAGCCCCCTCCAACAGGTACCTCCACTCCTCTAATGCAGTCTTGATGGCAAGAAGCTCCCGATCACCAACATCATAGTTTCTCTCCGCAGGGGAGAGTTTCCGGGAGAAGAACCCTACGGGGTGCATAACATCCTTACTGCCCTTTCGTTGCGAGAGTATCGCACCGACCGCTATCTCTGAAGCGTCCACTTCTAAAATGAACGGCAAGGATGGTTCAGGGTGACTGAGAATAGGTGCTGAGGTAAAAAGTCTCTTGAGGTTCTCAAAAGCCTCTTGGGCTAGATGATTCCAGGAAAAACGGGTATTCTGTTTGGTCAGTTGTGTGATTGGTGCGATTATTGCAGAGAAACCCTTGATAAACTTTCTGTAAAAGTTTGTGAACCCGATGAATCGCTGAACCCCTTTTTTGTCCAGGGGTACCGGCCAGTCCAGAACGGCAGAAACCTTCTGTGGGTCCATCTTGATTCCAGTTGAGGAGATAATCAAGCCCAAGAATTGGATGCTCTGTTGTTCAAACTCGCATTTCTCCGCCTTTGCATAAAGTCTGTGTAAGCGGAGACGACCCAACACTTGGCAAACATGTTTCCGATGGAGATCTAGGGATTCTGAAAAGATCAAAATATCGTCTAGATATGCGATCACAAACAGATCTAAGAAGTCTCTAAGCACATAATTAATTAGGTGTTGAAAGGTCGCAGGGGCATTGCAGAGTCCAAAAGGCATGACTAAATATTCATAATGCCCGAATCGGGTCCGAAAAGCTGTTTTCCACTCATGCCCAGCCCGAATGCGGATCAGATTATAGGCCCCTCTTAGATCAAGCTTAGAAAAAAATGACGGCAGTCCTTAATTTCTGGAACAGTTCGGGTATCAAGGGTAGGGGATAACGATTTTTGACCGTGATTTTATTCAATTCTCGGTAGTCAATACACGGGCAGAGAGATTTGTCCTTCTTAGTAACAAAGAATATTCCCGCATCTGCTGGAGAAGTAGAATAACGAATAAATCCTTTGGTCAAGTTTTCATCTATATATGTTTTCAACACTTCTTGTTCCTTCTCAGATAGGGGAAAGATGCGTCCAAAGGGAATTTCGGATCCTGGCAGCAATTCGATGGGGCAATCGTAGGGATGATGAGGTGGAAGAGAATCTGCCCCCTTTTTGCTGAAAACATCAATGTAGTCATGATAGTGTTTGGGAATGACCTGACAATTTGTCTGGTCGGAGTCCAGGCAAAGCAGGGTAGCTTGGGGATCCGAATCTTTCACCAAACAGTGCTCCTGGCAGTAGGATGACAGAAATTTTACTTCTCCTGATGCCCAATGGATGTGTGGATTGTGGGCCTGTAGCCAGGGAATGCCCAGGATAATGGGAAACATAGGGGAGGTGATGGCGTCAAGGATCAGCAATTCCTTGTGTTGAGAAGAAGTTGTAGCGGATAATGGCAGGGTCTCTTGTGTCACTTGTCCGGATCTGATACGGGAGCCATCGGCAAGGAAGACAGAAAGTCCATGGGCTTTAGTCCGTAAAGGGATGTTGTGCTGATTGGCAAAGTTTAAGTCTATAAAGCAGCTGCATGCCCCGGAGTCAATAATTGCGTTGACTTGGAGTGTCCTTTCTTGAAGCTGTAACGAGAGAGGAATGGCAAGATGGGTAGCATTTGTAGATAAAGCAGAGAGACTGGTAAGTATAGGAGATGAACACTTACTTATTCTGACTGGGCAATTATGGACATAATGCCCGGTTCCTCCACAGTAAAGACACAGATTTAATTGTCGACGTCGGGCACGTTCTTCGGAGGACAGGGCAGGTCGCATCAGACCTAACTGCATTGGTTCGGAGGTATCTGGTGTGGTATTGACTGAATTTGGACTGGGCACAGGTAAGTAGCGTGATGCAGGAATCGGGGCTCGTGGTGTTATCCAGGTCGGGCGGTTAGGTTGAACTGCTCGTTCAGATCGGCGTTCTCGGAGGCGACGATCGATCTGAATGGTTAGGGTGATCAAGGCCTCCAAGGTATTTGGAATACCAACTCGACCAAGTTCATCTTTTAAACTTTCAGACAGTCCAATGCGGAACTGATGACGCAGAGCCGCGTCATTCCACTGGGTGTCCGCGCTCCAACGTCTGAATTCAGCAACATAGTCCTCCGCAGGTCTGCGGCCTTGTTGGAGCGCGAGCAGAGCAGATTCAGCTGTGGCAGTCTGTTGAGGATCCTCATATAATTGTGCCATGGCTTCGAAGAAAGCGGATAAGGATTGAGTTGGAGCAGAGTCCCCTTCAAGTAAACGATGTGCCCAGGTCTGTGGTTCCCCTTGTAGGAGGGAAATTACAAATCCAACTTTAGTGGCTTCCAGTGAAAAGGTTCTGGGCTGTAGGGCAAAAAAGAGCTGGCAGGCATTGCGGAAACCCCGAAACTTAGCCCGGTCTCCGGAGAACCTTTCAGGAATGGGGACCCGTGGTTCAGGCGGAAGCATTACCACTGAAGGCCCTGGAACAGTCTGTGTTGGAGCGGCAGCTGAAGAGGAGGTTGAAGGGTTAGACCCTGCAAGATTCTGAACTTGTCCCTCCAGTCTGTTATAATTGTCCTGAAGGGCTTGCACTGCTTGGGTGAGAGCTGCCAGGTGTGTGCATATCTCCTTCAATGGAGAGGTATCTCCTGCAGGCTCAGACATGGCTGCTTCGTACTGTTAGGTACCTGGTAGTAGAGCCTGACTTGTAGGAGAAGACCTCTCATACAATGCTGGTTCAGGAGCCACTGGAGTCGGGACAGTGGTCTCCTGAGCACAGTGGGGTAGGAGTGCCTGTTGAGCTGAGTCTCTGATGCTGAAGTGATGAGAGATCCCACAGGGATGGCTGGACTGCAGATCAGGTGAGATTGAAAGCAGCAGACTGGAACACTTGGAGATGCAGAGGTCTCTGGAGCTGAAGCTGAAGGTGCAACAGCAAGGACTAAACAGGAACAAGCAGGGTCAGACGGTCCGGGTCAGCAAGGATATGAGACAGGCAAAAACAGCAGGCAGAGGCAGAGTCGGTAGGCAGGCAGAGATCGGCAACGGTATCAGGCAGGTAGTAGAAGAATAGTCGGACAGGCCGGGTCGGATTGGAGCAGGACGGATGGTCAGACAAGCCGGGTCAGATAGGTAGCAAGCAATCAGGTTCAAATACAAGAATCACGAAGCTGAGACGAAGCAGCAATGTGTCAGAGGCACAGGGGGACTTTTATGTGTACTTTGGCGCCAAACCGGCGCTATCGTGAACGCGCGCAAGCGCGCACGCCCGTACGCGCACACGTGCACAAGCGCCGCGTACCTGCGTGCGCCCTAGCGCCGCGCCGATGCCCGGGAACAGCAGGGTTTGCTGAACAGCGCTCAACGGAGCGCGCCGGCGCATAGGCGTACGCCGACGCCCCGGTTCGGTGCCAATGGTACCCTGACAGGGTGTTTGTTAAACCCCCTCCCTCCCGTTTTTGTTTTCATTCAGTATGGGATGTGGTGCTATTTGCTGACTATTTCTGCCCTTATTATTGTGTTTTGCCTAGTTGAAGGAAAGCCCAGTCATATAATCAGTCATGGAGTATTCCAGATTCTGCAAATGAAAGAGCATTTGTGGAATGTTCAGAAAGTATGCAAGATACACTTCTACTTCCAAATAGGTAAATGGTTTACAAACATTCTGAGCACCTTTTTAGAGTAACCGGGGATATTCCACATATGTCATCTTTCTGTCAACACATTTATAACTGTTTGGTGCATACTATCTTAGTACAGGTGAAAATGCTCAGGATTGCACATTTTGTCATCATGCAAACTCCTGTAATGGGTTTCAATGCATTTAGGAGCTTCAGCCTTTTGGGCGTTAATTCATTTCATTGGTCAGAATAATAATTTATTCTGGCCATTGAAATTAAGTAATGCTCAAGTGCTAAACATGCCGAATGATTAGGCACATTTAGATGCATTTACACATGTTTAGACATGTCAAACATTGTTCTGCCAAAACTCTGCTGCTTCTGGATGCTCTGGCTGTGTTTTGTTTCTTCCTCTGAATGTCTGTCTCTAAACTCCTTTAAATGCCTATGAATGCATGGATGCATAGGCTAACATGCAGGGGCATTTAGAGACAGGAAAAAAAAATTGCCAAACGCCCCTAGGAACAGTAGAAAAATGTCCAGTGTGCAAGATTAGCTGGTGTCTCACCAGTTCTTTCACCATCTTTGAATGCCTGTGTTTTCTCACTGCAAATGTTTCTCAGATTATATGCCAAACCAAGGATAAATCAGAGCCAGTGATATAAACCCAATGGAGGTTACAAGTACATCTGAAAATTTCAATTGTATGATACAAACGGTTTTATTGTGTACTACTAGTAGAAAACAGAGTATTAAAAATAATACTAGGTGTTAGCAAGGTGACTAAGAGCAATGATGTCTGTATGCAGTGTCCATACAACTTTATCTGTGTGCAGTGTCCTTGTTTCGTGCAAATGGGCAAAAGCCCTCTCACCCAATCCTGCGGTCAAGGCCCAAACGAATGTCCTGGAACAGGCAGGCTCTTCTAGTGACCCAACTGGTAACCTCACACTGGAAAGCTTCACACCATCGGTGCAGGTGCATCTGGATATGCACCTGGGATCCCCCTCTCACAGGCTGGATGTCCTGATCGCCTGTGGATCCCTAAAATCACGCAGTGGACTGACCTGGAAGGCAGACCCTCTCCCTAGGTCTAATCTCTTCCTCTCCCTCATGTAGTCTGAATCCCCTCAGATCAGAAAGATGGAATATTTAATTTCCTGCTTCCTAGAGCAGGCTGGCTCTTGTATTTCTGTCCCCATAGAAAGCATTGGGGCCATTTTAGATGGGGACTACACATTCCAGAATCCTTTGCAGCAGCTGCTTGTTAAAGTTCTTCTGATTTTCTCCTGTAATTGTTGCTGTCATTGTCTCTCCTCCTCCTGCCAATAGGGAAACAGGGGAGGATGCAGAGTGAGTAGCCCTGTGTGTCTGTGTGTGTCTCTGTGAGGATAAAAAAGGGGAGGGGGAAATATCCCCCTCAGAAACTGACAGGCACTTTTCTCCCTCACAGATGAATCTTGACCAGCTTGTCCAGGCAGCGGGATATGCAGGGCAACCGTTATACACTCCCTCCACCAATAAAACTTTGGTCCCCAAAGAAAGTAAAAGTCCTTGACCTGGTACATGATTTCAAATACATGCATAGAAAAAATTGGTTAGTGTGCACAAGAAAACAAACAACTTGCATTTTCATAAGGACCTGGCAGAGGAACCTCCAATCAATAAACATATGAAGAAAGGTTGCCCTGCCTATAGACCACCTTAATTGGAATGGCTCAGCTAGTTGTGCCAGGGGGTGAGTTAAGGTTGCCTTTTACCAAATCTGTGGTGAGAAGGTCAGGCTCTGCAAGAGTCCCTTGAGGGGTGGGGATAACTTCTTTGGTGTTCTCACCCAACACATCATGGTCTCTTGAGAGGATGCTTAACTCTTCGCTTTCTCTTTTCCACTGGCTCAGTCACACTAGGCTCACTAGTCTCTTCTTCCTGTGTAACTGCTTCTGCCTCCTGCAGATAAGTTTCTATTGCTTCTGCTGTGGATCCGTCTCCATTTACTGTGGAGGAGGGAGACATCTCTGGTCCTTCTGCTGGCAGAGAAGGTAATGGATCACATTTGGGGACAACAGCCGCTTCAACAGATCTGTGTTGGTTCCTACAATCAATACACTTCCCGCATATCCTGACAACCAAGGACACACAATGGCCAGTGTTGCAAAGTTCTGAGGTTTTCTAATCCTCAATGGATCACAATATAACTTATCCCACAGGTATCCATCAAAACGGTAATCCTCTGCTTGAATACCCTGGATCTCTATAGTTACCAATTTTTGCAGGATCATGTATGACAAATACCTCTCGTAAAAGTCTCTGGTCAGCAAAGTCACCTGAGCACCTCAATCAAGAATGGCTTTTGTATAGATTCCTTCCACCAAAACAGGCACTACAGGCAGAGGGCCTACCAACTGGGCAGGAGGAAACTTGGTGGAAACATCTGGAACAGCAGGTTTTGCGAGACTGGACTTGTGCTTCCTTTGTCTTCCAGTGTCGAGAATGCTGTTTCTGGTGACATCTTGGAGGGTGATAGGCATTCCTCACTGAAACGGCATAGATTGCAGGTGTCCTCCATTGTTCTCTTGCAGAATCAGTAAAGGTTCTTCTTGAAGGCCCAGGCCTTCTCTCCATCCTTGTGTCACTTCTCTGCGGTCCATGCCAGTCTTCCATCCGCCTCGGAGGACTAGGACATTCCCATAGTTTAGACAGATGTCTGGATTCATTGGCCTCTTGCCAGGCATCGTAGACGAAGCCGGAGGCACATTAGGCCCTGCGGCTCCCTCCCTGGAGAACTCAGTAAATTTAGCTGTCAGTGTGTTGATCATCTCCATCATCTGGGATACCTGCATCTTCAGTGCGACTACCTCAGACTTGACGTCCAATGATACGGTTATAATCTCCATTATCTGTGACACCTGAGTCTTCAGAACCCCGATCTCTGGATCACTATCAGCTGTGCTGGCCACTCTGACTCCGACAGCAGATTCTGACCCCTGGCTCTTGTGTTTGTTCTCCAGCATGGCTTCTTACTCTCTCACTAATTTGACAAGCTTAGGATACTTCATGGACATGGCATTGGCTGAAGTCTGCAGCCAAATCCAAGCTGGATCAGAGTGTGAAGCACCTCTCAGGGTTTGCTGCATTCTAGCTTGATCTACGGCAGAAGTTGGCATCCTCTTCTTTAACTCGATCTGATGCAACATCCTATTCAAGCATCTGATATATTTGGACAGGCGTTCACTTTGGTGTTGTAGGGCATGCTCAAATCGATAAATTAAGTCTGCCTCTGTCTCCATCAGCCCAAACTCCGCCTGTAGAATATTCAGGTAATCTTAAGTGACACAATCTTTCTTACTAAACTTCAGATTGCAGATAAATTTATAGGCAGGGCCCCTTAGACTCTCTGAAATTCTATGCTTCTTGAGAGTCTCAGGAATGTCCCATTCATCCAAGGCTTGTGTGGCCTGGTCCAGCCACTCTTCAAAGTTGTCCTCCCCTGTAGGCACTGGATGTCTTCTGGAAAAGGGCCTGAGTTTCTGGTACTCACTTTCAGAGCACGTCAAAGTGTCCCTTGGAAATTTTGACACAAAGTCTTCCTTAGCATCGAAGAACTCTGGCCCAATCATGGCTGAAGACAGCATGGAGGGAACCTCTTCCCTTGTGGCCTTAACTTGATACTTGTCAGACACCTGTCTGGTGTGCGTGACTGGATAAGACAAAACTCAGTCTGGTCGGCCAGCTGCTCACTGAACCCAGCGAGCCCAACCCACATGTGTGCAGGAGGCCTCACAGTCAGGTCTAACATCAATCACTCATGTTTTCTTGTCTAAGGACAATGTCTGTACTACCTGACCAATCTGCCCTTCATTTCAGGCCTCTCCAGGGAGTTCAATTACTATGGTTGATTTCGGTCTGGCGCCTTCTTCATGACACCACTGTGTCGCAGCATCGAGGTCCATCTTGGATCTTTTAGGGGTGCTGTCTTGAGAAGTTGATTTCAGAGTAGCGGTATTATCCCTGACAAGCCGCCATGTGTATCGCTACCCCTGGAGGAGCTGCTTAAGTTTGTTCAGTTCGTTACTCTGCCTGTCAACCCCATTAAAAGTCTCAGCCCCCTCTGGCACACCTGGCAATAGTGTAAGCGCAAGGACAAATGAGAAACACACACCTTATGATAAAATGCAGAAATTGTCTTTACTGCAATATTTCTGTGGGAAAGTAACACACAGTAACAGTATATATTCAAGTAATCAACTGGGAGCAATAACTGTGATTAAGAGCAATATAGCTCAATACTATATTCAGGTTGCTTTTAGGGGATTCCAAACCTGAGAATGCCCTCAAGAGCAGAGGCACACTTAAATGGCAAATAGATCACAATATGACACTTTATATTGGATTGGTTACCTCCACTCAAATTTGGTTCTATGAACCTGGGCAGGAGGAGAGCAGAAGACTGACCCTCTTTATGTCAGGTCTCTCTCTTCTCCTGACATCACAGGCCCAACTACAAAGACTGTATTCAAATCAATATTTAATGGCTTAGCTTCCCAGATAAACTGTCCCGTACACCCACTGCATATACAGAGCCCTGAATATATGTGGGCGGGCGCATATGACACTAGTAGCTTTAGTCCTTTTGAAGAGAGATAAGGCTTTTTTCAGCTAGCCTCTCTCGTTGATGCACATAAACTCCTGAATAGTAGGGCCAAACAACACAAGTGGCCTGGATATTCAAGTAAAGAATGCAGGATCTTCCTCAGAAAGGTGAAAGGAAAATGGCATCTGTATACAGTGTCTCTGTATCTTAATGGCCTTGTGTCCTGCGGCACTACAGGTGTCAGCAAGGTGACTAAGAGCAATGATGTCTGTATACAGTGTCCATACAACTTTATCTGTATGCAGTGTCCTTGTTTCCTGCAAATGGGCAAAACCCCTCTCACCCAATCCTGTAGTCAAGGCCCAAACAAACGCCCTGGAACAGGCAGGCTCTTCTAGTGACCTGACTGATCACCTCACACTGGAACACTTCACACCGTCAGTGCAGGTGCATCATGAAAATGCACCTGGGATCACCTCTCACAGGCTGTGGATGTCTAAAATTACACGGTGGACTGACCTGGGAGGCAGAACCTCTCCCCTAGGTCTAATCTCCTCCTCTCCCTTGTGTAGTTTGAATTCCCTCAGATCAGAAAGATGGTGTCAGGAGCCAGGGAGCGTCTCCGCTCGCCGGGCTCCGGTGCGCATGCGCACGGGACGAGCGCTTCGCCACACACCCGTCCGCGGCCTGATGGTGCGGCGCGCGCGGGTGCACGGCGGTCCCCGTGTGCGCGCCGTAGCCCGTGCGGGTGCCCGGTAGCGCGTCACACTGACGCGCTCGCCGGGCACGGGGGCTATATCTGACGGCTCCAGCACCCAGTCGGGTTGCTGGTTTGTCGTCAGCTCTCCCCTGCTTCCTTGTGCCTGTGTTCCCTAGTACTATTGCCTGACCTGTGTACCGAACCTCTTGCTGCCTGATTAACTACTACTCTCCTGGATTGTCCCTAAGTGCTTGCCTGATCTGTGTACCGAACCTCTTGCTGCCTGATTAACTACTACTCTCCTGGATTGTCCCTAGTGCTTGCCTGACCTGTGTACCAAACCTCTTGCTGCCTGATTAACCACTACTCTCCTGGATTGTCCCTAAATACTTTGCCTGATCTGTGTACCGAACCCTGGCTTGTTTAACCACCACTCTGCTGAACAATCCTATCAGATTCCTGCCTGATCTGTGTACCAAACCCCTGGCCTGTTTAACCACTTCTCTGCTGGACTATCCTGATTATACCTGCCTATTCCCTAACTTCTGCTTGTGTTTGCAGCCTTGCTCCCCCTGGATCTCGGGGCACCCGCTTCCAGCCTCTGAACCTGCTATTCGCCCGGAAGCCCGTGCCTCCGCGTGCCCCCAGCCCCCTGTACCCATTTCGGGGGTCTGGGTGCGCGTGGTCGTAAGGGCGAGCCGCTCTCGGCATCTCGGCCTCGGTAAGTACGTGTTTGTGACAGATGGAGTCTTTAGTTTCATGCTTCCTAGAGTAGGCCGGGCTCTTGTATTTCTGTCCCCATAGAAAGCTATAGGGCCGTTTTAGATGGGGACTACGCATTCCAGAATCCTTTGCAGCAGCTGCTTGTTAAAGTTCTTCTGATTTGCTCCTGTAATCGTTCCTGTCATTGGCTCTCCTCCTCCTGCCAATAGGGACACAGGGGAGGATACAGCCCTGTGTGTCTGTGTGTGTCTTTGTGAGGAGAAAAAAAGAGAGGGGGGAAATATCTCACCCAGAAACTGACAGATACTTTTCTTCCTCACAGAAGAATCTTGGCCAGCTTGTCCAGGCAGCGGGATATGCAGGGCACCCGCTACACATGGTATAAGACCCCTTGACCTGTATCCTATGCTTTTAGATTTGAAATGTACCACAGTTATTAAAAACTGTTCTTTCCCTCAATATGCATATTTGTAATTGGTAACTGAATGTAGCACAATTTAATTTAAAAAATAGCAAAAGTATATTTCTGTGAGGTCAAATAGAGACCTACGTTTCAGTGATGTTATATACAGGAGTTGGTGATCTTCTAGGTGTCGGAGACATAGAAATTTCAGATTGAGAGTATGACTCAATTTCCCTTATTTCATAGTTACATAGTTAGTAAGGTTGAATAAAGACACCAGTCCATCCAGTTCAACCTGAGTGAGTGTGGGTCTACAACCCTGACCCTTGTCCCTAACCCTGAACATCGCACACTCACATCAATCCCTACCCTCAATCCAAGGTCCCCATTCATATACTAGGGCCAATTTTGGACAGAAGCCAATTAACCTACCAGCATGTCTTTGGAGTGTGGGAGGAAACCGGAGTACCCGGAGGAAACCCACGCAGGCAGAACATGCAAACTCCAGGCAGGTAGTGTCGTGGTTGGGATTCGAACCAGCGACCCTTGTTTACTGCTAGGCGAGAGTGCTAACCACTGCACCACTGTGCCGCCCTAATTTCATATATGTCAATCTCACAGCAGGTCCATTAGTCATAAGGAGCCATCATACCTTGTGGACTAGCTTACCTTTGCAGGTCTTGGCTGCTTTTCTGCAAATGATTTTCATGATTTGGTGAAAAAATGATACACCATCACTACTATGGAGTACATTAACTACCCTTAATGCAACACCATTGGGCAGATGTTTGATTGTGTTCTGCTTCATTCTGCAGCATTACAATAAACCAAAATGCATGGCCTATATAAATAAGAACTATCTGCAGTGAAAGAAAATAAACATGTATACTTGCAAAAACAGAAAAAGACAAAGACAGCCAAAGTCTACAGTGGAATTGTTGCAAGTTCTCCAGGATACGAGAAACTACTACTACTTTTAATACCTGCAGAAACTGCATGCAAGTGTACCCAAAAGAACTGCTGCTGTAGATGGTCACACCAAATAGTATTATGTTTTTTTCTATTCATGAACTTTATAGAAACTGTGTTGATTATTAAAGCAGTGTCAAACCCAAAAGCAAACATGTATTACAGTTTATTGTAACTTACCAATTCTTAGGTGGCTGGATTAATCTTAGGCTTTCTTTCTTCTATTTTCATCTGGTAATCTACCAGTAAGTCTGTTGTTTTTCAAGAGAACAAGTTGTATCAGTTGTTACAGGGATGAGAAACCATTTAACACTGGCAGGATGCTTACGTTGACCCGTTTTATTTATTTATGTGAAACCTTTATCCTAAAAGGAATACAAAACAGTTTGCTTTGACTTCTTATAAAGTATTAGATGGAGTTTGGCTTCAAATTGTTAGTGTATTTTAATCTGCTAGTATATCTAACACTTGTCCCACACTGAAAATACTGCTGTCCAAAGGTGCACCTGTGCAAAGTCATTCAGAGTGTGAGCACTCTAATATAAGAAGGTGTGTTACTGACCATAATACTAAATAAAAACAGAAGGAAAAAAGCCTAATGCCAGCGCGCCACCAATTGGGCTCCTTCTGCTAATCTCGTTTTTATCTCGTGTTAGTAGAAGTTTGGTGAGAGACGATATGTGCTTTTCAGACTCCTGCTTTATCAGATAGTTTTACTGCTGTTCAGTTTGTGCTTGTGGGTTTGTATCTGGTTTTCAGTGCATGAAGTCAGTTCGTATCTGTTTCTCAGTGCATTCTTAGTTCGTTCTGACAAGCCGACCATTTTGAAGCCATGTTGCGGCTACGTGCTCGTTGTAGAGTTTGTGCTGTGCAGGGGCTTGGTGTAATAATCCTAATTATGTTGCCTCAGTTGGGCCTGAGGCCGGACTTTCAGAAACTCCAATGACAGCCCTGGAAGCTGGCCATCCTGGCTTGCCCCCCCAAAGCGCCCGTGAAGTGCGAGAAAAATATGTAGAATATTTTACGGGTGGGGGGCCATTGCTATGCCAGTACATTTTGAATACATTTTCTCTTTTATCAGATCAAATCTGGATTTTCATTTACTGCTTGGGTTTATTTTAGCTGTCTCCTTGGTTCCCCTAGTGTACTTGTAGTGCCAAGTGGTTTTTCCATTATTAAATAACACCCATTGTCACTGTAAACACCAACTTAATACAAAAAATGGTATTGAGCATTGAAAGAAGAAGCCACACATTGTTGAGTATAAAACCTTTTACTCCGTGCACATTCACATGTGCATTTTATAAAACATTTGGTGGTAAAAAAAACACTTTTATTTTTTTCAAAGTTTTACCTTGAAATTTCTGAAAAAATAAAGAAACAGGCATGTTTACAAACATAACATACACAACTCTGGAACTTACAAAGTTCAACATTGCAAAAAAGAAGGCAATATCGGACATTTTATATTGTGAAAAAGGTCTTGATCTTGCCTTCATCAGATGGGGTGAAGTCACCCCTGTAAAATCCAAATTTTGAAGATGCACACAAATTGTGATTTAAAATGGGGATTTCCTTTCTGATCCCATACTTAGATATAGTTACATAGTAGGTGAGGTTGAAAAAAGACACAAGTCCATCAAGTCCAACCTATCTGTGTGATTATGTGTCAGTATTGCATTGTATATCCCTGTATGTTGTGGTCATTCAGGTGCTTATCTAATAGTTTCTTGAAGCTATCCATGCTCCCCGCTGAGACCACCGCCTGTGGAAGGGAATTCCACATCCTTGCCGCTCTTACAGTAAAGAACCCTCTACGTAATTTAAGGTTAAACGTCTTTTCTTCTAATTTTAATGAGTGGCCACGAGTCTTGTTAAACTCTCTTCTGCGAAAAAGTTTTATCCCTATTGTGGGGTCACCAGTACGGTATTTGTAAATTGAAATCATATCCCCTCTCAAGCGTCTCTTCTCCAGAGAGAATAAGTTCAGTGCTCGCAACCTTGTCTCATAACTAAGATCCTCCAGACCCTTTATTAACTTTGTTGCTCTTCTTTGTATTCGCTCCATTTCCAGTACATCCTTCCTGAGGACTGGTGCCCAGAACTGGACCGCATACTCTAGGTGCGGCCGGACCAGAGTCTTGTAGAGCGGGAGAATTATCATTTTATCTCTGGAGTTAATCCCCCTTTTAATGTATGCCAATATTCTGTTTGCTTTGTTAGCAGCAGCTTGGCATTGCCTGCCATTGCTGAGCCTATCATCTACTAGGACCCCCAGGTCCTTTTCCATCCTAGATTCCCTCAGAGGTTCTCCCCCCAGTGTATAGATTGCATTCATATTTTTGCCACCCAAATGCATTATTTTACATTTTTCTACATTGAACCTCATTTGCCATGTAGTCACCCACCCCATTAATTTGTTCAGGTCTTTTTGCAAGGTTTCCACGTCCTGCGAAGAAGTTATTGCCCTGCTTAGCTTAGTATCATCTGCAAATACAGAGATTGAACTGTTTATCCCATCCTCCAGATCGTTTCTTCAAATTTTGAAGATGCACACAAATTGCCTAATGTCAACATGTACTATCTCCCATCATGGGGGATCAATGGACGTGTTTTGGGGGTGCAACCACTTCCTCTCACCTACTAGAGTTAGGAGGAAGGGGTCGCACCCAGAAAACATGTACATTGAAATCCCCTGATGGCAGATAGCACATGTTAACACACTGTGTGCATCTTCAAATGTGGCTTTTAAACTGTATTAAAACTTTAGATAAAATTATTGTAAAAAAAAAAAAAAAAAAATCCAGGAATCTTTTTAGGATTTCAATTCTCAATAGTACATCAATCATGTTCTTCAGTCTTTGTTCAATCTCCTTGTTTTTTTCTTTGATAATGTCCAAATCACGATTACAAACCATGATTTCCTGGATCATCCGTTGTGCACTGTCACTGGTGAAATCACTGGATTTTGGTACCACAACCTGAACATCACCTAAAATAAAAATACACACCATGTATTAAAAATATGCAGGCATACACCTGTTACCTGAATCTGCGGTGTCGACAATCTCCACCACATCTCCTTCCTCCACATCCTCAGGTTGTGACCTTTGTTCCCCTTCTTAAGGAGAAGAGGGGGGGGGTCCCTGGTGTGCTAATTTTTTCCGATCCTTTGTTTCCCTATGAGAATGAAACAAAAGGTATATGGAATATGAAACATTGCTTGGAAGTGGTGTACAATTATCTGTTTGGGCAGAGTTCAAAGCTGAAGACATGATTTTTTACCTTAACAAAGCTGGAATATTTACCTTTTTTGGACAAGTTTCACAAATGTAGACACCCCAAGTATCCACTGGAGCACCTATGTGGGACACCCTAAAACGTTTGTTCTTGTGTCCCACACTAGTGCTCCAGAGTCCAGATATGTAAACAGCTGCTGAGTGCTCTCTCCTTACATTACACTGAATCAAGTTTGCAATTCATTCTAGTTTGAAACACATCTAGACAACAATGTCCTAAACTTCTTTTTATACAAATTATCATGACCAAATGCAGTTAACCATGTATCTGGCAAAAACAGCTTATTTATTTGCAAACAAACGATGTTTACTACGACCGATTACTGTGCCCATAAACATGAAAGTAGCCATTTTAAACTGTCCAACAGTAAAGAAAAGCACATGGTGCAGCATGCCAGTAATAATAAGAATAGGAACACATGACAACTACTTACTTTTTAGAAGCACTTTCTTGATCCTTCTATACTGATCCTGCTTCCTTAATTTGAGGTCCAGCGTTTCCTCAGTTGCTCCTTGGATCGTCATACCCCAAAATTCCGGCCCAGACTCTTCACAACTTTAGTCATGATCTTGGCCTTTCTCATATTTGGGTTTAGGTACGGTCCATATTTGCCATCATAGTCAGCCCTCTTCAATATGTCGACCATCTCCGCCATCTCTACAAAGGACATATTTGAGGCCTTAAATCTTCTCCTCCTGGATCGGGACATTTCTTGCTCCAGGCTTTTCTCCTCGTTACTGCTATTAGGCACCTGCTGTGTCTCTGCCATGTTCCTTTCCCACTGCGGCGAAAGTGACGGGACGGGGAATATTCTAGAAAGAACATCAGGAGCGGGCAACGCGGGTCTAGTTTCACGCATGCGCAGTGTATATAAAGCGTAACACGCGCACGTCGTATGTACGATCTGTGAGCGGAGGAGGGTGTAGTGGAAGCGCCGATCGTTATAACGAAGGTACAATTTTAAGTTGGTACATCAGTGGCAAATACTGCTTATAGATTAAGGCCTATATTGGGTCAAGATTAGGAGAGTTTCGCCTAGGGTTTGTCTTGTGTCTTGCAGAAAAAATGGATCTATCCAATGACAAGGACTTTATGCCCATATTCATTGATATGTACAGGGATCTGCCCTGTCTGTGGCAGGTAAACCACCCCTGCGCTGGATCAGCGCTGGATCAATTGGTGGAATTTGTGAAGCCGGTGATTCCCACGGCAGGCATCTCCTATTTGAAGGCCCTAATTGGCGGCATGAGAAGCACTTATAACAGGGAGCTCAAGAAGGTCCAGGATTCCCTGAGATCAGGAGCTGCAGCAGATGACATTTATGTACCCAGGCTGTGGTACTATGACAGACTACATTTTCTGGCAGGCCAGAATGAACCCAGGCAAGCCCTCTCCAATTTTGATCACTAATTTCTGATTTCACAAAGTGATTTACATATCAATAGACCACAGATTGAAAAAAGAAATTTCCTCTCAGTGGGACTTTGGATAGGGCAGATAGCAAGTGAAGTATGAAAAAAGTGTAAAAAATATATAATTTTATTAAGGAAAAATATTTTAAATAATTAGCACATAAACAATACACATAACAATGTCAAAATTATATTCTGGAGATAAATGATTATACAGTTACAGTTCAATTTATACAGACAGTGACCGCAGAAGTCTGTTGAGTTGGGAGTGAATGCAACAAAGATACCCTGCGCGTTTCAAAATAGCTATTTCTTTATAAGGGGTGTATGTGATTTGTCGCAGAAGGTAAAAACGTCATACAAACTGTATGGCTCTTGAAGTAATCTCATATCCAGATTGTATTTATATAGAATGAACAAGATATGTTGCAGCTGTTGGCCCGGAAGGCCCCCGACCCGGTGGGGTAGATAAATACATCACCACAAGATGGCAGGTCCAATGGCAACAGGGGGGGAGAAAAAGGTCCCAAACAAAGGACAACCCAGTATGGCCCTCCGAGGTCGACCCCTTACTTGCCAAAAGGACACCAAGAGGAGGGGTGGAGAGAAGGAGATGGCCAGACAATCGAGGACCTGCTCGGTTCAAAACTGTGCAGACAGGTATACTAAGGCACTTGACACAGCCCGAAGTCAATCAACAAAATGATCTGGTCTGTATGAGAGCACAGTGTGGCAGGTCCTCACTTCAGTCCACCCTCACAGCTACAAGCCTTTTTTTACATATCAATAGACAGTAGTGGTCACAAATAATTGGGACAAGAATGAAAAATGCTGGGGTCAGAATGATAGTCGTTTCTATTTATTAACATTAAATTTGCAACAGTCATGAGATGAAAATTGTGTGTGATTGATGAACCAAAAACTAAAATGATGTCCCATTTTCATACAAAGGAAAGCCTCAGCCAGGCCGTGGAAAGTGGCAGCCTGGAGGTGGCCGGGCCCAGTAGCCTGCCAGAATAGCAGGTCCCTCCCCTCCGCCTTCCACCAAAAAGTGTCAGGAAGAGGAGTAACGTGAAGGAGGCAGCAATTGGCCTATTTATGAAAGCTACTGCGGCCCTCAGAACCCCACACAGTGTTCAGGAGGACATTGCAGCCTGCAAAATGCTGGAAATGGAGGAGGGCCAATGCCTCTTATGTGAGGAAGTGATATTACAAGCCCTAAACAAGGGCTTGAGGGGCCAACTCAAAAGTCAAAGCCACATTTGTGAGTTGAACCATGGTCCAACTCCTCCTCCTCCAGGTCCTCCTCCTCCACCTCCTGCCACACCTCCAACACCACAGCCACAGCCTGGAAGGAAGCGTCTAAGGAAGACAAGAGAGTGATGGCCTGGGTTCACTCTGGTCTGGCAAACGATGCAGGCTGTGTATGACCACAGCCTGGGGACAGATATGTCATCTGCTGCTGTTCCTGATCTCTTGTAGTCCTGGACCGGATTGTGCTCACTATTATAAGGACTCCTCAGGCCACCAATTTTGACTGTAAAATTATTGATGTCTACCTGGGGTACAAAGTCTTTGTAAACTACAACAGTTTCTCCAGCGTTGCCTTCCTCTTTATTTTGTTATGACCCATAATAAATGGATATTTTGTTTTCAGAAATACTTGCCTATGTGTTTTACTTCAAAAAGGACAGTTTTCTTTTGAGTGGGCAGGTACATTTAAAAAATACTATGTCAAATTAACAAGGGACACCAATCAACCTCATTGAGATTTACAAAGACAAGATAATAATGGTGTTGTGGAAACATGACATACAAAAAAAAATGGAGATCACTATAAAATAATTTAAAAAAAACAACAGGAGATCTTGATTACAAAAAAATGACTATAAAAATGAATCATAAATATTATTTGGTAGATCTGGCTTTAAAAACCAAAAAGATTTTTCAGGAGATCAATAGAAATAATAAAGAAATACGTTTGTGAAAAGTCTGTGTGAATACGAGCAGCAAAACAACTTCATTCTTCTAGCATTATAAAGAAGAAGAGAATGCACTGCATTGAAAGATTTAAAATTTGCGGTGTGACGAATGTGCCATCTCCATTATGAATGGTCGTTTTACCAGACTGAGCGGCTCCATCTCATACTTGTTTTTTTGCGCGCTAGAATTGCATTCACACAAATGGAATTTCCGATAGAAACTTTTTCCGTCGGGAAAATTGAGAACATGCTCCCAATTTTTTGCTGGCAGAAATTCGGCCAGCAAAAGTCCGATGGAGCATACACACGGTCGCATTTTCCGACCAAAAGCTCTCATCAGTCTTTTGCTGGCCGAATTTACGATCATGTGTACGCGGCATAAGGAAACAAAACTAATGTAGTCACCACATCTAATGGTTGATACGCTGATATAGATTATCTTTTTGGTTTTGAGTTTAATACCACTTTATAAAAAAAAATGGCATTATTTTTGAAAATGTTCCTCATTTACAGCCTTTTTTTAGCAATATTTATTTATTACAGGTATTTATATAGCATAAACAATTTACACAAAGCTTTACATGCTGTACATTGACGTTGGTCCCTGCCCTAAGGAACTTATGATCTAAGGTCCCTATCTCATATGCATAAATACATGCATACTAGAGCCAATGTGGACAAAAGCAAATTAACCTATTGTGTATGTGGATAAATTACTGTGCCGCCTATGGGAATGAGCTGCCAACACAACAATAAAACTAATTGTGAAAAGTCTATGTGAACGAATGTGTAGCACTAGAAATTTCTAAAACTTCCAGGAAAGTGAATATGCACTCCTAAAGAGCAAATGAATTAAAATGGGAGTGCGAACGTGCACAAAAAAAATAATAAATATAGGCAAAAAGAGCAATCTTAGTGGCATGGTAACATACAACTGGTGCAAAATAAATGCATACAAGTAAAATACTGACTAAAGTGCACATATATGTGATGGTGTTTAGAACACACAGACAGATAGTATTCAATCCATGTTGAAAATATCAAAAAGAATCACAATATAATAAAAAGTGATAAGTCCACAGGGATGATAAATCAAACACATGACACAATGTGACAAAATGATCAGTCCACAAAGATGAGGTGTCAACAAGTGATAATGAGGTGATGGTAAGTCCATATGCATGGGACATCAAAGTAAAATCACAATAGAATCTCAGGTGAAATATTAATGCATTTGCCAATGCTGGTGATCAAACATTCAACACATTCTACAACACCTAGGGTTGTGCCACCACCATCTAGAGGTAAGGGGGATTCGGTATTCTTACCCTAAGTTGTGGATCCATACGCCAGCGGTGGTGAATCATACGAGCATGGATGCAAGCATGGGTTGCAAATGGCAATCTCCCCAGAGGATTTCAATATAGACACACTCCAGCCCTTTTTCTGACGATCAGCAGATGTAGGAATAAGGAATGCTAGCAATCACTCACCACTCTCCAGGAAATAGTGGGAATGGTAATTGATAAAGATAAAAAGAGAAAACAAATACCACTGCGCTACGAATAGCACTGTGGTAGCAAACAAGCGTATGCCCCAGTTGAAGTCCGGTTGGACGTAACACGTTGGGTTTTAATGCTTGCTAAAGCTCTACTTACTGCACACTTTTATATGTTCATGTGATCACTTTTTAATGTACGCATCTGCCATGATGTTTGTACTTTTTTATGAATAAACCCTACATTTTTGATCTATGCCATGTGGAGGCTTTTTTTCTATTTTCTCTTTATCAATTATCGTTCCCACTATTACCTGGAGAGTGGTGAGTGATTGATAGCATTCCTGATTCCTACACCTGCTGATCATCAAAAAAAGGACTGGAGTGTGTCTTCATTGAAGTTCTCTGGGGAGATTGCCATTTGCAACCCATGCCTGCATCCAAGCTCGTATGATTCACAGCCGCTGGCATGTGGATCCACAACTTAGAGTAAGAGTACCGAATACCCCTTACTTCTAGACGGTGGAGGCACAACCCTGGGTGTTGTAGAATTTGTTGAATGTTTAATCACCAGCATTTTCAAATGCATTGACATTTCACCTGTGATCCTATTGTGATTTTACTTGTCCTATGCATATGGACTTACCATCACATCGTTATGACTTGTTGACACCTCATCTTTGTGGACTGATCATTTTGTCACAATGGGGGTCATTTACTATAGCGCTATGGCGCTAATTCGCGCAAATTGCCGCGAATTAGCGCTAATTTGTGGCAACTTAGCGCGAATTAGCGCTAATAGCGCTAACTCACGCTAAAACTGTATTCACTATAGCGCTGGTGAGAAAATTCTCCCAAAATCGAATTTACTATAGCTCCCTAAAACTATATAGCGCCCAAACCCTTACTCTGCTAAAACCTAGAGAATTGCACATGGAAATAATGTTTAGAACATGATATAATTGCCTAAATGGTACTGAAATATGCGGTATATTATTTAAAGATAATCTGCTTTTAAACTGTGTGAAAAAGTGATTTCTACACTGAAATATCTTTAAAAGTCTGAAAAGTGAAAAATTCCCCGTTTTGGACAACTAGGTGCCAACACAACTGAGCATGCTCAGACCTGAAAATAACTCTAATTTTAACTCAAGTGTCTTTTTTAACCGGAGCTATAGTAAATACCAAAATGAGAGCTAATTAGAGAGCATTTTTTTGGGAGTTAAAATCTGCTCTAATTTAGTCCAAATGAAGTTTCAGTCATTGATTCTAATGGAACAATTCTAACTTTCACAAAAAAACCTTTTAATGTTGAGATGAAATGTATCTTTCTGTGAAATAAATTTTCCTTTGCAACATTGTTGCTTCTACTTAAAATATTTTGATTTTAAGAATGCTACAATGTGGAATGTTTTGATGTTTTGGTCATATATATTTTTCTCTGTCACTTTCACTTGTTACTCTTCATCTCACAACAATCTTTACCCCAAACTCACACAGATGTCTTTACAATCCACAAACAATACCATTGCTGATGAAAATTTTAAATGAATCACAATTTTTTGTGCTTTTATTATTTCCAAATATTCATAATTTGAGCCCAAAAAATGTGATATGTGTACCAACATCAGAAATCAAAATGTAATTCCCAAAAAATTGAGGGTAATATTCTACTCTCACCCACAAAAAAACACCAAATATCACAGAATAAATCAAGAAGAATAACTCTTGAGTAATGTAATTCCATCACCTGTATGTCCATAGAAATGCAGTATTTATGTGTTTTTATGTGTATTTATGTGTAGTTATGTGTGTAGGAGGATCTCACATGTGGCAGCTCTGTGGCTTAGAGGTTAGAACTTCTGCTTAGTATCCCTCAGGGTCTGTGTTCAAATCTCCAACTATGTTACTTCATGTAGAGAAGTTGTCTCATCTCCCAGGTCCTATAACTATGTCTAATTGTAGTAGTTATGTATAGGAGGGTTCCACCACCATTGTAAGTCTTTTCCAGATACACTATATAGCCAAAAGTATTGGGACGCCTGCCTTTACACACATGAACTTTAATGGCAGCCCAGTCTTAGTCCGTAGGGTTAAAATTTGATTTGGCCCACACTTTGCAGCTAGAACAGCTTCTGGGAGGGCTGTCCACAAGGTTTAGTCTGCCTATGGGAATGTTTGATCATTCTTCCAGAAGTGCATTTGTGAGGCCAGGCACTGATGTTGGATGAGAAGGCCTGGCTTGCAGTCTCTACTCTAATTCAGCCAAAGGGTGTTCTATCGGGTTGAGGCCAGGACTCTGTGCAGGCCAGTCAAGTTTCTCCACCCCAAACTTGCTCATCCATGTCTTTATGGACCTTGCTTTGTGTACTGGTGTGCAGTCATGTTGGAACAGGAAGGGGCTTTCCCCAAACTGTCCCCACAAAGTTGGGAGCATGAAATTGTCCAAAATGTCTTGGTATGCTGACGCCTTAAGAGTTCCCTTATCTGAAACTAAGAGGCCAAGCCCAACCCCTGAAAAACAACCCCGCACCATAATCCCCCTCCACCAAATCATTTGGACCAGTGCACAAAGCAAGGTCCATAAAGACATGGATGAGTGATTTTGGGGTGGAGGAACTTGACTGGCCTGCACAGAGTCCTGACCTCAACACAACAGAACACCTTGGGGATAAATTAGAGAGGAGACTGTAGGTCAGGCCTTCTCGTCCAACATCAGTGCCTGACCTCACAAATGCACTTGGAAGAATGGTCAAACATTCCCATAGACACACTCCTAAACCTTGTGGACAAGAAGAGTTGAAGCTGTTATAGCTGCAAAGGGTGGGCCAAATGAGTTTTGAACCCAATACTAATACTGGGATGCCATTACAGTTCATGTGTGTTTAAAGGCAGGCATCCCAATACTTACGCCAATATACTGTATATTGCTTGTGACACTGAGCATGGCTATGGACTTAGGGCTGGTTCACAGCACAGAGATGCAGAAACAATGCTTGGGGCTGAGTGGGTAGCAGTTCTGTCTAGCAACACCTGGGATGTTGGTTCAATTCCCCAACATGCTAATGCTTGTGTTGAAGTTTATATGTTCTCCCTGTGTGGGTTTCTCACCACAATCTAAAGACATACTGGCATCTTATTTGTCTCCTGTTGAAATAGGTTCTAATGTAAGAAAGTTAATTTTGGACTTTAGATTGGAAGCTCATTGCAGCCAGGGACTGATGTTAATGTTTATTAGCACTAATTATGCCCAGGGACTTGGACATTTCAAATTTTAGGGTTTACACTGCACGGGTACATATGCTTAGAAAACTGTTGCTTTGTTTATGTGGATGCAAATGGACTTTGATCTTTGTCCTGTAGTTGGAGATTTGATGCACATAGCCAAGGCTAACACAGTTGCAAATACTATTATGTGTTCCTGCCCATCAGGTGCAATCACTTTAGACATACATGAAGAGACAGATTGAAAGATAATGGTGGGCGTGTACTTCTATTGGGTGTGTCAGTGTGCTAACAATACAACCTCTCTTATATAAAGGCCTGCAGTAGGGGGGTTCGTTTGGCCTGAGAAGGTCAGGTTTTTTTGTTGTGATGGAGAAGGAATGATATTGGGAGATTTGATGAAGTTCTTGTGCATTTTTTCAATCAAAAGTGGGTTTATGTGGCCATGCTGTCAATGTTGTGTGTGTATTGTTCCTGCCTGATCATGCAAACATCGTTTGGAAGCATCTGCTGACCTATTATTATCTCATTTAATCGTGTACACCGAAATGCAGCTTCCAGCAGAACATGGTCATCAATGTATGTATGTGTGGATTGTGGGCTGGTGGTGGGTGTTTTGAATAAGTCTTTTGCAATATGTTGGAATGCTTTGTAAGAATAACTGTTAAGTATGTTTCTATATTCTTGCAGATAACAATGTGATGTGTTGCCTGCTATACACTGAAATTAAAGCTGTGTCCACTCTAAGGTTTTGTCTAATTTTAGATTGTAAGCTCCTACGAGCAGGGCCCTTAAAATTCCGTTGCTAAATGTAGCACCATATATCCTGTCCAAATTTTTTTTGAAGCTAGTAAATGTAAATTTATTTTTTTTTCTGCTGGTAAAATAAAAGTACATTGAGGTGTGTGTGTGTGTGTGTGTGTGTGTGTGTGTGTGTGTGTGTGTTTTTCCTTCTACTTTTCTTTAGATTTTGTGGGTGGTGGTTTTGGGAAAGTGCAATATCTTTTATATTTTATTTCAATATGTATTTGTGCACCAAAAAACTAATCTCTTTGCCCTGGTTCACATGCTACTTTGAAGTTGTGCTACTTCACTTGAAGTAGCACAATTTCAAAGTAGCAAGGTCAGCGTGATTTCAGGTGGCTTCATACACAAATGTCTATTGAAGTCGCACCTGAAATCGGCAAAAGTAGTGCAGGAACTACTTTAGCAAATTGATGCGGTGCCACAAAAAAAATGTTGAATCGATTGGAACAGTGCCATTCCCAATAGTCATGCGATTTGATCTCTCAAATCGCATGACCAATCGCTCCAATGTAAACCTAGGCTTCTGCACAACTGCAAGTTATATATAAAGATTCCACCTTTATCATTAACAGCTGTGGAGAATTGCAGGTAATGAATGGATGGGCAGTGTTTGAATGTGTCAGCTCTGGTTCACATTGGTGTGATTTGACATGTCAAATCTGTGGCAATTGCACTGTTCTAATTGGTGTGATTTGTATTGATATTGGTGCAGAAACCTGCACTGATGTCTCTGATGTTGCCCCCACAGTCGGGCCTGACATGCAGGAATGAAATTGTGGGAGATCAGCTGAACGCTTTCCTCCTGCTGTCAGTGTGAACCAGGGCTCAAACTGGGCCTTTTGCCTTTGTAATTCACCTGCTGCTATCCCAGGGACACCATTTCTTATCAAACTCCCTTAAGTTTACCTTCAAATATATGTAGAAATACAGATTTGCATATCTGAAAATAAAAAATACTAATCATGGTTGAGATCAAATATTTGCAGCTGCAATCAAAAGCGTGGTTTCACCTTCTGACCTGGAAATTAGTCATTGTATGCACCCGGAAGTTCCTGTGCTGGTCAGGATCTCCATCTAGGTGGACATGGCGAGGTCTCCTTAGCAGAGAGGAGGTGCTGCTCATTGGCCGGGTAAGTGTAGGATATGTACTTGCACTTAATCAATGCGGGGGTGGATTTCATAGTTAGATTTGGTGTGGGTGGGGTTCATTGATTTGTTTGGCATCACCACACATTTGCTTCCGTCCCATGTGCACACATCACTTCCTGTATTTGTTCTGCTGATGTAAATCAGTAAGGACTATGCAAGTATAAATGAGAGCTCCTTTTATTAAAATATATATGACTTGTTTCACAGCTGGGCAAATTTTCCAGCAAATTTGGACCTCTGAGTTGCATGACAAGTTGTACCCCATGATTCTCAATGACAACCATTCATATCTGTGCTACTTTAAATCGGACCTACTTTGGTGTGACTTTCATGTGACTTGAGGTATATCGGGTACAATATTACGCAGGCATTGCCAGAAGTTGGGGCCAAGTTGCAGTGGCAAAGTGGCAGCAAAATAGTGTGACTTTCAGGTTGCAGCAGTGTGAATGAGATTCAAGGATACCACCTTTGAATTTGGCCCTATTGTCACTTGTGCATCCTGAAGGTGTAGCAAATTCATCCCTGCACTACCTTGGTTTGACTTTGATGCAATTTGAGGTCCATACACCACAAGATTACACAGACATTGCTTCAAGTCATGACAAAGCTGTGCAATTTTAAGGTCGCACAAGTGCAAATTGGGCCTTATTCAAAGGTGTTATCAATTAATCGCATTAGGTTACTTTCACACTTGGGTGAGTTTTCATGGAGCTTTGGACCTCAGAGTCACAAGAAAAGTTGTCCCCCTTGATTTCCATGCATATTTATTAGAGCTGCATGATTAATCGTCATCGTGATTTTTTTCCACTTTACGATCTTGAAAAAAGAGTTTCACGATTCTTGCTATGCAAAGAACTCTCTCTGCTCTTCTGAAGCCACAGCCGAAAAACCAGGAAGTCTGCCAAGAATTAGAACATTCTTTATCAGTGAACTTAACTAGAAACCTTGTAACAATTTGTCAATTAAATAGAATTCTGTGTAAGTGAGGAAAGTTTAACTACTTAAACACTAAACATTTTTCTGACATTTGTTGGTTTCAGGTTAAAATCATTTTTTTTTTTGCTAGAAAATTACTTAAAACCCCCCAACATTATATATATTTTTTTGGTAGAGACCCTAGAGAATAAAATGGTGGTTTACAATATTTTATGTCACACTGTATTTGCGCCTTTCAAATGCAATTTTTTTTTTTGGAAAAAAGTACTTTAATGAATTAAAAAAAAAAGTTAGCCCAATTTTTTGTGGGATAATGTGAAAGATTTTACGTCGCGCGAATCGTGATCTTTTTATTCTAAGCAAAAAAATTGTGATTCTCCTTTTTCACCAGAACCGTGCAGCTCTAATATCTATGCAACTTCATCCATGTTCACATGGGTCTGAATTGACATGTCAAATTGTAGGCCAAATCGGCGCCTATTGATGGCAATGGAACTGTCCGAATTGGTGCGACGCCACAACGATTCCCAAAAGTAGTTCCTGCACTACTTTGGGCGACTTCAGGGGGCGATTTCTTACCTCCCAACTTTTTGAGATGGGTATAAGGGACACCTATTAGCAAAAGTAGGTAGGCATAGGACACCTTCTTAAAGGAGAACAGTTGGGACCTATGTGATTTCACTAGACATCTGTGCAGGAAAGTGCACTGATGTCTCTGAAATCACTGACAAAGTCGGGCTGAGTCACACTTGTGCGACTTTGAACATCAGAGTCATATGACAAGTCATATCCCATGATTTTGAATGTGTACCATTCATATCTGTGCGACTTCAAGTAACACTGACTTCAACGTAGTCCCTGTACTACTTTGGTCTGACTTTGATGCGAGTTGAGGTCCATAGACCTCAAGTTTACACAGGCATTCCCTGGAATTGCGGCAAAATTGCTGATGCAAAATCATGGGAAAGTTGCGTGTCTTTCCCTGCGACTCCTGCGTCCATAGACCTCAAGATTACACAGGCATTGCTTAAAGTCGCATTAAAATCACGCAACTTTCAGGTCGCACAAGTGTGAAGGGTGCCTAAGTCACTGTGCGGAGTACTATTTTATACCTAGAATATAAAGTAGTCCCACCATCAAACACTAGTTAATATATGTTCTCAATATAATCATGCTCAAATGGCTGAAAATCACACAGATGGTATCACCTACTGAAAGCTTGCATTGTACTCAGCAGCATATGCTGAAAAGAGGCAGCATAGATGCCTATTAGCCAACGCCACATCGGCACGAGCATGGTTGTTACTATAATATTAATGCCTGAAATGCAAAACATTATTGTATTGAATCAAACATTAGTAAATGTATTTTCTCTGTAGGTAAGTGCTCAGCTCTGTAGCATAGCGGTATACCCTGCTGCCCCCAAAAGTTCAAGCCATGTATTCAAATCCCACTGACAGCATCACCTCCTAGAAGTGTACTCAGAAGCATAATTAGCCAAAGCACATCAGCTTGCTTTATTCCATATTTTAACTCTTCAAATGCATGCAATGGTATGTACTTATTCAATAATATGGTATGGAATTCCAAAATTCAAGGAAAAAAATGTCATAGGGTCCCCCCAGTACATACCAGGCCCTTCGGTATGGACTTTAAGGGGAACCCTACACCAAAATGTAAAATAAATTTGATGTGGGGCCCCCAAAATCCATACCAGACCCTTATCCGAGCATGCAGCCTGGAGGTCAGGATAGGGGGGGACGAGTGAGCACCCTCCCCTTCTGAACCTTACCAGGCCACATGCCCCAAAGCACCTTTTCCCCATGTTGATGGGGACAAGGGCCTCTTCCCGACAACACTGGTCAGTGGTTGTCGGTCTGCAGGCAGGGGGTTTATCAGAATCTGGAAGCCCCCTTTAACAAGGGGGCTCCCAGATCCTGCCCCCTATGGGAATAGGTATGGGGTACATTTTACCCCTACCCATTCACCAAAAAAAGCAGTGAAATGTAAAAAAATTAATAGCCGGTTTTTGACAAGTCCTTTATTGTAGAATAGCTCCGAGCTGTCTTCTTCCCTGAGCCATCTTCTCCAGACGCTGTCTCTCCCTCCTCCATCTTCTACCCGAGCTGTATTCTCCCAGAGCCGTCTCTCCTGCCGCCGCCATCTGCTGTGTTCTTCCGCACTGCTGGTTACCCGCTAATAAAAAAAAGCTGCTCTTCTTCCATGGTGGTCTTCCTCCGCTGTGTTGTCACCCGCTGTATGGCGTCTCTTACATAGCCATGGAGCGGACTCTCCGGGTGACATTATCGGATTGCCACAGAAGACCGCCACAAGAAGAGCGGCTTTTTTTTTATTAGTGGGTAACCGGCTGCGCTGAAGAACACATCAGCGGGAGAGAGACAGCTCGGGGAGAAGAAACATCAAACACTAGTGAATGTATTTTCTATGTATTTTCTATGTATGACTGTGCTACACCCAATAGGCTAGCGGTCAGCACTTCTACCTTGAAGAACTCATGGGTTCAAATCCCACAGAGAAATACTAAAAGATTGAATTGGTGAAAAAAAAGCAAATCACTATTAGCCAATTAGCCAAAGCAGCATATGCTGAAAATAGGTGAATGCCAATTAGCCAATGCACTTTAAATTTGGCTGATTCTCTTATATTAACTCTTGAAATGCATGCAATGATATGTAAGTATTCAATACTATTATGGCGTGAAATTCCAAACACCACACTAACTAATGGCAGATTACATTTTTTTGTTTGTTCATTTTAATTTGCTTGTGCACTGAAAAAATAAACACAGCTGGGGGATGGTAGGTTGGCTGGTAATTGAACTTGTACCATGAGTGCTGTGGAGACATCTGAGCAGACTACTAAGCCATTGTGCTAAGTATGAGACCTGCATAATAGTGTAGTATGATTAAAGAATGAATATAAATAATTACTGCTTTATAGTCACCTAAATGAAAAAATAAAAAACAACATACAACAAATAGGTAACCTAAATGTTTAATACATGTAACTTTACAGAATAGCAGACATTACTATGTAGTAATCATTCATAACTGCATTAGTTAGCAAAAGAAGGAAAAAACTAGGAATATTAATTGCAACATACATCAATAGATGCACACGAGGTAGAGCACACCTCACATAAAAATGTTTCTTTCACATACATGGATCATGAGTACAGTGCAGTACTATATAACAACTTGGTAGGAATTGGCATTTGCATCCACGCGGAAGCGCTAATCAGCGCCAGCTTAGAATTTACTTACATGTTTTTCTCACTAATGGCGCTAGTTTTTCATTCGCACATTCGCCTGTTGAAATTTTATTTGGCTAAAATGGGAGCTATTATTTGCCATAGTGCCCAGTACTTCCTGGCGCTATAGTAAATGACCCCCATAGACTTTAACGGTGTTCGCGTGCTCGAACAAACTTTTTTCCTGTTCACATGTTCTGGTGCGAACCAAACAGGGGGGGGGTCTGCTCATGCCTACCTAGCAGTAAAAAGGGTCGCTGGTTCGTATTCCCAACCACACCACAAGACTACCTGCCTGGAGTTTGCATGTTCTCCCTGTGCCTGCGTGGGTTTCCTCCCACACTCCAAAGACATGCTGGTAGGTTAATTGGCTTCTGTCTAAATTGGCCCTAGTATATGAATGTGAGTTAGGGACCTTAGATTGTAAGCTCCTTGAGGGTAGGGGCCCATATTAGTGTATAATGTGTATGTAAAGCACTGCGTAAATTGACGGCACTATAGAAGTACCTTAAATAAAAATAAATAAGTCTTCACTAATATTATGGTGTGAATCTCCAAAACACCATACACTAGCTAACAAACAGTTTACATTTGATAAACTTTATTGTATGGTATATAAACCATCAAACATTAGTAAAAGTATTTTGTATATATAATTGTGCTCAGCCCAATAGGCTAGCAGTTAGCACCTCTACCTTCAAAAATTCAGGTATTGAAAGACTCATGGGTTTAAATCCCACAGAAGAATCCTGTCGGAAAAGGAGAATGCCAGTTATCCAAAGCAACACAAATATACGTGTATATATATTTACTGAAAATAGGTGATTGCCAAGTAGCCAATGCAGTTTAATGTGAAAGTTTTTATTGTATTAACTCTTTAAATGCATGCAATGGTATGTAAGTATTCAATTATATTATGATGTGATATTCCTTCAAAAATTCAGGTATTGAAAGACTCATGGGTTCAAATCCTACAGAAGAATCCTAAAAGATTACTATTGGTGGAGAAAAAGGAGAATTACTGTTAGCCAGTTAGCCAATTAGCCAAAGCAGCATACAGTGAATGCCAAGTAGCCAATACACTTTAATTTGGTTGATATTATTGTATTAACTCTTCAAATGCTTGCAATGGTATGTAAGTATTCACTAATATTATGGTGTGAATCTCCAAACACCACACACTAGCTAACAAGCAGTTTACATTTGATAAACTTTATTGTATAGTATATAACACATCAAATACTAGTAACAGTATTTTGTATGTATAATTGTGCTCAGCCCAATAGGCTAGCAGTTAGCACCTCTAACTTCAAAAATTCAGGTTTTGAAAGACTCATGGGTTCAAATCCCACAGAAGAATCCTGAAAGATTACTATTGGTGGAGAAAAGGAGAATTACTGTTAGCCACTTAGCCAGTTAGCCAATTAGCCAAAGCAGCATACAGTGAATGCCAAGTAGCCAATACACTTTAATGTGGTTGATATTATTGTATTAACTCTTCAAATGCTTGCAATGGTATGTAAGTATTCACTAATATTATGGTGTGAATCTCCAAACACCACACACTAGCTAACAAAAGGTTTACATTTGATAAACTTTATTGTATAGTATATAACACATCAAACACTAGTAAAAGTATTTTGTATGTATAATTGTGCTCAGCCCAATAGGCTAGCAGTTAGCACCTCTAACTTCAAACATTCAGGTATTGAAAGACTCATGGGTTCAAATCCCACCAAAAAATCCTAAAAGATTGCATTGGTCGGAAAAGGAGAATGCCAGTTAGCCAAAGCAACACAAATATACGTGTATATATATTTACTGAAAATAGGTGATTGCCAAGTAGCCAATGCAGTTTAATGTGAAAGTTTTTATTGTATTGACTCTTTAAATGCATGCAATGGTATGTAAGTATTCAATTATATTATGATGTGACATTCCAAACACCACACACTAGCTAAAGGGCAGTTTACATTTCTTTGTTTGTTTATTTTAATTCACTTGTGCACTGAAAAAATAAACACAGCTGGTGGATGGTAGGTTGGCTGTTGTTTGAACTCATACCATGAGTGGTGTGGAGATATCCAAGCAGACCACTAAGCCATTGTGCTAAGTACAAGACCTACATAATAGTGTAGTATTATTAAAAAATGAACATAAATAATTACTGCTTTATAGTCAACTAAATGAATAAATAATAAATCAAAAACATGAAAAAAACAACATACAACAAATAGGTAACCTAAATGATTAATACATGTAACTTTACAGAATAGCAGACATTACTATGTAATAATCATTCAGAACTGCATTTCTTAGCAAAAGAAGGAAAAAAAATAGGAATACTAATTGCAATATAAATCAATAGATGCATGGGAACTAGAGCACATCTCTGATAAAAAATGTTTCTTTCACATACATGGATCATGACTACAGTACAGTGCTATATAACAACTTGATAAGAATTGGCATTTGTATATACGCGGAAGCGCTAATTAGCGGCAATTTAGAATTTACAAACGTTTGTTCTCCGCTTATATCGCTGATTTTCATGTGCAAATTCGCCATTTTGTTTCCATTTGGCTAAAATGGGCTCTATTATTTGCCATAGTGCCTAGTACTTCCTGGAGTTATAGTAAATGACCCCCAGTGTGTCATTCGTTTGATTTCTCATCCCTGTGGACTTATCACTTTTTATTATATTGTGATTCTTTTTGATATTTTCAATGTGGATTGAATACTATCTGTCTGTGTGTTCTAAACACCATCACATATATGTGCACTTTAGTCAGTATTTTACTTGTATGCATTTATTTTTGCACCAGTTGTATGTTACCATGTCACTAATGCCGCGTACACATGACCGGACTTTACAGCATACTTTGTCCTGCGGACTCTCCAACGGACTTTATGACGGACTTTCTGAATTAATGGACTTGCCTACACACGATCAACCAAAGTCCGACGGATTTGTACGTGATGACTTACGACCGGACTAAAACAAGGAAGTTCATAGCCAGTAGCCAATAGCTGCCCTAGCGTCGGTTTTTGTCCGACAGACTAGCATACAAACGAGCGGACTTTTCGACCAGACTCGAGTCCGTCAAAAAGATTTGAAACGTGTTTCATTTCTAGGTCCGTCAAACTTTTGGGGAAAAAAAGTCTGCTGGAGCCCACACACGATCGAATTGTCTGACGGACTCCGGTTCGCCGGACCAAGTATGCCGTAAAGACTGGTCGTGTGTACGCGGCATAAGATTGCTCTTTTTGCCTATATTTGTTTTTCTTTTTGTGCACATGTTCACACTCCCATTTTGATTAATTTACTGTTGAGGAGTGCATATTCACTTTCCTGGAATCATCCCCAGGTTTTAGAAATTTCTAGCGCTACACATTCATTCACATAAATTAACCTAATGACCACTTAAGGACCAAGCCTCTTTTTGCGACTTATTTACAAGTTAAAATTGTTTTTTTTTTAGTAGAAAATTACTTAAAAACCCCCAAACATTATATATTTTTTTCAAACACCCTAGAGAAAAAAATGGCAGTCATTGCAATACTATGTCACACCGTATTTGCGCAGTGGTCTTACAAGCGCAATTCTTTTGGGAAAAAATACACTTTTTTCCTTGTCAAAAGAAGTTTATTGAGTATACAATGTTATAAAGATACATAAAGTAAGTTTACAAGGATCTATAAAGTAAGCTCATTGTTTTACAGTAGGGTTTATAAAGGTAAATATCATGAAATTTCAAATATTAAACATTGGGTTCACGTAAACCTAAATTAAAGATATATATCATTTCCTTAGTTACTTTTGTAGGTATTTAAATGATTTATACCTACTATACATATTGTTTACAAGTAGAGTGTATATAGGTCAAATAAATTCTGATAATGAGCTTTAATCGTAAGGTGGAGAAAAGGAAAGAGAAAGAAGAAAAAGGGTTGAAAGGTAGAGGTATGGTCCACAAGGTTGTCCCGCTCATCAGTTTATTATTCTTTTTAGTTCTCTTTGAAGCCTTAGAATGGGTGTCTCTGTAAGTCATTTAATCTGTTACCATGGCAACAGGACAGAGTCATTGAAGTTTGACAGGAACTGTTGTTTTATCCAAGGATGCCAAAGTTTTTCAAATTTTGGAATTTGATTTTGATCGATGGCTACCATCTTAGCATGGGACATTGTATTATTCATTCTGTGAATTGTTTCTGCTAGTACCAATGTAGGAGATTTCCATGCCTTGGCCACTGTTTGTTTTGCAGCCGTTATTAGTTGGATCATAAGTTTGAATTGAGAGAGAGTTAACCATTCCGGTTTTAGATTAAGTAAAGTTAAATATGGATCTGGTTGTATTATTTTTTAAAATATTTTAGATGCAATCACGAAGACTTCCTTCCAGAAGGTTTGGATTACTGGGCACGTCCACCATATGTGTAAATATGTGCCTATTTCTGGGCATCCTCGAAAACAAAGAGTTGAGGTATTAGGTGAATATTTTGCCACTCTAGCGGGTACAAGGTACCAGCGAGTTAGGACTTTATAATTTGTCTCCAGTGCTAAGATGTTGGGTGAAGATGACTTAGAAGTGAGCCATATGTTAGACCAGTCCGTGTCTTCTAAAGTTCGTCCCAGGTCCTCCTCCCACCTCTGAACGTAAGAGGGTCTATTAAGATTTGCTACTCCATATAATTGATTATAAAGTGATGAAATTGTACCTTTAGCAAATGGATCTTTTGTACAGATTGATTCAAAAATGGATAATTGGGATAATGGTGTATCCCGCTTTAGGAATGGTGTATAGAAATTTTTGATTTGGAGATATCTAAATATCTCAGAGTTTGGTAGATCATATTTTTCTCTAAGCGATGGGAATGAAAGGAATGATTTAGATGCTATGAAGTCATTTAGTGTCTGAATGCCTGATGTTGTCCAAGCTTTAAAAGAATTTGGGTAGATCCATGCCGGATAAAAGGCCGGATTTCTGATAAAAGAAAGGAGAGGATTGTGTGGAGATTGTAACTGATATTTGGTTTTTAGTTTATCCCAGAGAGATAAGAAGTGTTTAGTTATGGGATTATGAATTTTAAAGCGGTCTTTAGGATCAAGCCATAATAAATTTGATATTAATAGAGGGTCATTTTCTGAAGCCTCTATAAATACCCATAATGGGATTTCCTGTTTGCATGGTATTTGGACAGACTGGCCAAATGTGCTGCTCTGTAGTAGTTAGTAAAATTAGGGTATCCCAGGCCTCCTTTATTTTTGGGAAGATGTAGTGTGTGTATAGGTATACGTGGTTTAGAAGAGCCCCATATAAACGAAGTTGCTCTTTTTTGTACTATTCTCAAAAAATAGGAAGGAATTGGAATAGGGAGGACTCTGAATAGATAAAGCAATTTGGGTAGAATAGTCATTTTGATTGCATTAATCTTCCCTATCCAGGATAAAGGAAGTTGCGACCATTGTTTTATTAGATTTGTGATCTGTCTTAATACAGGAGGATAATTGATTGAGAATAAGTCAGAATGAGATGCTGTTAAATGAATTCCAAGATATGGGACTGATTTTTCTGCCCATGTGAATGGGAGTGCAGCCCTAGCCTGTATCAATTCCATGTTTGTGAGTGAAATATTAAGCACTAGGCATTTCTTAGGATTAATCATAAGGCCGGATAGGGCTGCAAATCCATCAAGAGCTGGTATTAAGTTAGGACCAGAGACCTGTGGTGATGATAGAAAAAGTAATATATCGTCTGCTGTCCAAAACCCCATTTTTGTAATGAATATTGCATATATTGCCAGGATACTGTGTCAAATGCCCTCTTAATATCGAGAGATAGAAAACATAAAGGGATTTTCCATTTTTTAGCAATATGTGCCAATAACACTGCCCTGCGTATATTATCGCCTGCCTGTCTATTTGGCATGAAGCCTACTTGATCTCTATGTATTAATTTTCCTATAATGCTATTGAGGCGTTTTGCTATTATTTTTGCTAATAATTTAATATCGAGGTTTAACAGAGAGATAGGCCGATAATTCACACAGGAAGTATCATCAGAAAGGGGTTTTGGGATCATACAAACAATTGCCATTAGTGTTTCTTGCCGAAAAGAATGTCCATCTAGAAGTTTGTTAAAAGTTTCAGTGAGAAGGGGAGAGAGTATTTCTGAGAATGTTTTATAGTATAAAGCCGAGTAGCCGTCTGGGCCTGGTCTTTTGTTAAGTTTTAGGTCTTTTATGGCGTTAGCAACTTCATCTATAGTTATAGGCTCATCCAAACTGCTTTTTTGATTCTGAGATAACTCAGGTAAGGTTATTTTTGAGAAGAAGGATTCAGCTTCTGTAGGATTAAATTCATTGTTTGTCTTGTATAAAGTTGCGAGATGTGAGTGAAATTTATGGACTATTTTAACTGGATTACAAGTGTAAACATTTTTTGATTATTTCAAACGTATTGGTTTGAAAGATTTGTTAGTTGAATTTAATGCCCAAGCCAAATATGTACCTGGTTTGTTTGTAATCATGTAGAAATTGTGTTTGGAGCGTTTGAGGGATTTATCAACTGACTCAGTGAGAAATAGATTGTATTCCAATCTAGATTTTTCCAGATGAGATTTTGTACTCCGAGATGGATTATCTTGAAATGATATGTAGGCTGCATTAAAATTGAGTTCTAGTTTTTTTGCTAGATTTTTGCGTTCCCGTTTAAATAGTGCCATTTGTCTTTGTATTGTACCACGCAAGACAGGCTTATGAGCTTCCCACAGTGTTATTGGGGAGATGTCTGTTGTATTATTAATTGATATGTATTCCTTTAAAGCTTGTTCAATGGCCATCTGATGTAGTGGGTGTTTGAGCATTATGTCCGGTAAGTACCACGTTGGGTCATGCGCTTTTGGTATGGCTGAGGCTATAGTAGTGTATACTGCATTATGGTCAGACCACGGAATCGGAATTATATCTGATGCAATAATTTCTGGTATCATTCCTATTGTTAGAAAAATATGATCTATTCTGGTGAAGGTTTGATGAGGGTGCGAGAAATAAGTGAATTTCTTTTTCATTGGGTTACTTTCTCTCCACGAATCTACCAGATTGTATTTGGAAAGAAGTTGAGAAAAAGGTAATCTAGAGGTTATTTTGGATGGTGTAAAAGGTGATTTATCTAGAAATGGGAGGAGGACCTGGTTCGAATCCCCACACATTATCACTGTTCCTATTTTGTGTGTATTAATCACTTGTAATATATGTGAGAGGAATGGTGTAGGTTGTTTGTTAGGAGCGTAGTAGGAAATCACTGTGATTGCTGTATCCATTATATAACCCATGAGTATCAGGTATCTACCTTCTGGGTCTTTAATTTCTGATGATAAGGTGAATGGTGTGGATCGGTGAAATGCAATTAGAGTTCCCCTTTGCTTGGTACAGGCAGAAGTCGTGTAAATTTGTTGATAAAAAGGAGAAATATATTTTGGAGTAGAATCTTTGGTGAAGTGTGTTTCTTGGAGGCATACTATGTGAGCCTTCTAGTTATGGAATATACGGAAGGCTTTGGTCCTTTTTTGAGGTACATTTATTCCCTGAACATTCAGGGAAAGTATATTCAGTGGTGCCATGGCAACAGATCAAATAGTTTTGACTTACATTTTGTTATGCAGAGCTGACCGCGCAGATCAACCTGTGTGGACTGAAGAGATGAAAAGATAGAAAAGAAACCAGTGAATTCTGGAGTAGAGAGTAAACAAAAAACATATGAGATTAGATGATACATTGTATATATTATTTTTTGCAAGTAATCACAATTTACTCGTGAAAGAGAATAAATATCTCTCTCAGGGGAATAAGTGCCTTCGTCACACTCCCACATAATATGGTTGGGAGAATGAGGAGGGCTAATGGGGGTACACGGATCTTCCGCTTACAGGAGAGAAGTGCTATGTCAAAAGACATCAAAATGATGTTATATTAATTGGAGTGCAGAATATAGTTTTTGTTGAAATTATTTATTCCAGGGTGGTTGTATATGGTTAGTCTTGCCCTAGGCTAAATAATTCAGTTAGAAAGGTACTGTTAATAACTTTGGTATTGATGAAGATAGTTTGAATTATTTTGGGATTTTAACCCTTTTAGAGTAAACAATTACATATTTTATTCATATGTAACTGTTTAGATATGTTAACTCATAAAATTGAGGTTGTATTGCTTCAGATTAGAATAAACAAAAACATAATTCTAGGAACTAGTTAGGTAATAATATATTTGTTTTAAGAAAAGAAAGAAAAAGCTTCCATTACTTCTGGACTATTGAACATATTTGTCCTAAAAAGTAATAAATCTATTGTTATTACCTGATAATATATAACTGAACAAGAATTTTCTTATTTCACTTATATATTCTAAGGCTATATGAATCAGAAGTAATAAGAAATATAACTGGAATGTAACATGATCCCACACAGTGTGTGACTATCTGAATGCAGTTACATTCAGTTATAAATACAGGTTTTTTATAGAGAACCATCTCTTAGTATAATAAATGAAGAGATATCAGGAATTACGATGTCAGTCCATTGAATCTTCTTGGTCCATGGATGATGTGGCATAACGGCCTCTTTTGTGAGAATGATGATTCCCATTTTGTTCTGAAATTTTCTGGGTGCTGCCTGAAGGTGAAGATGACGCCATTCTTCTGCGTGTGGGAGTGTTGCTGCTTGTGGGTTCTGTCAGATTTAATTTTAAAAAGGTTTGTTGTAGTTCATCTGCTGATCTGCTTCTGTAAATTGTACCTTGGTAGTTAAATCTGACTGAAAAGGGAAAGCCCCATTGATACATAATGTTGTGGCGTTGCAGTTCCATTAGTTGGGGTTTCATGGATCGTCTTTTAGTAATAGTAAGTTGGGATAGGTCAGCAAAAATTTGATAATTGTGTCCTTGAAAATGAAGTTCCTTTTTTTCTCTTGCAGCAATTAGTATTTGTTCTTTCGTTCTGTAATAATGAAATTTTGTGATTATATCACGTGGGGGTCCATATTTCTTTTTGGCTGTGAGGGCTCTGTGTACTCTGTCCAGTTCTAAACGTTCAATAGGGATATCTGGCTTTAGTTCTTGTAATAGAGCAGTAATAGTAGATTGCAGGTCTGTCACAGTTTCAGGTATTCCCCTTATGCGCAAGTTTGAACGTCTGGCTCTATTTTCGTAATCTTCGAGCTTAGTTTGAAGTATTAAATTCTCTTTTTTTAATTGTTCCAATTCTGTTATATTTTCTTGGGTTGTAATTTCAATTTCATCCATTTTTATTTCTAAGGCTGCGGTGCGGTTTCCCAGCTCTCTTATTTCTTTGGTTATGCTTTTTGTTATTTGGTCTGAGGTTTGTTTTAAAGCCTTATGAAGCATCTTTTCAAATTGTAATAATATTACTGGGGATACTGAGGAGGCTTGTGGAGAAGTTTGTGAGAGGATTTGTTCTGTATCTGACTCAAACGGAGAGTCTTGCTGTGACATTTTCTGTCTGTGAGAGCGCCCTGATGCTGTATCTTGTGAGGTGACTGGAGCTGCTTCAGCTGCAGTGAGTGCCTGTGAGCTCTTTGTGAGGTGATTTTTATTTCTGCCACGGTTTCCTCCCAGTACCATATTTCCTGCCCAAACTTTCACAGTTTGTTCCCTGGGGCAAAAAGGTTCAAATGGATACCTTTTGAGCCTGCAGGCTCCGCTTTGTCCTTCTCTTCTCTCCTCAGCGGTGTGGAGCTCTAACAATGCATGTCTGCTCCGCTAGGCTCCGCCTCCTGCCCCCCAAAATACACTTTTTTGAGTTAAACATTAGGACAACTGTAAGGTTAGCCCATTTTTTTCCAGATTGTGAAAGATAATGTTATGCTGAGTAAATTGATACCCAACCTGTCATTCTTCAAAATTGCGCCCACTCCTGGAATGGCTACAAACTTTGGTACTTTAGAAAAAAATCTCCATTGGCGATGTTTAAAAGTTTTTACAGTTTGCCAGTTTTGAGTTACAGAGAAGGTGTAGTGCTAGAATTATTGCTCTTGCTCTAACAATTGGGGTGATATTATACATAAGTGTTCAAACCACACATGTGTAGTAACAGGTGTAGCATTCCTGCGCTACCATGCAAAAAATGGGAGAAATAAGAGGGGGAAAAGCAGCTTGCACCGAGAGGGGTCCAACCTGGCCCTTAATAATAGCCTAAATATAAAAATGGGGATGGTGCTGCGCTAATCCTAGTGTAAATGTGTGATAATAATAATGGAATATTAGTGACTAGGTGGCGTATTGCCCATTCTCAGTAAATAAGTGATAAACTTGATCTCACGTCACTAATATTCCGTGATGTGCTCACTTTAAAAAATCGCAAAAGGTGCAAATAGAAACTACGCATGAATAAAAACTATAAGCATTTGATTATAAATATAACAACATAAATCATTCACCTGTAGTGCAAAGAGCAATAGAAATGTGTTTGAAAGGTGAATACAATTAAAATAAAAATGAAATAGGATAAACCGCACACAAGTGCAAGGTTACTATGAATGCCCTACGGGATCCCAGTACAAGTGACAAATGTAAAAAATCGAAAAAAAATGCAGATAAAAGCTACGCATGGATAAATATAGGCATTTGAATATACATAGAACAATATAAATCCTTCACCTATAGTGCAAACAACAATAGGAATATGTTTGAAACATGAAGCATATAGAAAATAAAATAAACCATACACAAGTGCAAGGTTACTATGAATGTCCTAGGAGATCCCAATACAAGTGACAAATGTAATAAAGTGTCCAGTGTCGGCAATCCGTGCTCACATTTTAATACAAACAATGTTCAAATGCCAAAAGAAAGTGACTTTGTGCAGCAACAAACAGTTCCAATGCTTCTTTAAACGTGCTCAATGAAAAAATGGTGAAGGCAGCAGCTAGACTCTAGCATCGCTTTCCTTTAATAAGTGAAGAATATGAAGTGTAAACACCAATTCTCTTCATGCAGCAATCCTACAATGGAGGGCAATGGCCCCTTACCTCACTACGCTGAGGTTACAGCATGAGTCAATCTGTGTGTATGATGTCTCCTATGGGGATCAGTCTTGGGTCCCAAGCTGTCATTCAATACACCTCAGACCATGCAGGAGGCATAGCGACTAAAGGAAAAACAAAGGTGCCACATAGTGTAGTATTTTGTAAAATTAAGGGCTTTATTCAGAAATAACATAAGGGTACTCACATAGTAATACAACAGGGAATGAGTGGTATCCAAACGAGCGGCGAGCTTGTATACTATTACAGTGGAGGGTGCCGGTCCCTACGCGTGGCATCACGGGTCACGTGGCTTCTTCAGGGGATGATAGAGGGCACCCATACTTGTCTTTAAATAGATCAGGTAAACTCAATGTCCGGCGGCCATTTTCCCGGAGTTCAATGAGAAACAGCTATAGCGGCCATCTTCCCGGGGATGCATGGGGGTGGCCATTTTGCTGGTTATCCAAAACGGACTGGGACATTAGCAAAGCAGCTGGCCAATATAGACTCCGTGCCTGCAGTGTCATACTGTTAGGATTTTGTAGTAATCGGACCTCAACCAGAAGGCAGAGTAACTAAGATGGTTAGCTTAAACACCCCCACTTAACCTCCTGTCACAAAGCCAATTCTTGTAAAAGTATAAACGGCATACGGGGGGGGGAGTGGATCTAAGTGTAAAATGGGGAGATAAAGTGTTTTCCCTTTTATTAGTATATATACATATAGTACAAGTGTAAGTTTTATATTAGATGTCGATTAAAGATTAGGATGATCTATTGTGTTATTACCATATATGAGTGCATCCATTACAGTAGAGGGTATATTTCCATAGTGAAGTACCAGTTTATCTCCCCATTTTACACTTATATCCACTTCCCCCCCCATATTCCGTTTATACTTTTACAAGAATTGGCTTTGTGACAGGAGGTTAAGTGGGGGTGTTTAAGCTAACCATCTTAGTTACTCTGCCTTCTGGTTGAGGTCCGATTACTACAAAATCCTAACAGTATGACACTGCAGGCACGGAGTCTATATTGGCCAGCTGCTTTGCTAATGTCCCAGTCCGTTTTGGATAACCAGCAAAATGGCCGCCCCCATGCATCCCCGGGAAGATGGCCGCTATAGCTGTTTCTCATTGAACTCTGGGAAAATGGCCACCGGACATTGAGTTTACCTGATCTATTTAAAGACAAGTATGGGTGCCCTCTATCATCCCCTGAAGAAGCCACGTGACCCGTGACAACACGCGTAGGGACCGGCACCCTCCACTGTAATAGTATACGAGCTCGCCGCTCGTTTGGATACCACTCATTCCCTGTTGTATTACTATGTGAGTACCCTTATGTTATTTCTGAATAAAGCCCTTAATTTTACAAAATACTACACTATGTGGCACCTTTGTTTTTCCTTTGGTCGCTATGCCTCCTGCATGGTCTGAGGTGTATTGAATGACAGCTTGGGACCCAAGACTGATCCCCATAGGAGACATCATACACACAGATTGACTCATGCTGTAACCTCAGCGTAGTGAGGAAAGAGGCTATTGCCTCCATTGTAGGATTGCTGCTTGAAGAGGATCGGTGTTTACACTTCATATTCTTCACTTATTAGAGGAAAGCGATGCTAAAGTCTAGCTGCTGCCTTCACCATTTTTTCATTGAGCATGTTTAAAGAAGCATTGGAACTTTTTGTTGCTGCACAAAGTCACTTTCTTTTGGCATTTGAACATTGTTTGTATTAAAATGTGAGCACGGATTGCTGACACTGGACACTTTATTACATTTGTCACTTGAATTGGGATCTCCTAGGACATTCATAGTAACCTTGCACTTGTGTGTGGTTTATTTTATTTTCTATATGCTTCATGTTTCAAACATATTCCTATTGTTGTTTGCACTATAGGTGAAGGATTTATATTGTTCTATGTATATTCAAATGCCTATATTTATCCATGCATAGTTTTTCTCTGCATTTTTTTTCGATTTTTTACATTTGTCACTTGTACTGGGATCCCGTAGGACATTCATAGTAACCTTGCACTTGTGTGCGGTTTATCCTATTTCATTTTTATTTTAATTTTATTCACCTTTCAAACACATTTCTATTGCTCTTTGCACTACAGGTGAATGATTTATGTTGTTAAATTTATAATCAGATGCTTATAGTTTTTATTCATGCATAGTTCCTATTTGCACCTTTTGCGATTTTTTAAAGTGAGGACAGCACGGAATATTAGTGACGTGAGATCAAGTTTATCACTTATTTACTGAGAATGGGCAATACGCCACCTAGTCACTAATATTCCATTATTATTATCACACATTTACACTAGGATTAGCGCAGCACCATCCCCATTTTTATATTGCGACTTACGTATACTTTCGCTTCTGCGCGCAAGTGCGGTGGGATGGGGCGCTTTAAATTATTATTTTTTTCTTATTTATCTTACCTAGTAATAGTGGGACTGCGATGTTGTGGCAGACAGATCGAACACCTAACTGACATTTTTGACAGTTTTTTGGGAACCAGTGACATTATTACAGTAATCAGTGCTAAAAATTTGCACTTTTATTGTACTAATGACACTGGCGGGGAATGGAGTTAACATCAGGGGCGATTAAGGGGTTAAATGTGTTCCCTGCAGGTGTATTCTAACTGTATGGGGGATAGGCTGCCTATGGAAACACACAGATCCATCTTCCTGCATAGCAAAAATGCAGGATCTGTGTGATCTCCCCTGTCAGAAAGGAAATGTGCCTTGTTTACACAGGCAGATCCCATTCTGTCACTGCGGAGAACGATCGCGGGCAGCCCCACCTGCTGATTGGCTCCCCTGCTGGCCAGTGGGCGTGAGTGCGTGCCTTGGGCGGCGCACGTGCCCACAAACTAGAGTTCCCGAGCTGATGTACGATGAGGGCGATTCGCGGGAACAAGCCGACCTGCCACAGTACAATGACTGTGGCTAGTTGGCAAGTGGTTAACTTGCCTATATACGTGAGCAGAGCGGCACGGGCAGGCAAAATCACGTGCCTGAAACGTGATTGCCTTCCCGCGGGTGGGGGGTCCGATCGGACCCCCCCCGGTGCCAGCTGCGGTCGGCATTTGGTTGGGAGCGATGACAGACGAGGGGGAGGCCATCCGATCGTGGCCCCCCCCTCGCGATCGCTCCCAGCCAATGAGAAACATCCCCTGCCTCTGTATAGTACACAGAGGCAGAGGATGTGATGTCATCTCTCCTCGGTCTGGCAGTTTCAGTTCCAGCGCCGAGGAGAGATGACATGTAAGTGCACCAACACTCACACACAACACAGTAGAACATGCCAGGCATACATTACACCCCCGATCGCCCCCCGATCCCCCCCCGATCACCCCCCCCTGTCACAAACTGACACCAAGCAGGTTTTTTTTTTTTTTTTTACCTGATTACTGCATAGTGTCAGTTTGTGATAGTTAGCAGTGGTAGGACAGTGAGTATTACCCCCCTGTAGGTCTAGGGTACCCCCCTTACCCCCCCTAATAAAGTTTTAACCCCTTGATCACCCCCCCTCACCAGTGTCGCTAAGCGATCATTTTTCTGATCGCTGTATTAGTGTCGCTGGTGACGGTAGTTAGGGACGTAAATATTGAGGTTCGCCGTCAGTGTTTTATAGCGACAGGGACCCCCATATACTACCGAATAAATGTTTTAACCCCTTGATTGCCCCCTAGTTAACCCTTTCACCACTGATCACCGTATAACTGTTACGGGTGACGCTGGTTAGTTCGTTTATTTTTATAGTGTCAGGGCACCCGCCGTTTATTACCGAATAAAGGTTTAGCCCCCTGTAGGTCTAGGGTACCCCCCTTACCCCCCTAATAAAGTTTTAACCCCTTGATCACCCCCCCTCACCAGTGTCGCTAAGCGATCATTTTTCTGATCGCTGTATTAGTGTCGCTGGTGACGGTAGTTAGGGACGTAAATATTGAGGTTCGCCGTCAGTATATGGGGGTCCCTGTCGCTATAAAACACTGACGGCGAACCTCAATATTTACGTCCCTAACTACCGTCACCAGCGACACTAATACAGCGATCAGAAAAATGATCGCTTAGCGACACTGGTGAGGGGGGGTGATCAAGGGGTTAAAACTTTATTAGGGGGGTAAGGGGGGTACCCTAGACCTACAGGGGGCTAAACCTTTATTCGGTAATAAACGGCGGGTGCCCTGACACTATAAAAATAAACGAACTAACCAGCGTCACCCGTAACAGTTATACGGTGATCAGTGGTGAAAGGGTTAACTAGGGGGCAATCAAGGGGTTAAAACATTTATTAGATAGTATATGGGGGTCCCTGTCGCTATAAAACACTATCTAATAAATGTTTTAACCCCTTGATTGCCCCCTAGTTAACCCTTTCACCACTGATCACCGTATAACTGTTACGGGTGACGCTGGTTAGTTCGTTTATTTTTATAGTGTCAGGGCACCCGCCGTTTATTACCGAATAAAGGTTTAGCCCCCTGATCGCCCGGCGGTGATATGCGTCGCCCTAGGCAGCGTCAGATTAGCGCCAGTACCACTAACACCCACGCACGCACCGTACACGCACCGTACACCTCCCTTAGTGGTATAGTATCTGAACGCATCAATATCTGATCCGATCAGATCTATACTAGCGTCCCCAGCAGTTTAGGGTTCCCAAAAACGCAGTGTTAGCGGGATCAGCCTAGATACCTGCTAGCACCTGCGTTTTGCCCCTCCGCCCGGCCCAGCCCAGTCCAGCCCACCCAAGTGCAGTATCGATCGATCACTGACACTTTTTTTTGTAGCGTTTTGGTGAACTGGCAAGCACCAGCGGCCTAGTACACCCCGGTCGTAGTCAAACCAGCACTGCAGTAACACTTGGTGACGTGGCAAGTCCCATAAGTGCAGTTCAAGCTGGTGAGGTGGCAAGCACAAGTAGTGTCCCGCTGCCACCAAAAAGACAAACACAGGCCCGTCGTGCCCATAGTGCCCTTCCTGCTGCATTCGCCAATCCTAATTGGGAACCCACCGCTTCTGCAGCGCCCGTACTTCCCCCATTCACATCCCCAACCAAATGCAGTCGGCTGCATGAGAGGCATTTATATATCCTCCCGAGTACCCCTACCCAACGAACCCACCCAAAAAAGATGTTGTGTCTGCAGCTAGCGCGGATATAGGCCTGACACCCACTATTATTGTCCCTCCTGTCCTGACAATCCTGGTCTTTGCATTGGTGAATGTTTTGAACGCTACCATTCACTAGTTGACTATTAGCGTAGGGTACAGCATTGCACAGACTAGGCACACTTTCACAGGGTCTCCCAAGATGCCATCGCATTTTGAGAGACCCGAACCTGGAACCGGTTACAGTTATAAAAGTTACAGTTACAAAAAAAAAGTGTAAAAAAAAAAAAAAACACAAACAAAAATAAAAAAAAATAGTTGTCGTTTTATTGTTCTCTCTCTCTCTATTCTCTCTCTATTGTTCTGCTCTTTTTTACTGTATTCTATTCTGCAATGTTTTATTGTTATTATGTTTTATCATGTTTGCTTTTCAGGTATGCAATTTTTTATACTTTACCGTTTACTGTGCTTTATTGTTAACCATTTTTTTGTCTTCAGGTACGCCATTCACGACTTTGAGTGGTTATACCAGAATGATGCCTGCAGGTTTAGGTATCATCTTGGTATCATTCTTTTTAGCCAGCGGTCGGCTTTCATGTAAAAGCAATCCTAGCGGCTAATTAGCCTCTAGACTGCTTTTACAAGCAGTGGGAGGGAATGCCCCCCCCCCACCGTCTTCCGTGTTTTTCTCTGGCTCTCCTGTCTCAACAGGGAACCTGAGAATGCAGCCGGTGATTCAGCCAGCTGACCATAGAGCTGATCAGAGACCAGAGTGGCTCCAAACATCTCTATGGCCTAAGAAACCAGAAGCTACGAGCATTTCATGACTTAGATTTCGCCGGATGTAAATAGCGCCATTGGGAAATTGGGGAAGCATTTTATCACACCGATCTTGGTGTGGTCAGATGCTTTGAGGGCAGAGGAGAGATCTAGGGTCTAATAGACCCCAATTTTTTCAAAAAAGAGTACCTGTCACTACCTATTGCTATCATATTACATATTACATTCCCTGAGATAACAATAAAAATGATTTAAAAAAAAAAAATGAAAGAAACAGTTTAAAAATAAGATAAAAAAGCAAAAAAAAATAAAGAAAAAAAATAAATAAATAAAAAGCACCCCTGTCCCCCCTGCTCTCGCGCTAAGGCGAACGCAAGCGTCGGTCTGGCGTCAAATGTAAACAGCAATTGCACCATGCATGTGAGTATCACCGCGAAGGTCAGATCGAGGGCAGTAATTTTAGCAGTAGACCTCCTCTGTAAATTTAAAGTGGTAACCTGTAAAGGCTTTTAAAGGCTTTTAAAAATGTATTAATTTTGTTGCCACTGCACGTTTGTGCGCAATTTTAAAGCATGTCATGTTTGGTATCCATGTACTCGGTATAAGATCATCTTTTTAATTTCATGAAACATTTGGGCAATAAAGTGTGTTTTAGTGCATTAAAATTTAAAAAAGTGTGTTTTTTCTCCAAAAAAATGCGTTTGAAAATCGCTGCGCAAATACTGTGTGAAAAAAAAAAAATGAAACACCCACCATTTTAATCTGTAGGGCATTTGCTTTAAAATAATATATAATGTTTGGGGGTTCAAAGTAATTTTCTTGCAAAAAAAAATAATTTTTTCATGTAATCAAAAAGTGTCAGAAAGGGCTTTGTCTTCAAGTGGTTAGAAGAGTGGGTGATGTGTGACATAAGCTTCTAAATGTTGTGCATAAAATGCCAGGACAGTTCAAACCCCCCCAAATGACCCCATTTTGGAAAGTAGACACCCCAAGCTATTTGCTGAGAGGCATGTTGAGTCCATGGAATATTTTATATTGTGACACAAGTTGCAGGAAAGAGACAAATTTTTTTTTTTTTTTTGCACAAAGTTGTCACTAAATGTTATATTGCTCAAACATGCCATGGGAATATGTGAAATTACACCCCAAAATACATTCTGTTGCTTCTCCTGAGTACGGGGATACCACATGTGTGGGACTTTTTGGGAGCCTAGCCACGCACGGGACCCCGAAAACCAAGCACCGCCTTCAGGCTTTCTAAGGCCGTAAATTTTTGATTTCACTCCTCACTACCTATCACAGTTTCGGAGGCCATGGAATGCCCAGGTGGCACAAACCCCCCCCAAATGACCCCATTTTGGAAAGTAGACACCCCAAGCTATTTGCTGAGAGGTATAGTGAGTATTTTGCAGACCTCACTTTTTGTCACAAAGTTTTGAAAATTGAAAAAAGAAAAAAAAAAAAAATTTTTCTGGCCTTTCTTCATTTTCAAAAACAAATGAGAGCTGCAAAATACTCACCATGCCTCTCAGCAAATAGCTTGGGGTGTCTACTTTCCAAAATGGGGTCATTTGGGGGGGGTTTGTGCCATCTTGGCATTTTATGGCCTTCAAAACTGTGACAGGTAGTGAGGAGTAAAATCAAAAATGTATGCCCTTAGAAATCCTGAAGGTGGTGCTGGGTTTTCGGGGCCCCGTACGCGGCTAGGCTCCCAAAAAGTGCCACACATGTGGTATCCCCGTACTCAGGAGAAGCAGCTGAATGTATTTTGGGGTGCAATTCCACATACGCCCATGGCCTGTGTGAGCAATATATCATTTAGTGACAACTTTTTGTAATTTTTTTTTTCTTTTTTTTGTCATTATTCAATCACTTGGGACAAAAAAAATAAATATTCAATGGGCTCAACATGCCTCTCAGCAATTTCCTTGGGGTGTCTACTTTCCAAAATGGGGTCATTTGTGGGGGTTTTGTACTGCCCTGCCATTTTAGCACCTCAAGAAATGACATAGGCAGTCAGAAACTAAAAGCTGTGTAAATTCCAGAAAATGTACCCTAGTTTGTAGACGCTATAACTTTTGCGCAAACCAATAAATATACGCTTATTGACATTTTTTTTACCAAAGACATGTGGCCGAATACATTTTGGCCTAAATGTATGACTAAAATTTAGTTTATTGGATTTTTTTTATAACAAAAAGTAGAAAATATCATTTTTTTTCAAAATTTTCAGTCTTTTTCCGTTTATAGCGCAAAAAATAAAAACGGCAGAGGTGATCAAATACCATAAAAAGAAAGCTCTATTTGTGGGAAGAAAAGGACGCAAATTTCGTTTGGGTACATCATTGCATGACCGCGCAATTAGCAGTTAAAGCGACGCAGTGCCGAATTGTAAAAAGTGCTCTGGTCAGGAAGGGGGTAAATCCTTCCGGGGCTGAAGTGGTTAAATTAAATTTTAGGAATGTTTCCCAGGAGTTTATATCAACTGACAACATTGTTAACAGACAATTATGATCAAATTTAATTGATTTGTTGTTTTGAAATATAATTTTAGTCTAGCTGCTGAGGATATCTATCCATTTTAACTACAACATTTGTCATGTGCAGATTATGGCATACCATTTATTTATTTCCAGTACATTACAACAATGATGGTGTCCTGTACATATTTAAATTCAGTGAACATAATGTCTTTCCCCTTTGGCCAGATATGCAGATGACTATATGACCCACAAAACAGAATATTGTTATAATAGTAGTAGTAGTAATAACCTGACTCTTATTAAAAAAGCTATTACACCAGTCATTTTCAGTTCAATAAACCCGAGTTGAGTGGACCAAAAAAAAACATACACCCAGCATAATTTTACTCCACTAACAATAACTTATGGTAAATATATACAGACTATAATGAGAATATCAATATGTTTGCTAATATGCATATGTATCATTTATAAATTGGTATTATATTTAGAAACCCCTTTCCTTGCAAGGAATACATTCACATTCCTCACTATAAAAGTTTGTTCCATGAGTAATATTTTTGCCTAATGGAATTCAGAAAACTTGTTGAATATTTATGTATTTTTGATTTTCTGTCTGTGCTAGGTGACATGACGAGTAAATAAATTACTATATTTCTAGGAGCCGTGTGGAGGATCAATGCAGAATTCAGATTGGCTTCTTTAAAGTTCCTGCACTTTTTTTACAGAAAAAAATGTGGTTCTTCATCTTCTTCCATGCTATACTTGAAAAGAAGCCTGTCTATGTCTATAATTGATAACAGAAAAGGATATATCAAAATCAACTTTCAAAAATAGGAACAATATCATATTTTGAATTAGAACTTTGCATATCATTGAAGCTACAGTATTTACACTTCAAAAGCACCAAAGATGTGTACTACCATATCTAGTTTTCTGATACAATCTTAAACCAAAGTCACAGATCTTCCTTAATGATTTTAATGTTAATTGATATAGTCAACAGCAATGTTCAGTACAAAAGTATAAAAATATTGGTAGGTATGTTACATTTTAATAATCTTGTGCTCCAAAATCTCTCACAGAGGTTCGGATTTTTATAACAATGTTATTTTTCATGACATATTCTAAATGTAGCACAGTATATTCTTCAATGCTTTTTCATAACATACTTTTAACAAGTCACTAATATTAAATCAGGTCACAGACTGTTGTTTTTTACTCTCCCAATCTTATAATAAACCACTAATAAACTAGATCCAACCCTTAGCTGTACTACATTGAGTTTGCTAAAGCACTGTCAATCATACACAATTGGTAGTTTGTTTTTTCTGTTGTTCTTTTTTTTTATGTCAGTGCTGCCAATATCCTTCATCTTTGCCACTTTATGTCTACATGTATTAACTCCAATATCAGCTGTATATGATTGCTCTGGAGCATTATCCTAATAGTAATGGTAGACCTTGCCTACACATAGGGGTTATTTTACTAATACTGCAGAGTGCAAAATTGGGTGCAGCTCTGCATAGATTCAGCTTTCGTTTTTTTTTTTTTTTGTCAAAGCTTACTTAAACAAGCTGAAGTTAGAAGCTGATTGGCTACTATGCACAGCTGCACCAGATTTTACACTCTCCAGTTTTAGTAAATCAACCCCAATGTCTCTCGGCATATCATCTGTAGTCTACACCAGAGGAACACCAGAGGAACATGTGACAGGGTGAAACCACAAAAACTGACAGTCGCCTACAACAGGAGGTACCTGAACAAAGATCTTAATTGCAGGATTGTGAAGTATTTTTTTAATGAAAGCTGCTAATTAAAAAAAGATACAAAACTTCTTTTTAAATTAGTTTAAAGTGCAACCATCTTTAAAATTTAAAAATTGCTAGCAGGTACAATTTTATGGCTAAATAGACAATGTTATGCCAAAAATGTCTTTCTTTTTTTTTTTTTTAAATCAAGTTTTTATTGGAATTTTCGAACAAGAATTAATATGTACAGAAGAACAATAAGAAATTGCTTATAAATGCAGTAATGCGGATGCAGCCGCTTTGGTAGTGAGATTAAACAGTAATGTTACAGAAATGTTTATGCTTTGAGGAATAGAAAAAAAGGTACAACATTCGTTACAATTACCATGGGGATGTTAATGTGTGTTCTTATTGTCAACGGGTATATTACTGTGTATGGATAAAAATATAAGCAAATCTTTATATCTCTGTGGGTACCGTATTGAGGTTAGTTTAGGATGTTTTCAATACTGTCTATAGCTTATGCAGATATGGCGTCCGATGCAGGGGGTAACGTATAGGAGTGGGGTGTTTTATGTAAGAGGCCTGAGAGGTATGTAGGGGGGGGAATTTGATATGGTAGGTCAGCGGAATAGTGTAAGGTTTAGTAGTCTAGTTCATGGATATGGGTTAATAGTGAGTGTTGTAGGGATGGGGGAGCATAGAGAGAGAAAAAAAGAGGAGAACAAGAAATTCGTAGTGAGGGAGGGAGGCGGAAGCATGGAGGGAGAGGTCGTGGGATACAATGGGATGAGGGGACAGGAAAGTACCTAGGTCCTGCCACAGCCCAGTGAAGGTAGTCATGTTATGTATTGTTGGTATACATTTGTAGTGGTGAAGTGTATCCAAGATGTCCATGTTTTGGTAAACTTTGCTTGAATGTCATTGGATTGGTGGATGAGGTCTTCCATTACTTGTGTTTGATGTATACGATGGAACCACTCCTTTATGGTAGGTGGTTCAGGGGAGCGCCATTTGGGGGGTATGCACATTCTGGCTGCGTTCACCAAATGCATGGCCAAAGAACGATGGTATGCTGGTATGTGAAAAGAGGAATGGTGTAGTAGGAACATTGCGGGGTCGAAGTCTAGGGCATAAGTGGTGATTCGTGTGATTAGAGTGTGCACTTCTTTCCAGAAAGGTTGGATTTTGGAGCAAGACCACCAAATATGTATTAGTGGACCTGTGTCTGCTTTACATCTCCAGCATATTTGGGGAATTGTTGGATTGAAGCGATGTAACAGGAGTGGAGTTCTATACCATCTGGAGAATAGTTTGTATGCAGATTCTTGGACTTGCACGTTCATCGAACCTTTGGGGATTAAAGTATAGATGTTAGCCCAGTCTTGATCACTTATGGGGCGTACACACGGTCGGACTTTTCGTCTACAAAAGTCCAACGGATGCCGACAGACTAAAGCTGGCTGGTAATCCGATCGTGTGTGGGCTTCCCCGGACTTTCAGTGGACTTTTTCAGCCTCAAATCTGACGGACTTTAGATTTGAAACATGCTTCAAATCTTTACGTCGTAACTACGATGGACCCCGAAATCCGCTCGTCTGTGTGCTAGTCCGACGGACAAAAACCCACGCTAGGGCAGCTATTGGCTACTGGCTATCAACTTCCTTATTTTAGTCCGGTGTACGTCATCACGTACGAATCCGTCGGACTTTTGTGTGGTCGTGTGTCTGCCACAAGTGTCTGCCACAAGTCTGCCGTAAGTCCGCCAAAAGTCCGCCGGAAGTCTGTCGGACAGGCTGTCGGACTTTTGTAGACGAAAAGTCCGACCGTATGTATGCCCCATTAGTTGTATTGAGAGATCCCGTTCCCACTGTCTATTAGTCCAATGTGTTGTCAAGTTGTGCTCATTGAATAGAAGGGTGTATATTTGCGAGATCAGGTGCGTTTGGGTGCTGTTGCTTAGACATAAATTTTCAAATGGGGTCGTGGTTCTGGACCATTTCGGGTTGGGTTTTGGTTTGTTGAAGAAATTACGTATTTGGACGTATGTCCAAAAAGGGAAGGAGTCTATTTTTAATTTTGAAGCTAAAGCGGTTTGTGATAAGAGGTGGTCTCCCTCAAAGAAGTGTTCGGCTCTGACAGTCTGGTGGGGCCATATGGTTGTTAGGAAGGTAGCATGCATTCCCGGGGGGAAGTCAGGGTTTTGTCGTATAGGTGTCATCGGTCCGTTTACTGATGAGATTTTGTGCTTACTACAGGTGTTCCTGAATGAGATCAGTGTAGGGTTGATGAGTGGGTGTTGAGAGTATTCAGAGGGCGTTGAGGGGGAGTTAATCCATGGGAGGTTTTTAATGGGCACCGTTGAGAACGATTGTTTCAAGTGAACCCATTCTTTGTGCTCGGAGTGTACGTTCCAATTTAACGATTCTAGCCAGGTGGCATGCTTGTTGGTATTTGCGTATGTCTGGGATGCCTATGCCTCCTAAGAGTTTGGATCTTATAGATGGGGCAAGTGGCGCTACCTGTGTTGGATACTTAATTGGATATATGCTCGTGTGTATAAATAGATATAAAGGTGGGTGTGTGCCCAGTGGGATTAGTATCACGTGCTGCTATATGCAAACCAGTGCCTTCTAATTATAAGATATAAATGGCTACCCTTCCACACCAGTGTAAATTAATCCAGTAAAAAGTAGATAAATCAGTAAATAAATCAATCAATAAACATTCCCTCTAGTGCGTGAAGAGGAATAAATAAATGTATAAGTTCCTAAATCAAATCCCCCTTCTCATAAATATACCTGTGCAATAATAACATTAATCTATAAGTGCATCATAACATCCAATAATCATGCAACCCTCCGTGCTCTCACCTGTAGGGCTGAACAGGTGGAGAGTGTACTCAAAATACAGTACTTCCGCATCTAAAGAGTACAATACCAGTGAAAAAATTGAAAAAATGGAAACCTATATAAAAAATATAAAAATTATCATATATGAAAAGTCCCAAATTAAAAAGTTCCAACATAGATTAATTGCATAAAGTTGCATAAAGTTCCACCATGAGTAGAGTTGCATAAATTTCTACCATGAGTAGAGTTCCTGTGAATAGTGACTTTCGTGATAACACCAATTTGTATCCAGTGACTTGCGGTGCTCCCCCTCAAGGATCCCCACTCACCAGCTCCCTACACCCCTGCAGGGGTAATAGGCATGTAGTGTCAAGGTTTCCCCTCCAGATATGATATCTCCTTCAATGGTCCTGGTTGTCCTCATAAGAAAGAGACAGGGCTCCCGTAGTGTAATACCGTAAAATTACTTTATTAAAACGCTAGTTAAACCAGCACCAAATAAATAAAAATTAATATAAAAAGTTCAAACTCCTGCTACAGGAGCCTAACAATCACACTGCGCTAGGGAAATCAAGCCCGGAGAGGAGCTCGTGGATGTGATCCCTCAGCCGAGCGGTGTGCGCCCCCTCCAATCAATGATTCTAGCCAGGTGGCATGCTTGTTGGTATTTGCGTATGTCTGGGATGCCTATGCCTCCTAAGAGTTTGGGTTCGGTCAGTCTTAAGAAGCTCAGTCTCGGGCGTGTTTTGCCCCAAATGAACGTCGTGCAGGCTTTTCGGTAGGTAGTAAAGAATTTGGGTGGTATTTTGATCGGAAATTGTTTGTAGGAGGTATAGAATTCTGGGTAATATGTTCATTTTGATGATAGCTGCCCTGCCGAACCAGGAGAAGTAACCTGAGGACCATTTCTTCAAGTCAGCTTGTATTTTTTGGAGGAGTGGGGCATGGTTCAGGGTGTATAGATTTGTTAGAGAGGTCGGCACCTGAATGCCTAAGTACGGAAGTGTATGTTTGTTCCAGGTGAACGGGAAGTTAAGTTGGCATTGTTGACAAATTTCTGGGGGAAGGGAGATGTTCAGGGCATTGGATTTTTAAAAATTGATTTGGAGATTTGAGAGGGTATGAAAGGTTTGGAAGTCTTTAAGTAGGTGCGGAATCGTGGTAAGTGGGTCTGTAAGGAATAGGAGGATGTCATCCGCGAATGCTGCCAATTTATATGTGCAGTGTTTAATTTGTATTCCTTTGATGTCTGGGTTGGAGTTGAGTCGTCGGAGGAGAGGTTCAAGAGAGAGAATAAAGATTAAAGGGGAAAGTGGGCAGCCTTGGCGTGTACCATTTGACATGGAGAAGGAATCCGACAGGTGACCGTTAACTTTAACTTTTGCAGTGGGACTAGAGTACAGAGCTGATATGTAATTTAGCATTGTTTGGGGAAGGCCTATAGTTTTGAGGGTTTCTTTCATGTAGTCCCAAGCCACCCTGGCGAATATCTTCTCCGCCTCGAGGGAAAGCATAAATCCTTTGTTTTTGGTGGATGTAAGCCAATGGTGGATATTGAGCGTTTTGAAAGTATTATCTTTCGCTTCCCTTCCGAGGACCAAACCCACTTGTTCAAGGCCAACTAGTTGGGGGATCAGGGGTAGGATTCGGTTTGCTAAAGTTTTTGCCTACCATTTGAGGTTAACATTGAGCAGTGAGATAGGTCTGTAGTTGGTAACTAAGGAATGGTCCTTGTCAGGTTTGGGAATTACAGCTATGTGGGCTTAAAGGAGGTCTCTTGGGGGGACGATTGGTTGTGCGAAAGAGTTGAATGCTTTTAGGAAGGCGGGTGTAAGCAGTCCTGCGTATGTTTTGTAGTAACCCGCAGTAAGGCCGTCTGGGCCAGGGCTTTTGCCCGTTTTCATCTGTTTTAGAGCCATTTAAACTTCAGTGCGGGAAAGTGGGGCATTTAATTCCTGGGCTATGGATTCTGATATAGGGTGTCGTCTGTGGGGGGGGTGGGATTGTCTAGGTTAAATAGTTTACTGTAATATTGTACAAATTGTCGAGCAATGTCTGGGGTTTTGTTTAGTTTATTGCCTGAGGGGTCGATGATATGGTGGATTGTCATGTTAGATTTAGATATTTGTAGGGCTCTGGCTAACATTTTGCTTGCTTTGTTGCCAAATTCATAGAATTTCCTATTAGATAGGATGTATTTGCGTTGTATTTGTTTGTCTAGTAATTCTAGAAGATCCTTTCTAGCCTGTATCAAGTCATTTAAAGTGGTGAGTGCTTGAGATTTTTTGTGTACCCTTTCAAGTTTATGAATCCTTTCTATCAGATCTGAGTGTTGTTTCCTTTTTTCCTTGTTTCGTTTCACTGCCGCTGCGAGGAAAGTGCCCCTAATTACGCTTTTATGGGTTTCCCAGTTGATTATTGGGGATGTGTCTTCTGGATTGTTTTCTTGGAAAAAATGTTGTAAGGTGGATTCTATTGCCATTGTGACAGAGGGATCGGTGAGTAAAGAGGGGTCTAACCTCCAAATTCTTGAGCTCGGTGTTGTTTCGGGGAGCTGAAGCGATAAAGAGATAGGATGGTGATCCGAGATAGTCATGGGTTCAATGGATGTTTGATGGATCAGAGGTAGGCCATTTTGTGACAGGAAAATGTAGTCTATTCTGGAGTATCTGTTGTGTGGCGTTGAATAGAAGATGTAGTCTTTAGTGTCTGGGTTTATGGTGCGCCATGTGTCATGAAGTAGTAACCTTGTAAGTAGGGATTTGATTTCCCTGAGGGCCTTATATGGAAGTGTTGAGGATCCTGATGAAGTGTCTTGGATAGGGTTTAGTGGGACATTGAAGTCGCCACCCAATACAAGGGTGCCCTCTTTGAAGGTTGTGAGAGCATTTGTAACAGACCTAAAGAAAGGGACTTGGTGTTTGTTTGGTGCGTATATGTTCGCCAATGTTATTGTTCTTGTCAGAGGATGTTATACACAACATCCAATGCAGGTGATCAGATCACTGGGCTGCACCAAGGAATCAGGGACAAACGAGTAAATGAATAAAAAGGTATGTTTATTGTTAATGATAAAGACACACGTGAAATCAAGACAGCAAACCAAAAACAAGTAAATGGTGAAATCACAGCAAACCCCCAAACCCCCCTAACTATCTATCTAACTAATATTATATACCAGCAAGGAAACCAATATGAAATAAAAAATAAGGCATGAGCCAAAGTGACAAGGGAACAGGAAACAGGGTTCAAGGTCAGGATACACAAACGGGGTTCAGGAATAAATAGGAACAGGCTGGAACAAGAGCAGGTACTGGCAGGGACAAGGGCTTAGCAGAGGAATTCTGAAGCACTGAGCCTAGTTCAGGGCGGGTTTATATAGTCCAGCAAAACAATGACAGGTGTGCTTGATGACAAGTCTGCAGTCCAGGCAGGGAGACCCCCGCTGGTGACCACTGGAATTACACCCTTTTGGTGCTGAATGTAATAGTGCCACCAGCAGGAGAAACCGGAGATGACACAGTTCCTGACAGTTCCCCCTCCTAAAGGAGTGGCCTCCGGACACTCCATTCAGCCCTGGGTACGACAGTCCGAGTGGGTGCAGAAACACCTTAAAATGTTTCCCTACTGAGTCTGCGGACTTCTTCGCACTCCCAAGGCCAGAGTCTTTTAGTTCACTGGGGGACGTGCCATCAGAGTCTGAAAATAGGACACAAACCCCACCACCCGGGTCAGGAAGTTTGGATCTGGAGATGAAAGTTAGCAGGGTAACGGGAAAGAAACCATCGGAGGCAGACCACACAGGAGCATTACATTCAATCCAGGCAACAGACAGGATTGACCCAGCGGCAAGATGGCCATCAGTCAGGAACAGTTTTAGCAGGCACCATGTCATCAGGCTGAGCAGAAAGCAGAGGTACATCACGCTGGGCAGTGGCACATCCGCATCAAGCTGGGCAGCAGGCAAAAGCACATCGAGCTGGGCAGCAGGCAAAAGCACATCGAGCTGGGCAGCAGGCAAAAGCACATCGAGCTGGGCAGCAGGCAAAAGCACATCGAGCTGGGCAGCAGGCAAAAGCACATCAAGCTGGGCAGCAGGCATGGGCACCTCAAGCTGGGCAGCGGGCTCATCAAGCTGGAGAGCAGGCACTGGTACTTCCGGCTGGAACACTGGCACCTCAGACTGGAACACTGGCACCGAGACATCAGGCTGGAGGGCTGGCACCGAGACATCAGACCTGGTGGCAGGTACTGGAATTTCAGACTGGGCAGTAGGCCCATCAGGCAGAACAGCAGGTGCTGGCACAACAAGCTGAACAGCAGGCACATCGGACTGGATAGCAGGTACTGGAACTTCAAACCGGGCAGCCAGTACTGGAACTTTAGACTTGGCAGCAAGCACAGACACTGGCACATCAGGCAGAACAGCAGGTGCTGGAACAACAGGCAGGACAGCAGGTGCATCGGACTGGATAGTGGGTACTGGAACTTCAGCACAGGCGCTGGCACGTCAGGCAGAACAGCAGGTACTCGCACAACAGGCAGAACAGCAGATACATCGGACTGGATAGCAGGTACTGGAACTTCAAACCGGGCAGCTGGTACTGGAATTGCAGACTGGACAGTGGGCACAGGTGCTGGCACATCAGGCAGAACAGCAGGTACATCGGACTGGATAGCAGGTACTGGAACTGCAAACCGGGCAGCTGGTACTGGAACTTCAGACTGGGCCGTGGGCACAGGCGCTGGCACATCAGGCAGAACAGCAGGTACTGGCACAACAGGCAGAACAGCAGGTACATCGGACTGGATAGCAGGTACTGGAACTTCAAACCAGGCAGCTGGTACTGGAACTGCAGACTGGACAGTGGGCACAGGTGCTGGCACATCAGGCAGAACAGCAGGTACATCGGACTGGATAGCAGGTACTGGAACTGCAAACCGGGCAGCTGGTACTGGAACTTCGGACTGGACAATGGGCACAGGCGCTGGCACATCAGGCAGAACAGCAGGTACTGGCACAACAGGCAGAACAGCAGGTACATCGGACTGGATAGCAGGTACTGGAACTGCAAAGCGGGCAGCTGGTACTGGAACTTCAGACTGGACAATGGGCACAGGTGCTGGCACATCAGGCAGAACAGCAGGTACTGGCACAACAGGCTGAACAGCAGGTACATCGGACTGGATAGCAGGTACTGGAACTTCAAACCGGGCAGCTGGTACTGGAACTTCAGACTGGACAGTGGGCACAGGTGCTGGCACATCAGGCAGAACAGCAGGTACTGGCACAGCAGGCTGAACAGCAGGTACATCGGACTGGATAGCAGGTACTGGAACTTCAAACCGGGCAGCGGGTACTGGAACTTCAGACTGGTCAGTGGGCACAGGTGCTGGCACATCAGGCAGAACAGCAGGTACTGGCACAACAGGCTGAACAGCAGGTACATCGGACTGGATAGCAGGTACTGGAACTCCAAACCGGGCAGCTGGTACTGGAACTTCAGACTGAACAGTGGGCACAGGTACTGGCACAACAGTCTGAACAGCAGGTGCATCGGACTGGATAGCAGGTACTGGAACTTCAAACTGGGCAGCTGGTACTGGAAATTCAGACTGGACAGTGGGCACAGGTGCTGGCACATCAGGCAGAACAGCAGGTACTGGCACAGCAGGCTGAACAGCAGGTACATCAGACTGGATAGCAGGTACTGGAACTTCAAACTGGGCAGCTGGTACTGGAACTTCAGACTGGACAGTGGGCACAGGTGCTGGAACATCAGGCAGAACAGCAGGTACTGGCACAACAGGCACATCGGACTGGATAGCAGGTACTGGTACTGCAAACCGGGCAGCTGGTACTGGAACTTCAGACTGGACAGTGAGCACAGGTGCTGGCACATCAGGCTGGAACAGATCAGCTGGTGGGGAGGCAGGATTGGATACTGGCATGATGGTATGGGTTGGAAAAAACTTCCGCTTCTTTTTGCTTTTAGCCACTGGGGATCTATAAGTGGGTACAGGGCTGTAGGTAGGGAATGCAGCTGGTAGAAGCGAAGAGTGAAAGGATGGCAAGACAGAGGGAGTAGGTTTTGAAGGGAGATTTAGTGGAGCTGATGGAGGCAGTTGAGAAGCAGCAGGGGAGTTAAAGGCAGGGTAGGTGCAACAGGAGGAAACAGGGTACTGGTATTTCATTGGTAGAGAAGTATATTTGGAGCTAACAGAAGCTGAATGCAACAGACTTGACCAGGCCTGTATTAATGATTGCACTGAATCAGGTTTGCACTTGGCTTGTCTGACCAGAGACTGCACTGATTCAATGCATTTTGCAAGCACCTGCTGAGGACAAGCTGAATATTGTTCAAAAAAGAATGCTGAGTCATCCTCCAACAGCCAAACTAAAGATTCTACCTGAGCTGCACTAAAAGGGGGTGTATAGTCATCACCTCCCTCAGCGATATCAGACAGGGCCAACTCAGTACAAATCCAAATTAATGGTTGCACATCTTCAAACAAAAAACTGCCTTGCTCAATAAAAACATGAGCTAGGCGGATGCCTTCTAACAACTGTTCCCTAGTGTATGCGGCCAATGTCTGATAACAAAGGTCTCTGTCATCAGTTGCCAGGAGCGATAAATACAAAATACTTTCAAAATCCATAATTCAACAATAGCTGGGACTCGGGCCCCAATTCCCAGGTGCAACCGATCTGATTGTATGGCTTCAGAATTCTGTCAGAGGATGTTATACACAACATCCAATGCAGGTGATTAGATCACTGGGCTGCACCAAGGAATCAGGGACAAACGAGTAAATGAATAAAAAGGTATGTTTATTGTTAATGATAAAGACACACGTGAAATCAAGACAGCAAACCAAAAACAAGTAAATGGTGAAAACACAGCAAACCCCTAAACCCCCCTAACTATCTATCTAACTAATATTATATACCAGCAAGGAAACCAATATGAAATAAAAAATAAGGCATGAGCCAAAGTGACAAGGGAACAGGAAACAGGGTTCAAGGTCAGGATACACAAACGGGGTTCAGGAATAAATAGGAACAGGCTGGAACAAGAGCAGGTACTGGCAGGGACAAGGGCTTAGCAGAGGAATTCTGAAGCACTGAGCCTAGTTCAGGGCGGGTTTATATAGTCCAGCAAAACAATGACAGGTGTGCTTGATGACAAGTCTGCAGTCCAGGCAGGGAGACCCCCGCTGGTGACCACTGGAATTACACCCTTTTGGTGCTGAATGTAATAGTGCCACCAGCAGGAGAAACCGGAGATGACACAGTTCCTGACAGTTCTGTTATGTAGTGAGCCTTTTAGGAAGAGATATCTGTAATCTGTGTCTATAAGCGAGTCTTTGATCTAAAAGGGGCAGTTTTTTGCAATGAGAATCGAGACCCCTTTCGTTTTGTGTAGGGGATTTGTGGCATGTAACACTGTTGGGTATTGAGCATTACGTAATTTCGGAATATTATTGGAACGGAAGTGTGTTTCCTGTAAAAATATAATATTAGCGTTTAGTCTGTGCATGGTAAGGAGGAGTTTGGAACGTTTTTCTGGTGTATTAAGTCCCTGTACATTAAGGGATACTATTTTAAGCACGGGCTTATCGTTTGCAATGGTTTTCGGTGTCATGGTAACGTATATTTGTATGTGTTTTTACAATGAGGTGTGGGCTGTGGCAGGAGGATGGGTGTGGGGAGGGGTAGGATCTGGGTAGTAAGGCGAAGAAAAGTTTTCAGAGGGGACAGGTAAAAGGGGCCGGCACTATGTGGCGTTCTGGTCACCTAAATGGTGTTCCGAGCCACAGATATGTATTCACCGGTAAAATTCAGTGGTTTTAATCATATAGCAATGTGTATAGGGGTTAGGCGTAGTATGTTTACCCACTGTGTGGGGGTTGGTTTGTCAGTTGAGAGATATGGAGTCTGATGAAGATAGAAAAAAAAAGATAAATAGGGTTGACCAAAGTGGTCCATCTCACCATCAGCCTCATGTCTTGGGATTGGGGTATATGTGGGTTTTAGTAATTTTATTGTGTACAGAGCGATCACAAGGATGTGTTGGCTCGTGTGGAAAGAATGGGTATGATAGGTGCGGCGGGTTGAGGTTTTTAGTAGTTAGTTATGATAGTGGTAGTATAGGGTGGAACCCTGCGTGGGGCATCTGTGAGCAGGTAAGTTGGCGTGTGGAGTAGAGATAAGAACACATGCATGGAGGATAGCAAGTAACATTCGTCATTATTGACGTAAACAGAGACAACGGATAATCATTTTGTCTGCTACAATTAAGTATTTTCAACCTAAGCGCACGAAAAGGTCGTGTGCTCTCAACCAATTATAACAATTTTTGAAACAAGAAAAATACATACAGAGCAAAGTAAAATAAAAGCGGTTTAACTAAAAATAGCATAGCCATTGTGGTGTCTGTAGCTTAGTTTTTATCTGTCCGTGAAGAGTATTAGAGTGAGGGTGTGTGTGAGTATAACATTACCTCTATGTGCCTGGTCTCTGTTGTTTGATGAGGGTGCTGCGGTGGGAACCATTTATGTAGAGATCATAAAATCTATATCTGTAAGCACAATCTACCACAGAAAATGTGTGGGCAATGAATGAATGTAGGAGCGCCTTTGTGCTTCTATTTCTATTTGTCTGCAAGGGGTGTTGTACCTTTGGCATTATAAGGAGTGCAGTAGATTATATAGGCTGCTAATGTTTCCCATAAGGGGGGTAGTGGAGGAAGTAGTGTGTGGATATAGTAAGACTTCCACGTCTCTGTCTCCAGCTGTGTGTGGAGTGGTTTGCTGCGTAAGCAGTGTAGAAGGATATTAGAACCGCTAATCTCCCGCTTTTTGGTAGGCATGGGGAGTAATGTAAAGCGGGAGGAGTTAGGGCTCCATAGGGCTTCCGTGTGTTTAGCCTTATCTGTCTGTGGAGGGTGTTATGATGGTAGTAGTATAGGTGCATTATAAAAAGATGTGTTATTGATTCTATGTGTTCTGAAAGGGAGTAATGATAAAAGAATGTATTAGACCGGAGAGTTAGTGAACGTGCAGTCCCCCTCAACATCAAGAGGAGAACCCGGGCATAAGATCCCTGTGCATAGTGTGATGCCTAATCTTTTTCCCCTTATGGGAAGTGTAGCATTCTGTAAAGCAACATAGATTGGAAAGGCAGAGCAGATAATACATACGTCTCTGTGAGTAGGTTATGGTTATTGGAAAACCAACTTTTCATCCGTCGGAGGAGATGAAAGGGGTGGAACTGGTATTTGAAGTGTTGGGTAGATGTCCGTCGAAGTTAAAGTGAAGAGGATTGTCTTGGTGCAGTGTCGAATTTTGTGGTCGGAGTTGTCCGTTTGTCCTTCTTTGATGTCATCTGTATGGGTGTCGGGGGTCAGTTGGAAGACGTTTGGCTAAGCAGGGTAGGCAGTCTTCGTAGTTGTGCATGGTGTAGGCGGGTGATCCAGTAGGGGTCTCTCTCCTGTAGACATATGGATCTTTAGCAGTCTCGGCGGGCTCGACAAGGCAGGGGCGCCGTCATGGGGCTGGATGGTGGAAGAGGTGGGCCTGGAGAGGAGCCGGTTCTAACGGCCGACGGTGAGTGTCTCCTGCGGAAACTGGTGGTGAGAACATCCATCGGTTCCTCCATTTGAGGGTGTCTATTGAGAGGTTGCAGATTGAATTCCGAGTACCAGTTAGGTATATCAAGCGTACGGCAAAAAGTATCCAGGTCCTCCGGAACTCTGAGGAGTGCTGAGCAGCCCTGATGTGAGGCGGATAGGCCGAAGGGAAACTTCCAACGATAGCGGATGCCTTTCGTTCTCAAGACATCCAGTAGAGGGCGCAGATCCTTGCGGTGTCGCAACATAATGGCTGAAAGGTCCTGATAGATATGGACGGGGTAGCCATCAAATTCCAGTGTTGATTTTTTGCGGGCTTTTTGTAGGATTTCTTCCTTGATGGGAAAATCATTCACATGGCAGATAATGTCCCTTGGAGGGTCAGTGTCTCTCCCTTTAGGGCGAAGCGCCCTGTGTATGCGCTCCATAGTGACCGGTGTGAGATCCGGGCGGTCTAGAAGGTGGTTAAAAAGGCCCGTCACCACTGGGATAATTCTGTCCTGATCCACCGATTCGGGTATACCTCTTACCCGCAGGTTGTGCCTTCGTCCCCTGTTGTCGAGATCTTCAACATGGCGTTGAGGATCTCTCAGTCGCATTGTGTGAAAGTCCACCTTATTGTGAATGATCTTCACTGTAGATTGTTGCTGGGCTGCCTTGTCTTCCACACATTGTATGCGGCCTGTGATGGCCTGCAGCTTGTGATGCAGGTCTGTGATAGCTGAAAACAGGGTGTCTTTTATGTCAGCTGCTACTGCTTGCAAGTCCAGTAAGCTTGGTTGTCAGTGAGACAGCAGAGACGGTTCCTGTAGAGAGCGGCTATGTTCGGTGGGGGTTAGGATGATCTCGGCAGGATGCAGAGAAGAGGCTGTGGTGGGCGGAGTAGACGCCATAGCTGTCCGCTGTGCCCGGAAGATCTCCGGTATTGTTTGACTTGTGCGGTTAGGAAGTTCTCTCGGGGATCGGGATCTGCTGTACAACGCTCCACGGGAAGATGTTCCCATTATTGAGGGGCAGATGTCGTCTGTGAACCCCGTTAAAAGCGAATTGTAGGCTGTGGTGAGAGGGAGCCAGAGGATCAAGCGGCCTTCTTCTCTCAAGGCAAACCACGCCCCCCGGGATCCTTCCAAAAATGTCTTTCTATTCCTGCTATCATTTTTTTTCCTATGGTATACTGATAGCAATGCATTTGATATACAGTGTATGTTCCTGATATCTGTGAGATGTTGAATATAAGAGTTGAGGTACAATGTACCTTAAATTGTCATGGGTGTCACAGCAACTGCAGCTCCCTGAAATCTAAGGAGAATGGAGGCCAGGCTGGAGGAGGACCAGTGATGAGTGAAGTGATGAGGGTAGGGATTGATGTGAGTGTGCGATGTTCAGGGTTAGGGACAAGGGTCAGGGTTGTAGACCCACACTCACTCAGGTTGAACTGGATGGACTGGTGTCTTTATTCAACCTTACTAACTATGTAACTAACTATGTAACTATGAAGTTCAGACCTGTCAATACTGGAACAGAGCAGACTAATATCTAAGTCTACCATAATATGTCAATTTGCCATGCATACCTGCAGATTATGGGAAAAACATTGTGCAGAGTATTGCAATTAAGCGGTAGAAGCTTCTTGGATGCAGAGAATACTTTTCTTAATGTAGGAATATCAGAACATGTATTTACTTCATGTCTTTATCATGGAGAGAGAAAACAGGAAGCAGGAATATACAAGTGCACACTTAGATACATCCTGCTATTACATTACCACAGATAATACACATTATAACACTGCAGTGCCACCTGCTGGGTAGGAAGGTATAATGCATATATATATATATATATATATATATATATATATATATATATATATATATATATATATATATATATATATATATATATATATATATATATATATATATATATATATATTGTCAGTTTGTATAAGCGACTTTGCTGTTGTACTTTTCCAACAAAAAGTTAAACCACTCATTGTAGATTTATTTCTACCTTAACATGTTAAAGCTTATAGGAATTTTTGAGATTGGGCTTATAGCTGCAATAAGATTCTGGTAATCAGAAAAAAAATATGTAATGTTCTCTATTTAATATGTGTAGGAATACTAATTTTAGAAAATAGCTAATTAAAGCTATCTCAAAATGTTTAATAAACAGAAACAAATAATGATTAAGAAAATGATCAACATAGTCGTTATCACTGCTATCATCTTCACTGGATCTGTGAATTGATTTGTCCATTCCAGATTCCCCTTTGATGAAGAACCAAGACCCACACACTTCCTGAGAGATTTAAAACAATTGATTGCATTTGAGCAGTAAAATGTAATCTCTGATGCTTTTAGATCCTCTTAAATTACTTCTTTACACTTGGAAACCTATAACAGTTCAAATATGAGCCCTCCTTAGAATATCTGTGTAGAGTTCATGTGGTAAAATGGGTGAACAAATGGTCAGAAGCGACTAAAATCCATAGAAAACAGCTAAATCTAGTCTAAAAAGGTATTCACTATAGGACAGAGTGAATACATAGTCGCAAAATGAATTCACTATAGGTCACATAAATTAGTGACCGACTAAATCAGTAGTCATGGTAGAAGCATGGAAATTGCACATGGAATATGTTTAGAGCTTAATCTCATAGATTGAATGGTTCCTAATCATGTGGTATATTGTTTGGAGATGATTTGCTTATACATTTCTTGAAATATTGTTGTGAAAGCAGAAATATGCTTGAAAGTTTGAGAAGAGATAAATTTACCCGGTTTTTAGAATTTTGTACTGACACAACTGAGCATGCCCTGACTGAAAACTAGTCACAATCCTACTCTCATTTAGTTTTAGCCCCATGCTATAGTAAATTCCGATATGTGGGAATACCAAACAAGTGTTCACAACCAGGAATTTGTGAGAGCTAGCAAACTATGTACTATTTATATATAAATATATATATCTAACTAACTTCCACAAGAACGCCTTCATTCCTAAGATACATTGTCCTTGCTGGGATTTCATGTTGCTTCTTATTCCTTTTTTTTCAATGCTAGTAATGTTTTTATGTTTTTTGAACAGATAATATTCTCACTCTAGATATTATATATATATATATATATATATATATATATACACAAATATATATATAGAGACATCTCTCTATATAGAGAGAGATATCTCTCTCTCTCTCTCTATATATATATAGATATCTCTATATATATCTCACAAAAGTGAGTACACCCCTCACATTTTTGTAAATATTTTATTATATCATTTCATGTGACAACACTGAAGAAATGACACTTTGCTACAATGTAAAGTAGTGAGTGTACAGCTTGTATAACTGTGTAAATTTGCTGTCCCCTCAAAATAACTCAACACACAGCCATAAATGTCTAAACCACTGGCAACAAAAGAGAGTACACCCCTAAGTGAAAATGTCCTAATTGGGCCCAATTAGCCATTTTCCCTCCCCGGTGTCATGTAACTCATTAATGTTACAAGTACTCAGGTGTGAATGGGGATCAGGTGTGTTCAATTTTTTTTTTCCGCTTTCACTCTCTCATATTGGTCACTGGAAGTTCACCATGGCACCTCATGGCAAAGAACTCTCTGAGGATCTGAAAAAATAATTTTTGCTCTGCATAAAGATGGCCTAGGCTATAAGAAGATTGCCAAGACCTTGAAACTGAGCTGCAGCACAGTGGGCAAGACCATACAGGGGTTTAACAGGACAGGTTCCACTCAGAACAGGCCTCGCCATGGTTGACCAGAGGGGTTGAGTGCACATGCTCAGCATCATATCCAGAGGTTTCCTTTGGGAGATAGACATATGAGTGCTGCCAGCATTGCTGCAGAGATTGAGGGGTAGGGATGAGCCGAACACCCCCCTGTTCGGTTCGCACCAGAACTTGCGAAAAGGCAAAAAATACGTTCGAACACGCGAACACCGTTAAAGTCTATGGGACACGAACATGAATAATCAAAAGTGCTAATTTTAAAGGCTTAAATGCAAGTTATTGTCATAAAAAGTGTTTGGTGACCTGGGTTCTGCCCCAGGGGACATGGATCATTGCAAAAAAAGTTTTAAAAACGGCCGTTTCTGGAAGAACCAGAAGAACCAGAAGATGGAGGAAGAAACTGAAGGAAGATAGAAGATAGAAGAAAGAAGAAGCATTTAAATAAAGGAATTGTCAAAAACTGTCTCTTGTCATTTTTAACATTTTTGACAGTTTTTTTGTGAAATGGTAGGGGTACTTTTGTACCCCCTTACCATTTCACACAGGGGGAGGGCCGGGATCTGGGGGTCCCCTTGTTAAAGGGGGCTTCCAGATTCCGATAAGCCCCCCACCCGCAGACCCCCACAGCCACCGGGCAAGGTGTTTTGGGGGGCTACCCCAAATCACCCTCCGAATGTTGAGGGCATGTGGCCTGGTATGGTTCAGGAGGGGGGGTGGTCCCCCCCTCTTTTCCTGCGGTCTGCTAGGTTGCGTGCTAGGATAAGGGTCTGGCATGGATTTTTGGGGGGACTCCACACCATTAAAAATAAATTGGCGCGGGGTTCCCCTTAAAATCCATACCAGACCCTTCAGGTCTGGTATGGATTTTAAGGGGAACCCCGTGCCAAATTTTTTGTAAAAATTTTGGCCGGGGGTCCCCTTAATGTCCATACCAGACCTGAAGGGCCTGGTATGGAATTTAGGGGGACCCCCACGTCATTTTTTTTTCAAAATTTTGGTTCGGGGTTCCCCTGTGGGGAATTCCCATGCCGTTTTTATCAATGAACTTTTATGTGTATTGTCAGACCGGTAATTCATTAATAGCCGCGAGTAGTTTTAAATTACTTTTTTTTCCTTTGAAATGTCATTTTGCTGTCAGACTGTTCTAAACACGGGAAACATGCGCCCCTTTACAGGCATACTATAGACACCCCCTAGGTATGAAATTTAAAGGAACATTACACGTTTATTGTTTCACTTTAAGCATTATTAAAATCACTGCTCCCGAAAAATTTTTAAAACTTTTTTTTGCATTGATCCATGTCCCCTGGGGCAGGACCCAGGTCCCCAAACACTTTTTATGACAATACCATGCATATAAGCCTTTAAAATTAGCACTTTTGATTTCTCCCATAGACTTTTAAAGGGTGTTCCGCGGCTTTCGAATTTGCCGCGAACACCCCAAATTGTTTGCTGTTCGGAGAACTGGCGAACAGCTGATGTTCGAGTCGAACATGAGTTCGACTCGAACTCGAAGCTCTTGCCTGCATCAAGTAGGTCTGCATGGCTGTCGTCCCAAAAGGAAAAAAGCAAAAAAAAAGCAAACAGTGCTGCGCAAATATAAATGTCCTTAAAACAATGCAACAGATGGAACAGATGAAGTAAGGAGATGAGACCACCGGTGAACACTCAAGACGACAGGGGATAGAACTATAGGGATTGTAATCCCTTCACCGCACATGGATGGCCCCTCACCTGAAACATTCGACCTGAAACAGGTCACACAGCATATACACCATACAATGGGTGGAACGATCCAGATTGTAGTAGCCCCGTATTCAGCACTCGTCGGGTTAAAAGGATATCATATATGCAAATAAAAATGACAAATATAGTGCTCTTTATTAAATAAAAAAGAGGGATAAAAGATGCACTTACACAAACCGGCACTCAGATCCGAGTGCCGGCTAAACAGCGTGTGATCGTATCAGAAAGGCTGATGGCTGCGGGTGACGTCATGCGCTCCTGACCCCCATATGCGTTACGTTCGTAGGCGGGACTTCCTCAGCGTGGGGCTGGATATGCATAGATGGCCCGCTTTGTTTGTAAATAGTCATAGCAACAACGATATGCCAATCACAGATTCGATGCAGCAATCACGGGACCCATTAGTCAGACATATCACCCAAGCTGCAAAGGACATATCATCGGTAGGGATGAGCCGAACACCCCCCTGTTCGGTTCGCACCAGAACATGCGAACAGGAAAAAAGTTCGCTCGAACACGCGAACACCGTTAAAGTCTATGGGACACGAACATGAATAATCAAAAGTGCTAATTTTAAAGGCTTATATGCAAGTTATTGTCATAAAAAGTGTTTGGGGACCTGGGTCCTGCCCCAGGGGACATGGATCAATGCAAAAAAAAGTTTTAACCACTTGAGCCCCGGACCATTATGCTGCCTAAGGACCAGAGGTCTTTTTCCAATTTGGCACTGCGTCGCTTTAACTGCTAATTGCGCGGTCATGCAATGCTGTACCCAAACGAAATTTGCGTCCTTTTCTTCCCACAAATAGAGCTTTCTTTTGATGGTATTTGATCACCTCTGCGGTTTTTATTTTTTGCGCTATAAACGGAAAAAGACCGAAAATTTTGAAAAAAAATGATATTTTCTACTTTTTGTTATAAAAAAAATCCAATAAACTAAATTTTAGTCATACATTTAGGCCAAAATGTATTCGGCCACATGTCTTTGGTAAAAAAAATGTCAATAAGCGTATATTTATTGGTTTGCGCAAAAGTTATAGCGTCTACAAACTAGGGTACATTTTCTGGAATTTACACAGCTTTTAGTTTATGACTGCCTATGTCATTTCTTGAGGTGCTAAAATGGCAGGGCAGTACAAAACCCCCCCAAATGACCCCATTTTGGAAAGTAGACACCCCAAGGAAATTGCTGAGAGGCATGTTGAACCCATTGAATATTTATTTTTTTTGTCCCAAGTGATTGAAAAATGACAAAAAAAAAAAAAAAAAAAAATATTTACAAAAAGTCGTCACTAAATGATATATTGCTCACACAGGCCATGGGCCTATGTGGAATTGCACCCCAAAATACATTTAGCTGCTTCTCCTGAGTACGGGGATACCACATGTGTGGGACTTTTTGGGAGCCTAGCCGCGTACGGGGCCCCGAAAACCAAGCACCGCCTTCAGGATTTCTAAGGGTGTAAATTTTTGCTTTCACTCTTCACTGCCTATCACAGTTTCGGAGGCCATGGAATGCCCAGGTGGCACAAAACCCCCCAAAATGACCCCATTTTGGAAAGTAGACACCCCAAGCTATTTGCTGAGAGGCATATTGAGTCCATGGAATATTTTATATTTTGACACAAGTTGCGGGAAAGTGACACTTTTTATTTTTTTTTTTTTTTTTTTTTCATAAAGTTGTCACTAAATGATATATTGCTCACACAGGCCATGGGCATATGTGGAATTGCACCCCAAAATACATTTAGCTGCTTCTCCTGAGTATGGGGATACCACATGTGTGGGACTTTTTGGGAGCCTAGCTGCGTACGGGACCCCGAAAACCAATCACTGCCTTCAGGATTTCTAAGGGTGAAAATTTTTGATTTCACTCTTTACTGCCTATCACAGTTTCGGAGGCCATGGAATGCCCAGGTGGCACAAAACCCCCCCAAATGACCCCATTTTGGAAAGTAGACACCCCAAGCTATTTGCTGAGAGGCATGGTGAGTATTTTGCAGCTCTCATTTGTTTTTGAAAATGAAGAAAGACAAGAAAAAAAATTTTTTTTTTTCTTTTTTCAATTTTCAAAACTTTGTGACAAAAAGTGAGGTCTGCAAAATACTCACTATACCTCTCAGCAAATAGCTTGGGGTGTCTACTTTCCAAAATGGGGTCATTTGGGGGGGTTTTGTGCCACCTGGGCATTCCATGGCCTCCGAAACTGTGATAGGCAGTGAAGAGTGAAATCAAAAATTCACGCCCTTAGAAAGCCTGAAGGCGGTGCTTGGTTTTCGGGGTCCCGTACGCGGCTAGGCTCCCAAAAAGTCTCACACATGTGGTATCCCCGTACTCAGGAGAAGCAGCAGAATGTATTTTGGGGTGTAATTTCACATATTTCCATGGCATGTTTGAGCAATATATCATTTAGTGACAACTTTGTGCAAAAAAAAAAAAAAAAAAAAAAAAATTTGTCTCTTTCCCGCAACTTGTGTCGCAATATAAAATATTCCATGGACTCGACATGCCTCTCAGCAAATAGCTTGGGGTGTCTACTTTCCAAAATGGGGTCATTTGGGGGGGTTTTGAACTGTCCTGGCATTTTATGCACAACATTTAGAAGCTTATGTCACACATCACCCACTCTTCTAACCACTTGAAGACAAAGCCCTTTCTGACACTTATTGTTTACATGAAAAAGTTTTTTTTTTTTTGCAAAAAAATTACTTTGAACCCCCAAACATTATATATTTTTTTAAAGCAAATGCCCTACAGATTAAAATGGTGGGTGTTTCATTTTTTTTTTTCACACAGTAATTGCGCAGCGATTTTTCAAACGCATTTTTTGGGGAAAAAACACACTTTTTTTAATTTTAATGCACTAAAACACGCTATATTGCCCAAATGTTTGATGAAATAAAAAAGATGATCTTAGGCCGAGTACATGGATACCAAACATGACATGCTTTAAAATTGCGCACAAACGTGCAGTGGCAACAAAATAAATACATGTTTAAAAGCCTTCAAAAGCCTTTACAGGTTACCACTTTAGATTTACAGAGGAGGTCTACTGGAAAAATTACTGCACTCGATCTGGCCTTCGCGGTGATACCTCACATGCATGGTGCAATTGCTGTTTACGTTTGACGACAGACCGCCGCTTGCGTTCGCCTTAGCGCGAGAGCAGGGGGCGACAGGGGTGTTTTTTTTTTTTTTTTTTTTTTTCTTTATTATTTTTTTGCTTTTTTAATCTTACTTTTAAACTGTTCCTTTCATATTTTTTTTTTTAATCATTTTTATTGTTATCTCGGGGAATGTAAATATCCCCTATGATAGCAATAGGTAGTGACAGGTACTCTTTTTTGAAAAAATTGTGGTCTATTAGACCCTAGATCTCTCCTCTGCCCTCAAAGCATCTGACCACACCAAGATCGGTGTGATAAAATGCTTCCCCAATTTCCCAATGGCGCTATTTACATCCGGCGAAATCTAAGTCATGAAATACTCGTAGCTTCCGGTTTCTTAGGCCATAGAGATGTTTGGAGCCACTCTGGTCTCTGATCAGCTCTATGGTCAGCTGGCTGAATCACCGGCTGCATTCTCAGGTTCCCTGTTGAGACAGGAGATCCAGAGAAAAACACGGAAGACGGTGGGGGGGGGGGGCATTCCCTCCCACGGCTTGTAAAAGCAGTCTAGAGGCTAATTAGCCACTAGGATTGCTTTTACATGAAAGCCGACCGCTGGCTGAAAAGAATGATACCAAGATGACACCTAAACCTGCAGGCATCATTCTGGTATAACCACTCAAAGTCGTGAATGGCGTACCTGAAGACAAAAAAATGGTTAACAATGGTTAACAATAAAGCACAGTAAAGTGTAAATAATTACACACCTGAAAAACAAACATGATAAAACATAATAACAATAACAATAACAATAACAATCAATAACAATAACAATAACAATAACAATCAATAACAATAACAATAACAATAAAACATTGCAGAATAGAATACAGTAAAAAAGAGCAGAACAATAGAGAGAGAGAATAGAGAGAGAGAGAACAATAAAACAACAATTATTTTTTTTATTTCATATTTTTTTTTTTTTTTTACACTTTTTTTGTAACTAACTTTTATAACGGTAACCGGTTCCAGGTTCGGGTCTCTCAAAATGCGATGGCATCTTGGGAGACCCTGTGAAAGTGTGCCTAGTCTGTGCAATGCTGTACCCTACGCTAATACTCAACTAGTGCATGGTAGCGTTCAAAACATTCACCAATGCAAAGACCAGGATTGTCAGGACAGGAGGGACAATAATAGCGGGTGTCACGCCTATATCCGCGCTTGCTGCAGACACGACATCTTTTTTGGGGGGTTCGCTGGGTAGGGGTACTCGGGAGGACATAAAAATGCCTCTCATGCAGCCGACTGCATTTGGTTGGGGATGTGAATGGGGGAAGTACGGGCGCTGCAGAAGCGGTGGGTTCCCAATTAGGATTGGCGAATGCAGCAGGAAGGGCATTTTGGGCACGACAGGCCTGTTTGTCTTCTTGGTGGCAGCGGGACACTACTTGTGCTTGCCACCTCACCAGCTTGAACTGCACTTATGGGACTCGCCACGTCACCACGTGTTACTGCAGTGCTGGTTTGACTACGACCGGGGTGTACTAGGCCGCTGGCGCTTGCCAGTTCACCAAAACGCTACCAAAAAACTGTTAGCGATCGCAGGGATCAGGCCTGACTCTGCGAACGCTGCAGTTATGCGTTTAGTGCCTTGTAAGTGACAGTGATCGATCGATACTGCACTTGGGTGGGCTGGGCCGGGCCGGGCGGAGGGGCAAAACGCAGGTGCTAGCAGGTATCTGGGCTGATCCCGCTAACACTGCATTTTTGGGAACCCTAAACTGCTGGTGACGCTAGTATAGATCTGATCGGATCAGATATTGATCCGTTCAGATACTATACCACTAAGGGAGGTGTATGGTGCGTGCGTGGGTGTTAGCGGTACTGGCGCTAATCTGACGCTGCCTGGGGCTGGTGCTTGCCAGTTCACCAAAATGCTACAAAAAAAACTGTTAGCGATCGCAGGGATCAGGCCTGACTCTGTGAACGCTGCAGTTATGCGTTTAGTGTTTTGTAAGTGACAGTGATCGATCGATACTGCACTTGGGTGGGCCGGGCGGAGGGGCAAAACGCAGGTGCTAGCAGGTATCTGGGCTGATTCCGCTAACACTGCGTTTTTGGGAACCCTAAACTGCTGGTGACGCTAGTATAGATATGATCGGATCAGATATTGATCCGTACAGATACTATACCACTAAGGGAGGCGTATGGTGCGTGCGTGGGTGTTAGCGGTACTGGCGCTAACCTGACGCCTGGGGCTGGTGCTTGCCAGTTCACCAAAATGCTACCAAAAAAACTGTTAGCAATCGCAGGGATCAGGCCTGACTCTGCGAACGCTGCAGTTATGCGTTTAGTGTTTTGTAAGTGACAGTGATCGATCGATACTGCACTTGGGTGGGCTGGGCGGAGGCACAAAACGCAGGTGCTAGCAGGTATCTGGGCTGATCCCGCTAACACTGCGTTTTTGGGAACCCTAAACTGCTGGGGACGCTAGTATAGATCTGATCGGATCAGATATTGATCCGATCAGATACTATACCACTAAGGGAGGCATATGCTGCGTGCGTGGGTGTTCGCGGTACTGGCGCTAATCTGACGCTGCCTGGGGCGACGCATATCACCGCCGGGCGATCGGGGGGCTAAACCTTTATTCGGTAATAAACGGCGGGTGCCCTGACACTATAAAAAATAAACGAACTAACCAGCGTCAACCGTAACGGTTATACGGTGATCAGTGGTGAAAGGGTTAACTAGGGGGCAATCAAGGGGTTAAAACATTTATTAGGTAGTATATGGGGGTCCCTGACGCTATAAAACGCTGACGGCGAACCTAAATATTTACCTCACTAACTAGCGTCACCAGCGACACTAATACAGCGATCAGAAAAATGATCGCTTAGCGACACTGGTGACAGGGGGTGATCAAGGGGTTAAAACTTTATTAGGGGGGGTTAGGGGGGTACCCTAGACCTAAAGGGGGGTAACAGTAACTGTGCTAACACAGTAACTGTCACAAACTGACAGCTAGCAGTTATCAGGAAAAAAAAAAAAAAAAAAAAAAAAAAACTGCTGGTGTCAGTTTGTGACAGGGGGGGGGGTGATTGGGGGGGGATCGGGGGGCGATCGGGGGGGGGATCGGGGTGATTTGTGTGCCTGGCATGTTCTACTGTGTGTGTGTAGTGTTGTGCACTCACATACTTGTCGTCTCTCCTCGGGCCGGAACGGAAAATACCGACCCGAGGGGAGATGACATCACTTCCTTTGCTGCTGTTTAGCATACAGCAGCAAAGGAGCGTTTTCATTGGCCGGCGGCGATCGCGAGGGGGGGGCCACGAACGGATGGTCTCCCCCTCATCACCGATCGCCGCTGGACATAGGACGACCGCCTCGGGCACCGGGGGGGGGTCCGATCGGACCCCCCACCCGCGGAAGGCAAATCACGTACCCTGTACGTGATTTTGCCTGTCCGTGCCACTTTGCCGACGTACATCGGCGTGAGGCGGTCGTCAAGTGGTTAAAAACGGCCGTTTTTTCAGGAGCAGTGATTTTAATAATGCTTAAAGTCAAACAATAAAAGTGTAATATCCCTTTAAATTTCGTACCTGGGGGGTGTCTATAGTATGCCTGTAAAGGGGCGCACGTTTCCTGTGTTTAGAACAGTCTGACAGCAAAATGACATTTCGAAGGAAAAAAAGCCATTTAAAACTACCCGCGGCTATTGCATTGCCGCCAATACACATAGAAGTTCATTGATAAAAACGGCATGGGAATTCCCCACAGGGAAACCCCGAACCAAAAAAAAAAAAAAAAAAAAATGACGTGGGGGGGTCCCCCTAAATTCCATACCAGGCCCTTCAGGTCTGGTATGGATTTTAAGGGGAACCCCGCGCCAAAAAAAAAATAAAAAACGGCGTGGGGTTCCCCCAAAAATCCATACCAGACCCTTATCCGAGCACGCAACCTGGCAGGCCGCAGGAAAAGAGGGGGGGACGAGAGTGCAGCCCCCCCCCCTCCTGAACCGTACCAGGCCACATGCCCTCAACATTGGGAGGGTGCTTTGGGGTAGCCCCCCAAAACACCTTGTCCCCATGTTGATGAGGACAAGGGCCTCATCCCCACAACCGTGGCCGGTGGTTGTGGGGGTCTGCGGGCGGGGGGCTTATCGGAATCTGGAAGCCCCCTTTAACAAGGGGACCCCCAGATCCCGGCCCCCCCCCCTGTGTGAAATGTTAAGGGGGTACTTACCCCTACCATTTCACTAAAAAAGTGTCAAAATAGTTAAAAATGACAAGAGACAGTTTTTGACAATTCCTTTATTTAAATGCTTCTTCTACCTTCCTTCATCTTCTTCTTCTTCTGGTTCTTCTGGCTCTTCTGGTTCTTCCTCCGGCGTTCTCGTCCAGCATCTCCTCCGCGGCGTCTTCTATCTTCTTCTCCTCGGGCCGCTCCGCACCCATGGCATGAGGGGAGGCTCCCGCTCTTCTCTTCATCTTCTTCTTCATCCTCTTCTCTTCTTCATCTTCTTCATCTTCTTCATCTTCTCTTCTTAATTTTCTTCTGCGGGCCGCTCCGCATCCATGCATGGAGGGAGGCTCCCGCTGTGTGATGGCGTCTCCTCGTCTGACGGTTCTTAAATAACGGGGGGCTGGACCACCCGGTGACCCCGCCCCCCTCTGACGCACGGGACATGACGGGACTTCCCTGTGGCATTCCCCATGACGTCACAGGGAAGTCCCATCAAGTCACCGTGCGTCAGAGGGGGGCGGGGTCACCGGGTGGCCCCGCCCCCCGTTATTTAGGAACCGTCAGACGAGGAGACGTCGTCACACAGCGGGAGCCTCCCTCCATGCATGGATGCGGAGCGGCCCGCAGAAGAAAATTAAGAAGAGAAGATGAAGATGAAGAAGATGAAGAAGATGAAGAAGAGAAGAGGATGAAGAAGAAGATGAAGAGAAGAGCGTGAGCCTCCCCTCATGCCATGGGTGCGGAGCGGCCCGAGGAGAAGAAGATAGAAGATGCCGCAGAGAAGATGCTGGACGAGAACGCCGGAGGAAGAACCAGAAGAGCCAGAAGAACCAGAAGAAGAAGAAGATGAAGGAAGATAGAAGAAGCATTTAAATAAAGGAATTGTCAAAAACTGTCTCTTGTCATTTTTAACTATTTTGACACTTTTTTAGTGAAATGGTAGGGGTAAGTACCCCCTTACCATTTCACACAGGGGGGGGCCGGGACCTGGGGGTCCCCTTGTTAAAGGGGGCTTCCAGATTCCGATAAGCCCCCCCGCCCGCAGACCCCCACAACCACCGGCCACGGTTGTGGGGATGAGGCCCTTGTCCTCATCAACATGGGGACAAGGTGTTTTGGGGGGCTACCCCAAAGCACCCTCCCAATGTTGAGGGCATATGGCCTGGTACGGTTCAGGAGGGGGGGGGCCGCACTCTCGTCCCCCCCTCTTTTCCTGCGGCCTGCCAGGTTGCGTGCTCGGATAAGGGTCTGGTATGGATTTTTGGGGGAACCCCACCTTGTTTTTTTTTTTTTTTTTTGGCGCGGGGTTCCCCTTAAAATCCATACCAGACCTGAAGGGTCTGGTATGGAATTTATGGGGAACCCCACGTCATTTTTTTAAAAAATTTTGGCCGGGGTTCCCCTTAATATCCATACCAGACCTGAAGGGCCTGGTATGGAATTTAGGGGGACCCCCCCACGTCATTTTTTTTTTTTTTAATTTTGGTTCGGGGTTTCCCTGTGGGGAATTCCCATGCCGTTTTTATCAATGAACTTTTATGTGTATTGTCGGACCGGCAATTCATTAATAGCCGCGGGTAGTTTTAAATGAGTTTTTTCCTTCAAAATGTCATTTTGCTGTCAGACTGTTCTAAACACGGGAAACATGCGCCCCTTTACAGGCATACTATAGACACCCCCCAGGTACGAAATGTAAAGGGATATTACACTTTTATTGTTTGACTTTAAGCATTATTAAAATCACTGCTCCTGAAAAAACGTCCATTTTTAATACTTTTTTTTGCATTGATACATGTCCCCTGGGGCAGGACCCGGGTCCCCAAACACTTTTTATGACAATAACTTGCATATAAGCCTTTAAAATTAGCACTTTTGATTTCTCCCATAGACTTTTAAAGGGTGTTCCGCGGCATTTGAATTTGCCGCAAACACCCCAAATTGTTCGGTGTTCGGCGAACTTGCGAACAGCCAATGTTCGAGTCGAACATGAGTTCGACTCGAACTCGAAGCTCATCCCTAATCATCGGCAATTACGCTCATCCCCCACAAGGAGTGCAGAACAGATTGGTAAATCATAACCATATATAACTCCTCAGATCAGAAAGTTTTACATAAGCTCACAAGACTTTAGGGAAACCAATCTTAGGAGCAAATCCGGGACATACAAGTCACCTTAATACAGAAAATGGCTAGCATATTGCCCATTTCAGATAGGGGAATAGAAATATAAAATTGCAATTACAATTATAAAATCGCATATAAAATCGCATAAATAATCACATAAAGAAAAAATAATAAAAAGTAAATGACTGACATCAGACCACGGCCATCCCTTTGACACAATCACATAAACATGCTAAATTGCAGTAAAATACAGAAATATATATATATATATACAACATATGTATAAAAATTAAGTAAAAAAAAATATCTATTAGAAATAAAACAATTTAAATCAAAATCTACATTCATTCCCGCTGGAGATAAAAACCTTGGTCTCGTAAATCCAGAAGGATTCTCTGCGGCTCAGTTGTCTAATATAATGGCCACCTCTCCAGTGGCGGGGAACTTTTTCTATCCCCCAAAACTTGAGGCATTTAGGGTCCTTATGGTGACATAGATGAAAGTGCCTGGACACACTATGGGTCTTAACCCCCCGTTTAATATTGCTAATGTGTTCGCCCACTCTTACATGCAGTGCTCTGGAAGTGTGGCCCACATATTGTAGGCCACAATCGCATTTAAGCATGTAGACCACCCCTACAGACGAACACGTAATTAAGCCTTCAATTTGATAGCTTCTATGAGTGACATTCGAAACCACTTCTTTACGCCTTTTGATATTTTTGCTGGCTTTTCTGCAAGTGGCACATTTGCCACACGCGTAAAATCCAGACAAAAAACCAAACAACCTATTAGTCCCTATTTTAGGTGGGTCAATAACACTTGGTGCTAACCGGTCACGTAGAGAGGGAGCTTTTCGATAAATGAACCGTGGGTGCTGGTGGAGGACAGACCCTAAGGTACGATCACATTTTAAAATTGGCCAATGTCTAGCTATAATTTGCTCAAGGAAAATTTTCGCATTGAAAATTTTAAAGACTGATTGGATAGTGAATTTATCCAATTATCTGGAGAACTAAAATCTAAACCTATCAAATGGGATAAAGAAACATGTGATAAAAAGAGAAAGAAATTCCTACGTGATCTTAAAGATTTTGAAGGTAAATTAATCTTTAAATTGCAAACCCAGGAGATAATACTAGTAAGTAACCCTGAGAGATCAGTAGTTAACATTCCAGTATCTGGAATGAACATGCCCTCTCAAGGATATTCTAGTTATGAAGCACCTTTAACCTCATCCCAACAGTCCCAAGATGTACCCAATTTGCATGATATGCCTAGACGGGGAGGTTATGGTCCCCCCAGGACCAATAAACATGGCCGAGGTAGGAGAAACCAACATCCCTATCCGGCCCCTGTGGCCAATAATTATGACTATCGTCTCCTTTATTCAGATAATTACACTTGGCAAACTGTGCCGACTAGGGGAAGGGGTAGATCTCAAGGGAGAGGTAACTATGTATTTAGAGGGGCACCAGTCCATACTTCTAATAGTTATGCCCCCTTACAGAACCATCAGGAGGATCAGCAATATAGTCAGGATCATTTTTTAGGTCAAGAGAGGACCCCCTGGAGGGGACCTCCACAAACTCCTGTTTGGGTGAGAGACACTGCGGAATACATGAGCCCTCAGGACCAAAGGAAAGGCCCTCAGGACCAAAGAAAAAATCAAGGCAGCCTAAAAAGAAATCACAGAGAGGGTATAGGGGGGGGAGACGACTCCAAAAGGTCAAGATCCCATTAGGTGCCGGGATTTTTAATCTGAGTGACACCCCCCTCACTGCTGATGAGACATTAGTCCTTGATAGAGGTTTAAAGTTTGCTCCAATTCATAACCTAAACAAATTTCAGGCCTATATTAATATACAGAAATATATCCGTAACAAATATTAAGAAATATTTTCTCTCTAACCCAGTACAGCGGAATACTTCCCAACCAGACATTGCCTCCAGGCACTCCAACCTTCGGAATCGATCTGTCTTCAACCCCTTATGCAGTGATAGTAGGCACTTGGAGGTTTTTAGGAACATGGTGTGTAATGATCTTGATCAACTTAAGATCAAGAAGGCTAGAGACTCTCATACTATTAAAAGAGGTATATCCTCCTTGGAGCAAAGGAAGGATATAGTGATCCGGCCAGCGGATAAGGGAGGTGGGTTATTTGTACTTAGCAAAGCGTATTACCAGGCTGAAATGGTAAAATTATTGAATGACCGGAACACCTATCAATTATTGAGGGGTGACCCTATGTTGGCTTTTAAGAATAACTTACACTCCTTAGTGGAAAAAGGTAAAAGTAAGGGAATTTTGAATCCCAAGGAGGCAGCCTATCTGGATCCATTCTATTGCAGGACTCCAATTATTTATATTTTACCAAAATTACATAAAAATCCTGAGCATCCACCTGGTCGCCCAATCGTGAATGGAATTGATTCTGTCACCTCGAGGTTAGGCCAATATCTAGATTTTTTTCTTCAGCCACTGGTTACTAAAACCAAAGCATTTTTACGTGACACTAAACAAATTCTTCAAATTTTATCCACCCTCCCATGTACTCCCTCCAGTATACTGATTACTGCGGACGTTGGCTCTCTATATACAATCATTGTCCATAAGCAGGCCTTGGATTCAGTCAAATGGGCTCTGTCAGCCACCGACTTCCCAAGTGACCATATTTCTTTTTTATTGGAGAGTCTGGAATTTTATTTGTTAAATAATTACTTTTGGTTTAATGGGGAGTACTTCCTGCGGTGTAGCTATGGGGGCTCGGTTTGCTCCCAGTGTGGCCAACCTTTTCATGGCCCACTGGGAGGAAGATACCATTTTTCTTGACCCCCCATCGCAATTATTGTGCTACAGGAGGTACATCGATGATTTAATCATGGTATGGGAAGGTGATCTAGCGAGTCTTCATGTCTTTATGGATAAGCTGAATGATAATAATAAAAATATCGAGTTAACATGGACGATCAATCAGCAACAGATCACATTCTTAGATCTTGAAATTTTTAAAGGTGAGGTGGGTTTTCAAACAAGGAACCACTTTAAGGCAATGGATAGGATTGCTTACATTCCATTGACTAGTTGCCATCACAAGTCATGGCTCTGTAATATTCCAAGAGGCCAATTTATTCGTTTGCGTCGTAATTGCACCTCAGAAGATGACTTCTTATCACAGTCACAAATTTTGGCAACTAGGTTTAAAGAGAAAGGGTATATACAATCTATGGTTGACTCTGAAATTGTTAAAGTATTGTCCACAGATAGGAACACTATTGTGGCTGATAGGGTTAAAACCACAGAAGTAGATGATAATGCGACCGGCTATCGTATTATACTGGATTACAATATCCAGTACAAAAAACTCAGGGTTACTTACTAGTATTATCTCCTGGGTTTGCAATTTAAAGATTAATTTACCTTCAAAATCTTTAAGATCACTTGGAATTTCTTTCTCTTTTTATCACGTGTTTCTTTATCCCATTTGATAGGTTTAGATTTTAGTTCTCCAGATAATTGGATAAATTCACTATCCAATCAGTCTTTAAAATTTTCAATGCGAAAATTTTCCTTGAGCAAATTATAGCTAGACATTGGGCAATTTTAAAATGTGATCGTACCTTAGGGTCTGTCCTCCCCCAGCACCCACGGTTCATTTATCGAAAAGCTCCCTCTCTACATGACCGGTTAGCACCAGGTGTTATTGACCCACCTAAAATAGGGACTAATAGGTTGTTTGGTTTTTTGTCTGGATTTTACGCGTGTGGCAAATGTGCCACTTGCAGAAAAGCCAGCAAAAATATCAAAAGGCGTAAAGAATTTGTTTTGAATGTCACTCATAGAAGCTATCAAATTGAAGGCTTAATTACGTGTTCGTCTGTAGGGGTGGTCTACATGCTTGAGTGCGATTGTGGCCTACAATATGTGGGTCGCACTTCCAGAGCACTGCATGTAAGAGTGGGCAAACACATTAGCAATATTAAACGGGGGGTTAAGACCCATAGTGTGTCCAGGCACTTTCGTCTATGTCACCATAAGGACCCTAAATGCCTCAAGTTTTGGGGGATAGAAAAAGTTCCTCGCCACTGGAGAGGTGGCCGTTATATTAGACAACTGAGCCGCAGAGAATCCTTCTGGATTTACGAGACCAAAGTTTTACCTCCAGCGGGAATGAATGTAGATTTTGATTTAAATTGCTTTATTTCTAATAGATAATTTTTTTTACTTAATTTTTATACATATGTTGTATATATATATTTCTGTATTTTACTGCAATTTAGCATGTTTATGTGATTGTGTCAAAGGGATGGCCGTGGTCTGACGTCAGTGATTTACTTTTTATCATTTTTTCTTTATGTGATTATTTATGCGATTTTATATGCGATTTTATAATTGTAATTGCAATTTTATATTTCTATTCCCCTATCTGAAATGGGCAATATGCTAGCCATTTTCTGTATTAAGGTGACTTGTATGTCCCGGATTTGCTCCTAAGATTGGTTTCCCTAAAGTCTTGTGAGCTTATGTAAAACTTTCTGATCTGAGGAGTTATATATGGTTACGATTTACCAATCTGTTCTGCACTCCTTGTGGGGGCTGAGCGTAATTGCCAATGATATGTCCTTTGCAGCTTGGGTGATATGTTATGACTAATGGGTCCCATGATTGCTGCATCGAATCTGTGATTGGCATATCGTTGTTGCTATGACTATTTATCAACAAAGCAGGCCATCTATGCGTATCCAGCCCCACACTGAGGAAGTCCCGCCTACGGACGTAACGCGTACGGGGGGCCAGGAGCGAATGACGTCACCCGCGGCCATCAGCCTTTCTGATATGATCACACGCTGTTTAGCCGGCACTCGGATCTGAATGCCGGTTTGTGTAAGTGCATCTTTTATCCCTCTTTTTTATTTAATAAATGTATATGCAGAGAGCACTATATTTGTCATTTTTATTTGCATATATGATATCCTTTTAACCTGACGAGTGCTGAATATGGGGCTACTACAATCTGGATCGTTCCACCCATTGTATGGTGTATATGCTGTGTGACCTGTTTCAGGTCGAATGTTTCAGGTGAGGGGCCATCCATGTGCGGTGAAGAGATTACAATCACTATAGTTCTATCCCCTGTCGTCTTGAGTGTTCACCGGTGGTCTCATCTCCTTACTTCATCTGTTCCATCTGTTGCATTGTTTTAAGGACATTTATATTTGTGCAGCACTGTTTGCTTTTTTCTGTATATTGGAGGTGTTGTTGAATTTACCTTAGTGCTTGCTAGCATTTATTTCCAAATCTGTCCTTGTGCCAGTCAGCGCTGAATATATCCTTATCAGTTTAAGTCCCAAAAGGAAGTCTCTTCTAAAGATGATGCACAAGAGAGCCGAAAGAACAGTTTGCTGAAAACAGTTTGCTAGTCCGGGACTGCATGAGTGCTGCCGGCACTGGGGAGCTACAGTTCATTGAGGGAACAATGAATACCAACATGTACTGTGACATACTGAAGCCAACGACCCCAAACACACCTCCAAGACGACCACTGACTTACTAAAGAAGCTGAGGGTAAGGGTGATGGACTGGCCAAGCATGTCTCCAGACCTAAACCCTAGACCTAAAACACAGCCATTAATGCCTAAACCTCTGGCAACAAAAGTGAGTACACCCCTTAGTGAAAATGTCCAAATTGGGCCTAAAGTGTCAATATTGTGTGTGGCCACCATTATTTTCCAGCACTGCCTTAACCCTTTTGAGCATGGAGTCTACCAGAGCTTCACAGGTTGCCACTGGAGTCCTCTTCCACTCCTCCATGACAATATCACGGAGCTGGTGGATTTTAGAGACCATGCACTCCTTCACCTTCCCTTTGAGGATGCCGAACAGATGCTCAATAGGGTTTAGGTCTGGAGACATGCTTGACCGTGCTGATTAGACCGGCTGCTCCCGGTCTGGTTATCCCTATATATGGGGCCGCTTGTATGCTTTGTGGTGAGACATACAACAGGCAGCAACCTAACAGAGCGGTGCACTCCCAGATTCTCCTGCTTTCTATTGTGGGGTAAGTTTAGCTGTTGGCTGCCTTCCCTGGCAGGGCGTTTTTATATGCAAACTAACACCGATCTCACTATTTATGTTGATCGCTACTTGTGTTTGTGTCTTTTTTATACACTAGAACTGCAGCCCATACAAGCTACTCTTCTTACCTACAATTACTTGATGTGACATATATTTGGGAGGCCCCTGCTCCTGTTTGCTGCCCGCCCGACCTTTTTCAGATATATCTTTACCCCTGATCGTTTTCAGCGATCTACTGACTAAGTCCATCTTTGTGAACATTTCTCCTTTTTCACATTTATTTGGTAAGTGATTTTTGGTACAAATCTTACTAATACAGACCCCTCTCTCCCCTCTTCTCCCCCTTTCCCTCATTCCCCTCCCCCTCCCCCCCCCTTCTCTCCCCCCTCCTAAACCCCAATCCCCCCCTTTTCTCATTCTTGTTCCCACCCCTTGCTGTTATGCGATTCTTTTCCTTTTCCTTTCTTTCCAGCTCTGTGTTCAAGTTTAAAATACCTATGATCATGCACGATCATAATCTTTCGCTCACTCATTTATCTGTCCATCTTAAATTATATGATTAAACGCTTCCATAGGCTTCCTCTTTTATGGGCTGCCCTAAACTGCCAGTTTGTGCTGTCCTTCCATCTGAGACCTTAATCTTTTATAGGGCCCTTGCCGTGCCTCACCTCGGGAGGGCGGAATTTCCAACAAAGCTGTTACTCATATTTTCCTACAGTATACTGATTGAGAATAGCTTCCAATTATTGTGATTATGACAATTGTTTTCTCTGTTTGTATGTATTTTTTAATGGAACCTCTAGCTCCTGAAGAAGCGTTCTTTGTCAACGAGAAACATGTAGAGCAAATAGAGATTATACCACTTTGGAACACCAGACCTGCAGTGCTCTCTCATTTTCAACTTTACAGGGGAAGTCTATCCTTTCTTTTACCTGGAAATATTGATTAAATTGTCTATGGTTATAGAGAATTACTAGGAGACTGCAGGATAGGATCCATAATGGTGTATTTAACTGAGTTGTATGCCTATATCAGATGTGTTTTTAAATTTTCATGTCTATTCCCTGTGTTTTTTGTATGTCATTAATAAAATTCAACTTTTTTATATATTTTTTGTAGTTCATTATAGTTGTGCCTTTAAATTTCCAATACTTAGTTCCTTGATGCCCTTAACATATTATCGGGGACGTTGGCACAAGTGACCTCTAAGTACCTACAGAGTCACCCTGTTTATTAGGTACTTTAGTACTAGTATTTCCCTTTTGCCAGTCTGTAACCTTTACCCTTAGCTTCTTTAGCAAGGCAGTGGTCATCTTGGAGGTGTGTTTGGGGTCGCTATCATGTTGAAATACTGCCCTGCGGCCCAGTCTCTGAAGGGAGGGGGTCATGCTCTGCTTCAGTATGTTACAGTACATGTTGGCATTTATGGTTCCCTCAATTAACTGTAGCTCCCCAGTGCCAGCAGGACTCATGCAGCCCCAGACCAGCAAACTGTTTTCAGCAAACTGTTCTGTCGGCTCTCTTGTGCATCATCTTTAGAAGAGGCTTCCTTTTGGGACGACAGCCATGCAGACCCATTTATGGTTCCCTCAATGAACTGTAGCTCCCCAGTTCCGGCAGCACTTATGCAGCCCCAGACCATGACACTCCCACCACCATGCTTGACTGTAGGCAAGACACACTTGTCTATGTACTGCTCACCTGGTTTCTGCCACACACGCTTGACACCATCTAAACCAAATAAGTTTATTTTGGTCTCATCAGACCACAGGACATGGTCCCAGTAATCCATGTTCTTAGTCTGCTTGTCTTCAGCAAACTGTTTGCGGTCTTTCTTGTGCATCATCTTTAGAAGAGGCTTCTTTCTGGAATGACAGCCATGCAGACCAATTTGATGCAGTGTGCGGCGTATGGTCTGAGCACTGACAGGCTGACCCCCCACCCCTTCAACCTCTGCAGCAATGCTGGCAGCACTCATACGTCTATTTCCCAAAGACAGCCTCTGGATATGACGCTGAGCATGTGCACTCAAATTCTTTGGTCGACCATGGCAAGGCCTGTTTTGAGTTGAACCTGTCCCATTAAACCGCTGTATGGTCTTCTTCACTGTTCTGCAGCTCAGTTTCAGGGTCTTGGCAATATTCTTATAGCCTAGGCCATATTTATGTAAAGCAACAAGTATTTTTATTTCATAAAATAAAGGTGAAACCTCTAAGCGGCACACCCTGGATCAAACGATAATTAAATAAATAATATACATGTGAAATATAAATAAGTGAAAGAAAATATGATAATATAAAGAGCAGCCCGTAACCAAAGGTCAAATTCTGAAATGGAAATTGATAACTAATTTCATACCACGCTCAAATACATATAAATAATCATATAAATAATCAAATAGCGTTTAATAGTGTTCAATATGGGTACATTTTGCAACAATAAAGTCCATGAGCCACCACTAATGATGCTACAGTCATGTGCACAGGGATGTATACAAATTCAGTGACAGGAAAAAGGTGCCATCTTCCACCGGTTTAGGCAAACATCCTACTCACCAGACCAATCAGACACCCAAGACAGATGTCCAATAAGCAGAGATGCATTGCCTGTGATGCAGCTAGACAAAGATGGGAATCATAAATCAAAGGACGAAAAGAGAACTCCTCATAGTGCAGCTTGTAGAAAGTTTATTCACATAAAATAGGAGCAGGTACACCAGGTTGCGTTCCACCTGCTCTCCAGTACAATGGCGGAAGTGACGTATCACATACTACATTAACCAACACATTTTGTCAGCATGTCTGATGTCATCAGGGGTCATGTAATCACGACTCCTGATGACGTCAGATGTGCTGATAAAATGCGTCGGATTACGTAGTGCGTGTTACATCTTTAAATACATCTCTGCTCATTGGACATATGTTATGGGTGTCTGATCGGTCTGGTGAGTAGGATGTTTGCCTAAACCTGTGGAAGACGGCACCTTTTTTCTGTCACTGAATTTGTACACATCACTGTGCACATGATTGAAGAATCGTTGGTAGTGGTTCATGGACTTTATTTTTTTTTCAGATCCTCAGAGAGTTCTTTGCCATAAGGTGCCATGTTGAACTTCCAGTGACCAGTATGAGAGAGTGAGAGCGATAACACAAAATTTAACACACCTGCTCCCCAGTCACATCTGAGACATTGTAACACTAACGAGTCACATGACATCGGGGAGGGAAAATGGTTATTTGGGCCCAATGTGGACATTTTCACTTAGGGGTGTACTCACTTTTGTTGCCTGCGGTTTAGACATTAATGGCTGTGTGTTGAGTTATTTTGAGGGAACAGCAAATTGACACTGTTATACAATCTGTACACTCACTACTTTACATTGTAGCAAAGTATTATTTCTTTCAGTGTTGTCACATGAAAGGATATAATAAAATATTTACACAAATGTGAGGGGTGTACTCACTTTTGTGAGATACTGTATATGTTTATGCTTTCATCATGGTACTACTATATATTCTAGTTAGAACTCTGATCAACACAGTGGCTTAGTGGTTAGCGCTCTGCTCTGCTGTAACAACAGTCAGGTATTGGGTTGAAATCTCACCTATGCTACCTACCATCTCCCTAAAGTTTCAATGGTGAATGTAGATTTGTGTAGGCAAAAGCATATTTGCTATCACTCACTGATAGCACTTATGCGTTCACCAAAGCACATATGAATTTGCCATTGAGATTCTAGGAAGGTGGGAGCATGGGTGGGATTTGAACTCATGACCTAAATGCTGCTAGCTAGGAGTCCTGCAGATTAAGCCACTGTGCTGAGTACAATTAGACCTAGAATATGAAGAAGTATCATGATTACAGAATGAACATATATAAATAGAACTCAACATTTTCATAAAATATGAATTAGACATAAAAAAAGTGTAATGCCTTGTACACAAGGTCGGATTTTCCGACGGAAAATGTGTGATAGGACCTTGTTGTCGGAAATTCCGACCGTGTGTGGGCTCCATCACACATTTTCCATCGGAATTTCCGACACACAAAGTTTGAGAGCTTGCTATAAAATTTTCCGACAACAAAATCTGTTGTCGGAAATTCCGATCGTGTGTACACAAATCCGACGCACAAAGTGCCACGCATGCTCAGAATAAATTAAGAGACGAAAGCTATTGGCTACTGCCCCGTTTTTAGTCCCGACGTACGTGTTTTACGTCACCGCATTCAGAACGATTGGATTTTCCGCCAACTTTGTGTGACCGTGTGTATGCAAGACAAGTTTGAGCCAACATCCGTCGGAAAAAATCCATGGATTTTGTTGTCGTAATGTCCGATCAATGTCGGACCGTGTGTACAGGGCATTACATATACATATATATATATATATATATATAATAGAGATATAACTGTTACATCGATGATAATAATATAATTATCAGCAAAAGAAGTCAATTTTTGACAATTTAGCAATGATCTTGCCTTTGCATTTAAATAGAATATAGATTCACTGGATCTATGTTAATTCGTTAATCATTGTACTGTATATTCAAAGTAAAAATGTGCTCATCTCAATGGCTTAGTGGGTAGCACTCTTTTTTTACTCAAGAAAAGTTTTATTGAATGAGAGAAATCATAGACTGAGACAAGAGCATTCAATACAAGTTATTGGTATAACGGGTAGTACATGTTTTCTTAGAGACATATACATAAACATAAAACATTGTGACTACTGGATGGAACAAACCATTATTTACTTTGGTGGGTGCTGTATAGTTGTCATTAGAAGTATCATGCTATACCATTTTGGATTCATACTATGGTTTCAGAAGTCTTAGGCCACCTCTCCCATATTTTATCACACTTGTGTTATTCACTTCCACTATCCAGTGTATGAGCTCTGGTGGGGTGGGTCTCATCCAGACTCTGACTACAACCTTTCTTGCTGAGAAGGGTTTCATGTAGAAATATTGTAGTGAACTTATCCAATTCTGGTTCTGGAAAAATTCCAAATAGGCAAGATTTGGGTTGCACTGTTATAGGGGAGCCCATATTGTCATGCAGGAATTGTACCACCTGCATCCAATATGTCTGTATTTTAGAGCACTGCCAGAAAAGGTGATAAAATGAACCCGTGTCCTGTCTACACATTGGGCAATTAGTTGTCTGATTAGGCCTGTATCTGGCTATTTTGAGTGGTGTAAAATATGATCTGTGTAGTATAAAAATCTGAGTGAGTCGGTCAGATAGCCTAGGAGATACCAATTTACAATCGAGAGCTTCACTCCACTCTTCATCCTCTAGAGGTCCCAACTCTCCCTCCCATCTATTCTTTAACACATATGCTGTCACGGTTGCCTGTGGAACTGACAACATACTATAAAATTGTGAGATCAGTTTCTCTGGGTCCAGGCATTTCATTGCCTCAAATAAGGAATCTTTAGCTAGGGGGGTGCTATTTGTTGGAAATTGAGCTCGGTAGGCATGACGAAGTTGTAAGTACCTGAAATACATTTGACTTGAAAGCGCAAATTCGGACTTAAGTCTGTCAAAGGATTTAAGTGTTCCATCGCTAACAATGTGGGACAGATAGAATATGCCCCTGGAGCCCCACATATCACAGTCTGGGATTGAATAAAATAGGGCCGTATTATGCCATAAGGGAATGAATTCATGGGTTGCAGGCATATTGAGTCTGGCCGAGCCCATATCCCATATCTTTCTATAATGATATAGCAGAGACCTGCGGTCACTCGTCTTGCTCATCCCTCCCGTCTTTCTTAGTATTACCGTAAAGGGGTCCCTGGTGGGTCGCGCCCACCCAGGGCAGAGGAGACATAAGAACCTGTCTTTGTCTACTTTATGGATGTGGAAGAGTTGGGAGAGCTGGGCTGCTAGTTATATTGGTTAAAATTGGGTAGGGCCATTCCAGCAAGATCAGTGGGATTTTTGCGTTTGCGCCAAGGTAATTTATTTCTATTATTGCCCTAGACAAATGGTTTCAGTATAGCTTCTATTAATCTGAAATGCCTGAGTATTAGATAGACTGGTAAGTGCCACAGTACATATAGGATTTTTGGCAACAGATTCATCATTATGAGATTTATTCGGCCCATCACACCCAAGGGGAGACGGGTCCAAGTTTGGGTTTTTTTGCTTAAGCATTTCATAGAGTGTAGTTATATTTAGTGCTATGTAGTCAGTTGGGTCTCTAGTGGTCCGTATATCAAGATAATTGATGTTATCAACTCTTTGTAGGGGAAGTTCTGCTCTATCTTTTGGGGATGGATAGCTATCAAATGGGAGTATTTGGGACTTGTCTCAGTTGATGCGGAGCCCAGAGAAGGTTCCAAAGCACTCTATCAAAGTTAAGGCCGTAGGGAGGGAGACATCTGAATCCTCCAGATATAGTAGGGTATCGTCAGCGTAGGTGCTAATAGTTTCTGTCACCTCCCCCTACTAAGTACTACTATCTTTGGGTGTGTGCATATAGCAACCGCCAGTGGTTCCGCTGCCAGAGCATAGAGTAAGGGGTAACAGGGGGCACCCCCGTCTTGTGCCTCTGGACAAGGGAAAACGCGTGGAGGGCCATCCATTGGCGACTACCCTTGCCACTGGAGCCTGGTACAGTAGCTGTACCCATTTTATAAACTTTGGGCCTAATCCGAATTTGTTCAAACAGGTCCAGAGGTATCCCCATTCGACCTAGTCGAATGCCTTAGCGGTATCTAAGGCTACTATTATCCTGGATCCAGTGTTATTGTGTGTAGTTTGGAGGTTGATAAAAAGGCAACTGAGGTTGAAAGAGGAGTTTCTACCAGGCATGAAACCTGCCTGATCTTCATGTATAAGTGGGAGTATTACCTTGTTGAGGCGGTTGGCGAGCACTTTGGCCAGTATTTTAACATCTACCTGAAGCAGGGAAATAGGCCGATATGACTCGGGGAGATGGGGGTCTTTACCTGGCTTTGGGATTAGTACTATAGTTGCTACACATAGAAGCTGGAAGTTGAGATGTTCCAAAAATAGTTATAGAGTGATAATAATTTGAGAGCGAGTAGTTCAGAATAGGCAGACCTAGGAAACTGTGCCATAGCCTCAGCAATCTCATCTACTGTGAGTGGTGCTTCCAGCTCTCTGACCTGCTCCTCCGTTAACTGTGGGAGAGGCAGGTCAGGGAGAAACAAGTCCATTGCAGATGTATCGTTTTGGGCCCGTGTGGTGTATAGCATGGTGTAAAAGTCTCTGAACTGTGATGTTACACCCTTGGGCTCTGTTACTAGTTACTAGATTTTTTATAGTGTAGTAGGTCAACTGTCCTGGACATTAATTTAATAGCGTTAGCCTTTTCAATGGTGGGGTCTCTCAAATACTCAGTCTCCACTGTAGTCAAGTCCTCTGTCGCCTTGTCAATAGCTTGTGCTGAGGTGTGTTTGATCTGATTAATACGTGTTGTGAGAGTCATGCGAACATGCAATTTAAACGCATCCCAGACTGACTGTGGTATTGCAATGCCCTAATTTATGGCCAGGCATTGCTTCCAGTCCGCAACAATGTCGTCGTCCTCCAGGAGCAATGTCAGCCAAAAGAGGTTCAGCCTCCAAGTAACTGGTGGCTTTTCATGGGGTAGGGATAACGTGGCCCAACAGGGACAGTGGTCAGAGAGTGATCTGGGGGAGAACTCTGCTCTGGTCAGTCTTGGTTGTAAGGATTGGGATATTAGAATCAGATTGATACAAGACATGGAGTGGTGAGATGGGGAGAAGCAAGAATATGCCTTCTTAGTGGGGTTTCTGGTCCTCCAAGTATCTATCAGATTAAAGTCTAAAAGCATCCTGGCAAACCGAGTCGGGTGGGTTATTGGTGGGGCACTCCTGGATCTACATAGTCTATCCATACTAGGATTAAGGATGTTGCTGAAATCCCCTAGCCATAGCGCTGGGACAGAGGGGTGCATAGCCATGAAACCAAACCCAGTTGATAGATTAGTTGAATTAAACGGTGATGGTACATAAAAAGCTAACAGTAGTAACACATCTCCATGTATTTTAGCTTTCAAGAATATGTATCTACCTTCTGGGTCGATCACCATGTCCTGGAGCTCGAAGTGTGTATTTTTTGAGAGGAGAATTGACACCCCTCTAGACTGTGCGGTGTGGACTGAGTGGTAGGCCCCGCCCATCCACAGGCATTTAAATGCTCTCATCATTGGGCCCTCCGCATGTGTTTCCACGAGGACCACCACATCAGCCCTTCTTTTTTAAGTAGCAAAAATATTGCAGACCATTTGACTGGATCCCTCATGCCACGGACATTTCATGTGAGGAATTTTAAGGAGGCCATAGTAACACATAGGAGAAAGATCGTGGAGCTCCAGGACTTAGCATCTCCCCCAAAACTGTCCCAACAGCATGCACAGAGCAAAATATAATATGGTGTAGCATTCTAGTTGGTTTGCCATTGTAGCATAAATAAGAATCTATACCATAGTACATGCCCTTGTCTCTTAGCATGATAAGCTTACATCCCCCTCCCCGCCCTGCACTGACACAAAATGGTGCGGGCATGGATCCCCAACTGCCAACGTGGCATAAACAGTGTCCAACCTGTGAAGGAAAAGTTAGAAGCTGTCAATTGTGGTAGTTGTGATTCTCAGGGTAAAAGAATTACAGTCAGTTACAGTTAGTGTCAGTTACACGAAACCTGTGTGCCACAGCGCTGATCCTCTTTATCCCGCTCAGGTTGGAGGTATAATAAAACGGGGCGAAACTTCGCTGCATAAGGATGCACGTTAAAGGACTTTGCTCACTTTGCTTAGTGAGCTCTCTAGGGTCGTGTTTTCCTCTGCTGGGATAGGCTATTAGTGATGGTTATTTTTAGAGTGATTAGAAGAAATAACCGGGAACAAGAGTTGACTCCAAAGGTGGGGGCAATAGTCCTGAGGTGTTCAAGAATGCAGGTATCTATTAGTGGATACATAGTTCTGATGCCTGCTATGTTTGTCATGGAACAGTCATTAAACTGCTTTGCAGGAGTTCTCATCCAGGGTGGGTCAAAGTTCAAGCAGGTAAGATAGCGTATGTCACTAGGTCATATTTGCACTCTGAGCGAGCATTTTCCTCAATGTAGATAGGGAAATTAAACTGCGAACACCTTAGCACTTAAGGAGTCGTTTTGAGTAAAAAGTGCGGCTGGTTCAGGCATAGGGGACTGAAACAGAATAATGTACAGGTACTTATCTGTGGGTGTCTCTGTGTTCAATCCATGCCAGGGCAGCTTCAGGGTCCTCAAAGAAGTGTGCTCTGTCCTCTCCCTCTGCACGTAGTCGAGCAGGAAACAACATTGCATATTTGATATTTTTGATGTGGAAGTGCCTTTTTACTTCAGTAAATGATTTGCGTCTACGTTGAACCTCTGTAGAGAAGTCAGGGAATATAGCAATCATTTTGTTTCCAAAGGGAATGTTCCCCTTCTCCCTGCTGAGGTGTAGGATGGCATCTCTATCCCTGAAGTTTAAAAACTTTGCGATGAAGGTGCGAGGGGGTGCTACAGCTGGTGGAGGTCTGCCTGTCATGCGATGTGCATGCTCGATGACAAACGTGGGGGAGAAAGCCTCCCTCCCATAAGTGTCGCACAGTAGCTTTTCAACGAATGTTGGGGGGTGCTTCCCTTCCACCCCCTCTGGCATACCAATGAACTGGAGATTACATCTGCGGAGTCTATTTTCGAAGTCATCCTGTTTCTGCAGTAGTTGATTCATTTGCAGCTGCATGGCATCTGTGGAATTCTGGAGTGGGGGAGAGAATCCTCCACGCTGCTGAGGCAGACTTCTGCCTCCGTGACTCTCTCTCTTAATTTCTGAAAATCCTGCCTCATCAGTGATATGTTGACTTTCACTTTCTCGATCTTAGTTGTGAGGTTTGCATGATATGCAGTAACTGCTGCATGGCAGGCTGTGATTGCTTCAAGCACTTTAGCTGTATCTGGCCGTATGCATGTGTCTTCCTCCGGTGGATTGCTGCCATCTTGGTCTGGAGTGTCTTGATTTAGGCGGCGATATTTTCCTAGTTTAGCCGCCGCATCCAAGCTTTTTTTTATGGGTGACGTGTTCGGCTACCGAAGCTCAGATCCCTAGCATCCTATCGCATGCCGCTTCAGGCCACGCCCCCCCAATGGGTAGCACTCTTACTTAAAAAGACTCAGGCTATGTGTTCAAATCCCAAAAATGATATCAACTGCTTAAATTTTAAACATCATAGTATGCTGAAAATAGGCAAACGCCTAATTGCCACTGCCACATCAGCATGGTTGTTTCCATAATTTGTATGCTCAATTGCATACAATGGTATGTTATTTAGCAAAAATATTATTGTGTGAAAATAAAATAATCAAACACTAATGAACATGCAAGGTATTAGCATGGTTGGGATCTGAACTCATGACCCAAGTTCTGTTTGAGTGCAGACCACTACCCAATGTGCTATGTATGATTAGACTTGCATAATAGTTTAGATGATTAAAGAGTGAACATAGATAATTAGAACTCTATAGTCTCCTAAAAAAGAAATGTAACATGAAAAAAATACAATTAGCATATGACAGCTATGTAACTGTAAATGATAAATACATATAAAATATAGCAGACATTACTCTGTAATAATTCAGAACAGCATTCGTTAGCAAAAGAAGAAAACAAACTATATACAATAATTGTAAAATAAATAAATATAACACAAGGTAGAGCACATCCCATATAAGAATGGTTTATTGGCATACACTACACACATGATCATAGTGAAATACTGCAGTGCAATTCCATATAGGAAACTCGTTGGCAATTGCCAGTTATGGAATCCGCGACTATGCCGAATTGGAATTTACCAATGCTCACTTACTCACTTTTTCATTCACATGTTCACCTAATTGAGGTCTTAATTGGCTTAATTTGGAGTAACTAAATGTAGAGTGACTACTTTTTCCTCTTTTTTCTTAGAGAATTAGGCCCATAGTGTATATATAATATTTTCAGAATAATCCTTTCAGAGGGTCAGAGCATATAAAGGAAAATTGTGTCTAAATGAAAATATAATACTGTTTTAATCTGTATAAAAATCATCATCAGCAGACAGCTGGAATATAATTGGGATGATCAGTTATGAGTGGACCCATCATCTGATATGACCTGTCAGAATTTGATTCTAATGATTCACCTTCCAACCCAGTCTTTTTCAGATTGTGTACTTGCAGATTGATGGCTCTGATGAATTTTCATGTTTTTTTAATGGTTATTAAATAAACAGGTAAGCCCTAGTAGACATGGATTTGCCCCAAACTTGCTAATGTAAATCAATAATTCAATGAATATTACAAAGTTCATTCATCCTTATCATTGTAACAGTTGTATAACTGCATCCTGTGCATCTCTCATAGTTAGCAATCAATAAATGTGCTACCTACTGATACCTAGGATCTGGTATTATGTAATTATGTTTTATGAAGCTCAGATAGAAAGCAACTAAGTCAGCATTATGAGATTTATACAACCACAAACCATTTTATATTTCATTAATGCTAAGCACAGACTTTGCATTTCGGCTCACTAATAAGGAACTAGCAGGCATTAGATATGCTTACTTGGTCTGTTATCCACAAATTACATCAGGTGAAGGCAGCTTGCCTCCCTCATTATTTTTCTTGACCACACTTACATGTTTATGAAATAATTTGTAATGCCTATGGCATGTGCCATCACATTTTCATAATGCTCCTCTTTTTGTGAAACAAAATGATGCAAACACAACCAAGGTGACCCTGTCAGAGGACCCAAATTAAATGCATACAGTTTCCATGCATACTACTTAGGCACTAGATGTGTTTGTGCTCTGGGATATATTGAGCAAAGGAAAAGATAGACACGTATAATAAAATGCATCATGCAAAATCATTTTATATATTCTGTACTAACAAATCATTAAGGATTCACTCAGGGCATGCAAATAACTTTTTTCACATGGTGAGCACACACCACCTTTTTGCATTAGCTCTGACTAGTGACAGCATATTTGACCCAGCGTCTTCCTCTCTCAGGGAAAACATGACTGAAACTTTTGTTGTCAAGAAAATTGATGAGTGATTGCCTGTACACACAGTGATATAACTTGGTTAGCTACATCTTTCTGCCTGAGGCATACTGCAAAAAATACAGTATCTTGCTCTTACAGAATGAAGATGTGTTCTATCCTTATTGGAAAGGTGATGTAGCTTCTAAATTCATTTCTTGCTTTTACTTTTGTATACTTGGGAAGAAGATATATCTGGTATGATTGAAACAAGATAACAGAGACTTTATGTGACTGTTTTTTATCTACATATTTTATTATTATTTCAAATAAAGTAGGAGTGCATTGCATAGTATAGCGTATAGTGGAACCTATGGGAGTAGATGTATAAACCAGACAGACAATGTATCTGTAGAAAATGCTCTAATGCTTATTTCACGTACAATACATAAAACTAAAATAGGGATGAATGAATTTGCCTGGATTTGGTTTTCAGACAGTTCAGTTATTCTCTTGTGGACCACCCCATGCACATATACACCAACAGGGTGGCCGCTCTGCGCTGGATCACGTACATGTATGTGATCTGGCATTTCTGGGTAGGGGGCACATGCACCTGCCACCGCATCTGTGCTGCGATTCACTACAGCACAATTATAAAAAAATGGTATATATGCCATCACTTGTAGATGCTATAACTTTCATGCAAATCAATCAATATACACGTATTGTGATTTTTTTTTTTTAACAAAGACATGTAGCAAAATACGCCTAAATTTATGAAAATATTTTATTTTTTATTTTTTTCTTATTGGATATGTTTTATAGCAGAAAGTAAAAAATATTGTTTTTTTTTTTTTAAACATTTTCAGTAATTTGTCGTTTTTATAATGAAATAAAAAAAAAACAGTGATAATCAAAAACCACCAAAAGAACGCTGTATTTGTGTGAAAAAAACATATAAATTTTGTTTGGGCACAGCATTGCATGACCGCACAATTACCAGTTAATTTAGCGCAGTGCTAAATATCAAAAAAAGGCCTGTCATGAAGGGCGTAAAACTTTCCAGTGCTGAAGTTTATCCTATTTATTACAGGTACTTATATAGACTATTTCAATTCATGCAGCACTTTACATATATACTGTATATTCACATCAGTCCCTGCCCCCAAGAAGCTTATAATTTAAGGTCCCTAACATACATTCATACAGTACACATACTAGGGCCAGTTTAGACAGAAGCCAATTAACCCACCCGTATGTCTTTGAAGTGTGTGAGGAAACCAGAGTACTCAGTGGCAGGTAGTGCCATGGTTGGGATCCAAGCCAATGACCCAATTGCTGCTAAGCAGAAGTGCTAGCCACTTAGCCACTGAAGTAGTTATTATTTCATGACGTAAATAAACCTTGCACATAACTCTTTTAAGTATACGGATGGTGAATCTTGCTATTTAATGTTTGCTATTTATAGTTAAACAAAGAGGACCAATATATTGTTAATCCTACTATTGCTCTCATGTGTTTCCAGCTATAGACTCTGCAACAAGCAAAAAACCTTCAAGAAGCATGGTTCATGGTTCCCTCAAGGAACTGTAGCTCCCCAGTGCCGTTAGTACTCATGCAACCCCAGACCAGGACACTCCCACCACCATGCTTGACTGTAGGCAAGACATACTTGTCTTTGTACTCCTCACCTGGTTGCCGCCACACACGCTTGACACCATTTGAACCAAATAAGTTTATCTTGGTCTCATCAGACCACCAGACATGGTTCCAGTAATCCATGTCCTTAGTCTGCTTATCTTCCGCTAACTGTTTGTGGGCTTAGAAGAGGCATCCTTCTGGAACGAAAGCCATGCAGACCAATTTGATGCAGTGTGTGGCACTGAGCACTGACAGGCTGATCCCCCCACCCCTTTAACCTCTGCAACAATGCTGGCAGCACTCATACATCTATTTCCCAAAGACAACCTCTGGATATGACACTGAGTACGTGCACTTAACTTCTTTGGTTGACCATGGCTAGGCCTATTCTGAGTGGAACCTGTCCTGTTAAACCGCTGTATGGTCTTGGCCACCATGCTGCAGCTCGGTTTCAGGTTCTGGACAATCTTCCTATAGCCTAGGCAATCTTTATGTGGAGCAACAATTCTTTTTTTTAGATCCTCAGAGAGTTATTTGCCATGAGGTGCCATGTTGAACTCCCAGTGACCAGTATGAGAGAATGAGAGCAATGACACCAAATTTAAAACACCTGCTCTCCATTCACACCTGAGACCTTGTAACACTAACGAGTTACATGACACCAGGGAGAGAAAATGGCTAATTGGGCCCATTTTGGACATTTTCACTTAGGGATGTACTCACTGTTGTTGCCAGCGGTTTAGACATTAATGGCTGTGTGTTGAGTTATTTTGAGGGGACAGCCAATTTACACAGTTATACAAGCTGTACACTCACTACTTTACATTGTAGCAAAGTGTAATTTATTCAATGTTGTTAGGGGTGTACTCACTTTTGTGAAATACTGTATATAACAAAAGCAAATTGCCAAGAAGGACCTGTACCTTTTTATAGAAAGGGGTGGGGTTATCTATTCCTTTAAGTGATTGACTCTTGTCACTCACTGACAGGGAGAATGTCTATGCACTGCATTATAGGTTGTTGCTTATTTTCAGGCAGTGAACCTGCAAATCTTTCAGCCAAAATGTTGTAATTTTTAAACTTTGAGGATTCCAGGGATTCAACGGAAACCCACAATAGCAGTAAACCCAAACCTCATCCCTAAAAAACATATTACAAGTACAACTCAACTTCATTCAAAGATTGGTTGCCATGAATAATCAATTTTTTCTTTGAAACACTTTTTTAAAGCAGAGTCCAGTTGTTTTTAGCTACTCTATACATTTCTAAAGAAACATATTAAAATAAAATATAATTTTGCATAATTTTACTGAGCTCTTTGCGTATTTAAAGTGCCTGCTGTATGTCTGTCTTACTATTATTATTAAAAAATGTCTGTGTTACTCATAGCAATCACCCAAATTCTACATGTTATGTTCTAATTGGCACAAAAAAAAACTTGTGACCATTGTAGATTGTAGTTACATTAGTGCACAGCAAAATCTGTTTTATGTCAATTCTCACCTTTTGATTCTCACCCCTTCATTTAAAATCAAACTTCTTTCCATTTTTTCCTCAAAGATTAGAGTTGCTTTAAAGATTCAAGTTTTCTTACCTTCTGTGTGTAGCAGCCCCCCCCCCCAATACTTACCTGAGCCCCATCGCATTCCAGCAATGTGCACAAGAGCCTTGGCTCTTCAGGGACTCTCCATCCTCATTAGCTGAGACAGCAGCGGGAGCCATTGGTACCAGTGAGGTGAGGTGAGGTGTCACTGATGACTCTAATGAGCACACCTATACATATGCCAGGTAAGGCTGGGTTCAGTCATGGCTGACATCAAGATGGGAGTGGGTGGCTGCTCTATCTTACACATAGTATGAAGGTTCAGTATTTTTTTAATGTCTATATTACTTTTTTCTTTTCACCTATCTGAGAGGTTTTTATGGGATACTGTATCCTTTGTAGGGAATTTTACACCAGTCCTTACTTTAGAGCATTCTTTCTTTTTCTGCTAATGGGAACATTTACATTTAGAATAACGGGAACCACTTGTTTGTTCATTTTACAAAGGGTTTATATTTTTAATTTAATTTTCATCATGTAGTTTTCATTAGAATGGCTTATGAGATTTTTTTTCTCTAGGTAAATGTGATTGATGTACATCCCTGTTAGCTCACCCTCGCTGTAAAATGCCAGATAGCTCCAGTGAATGTGCTTTGGCCCCTAGGGTGTAAGGGTGAACGAGCATTGTGTTGGCAGCCCTATTCTTGCAACCATCTGTATTCAACTATTATTTATATGTTGTTGTTGATCTACTATGTAAGTATAGCATGGACTATGTAATATGACAGCATATCAATACTATATTCGTACTAGCTGGATAATGGGATTGATATACCATACTTAATAATGTAATTTCTTCCTATACACGGCATACCTCTGCTTTATACCCTGAATAAGGAATATTTTTCTGAAAAGCGTTGGGTTTTGTCCTGTCTCTACAAAAATGTAAGCCTTGACAGGCCTACTACAATTTTTTTAAATATTATAGACACATGGGGTTTTAATACTTTTAGCCGTGTTTATATAATAACATTGTTACAGTATTTTGTTTATGTAATGCATGTGTGTACTCTGTGGATCTTTTGTAATAAACATGGCATACTAGCATTTTTTTTAAATGCACACAATTGTCATAGCTGCCTTTAAAAGTCCCATAAAGGGGGATTTTTATGATTTTTTGAGCTAAATTAGAGATGTTTGCAGTAAGAAATATCACGCACCCATTTCTTCTTTTATATTGTTAAATATTAAATAAAAATACTCCCGTGCTACCACTTGTGTGTATATATGTGTATAAAAATATGTGTAAAAATTCTAATTAATGTGATAGCTGCATCTAATAGTGTCCCCAAAACTATAAAGTGCAAAAATTCTGAAAAAATGGTGCTGCGCTGCTAATATGCATACACATTCATAAAGTGCACAACAGTGAAACAAGGTTATAAATAAAGTCAGCAATATATATAGCAATAAAAAATCTATATTCCAGCTTAGTATCTTTACTTAGCAATATCACACAAAAAAAAATTATAGTAATAAATACTTAATGATTTTTAATAACTAGTCCCTATTAATATTGAATAAATCAGTCTGTGGTGTCCTGATTGTTCATGACAAATCTTCCCAACACCTGTCTGCAATTATTACTTCTGCCACCACTAGGGATGTAGCGAACGATCCCCTGTTTGGTTTGCACCAGAACATTGGAAGATTACGAAAGTTCGGAAACCGAATAACGAACCCCATTGAAGTCTATGGGACCACAACTTAAAAAATCGAAAGTGCCGATTTTGAAGGCTTATATGCAAGTAATCGGGCATACATTATGGGGGTCTGGGTACTGCCCTGGGGGACATGTATCAATAAAAAAAAAGTTTGTAAAAAATTTCGATTTTAACCACTTGCTGACCAGCCGCCGTCATTATACTGCGGTAGGTCGGCTTGTTCCCGCAAAATTGCCATAGCTGTACGTCGACTCTTTAAACAGCTATAGCAGACGCGTGCTGCCACCTGAAATTGCTCCACAGAGAGGCAGAATGGGGATCTGTCAAAGTAAACAAACAGATCCCCGTTCTGTCAGGGAGGTAGAGAGATAGTGATCGTCTGTCCCTAGTGATTAGGAACAGCGATCACTCTCCTCCTGCAGTCAGTACACTGCCCCCACAGTTAGAATTACCTCCCAGAGAACACATTTAACCCCTTGATCACCCCTAGTTTTAATAGCACTGCATTTTTATAGCACTGATCACTGTATACATGTCAATTGTCCCAAAAAAGGGGCAAAAGTGTCCGATCTGTCCGCCGCAATGTTGCAGTCCCACAAAAAAAATTGCTGATCATCGCCATTACTAGTAAAAAAAGAAAATAATAAAAAAATGCCATAAATCTATTCCCTACTTTGTAGATGCTATATATTTTGCCCAAACCAATCAATATACCCTTATTGCAACTTTTTACAAAAAATATATAGAAGAATACATATTGACCTAAACTGATGAAGACATTTTTTTTGGATATGTATTATAGCAAAAAGTAAAAAAATAATCCTTTCAATATACTGCCTGGGGGGGGGGGGGGCATAGTCTACTTGTAAAGTGGCACAGCTGTATTGTGTATAGAAGCTGCTACAGCAATAATTGCATTTATAAAGCCCAAAAAATGACATTTTCCCTGCAAGCTTTCTTTATTTTGTGAGCAAAGGCCTGGGGAGACAGTCTGTATGATGAGGCCGCAATTTACTGCACTGGGAACAAGATTAGAGATTTTCTAGGATTAATTCTGGTGTCTCTTCCACAGACTTTGGATAAAAGTAATAGGTGCAGAAAAAATGAGCTTTGGGTGTTGGTGGTGCCTTTACACTATAACCCTATAGAGATATCCCTGATGAAAGCAAGAATTGGCCTTGCTGTCAAAAATTGCAATAATATGCACCTGTCAAACAGGTGTGGAAAAATTGGTCTTTGGGTGTCGGTGGTGCCGTCACACCATAACCCTATACAGGTACTCTAGCTGAAAGCAAAAATTGGCCTTGCTGTCAAAAATTGCAATTATATCCATCTGTCAAACAGGTGCTAAAATCTGGACTTTGGGTGTCGGTGGCGCCTTCACACCATATCCCTCTAAAGGTACTCTTGATGAAAGCAAAAATTGGCCTTGCTGTCAAAATTGAAATGATATGCACCTGTCAAATGGGTGTGGGAAAATTGGTCTTTGAGTGTTGGTGTTACCTTCACACCATAACCCTATAGAGGTACTTTTGATGAAAGCAAGAATTGGCCTTGCTGTCAAAAACTGCAATGGCATTGCCCTGTTAAACAGTTGCCAAAAAATTGGTCTTTGGGTGGTTGTGGAGCCTTCAGACCATAACCCTATAGAGATACCCTCGATGAAAGCAAGAATTGGCCTTGCTGTCAAAAATTTTAATGATTTGCACCTGTTAAACAGATGCGGAAAAGTTGGTCTTTGGTGTCAGTGGTGCCATCACACCATAACCCTATAGAGGTACTCTTGATGAAAGTTAGAATTGGCCTTGCTGTCAAAAATTGCAATGATATGCACCTGTCAAACAGGTGCGGAAAAATTAGTCTTTGGATGTTGGTGATGCCTTCACACCGTAACCCTATAGAGATACCCTTGATGAAAGCCAGAATTGGCCTTGCTGTCAACAATTGAAATGATATGCACCTGTTAAACAGATGCAGAAAAATTGGTCTTTGGGTGTCAGTGGCGCCATCACACCGTAACCTATAGAGGTGCTCTTGATGAAAGCAAGAATTGTCCTTGTTGTCAAAAATTGCAATGATATGCACCTGTCAAACAGGTTGTCAGGTCACCTAGAGGCTGGGTGACAGATGCACACCGTTGGGATCAGGAGTGCACCGCAAGGTAGTGGACCCTACGGCTGACTGCTGTGGATAGAACCGTGGGAGGTTCAGGAAGCACGTCTACTGGATCACTGACACAGATCCCACTGGGAGCTAGAGCATAGATTCCCCAGGGCGCGGAGTCTAAGAGCCAGCAGGTGTTCACCAGAGCCTTTAATGGTAAGGATGGACTGCGCTGCAGTCTGGCTCCAGGTTGTGGCCCCCAGGGTCTCACAGCTCACGCTCACGGTAGACTACAGGAGAAGAGGAAGGAGGCAGCAAGCAGGAACAACAAGGAAAGTAAGGGACAAGCCAAGGTTGGGGCCACAAGCAGACAAGGACAACAGAGTACACGCCAAGGTTCAGGGTCACAGGCAAACAGGGATGGTCGGGAACACGCCAAAGGTCAGGGTCACAAGCAGACAGGAATAGTTAAGAACAGGCCAAAGTCGGTAACAGGAATCAGATGTAGGAAACACAGCAAGTACACACAGAGGCTAACACACAATGGTTGATCAGCACTGCTGGCTTGCAGTGCACAGGTTAATATAGGGTACCCTGATAGGGCCTGGGGTGGGGCCATGCTAGAGGAGAGGTTACAAAAGCAGTCAGGTGAGGGTCAGCTGGTCTCTAGAGATGAACACATGGAGACAGGTATGCTGATCGACAAACTCTATTGCATAACCATGACACAGGTGTGGAAAAATTGGTATTTTGGTGTTGGTGGCACCTTCACACCATAACCCTCTAGAGGTACTCTTGATGAAAGCAAAAATTGGCCTTGCTGTCAAAATTGAAATGATATGCACCTGTCAAATGGGTGTGGGAAAATTGGTCTTTGAGTGTTGGTGTTACCTTCACACCATAACCCTATAGAGGTACTTTTGATGAAAGCAAAAATTGGCCTTTCTGTCAAAATTGAAATGATATGCACCTGTCAAACGGGGGTGGGAAAATTGGTCTTTGAGTGTTGATGTTACCTTCACACCATAACCCTATAGAGGTACTCTTGATGAAAGCAAGAATTGGTTTTGCTGTCAAAATTTGCAATAATATGCCCCTGTTAAACAGTTGCCAAAAAATTGGTCTTTGGGTGACTAAGGTGCCTTCACACTGTAACCCTATAAAGATACCCTTGATGAAAGAAAGAATTGGCCTTGCTGTCAAAAATGGAAATGATATGCACCTGTTAAACAGATGTGGAAAAATTGATCTTTGGGTTTCAGTGGCACCTTTACACCGTAACCCTATAGAGGTACTCTTGATAAAAGCAAGAATTGGCTTTGCTGTCAAAAATTGCAATAAAATGCCCCTGTTAAACAGTTGCCAAAAAAATGGTCTTTGGGTGGCTGAGGTGCCTTCACACTGTAACCCTATAAAGATACTCTTGATGAAAGCAAGAATTGGCCTTGCTGTTAAAAATGGAAATGATATGCACCTGTTAAACAGATGCGGAAAAATTGATCTTTGGGTTTCAGTGGCACCTTTACACTGTAACCTTATAGAGGTACTCTTGATAAAAGCAAGAATTAGCCTTGCTGTCAAAAATTGCAATGATATGCACCTGTCAAACAGGTGCAGAAAAATTGGTCTTTGGGTGTCGGTGGCGCTTTCACACCGTAACACTATACGGATACTCTTCATGAAAGCAAGAATTGGCTGTCAGAAACTATGAACCAGACAGAGACAGAAGTACAGTAAAATCACACTTGTTTATTAATAAAAATAAAAAGGTAAATAGAGTTAGCGTAGTCAAAGCATAGCCAGAGTCCAGTAACAGGATCGGGTAATCAGCCAAGCTAGAGATCAGTAACCAGATTGGGTAATCAGCCAGGCCAGAAGTCAGGGATCCAAGTAAAGGAACAGCAAGCAAGATAAGGAGCCAGAAGGGATGTCAGCAAAGCCAGTCTTTAAACAGGAACACAGGAGATGGTTTCTTGTAATGCGACCAAGGCGAAGGCAGAGATCAAGTGAGCTGGATGGCTTTAAGTAGGCGGGACTGATGAGCAGAATCAACAACAGCTGGTTAACTGTAGAGAGAGATGGGAGCTGGCAATTAGCCGACAGCTGAGCGGCCAGCTCAGAGAAGAAAGGGCTGAGTTTAGCTCTGACAGTACCCCCTCCTCAATGACCCCTCCCCCTCGGAGGACCACCAGGCTTGAGGGGAAAATGTCTATGGAAATCACGGAGGAGGACAGGGGCATGTACATCCGAGGATGAGACCCAAGAGCGTTCCTCCGGACCGTACCCCTTCCAATGCACCAGGTACTGTATGCGCCCACGGAACCTACGGGAGTCAACAATGGATTGTACACTTATACTCCTCATGGTTCTCAACCTGTATAAGGTGAGGAGGTGGCACCAAGGTGGTAAAGCGGTTCCAGACCAAAGGTTTCAATAAAGAGACATGAAACACATTTGAGATGCGCATACTAGGAGGAAGGTCCAACGTGTATGCCACTGGGTTAGTCCTGTTAAGGATACGGAAAGGCCCAATAAACTGAGGTGCGAACTTCAGTGAGGGAACACGAAGTCAGAGGTTGCGAGATGACAGCCAGACCCTGTCCCCAACCTGGTAGGAAGGCGCAGGCAGGCATCTGCGGTCAGCATAGAGTCTGTACCTATCATTAGCATGATGCAAAGCCTCCTGGACTTGTGCCCAATTGGAACAAAGACCACGGAGATGCTCCTCTAGTGCAGGAATACTCTGCGGAACAAACGAGTCAGGCAACATGGAAAGTTGGAAACCATAATTCGCCATAAACGGAGACAATCGGGAAGCAGAATTCAAGGCACTGTCGTAAGCAAACTCTGCCCATGTTAATAGGTCTGACCAGTTGTTGTGATGGTCAGAAATATAGCAACATAGGAATTGCTCCAAGGACTGATTGGCTCGTTCTGTGGCCCCATTAGACTGCGGGTGATACGCAGAGGAGAAAGCAAGCTGAATTCCCAGCTGTTCACAAAAGGCTCGCCAGAACCGGGACACAAACTGACTACCCCTGTCTGAGATAATCACCTTGGGTAGCCCATGTAAACGAAAGATCTCCTGAGCAAAAATGGAAGCCAGTTCCTTAGAAGTGGGCAACTTCTTAAGTGGAATACAATGACACATCTTTGAGAACCGGTCAACCACCATAAGGATAACTGTGTTGCCTTGGGAGTTGGGCAACTCCACAATGCAATCCATAGACAGGTGGGTCCAGGGCCTCTCTCCATTGGGTATGGGTTGTAGGAGGCCCACTGGAAGGTGTCATGGAGTCTTACTCTGAGCACACACAGAACAGGCAGCTACGAAGGCAGTTACATCAGCACGTAGACTAGGCCACTAGAATTGTTGGGAAATGGCCCAAAGGAGTTGATTCTCACCAGGGTGGCCAGCTGCCTTGGGAGAATGGTAAGTCTGGAGCACGGCAGTACTGAGAGACCCTGGGACAAAGCAGCGGTCACAAGGTTTCTCAGGAGGAGCATTGACCTGAGCACCAAGAAATTTGTCACCCAAAGGAGAAGTAAGACTGGTGCGAACCGTAGCCAAAATACTACCAGGAGGAATCATAGGAACCGGAACCGACTCCAACTTGGAAGTGGAGAAAAATTGTCGTGACAAGGCGTCAGCCCTTACATTTAGTACCGGGTAAGAATGAGACAATGTAATTGAAACTTGACAAGAAAAGAGCCCTTCTGGGAGAGAGGCGTTTAGCCTCAGACAAGAATGTGAGATTCTTATGGTCAGTAAGAATGAGAACTGGCACAGTGGTACCTTCGAGGAGATGTCTCCATTCTTTCAGGGCTAAAATGATTGCCAACAGCTTTCTGTCACCAATCTCGTAATTGCACTTGGCAGGTGACAATTTCTTGGAAATGTAGCCACAAGGATGCATAGCATTCTCAGAGGTAGGACGTTGAGACAGAAGGGCACCAGAAGCATCAACCTCAAGGATAAAATGTAACATAGGATCAGAATGTGCCAACACAGGAGCAGAAACAAAGGCAGCCTTGAGACTTTCAAAGGCCTTAATGGACTCCGGAAGTAAAATAACAAAACATATGCGGCGCTCTATAAGCCCCCACTCTTTGAAACGAAATGAGCAACAAAATAAAAATAAAAATACAATTGTCACGGAAAACTCAAAAAGCTAATGGGAAGTGCAATGCGAATCCACTGGAACGCATAAATAATGCGACTAATCATACCAACCCGTTGTTCACATATAGAAGTAAAGGTAGTGAGAATAAGAAAGGTGAATTCATAAATGAAGAAATGTATATAAATTATTGCATAAATAAAAAACATAAAAATAGATTCTAAAATAGTGAAGTGCCATACACTAAAATAAAACAATGTGAATAGTAAAAAAGAAGATGAATACTTGAATCTTATAGTGCAATCCACTGAAATAAATAAATAGATAAGTGCAAATTTTATAAAGCTGCCAATCAAAATATAAATATATATATATATATATATATTTTTTTTTTTTCACATAAAAATGTAAAAAGGAGATTTATATATGGAAGTGCCACATGTATTTAATTGCAAATGCAGTAACACAGCAAAAACGATGTACTTCCCAACATGTTTCGCCCATCTGTCGGGCTTCCTCAGGGGTGCTGGTCACATGCAGAATACACTGCCTTCTAGCAAAAAACATATAACAATAGTTGTATGTTAAAACAGAACATGAGTACAGAAAATATGAATTCATTTATTCAAATTGCATGCATGTGCATCTTGGCTGTCACAGTGCGATTTCCTACCTGTATCTCCTAGAAGATGGGGGGGAAAGAGGGGAGAACGGGGTAGGTCTGCCAGGATAAATGCTGCCGCCGTACCGAGGGAGCCCCGTGCTGAGGGTGAGCGTAGATGGTACAAAAAGGCCAGCTAAAGTATAGAAGAAAATGATAGTGTCTTATAATGTGTGAGGGTAAGCTGGAAATAGCCTTCACATCATCATGGCACACAATAAATAGTAGGGGTTAACACTCACAGAGGCAGATACGGCAGCTGGCTTAATGCCAGGGACCACACACCTCCCAGGATACAAATCACTTTAAAGGAATACCTAATAAAACACAAAACAGACTATGTAGTACCTGCTGCTGAATGTCAACAGTAAAGAGGACCAAGTCCTTCAGTATAAGCATCAGAGCAGCACAGAGCGGTCACAAGCATGTTAAATTTAACACAAATAAGCTAATTAGGTGAGTACCTGAGTGGAGAGTTTGATGTGCATGGGTCCCTTGGTTTCTGCAGCATGAACTGGCAGCTAACAGCGGCTTTAAATACCATCCATCCGGTTCTAATACCGGAAGCGGACCATGGACTAGGCTGCACAGGTGTAAGCATCGTCGTGGCTGCTTACTCCCCTGTCTGCCACCGGGTCCTAAGGCCCGGAAGGCAGGACAAGACAGGGAGCTCCCTCTGGTGGTGAACGGGAGAAATCTCAGGTCTTAAGAGACACAGTGAGATAAAGAGGCCAGGACAGCAGACACATGACAGCACAGTGAGACGGGTGCCCTGCTGAGGGAACAGAGACACCCTGGGTGTCCATACGGTCACCCAATGATGCGCAGGAGAGCCCCGATGGGCGAAAGAATCCCCCCCATGAAAAAGGATGACATGGCAAACCAATAATGGGATGTAACTAGGCCCCGGAAAGCAACGCATAAGACAGGAGGATGCACATGCATTTACAGAAAAAAGAGAAAGTTTTTTAATAAATATTACAATAAAGCAAGAATACAATAGCTCAAAAAATGAACAGAATAAAACAGACAAAGTTACAAAATATTAGATATGGCAACAAATATGAAAACCAAGACTGCATGTATTTCAACTTAGCTATAATTATCGTTCAACATGATAGCTTTACCAAAACAATTGCTCTCAAGGATGTTTTTAACACAATCAAAAATGACCAATTTGTTTATTTTAAGCCAAACAATGACAAGAGGGGATGGATGGTAGAGGGAGGATTATTGATAACCATAGGAATGACGAAGATTGGGAAATGGGGAGGAGGAAAGGCAAGAGAGAGGGGGGGAAGGGTGGGGGGAAGAAAAAGAGGGGGGGGAAGGGGGGGGGGAAGCAAGGAACAGTAGGAGCGAGAAGCAAAGGGCAGATACTGAGAATACTACAGAAAGGATTTGTAGCTGAGCATTTCATTCAACCCTGGATAGGTTGTAGCTTTCAACAAATATATCCAGCGTGACTCTGGTTGTAAGAGTTTTTGATCATTGCTCCCCCCTCTACCATCGGGGGGGATATGTTCAAGGGCCATAAACTTGATTGTGTCTAGACTAAATCCATGAAATAGTCCAACATGGCGGCTCATTGGCGTTTCCATCCTATGTTTTTTAATAAGAGAGATATGGTCGTTAATTCTCTTATGGAGGGCATTTTGTTTTCCCAATGTAAAAACAGTTGCATGTACACTGCATGAGATAGATAACACCTGCAGTCTGGCATGTTACTCTATATTTGATTGAATGAACTCGTCCATCAGGCAGTTTCACAGTGTTGTTGTTGGGAAGAAAGCGACATTTATCGCATTTGCTGCAGGAAAACGTGCCTGGGGAATGGTTCAATGGCAAAGAGTGACGGTAGTGACTATGAGTGAGACGGTCCTTGAGGGATTTGGCACGTCTATATGTTATTTGGGGTTGTTTTTCAATATACTTATTGGCAATCGGATCTGCCAGTAAAAGTGGCCAATATTTGTCCGTCTCACTTGTTCGTGTTGCTTAGTGTATGAAGTGATAATTCTAAAAGTTTGATAATTATCCACAGACTTTTTCTTATGAATCAAGGAGTTCCTATCTTGGATTTTCGTCCTATTAAACGCTTTCTTGAGAGTGCTATGGGTATAACCTCTCTCCTGTAAGCGGTCATATAGGAGATTGGCTTCATACAGAAAATCACTATCCCTGCTGCAATTACGTCGCAGTCTCAGGTATTGGCTATATGGAATGCTTTTAATCAAAGGTTGAGGATGGGAGCTGGATGCATGCAGGATTGCATTACTTACTGATGAGTTGAATGAAATGCTCAGCTACAAACCCTCTTTTTCTCCCCCCTTTCCTCTTCCCTTTCCTCCTCCCCATTTCCCAATCTTCATCATTCCTATGGTTATCATTAATCCTCCCCCTACCATCCATCCCCTCTTGTCATTGTTTGGCTTAAAATAAACAAATTGGTCATTTTTGATTGTGTTAAAAACATCTCTGAGAGAAATTGTTTTGGTAAAGCTATCATGTTGAACGATAATTATAGCTAAGTTGAAATACATGCACTCTTGGTTTTCATATTTGTTGCCATATCTAATATTTTGTGATTTTGTCTGTTTTATTCTATTCCTTTTTTGAGCTATTGTATTCTTGCTTTATTGTAATATTTATTAAAAAACTTTCTCTTTTTTTCTGTAAATGCATGTGCATCCTCCTGTCTTATGCGTTGCTTTCCGGGGCCCAGTTACATACCATTATTGGTTTGCCATGTCATCCTTTTTCATGGGGGGATGCTTTCGCCCATCGGGGCTCTCCTGCACATCATTGGGTGACTGTATGGACACCCAAGGTATCTCTGTTCCCTCAGCAGGGCACCCGTCTCACTGTGCTGTCATGTGTCCGCTGTCCTGGCCTCTTTATCTCACTGTGTCTCTTGAGACCTGAGATTTCTCCCGTTTACCACCAGAGGGAGCTCCCCGTCTTGTCCTGCCTTCCGGGCCTTAGAACCCGGCGGCAGACGGGGGAGTAAGCAGCCACGACGATGCTTACACCTGTGCAGCCTAGTCCATGGTCCGCTTCCGGTATTAGAACCGGATGGATGGTATTTAATGCCAGTTCATGCTGCAGAAACCAAGGGACCCATGCACATCAAACTCTCCACTCAGGTACTCACCTAATTAGCTTATTTGTGTTAAATTTATCATGCTTGTGACCGCTCTGTGCTGCTCTGATGCTTATACTGAAGGACTTGGTCCTCTTTACTGTTGACATTCAGCAGCAGGTACTACATAGTATGTTTTGTGTTTTATTAGGTATTCCTTTAAAGTGATTTGTATCCTGGGAGGTGTGTGGTCCCTGGCATTAAGCCAGCTGCCGTATCTGCCTCTGTGAGTGTTAACCCCTACTATTTATTGTGTGCCATGATGATGTGAAGGCTATTTCCAGCTTACCCTCACACATTATAAGACACTATCGTTTTCTTCTATACTTTAGCTGGCCTTTTTGTACCATCTACGCTCACCTTCAGCACGGGGCTCCCTCGGTACGGCGGCAGCATTTATCCTGGCAGACCTACCCCGTTCTCCCCTCTTTCCCCCCCATCTTCTAGGAGATACAGGTAGGCAATCGCACTGTGACAGCCTAGATGCACATGCATGCAATTTGAATAAATGAATTCATATTTATTGACAATTCCTTTTTTTAAATGCTTCTTCTTTCCATCTTCTTTCTTCTATCTTCTTTCTTCCATCTTCCTTCGGTTTCTTCCTCCATCTTCTTCTTCCTCTGATCCTCTGCTTCTTGCTCCGGTGTTCTCGTCCGGCATCTTCCTCTGCAGCGTCTTCTTCCCTTCTTCATTCTCGGGCTGCTCCGCATCCATGATGGGAGGCTCCCACTGTATGACGCTTCTCGTCTTCTGACGGTTCTTAAATAATGGAGGGCGGGGCCACCTAGTCTGGTACCTCTATACTGGTATTGTGTACCAAGTACAACATTCATAATCCTCAGTCATTTCACATAACCCTGTAAGGGCTGAACTCATGCTTTCAATGGCTAAGTCATGCAATTCTAGTTGTTTTCTAAATAGCCCTAGTTTCAACATTAAGTTTAGAAATGTCATCAGAGTTCTTTTCCATCATCTCATCAATAATTCCTGAGTAATTATTTAACCTTTTCATCAAATCTATTGCCCATCCTGTCCAGGAAGGGAACCATGCTCTGGCCATATCCTTTTCAAGGAATAACTCTCTCCTATTACAATGTTTTAATGGATACCTTGGGTGTACACTAGCTTCAAGTAAATGACTCCCATCACTATCACCTACCACCCCCATTATGGGCACCAGTGAGGCCAGGTAACACCAGCCTTGGGCCTCTTGTGGAATCCAGGGATAACAAGTCTTCCCACAACAAACATAAGTGTGGTTACCAAACGAGAAGAGCATATTCACAGCAGTCTCTTGATCTATTGCTGTAACTATTGCCAGAACCCGAAACAAATACTGTACAGATTTACTACAATCATTTTTAGAGGCAAGAGTCTTTTTAAAATCAGCCTGTACTCTGACCTTATCGTGGTGTGTTTGATATAAAGAACAAGACTTCCCACTAGAGGCATAGCAATTAGAAATGTTCAAAACCGATTGACTACAGGTGTGAGCATTTCTAGTAGAATTCCCTAAATTAAAACACCAGGTAGGATTATGACTTCTATTGATGATGTGAAAGGAAATGGTGTCATTAGTTCTTCTGCTGACATTCAAAAGATCAAGGGGAATCTTTCCTCTCAAAAGGGAAGTAATATTTAAAGGTATAGCCATTAGGGGTATCCTAACAGTGCTAAGGTGCAATTTGCCACAAATCCAACATTTCTGAAATCCTGATTTCTGAGCATAAGCATATTTAAATTTTAGCAAAAGCATTCAGCAAAATTATCCTTAATGTCTCTCTTGTTTCTAACTTGTATCACTAATGTTGTCCCGTGTATGTGTGTTTCCACAAATACTTTTAATGCCACCCAAGTCTTCAGGGTGGAAAATACAGTTAGTGATGATCCAAGTGGGCGGGAGCACTATCAGGGTGATCAGGAACAGGAAGCAAAATGTTTTGCTAGAAGTCTGTGGTGAAATAAGCGAGGTCATCTTCTCTGGCTGGACCTGCTTTTTCAGGAACTCCTCCTTCATCTGCTTGGACTTCTGCTTGAGGGCCTCCTGTATTTAGGATCTCCTTCCTGCTCTTGGGGCTTTGGGCAACCTTTTTCACTCGGCTGGCATGGATCCTGGACTAGCGGTTTTCCACCAGGATAGCCGTTCTGATTACTGCAATCATCAAACAAGCAAAAATAGAACATGATTTCTTCATACAGAAACTGTCAACAGGAAAAAGCCTTGTGCATCATTTCGGAGAAATCAAACCATTTATATCAATTTGAAACTAACTTTTGATAAACGTCACATATACATATTATTCTAAAATGGATACACATTTGTATAGCTAAAATGGTGGACAGCAAGCTAAAATATCCCTACAGGGGGACCCCCACGCCATTTTTTAAAAAATTTTGCTTCGGGGTTCCCCTGTGGGGAAATCCCATGTCGTTTTTTAAAATGAACTTTTATGTGTATTGACGGACCGACAATTCATTAATAGCCGCAAGTAGTTTTAAATGACTTTTTTTCCTTTGAAATGTCATTTTGCTGTCAGACTGTTCTAAACACGGGAAACATGCGCCCCTTTACAGGCATACTATAGACACCCCCCATGTACGAAATTTAAAGGAATATTACACTTTTATTGTTACACTTTAAGCATTATTAAAATCACTCCTCCCGAAAAAACGGCTGTTTTAAAAACTTTTTTTTGCATTGATCCATGTCCCCTGGGGCAGGACCCAGGTCCCAAACACTTTTTATGACAATAACTTGCATATAAGCCTTTAAAATGAGCACTTTTGATTATTCATGTTCGAGTCCAATAGACTTTAATGGTGTCTGCGTGTTCGAACAAATTTTTTGCCTCTTCGCGTGTTCTGGTGCGAACCAAACAGGGGGGTGTTCGGCTCATCCCTAGTGCTGGGGAAGAAAAGAGAAGAAATGTTGGAATCATACATGAAAGGACAATAAACAAAAAAGGCAAATAGAAATTGATGGATAAAAATGAGAGTGTATCAATACATAATGCACAATAAAAATCTTAACAAATAAGACAAATAAGGTATTATACAATACGGTTGGGGGAGTAACCTGTCAACAAATAGATATGACATGTAGTCTCAAAAATAGATCTATCAGCATGGTAGCAATGTCATACACAACGAAACACACAAGTTTTCATCAGTCCATCAAAGACTATGCATAAAGTCATGGCTAGAGATCTTTGTCAAAGCTCCCAGTGGCAAAGCCTGGTAGGAAGGGTTTAAAATGACAGGCCTCATTCAGGCCTGGTGGTTGGGTGGCATTGAGGTTACATATCAATTTAAGCTCACGTTGTAAGCGGAGTCTATTGAAGTCTCCTCCACGGGAGCTAGGGTGTAGATGGTCCAACACTAGGACTGATACCTTGGGGCAAATACCACTATGTGTTTGTGCAACGTGTCTGCCTAATGGAGAGTCAGGATCCCTTGTTTGCACTGCTTTAATGAGGCGATACAGTCTCTGCCATAGCTTTTGGATGGTCTTACCTACATAGAAGCAATTACAACTGCAAAGTATAAGGTATACTACCCCTGTAGTTTGACAATTGGAGTAGTGTTTCGGAAAGAAACATATGCCATTAGGAAAGTAGACGTTTTTGTGAGAATTTATATACTTGCAGTAAGTGCAAGAGCCACATGGAAAGGTTCCCACAGTTTTACAAGGATCACCGTGATTAGAGCCACAAAACTCACTCCTGACTAACATATCACCTACAGACTTGGCCCGTCTGTATGTGACTGTAGGAGCTGGGGTACAAAGGGTCCCACTGTGGGGTCGGAGGTTAGGAGATGCCAGTTTTTCCTGCATATTTGCAGTATTTGAGCATGGTCACTTGAATATGTAGTAATAATTCTGTGGCACTCATTAGAAATCAATTTTCTCTTGGGGGCCAGTAAAATATGTCTGTCATTGGCATCTGCTCTTTTGAAAGCCTTTTTTGCGGCACCTATGGCTGTATCCTCGTTCCAATAAATGTTTTTTAAGATTGTTAGCCTCATGTTTGAAGTCCTCTTGGCTGGAGCAATTGCATTTAATACGCAAATATTGTCCATAGGGGATGGAATTAACAAATGGTCTGGGGTGGAAACTGGATGAATGTAAGACAATGTTGCCTGCTGTGGACTTCCTGGATAATTTGCAGGATAACATGTTCATACTGTTTTTAAAAATTTCAACGTCCAGGAAGGTAATCCTGGAGGTATCATGGCACTTTGTGAATTTGAGGTTGAATGAATTCACATTTAGTACCAACAGGCATTCGTCCAGAAGGTGTTGAGGTCCGTCCCAAACAACGAAGATGTCATTTATGTACCTGTGCCACATGACAACTTGGCACAGGTACATAGAGGGCTGATTGTCACTGAAGATGGTTCGTTCCCACTCCCCCAGGTACAGGTTGGCAGCAAGTGCCCATGGCCACCCCCTGCACCTGGAGGAAGAGACGGCTATTGAATTCATTATTCAGGGTGCGGGATAGAGCTGTAGAGGGCTTCTACATCAATACTGGCAGGGATGCATTGCTCGGAAACCTGTACGGCCTCAATAATTTGGAGAAGGTGGATAGTGTCACGGACGTCGGAAGGTATGGTCAAAACAAAAGGTCTAATGTGTTCATCTATTAATCATGATAAATTCTCAGTGATAGCACCATTGCCAGAGAGTATAGATCTGCCAGGAGGATTTTTTGCGTTTTTATGAATTTTTGGTAATGCATAAAATGTTGCTATTCTGGGATAAGGGACACAAATGAAGTCCCAAGTTTGTTTGGAGATTACCTTGTTTTCAAAGGCTGTATCGATAAAAAAATAAAATCTTTTATTGAAGGCCTTCACAATGTCAGGTCCAACGGGACAGTACCATTCGCGGTTGCTTAAGATGTTGGTGCACATTTTGCTGTAATGTTCATTGTCCATGAGGACAATGTTGCCTCCCTTGTCACTGGGATTTATAGTGATTGTATAATTATTGGACAGGTTTTGCAGAGCTATTTCCTCGTTTTTAGTGAGATTACCTGAATGAGAGTATGTGGGGTCTAAGGATTTTATTTCCCTTGCAGACCATTTTTAAAAAGGTGGCTACACCGTGATTGGAGCTGGGGGCAGGGTAAAGGGAGGAGCTTTTGTTTAAAGAAGACTTGAGGGGTAGTGTGTTGGTGGGTGGATTGTCAGATGGATTCAAGAGAGCTTCCAAGTCAATAGTGTCAATAAGGTCTGTCGGTTCACTTTCTTCCAATAAAGAATTTAGGTTGTCTAGGGCTTGTTGCTCACTAAATGTGCGGCAGCCTTCGCTCCCTGTTTTTTTTTTTTGAACATACTTTTAAGTAAATGTTTTCTTGTATAAAGGTGTAAGTCTTTAATGGCTGTGAACTTGTCCAGTTTGTTAGTGGGACAAAAAGTAAGACCTTTTGAAAAAGCTGCTGTCACGTACCTGGTAGGTTTTGAGCCCGAAGTGCAGAGAAGGACCTTCCTTACAGCTCCCACTCCTGTTCCTCTGGAATGGAGACAGAAGGCCAGGAGTGAGGAGTGGTATGGGTGCCTGGCAGGGTTGACAGTCACCGGAAGTTCAGGAGTGGTGGCACCCTCTGGATCCAGAAGCTGAAGAGGAAGCTGGAATGCAGAGAGGACCCGGAGCCACAGCAGGTAAGGAAGCAGGTAAGTAAGCAGGACTGGAACCAGGAACAAAGCAGCAGGTAGTAGCCTGGAATGCTGGACTGGAACCTGGAACAAGCAGCAGGTAGTAGCCTGGAACACTGGACTGGAACCTGGAACAAGGCAGCAGGTAGTAGACTGGAACGCTGGACTGGAACCAGGAACAAGGCAGCAGGTTGTAGACTGGAACGCTGGACTGGAACCAGGAACAAGGCAGCAGGTAGTAGACTGGAACACTGGACTGGAACCAGGAACAAGGCAGCAGGTAGTAGACTGGAACGCTGGACTGGAACCAGGAACAAGGCAGCAGGTAGTAGACTGGAACGCTGGACTGGAACCAGGAACAAGGCAGCAGGTAGTAGACTGGATACAGGTATCAGACTGAGGGATGGTCAAACAAGCCGGAGGTCGGTATCGGTCGATCAGCAGAGGTACCAGGGACAACACAGAGGGATGGTCAGGCAAGCCAAGAGGGTCTGGTGCAGGCGGACAGCAGGATGGTCTAACAGGAAGCCGGGTCAGAAAGCAGAGTACACAGGTCAGATCAGGTTAAGGCACACGGAACGCTGTAGAGCAGACAGCGGGGATAGAGTGTGACAGGCCGGTTTAAATAGCCCGCCTGGCACTAGCGGGAGTGCGCGCGCGTGCCCGTGCGTGACAGCACCCGTGAACGCGCGCATGCGCAGTGGAACCCGCGGTCGTGTCCCCTGCGTCTGGATCGCTGATTACTGGCAGGATCTTCATGACAGCTGCGGTTTCATCCAAGGTGAGAGATTGTGAAGAAAGGTTGATAATGTTGAGGTGTGAAGGGGAAGATGGTGGGCTTAGGGCAGTGTTTGTGTCAGAAGAACAAGGGGGTTTCCCTGATTCTTGGGGAAGAATATGAGTGGAATTTTGGGTGTGGTGAGAGTGGAGGATGTATTAGCCTCGGTGATTGTTGGCATAGTAGCGCCAACATTAGTGGAAGTGAGTCGCACTGTGGCATTGGAAGTCGCCATGGGTGGAGTACGTGCTTGGTGCTTAGGGACTTGTTTGTTAACATTGGACAAAGGGGGGTGATCACCATAACGGTGTCTTTTTGGTTTTCTCATGCATTTGGACTGTTTAGAAGAAGTATGGGATGTGTTAGAGGACAATGACGATGTGTCAGATAAATCTGATTGTTCTTGATACAGTGTAGGGTTACCTGACATTGTGAAGGCCTTCAGTGAAAGATTTTATTCTTTTATCGATACAGCCTTTGAAAACAAGTTTATCTCTAAACAAACTTGGGACTTCATTTGTGTCCCTTATCCCAGAATAGCAACATTTTATGCATTACCAAAAATTCATAAAAACGCAAAAAATCCTCCCGGCAGACCTATACTCTCTGGCAATGGTGCTATCACTGAGAATTTATCACGATTAATAGATGAACACATTAAACCTTTTGTTTTGACCATACATTCCTACGTCCGTGACACTATCCACCTTCTCCAAATTATTGAGGGCGTACAGGTTTCCGAGCAATGCATCCTTGCCAGTATTGATGTAGAAGCCCTCTACAGCTCTATCCCGCACCATGAAGGACTCGCATGTATTCGCAGGGTGCTATCCCAAATAAGTGATCATGAAGTTTCATTTAATGAATTCATACTCATGTCATTGGATTTCATACTACACCACAACATCTTTTCTTTTGATGACCTTCTCTTACTCCAGGTGCAGGGGGTGGCCATGCGCACTTGCTGTGCCCCTGGCTACGCCAACCCGTACCTGGGAGAGTTGGCACGAACCATTTTCAGCGAGGGATCACCCCCCCTGGAGTGCCTATGACCAATTATTGGGCTGCAGCTACTCAGACGCCCTACCTCCCCGCCCTGGTGCTGATGGCTTTGCTGACACTGGACGTCACTGCGCTTACTGCACAGTGGTGCCAGTCGCCACCTCAGCCGAGGCACAGCCCCCTGCAGGTCAATACTCAATGAATGGGCAGCAGGTGTCTGGACGTGCTGTTTAGTCAGCACCTGCCTGGCTCACCTGTTAGCCCTTCTGTTATTGAATTTTCTCCTATTACTAATAGGCTAGTCAGCTTGGCCACTCCCATACTCTCCCTCATTTATACAGGGCTTGTTTCAATTGATTCCTTGCTGCACAGCCAGGATATCTGTTTGATCCTTACCTCTTGGAGTTTTTGGGTCCCCTCAGATGCATTTGCCACTTTCATTCATTTCTCACTTTATTTAAACTTTGTTAAATACATGCATCACTGGGGGTCTGCCCTCCATACTTTTGCCACAAGGCAATATCACCACTAACTATCTTTTGTTGATACCTTCAGCCCTATACTCCACTCCCCAAATGACTCTTGGCCCCTTTCTTTACACATTATACAAGAAACCATTATTATTATTTTTACCTCATTTCCTGTATCTCTTCTCTTACCTATTTTTATCCATTGATTGTCATTTTTGCAGGCACCCTATCAGTGGCCTTCGTTGTGAGCACCTTGATACAGGGATTGATGAATCTCCCACAAAATCCTCTGTGAGACCACTACCACCTTGTGGCTATCTATAATTTTATGTATTGAATCCCTATGATTTGGCAGTCTGTTGAGGCATGAGGCACCATCCACTACAATGGGGCTGTGCACTATTCCGCTAAGAGAACACAGTGTTTGTGAGTATTATGCATTGTAAATGTTTAATTCTTCTTTTGCCATGTTTTGTTGTCAATCTACTTATGTAATAAATATATATTGGTTGACCTGTTTGTACACAACAATATCTATTTTATGTTCCCACAGGCTTGTATTTACATTTGTTTTTTCAATAGAACTATATCAGCATGCTTCTATCTAACCCCTGAAGAAGGAAATGAACATAGCATTTATGTAGCCTTTTTTGGCTTTTGTTCCGAAACATGTCGGGTATTGTTGCGACCACGATCCACACTTGATCCCTTGTCTGGTAATCTGTGTGTCCCAATAGTCAACAGCTGTTATATTAACCTATTGTGTTCCATTTTCATGTTTTTATGACCTTTGCTCATATGCTTTTGTATTTATATATTTTTGAATAAAATGTATATATTTTTATATTACTTCCACATTGTTGTCTCTCATATCTTGACATTCCATCCTACCCGCACCATCCCCTGAAGTTTTCTCCATTTTTGTTACAAAGGCCAAAAGGCATTATGAGATACTCATAATGGCCTGTTCTGGTATTAAACGCAGTTTTCCATTTGTTGTCCTCCTTAATCCTCACGAGATTGTAAGCCCCTCTCAGACCAAGCCTAGTGAAAACCGTTGCTCCTTTGAGGCGGTCAAATAACTCTGTAATCAACAGGATCGGGTAGGCATTCTTAATAGTGAAATGATTGAGACTCCTATAATCAATACAAGGTCTCAGTTCACTGCTCTTCTTCTTCACAAAGAAGAAACCAGCACCAGCAAGAGATGAGGATTTGCAGATGAAACCCCGAGAGTGCGTCTGCAACATACTCCTCCATGGCTTTATCCTCCAAGACCGACAAAGGGTAAACCTGGCCATGAGGGGGAGTGGCACCAGGTTGAAGGTCAATTGCGCAATCATACGGCCGGTGTGGAGGCAAACTACCGGCTTGACCTTTGTCAAAGAAATTGCTAAAATCACGGTACTCCTCTGGCAGGGAGGAGAGTGAAGAGGTACACAGAACTTGGCTACCTTCTGGAAGCATGTTTCACTGCATTGTGGGGACCAGGAGAGAACCTCAGCACTGAGCCAATCAAAAGAGGGGTTGTGCCTCTGTAACAAAGGATAACCAATAACCACCGGAAACTTAGAAGAAGAAATCAGTTGGAATTGGATTATCTCATGGTAAAGAGCCCCTATGGCCATGGACATCAGAATTGTCTCATGAGTCACATGGGCAGGCTGTAGAGGTCTCTCGTCAAGAGCCTCAATGGCAAGTGGAGTGTCACCCAGCTGCAGTGGAATCAAGTTCTTTGACACAAAGGCAGCAACAATGAACAGGCCTGCAGCCCCAGAGTCGATTAGAGCCTGTATCTCGATAGACGACTCAGTCCAAGAAAGGGTGACCGAAACCAGGGGCTTATCCTTCTGGATAACTGGGGACGACACAACACCACCTAAGGTCTGTCCATGACAGGACCTCAAGGTTCAGGTGTTCCCAGGATGGGTAGGACAAGACTTCAAAAAGTGACCTGCCTGGCCATAATAAAGGCACAATCTCTCCCTCCTCCTTAAGGCTCTCTCATCCGCAGAAAGATGCGTGAAGCCCAAGTGCATGGGTTCATCTTCAATGACCGACTCGGTCCCAGGAGGCAAGGGAGGTAAGGCAGGCACGGGTGGGACTGCAAAGCTCGGAGGCAAACATACAGGAGGCTTCCGCAAACACTCCTTAAAAGAAAGTCTTTCTCTGAGTCTGGAGTCAATGAGGATGGCAAACGAGATCAAGCTCTCCAGCTCATTGGGTGTATCCCGGGCTGCTATCTCATCCTTGATGTAATCTGAGAGACTATGAGAAAATGCAGCCACAAGGGCCTCATTGTTCCAAGCAACCTCTGCTGCCAAAGTATGGAACTCAATGGCGTAGTCGGCAACAGTTCTCGTACTCTGTTTGATGGACATGAGGCACTTGGCAGCAGAAGCTGTGAGCGATGCGGGAACATCAAATACCCTTTTAAAGGAGGCCACAAACTCAGGGTAACTCAAGACAACGGGGTTTTGCATCTCCCATAGAGGGTTAGCCCAGGCCAAGGCTCTCTCAGAAAGCAAAGATATCACTAACCCTACTTTGCTTCTGTCCGTGGGAAATGCCTTGGGCAACATCTCAAAGTATATCTCAACTTTGTTGAGAAACCCTCTGCATTAAACAGGATTGCCCCCAAATCGATAGGAAAGCGGGGCGGAACCAGACATACCTCTTATAGAGGTAATACTCAAGGCGGGTGCCTGCACAGAGACTGGCACAGCAGCAGGGACAGCCTGCAACGTTGTAAGGGAGCAGCCACAGTGGGGGATTCCAGGTGAGCCGTGCAACTCAGGAGCGTTTGTATTGCCATAGCAAACTGATCCATGCGGTGATCTTGCTCATCCAATCTGGACAAAATATTACCAACAAGTGGATTGACTGTATCTTCTGAATTCATGGCCTTCGCCTACTGTCAGAAACCATGAACCAGTCTGAGACAGAAGTACAGTAAAATCACACTTGTTTATTAATAAAAATAAAAAGGTAATAGAGTAAGCATAGTCAAAGCATAGCCAGAGTCCAGTAACCGGATCAGGTAGTCAGCCAAGCCAGAGTTCAGTAACCAGAATGGGTAATCAGCCAAGCCACAGTTCAGTAACCAGATCAGGTAATCAGCCAGACCAGAAGTCAGGGATCCAAGTAGAGAAACAATAAGCAGGATAAGGAGCCAGAAGGGATGTCAGCAAAGCCCGTCTTTAAACAGGAATGCAGGAGATGGTTTCTTGTTCCTGGAGCCCGCGGCCGCCCATTCAGTCTCTTCGCAGCCACCCATTAAGTTCAGAGCATAGCTGGGGGGCAGAGACTTGAGGTCAGCTGACTGGTGAAGAATGTTAAGTGGGCGGGGCTGGGGGAGACCCCATCTCCTGGTTTCGGCATAGGTGTCACTGCTATGAGACACCACAAAGTCGGAGACACAGTGAATCCGGAGACACAGTGAGTAACACTACCTGTGATTATAGTTGCCGTTAAAAGTCCCCACTACAGCTCTCAGATCAGCAGATGACCTTGATCAAGAGCACCTAAGTTGGCTGATCAGAACTCCCCCAGTACTGCCACTCATCCCATTCCCCCCCCCAGCAAGGAATAAGAGAAGGAATAAAAATAGAAAATGCATGGAAGGGAGAGGAAAAGAGGGGGAGGAACAAAGAAAAAAGGAGAGACAGAATAAGAGAAAAAACAAGAAAAACGGCATGGTATGGGGAAAAAAAGAAAAATAGGATAGAGAGAGATAAAAGGGAAAGAAAGAATAACAAAAGAGAGAGTGGTACATCCTAAAATGTACCATAAGGGGTTTTAATACTGTACGAGTGGAAGGGACTCGGGGAGCGCTAAATGTCAGTGGGTTAGGGGCGCAAATTACTTGTCTTGCCTTGGGTGCTGACAACTTATGCTACGAAAATAATTTTACTATTAGGGGTCCCCACAACTTAGGAAATTTTATCAAGGGTCACGGCACTAGAAAGGTTGAGAACCACTGCTATAGAGGTACTTGTCAAACAGGTGCAGAAAAATTGTGCCCATGATATCAACACCAAAAATTTCTTCCAAATGAAATCAACACCCACAATACTAGGCAGCCTAGAAGTCCTGCTGAGACTTCACATCCCAAAAACAGACAGTCCACTGAGTCTGTGGACAAACGCATTCTATTATCAGTAACAAAAACACCAGCAGCACTGAATGCCCATTCGGAAAGCATGCTAAATTCAGGGCAGCCCGTGGTCTGTTCTCACGACCCATTAAGCCAGAGGATCATTGACTGGAAAGCTCTCCATCTCTGTTTTCACCCCTAGATAGATATCCACCATGTGATGCAGACACTGCCGATGGGATGTGGAAGCTTACAGCCTTGGGTGGCGAGGACTAAAAAAATTGTGAAATGCATCACTTAGAATGTCGCATTCTCCACTGCTCCTCTCTTGACCAACAGAAGCCTCAAAACTACGATTTCCATGACACTGTAACCTACCAGAGTCGGGAAAAATTTTAGAGAGACTCTTCTTTAAGGTGTCCTCAAGAGATTTCATCTTATGCACTCTCTGTGGGAATAGGATGAGTTCTGAGACTTTCCCCTTGTAACAGTGGTCAAAGAGGGTTGCCAACCAATAGTGATCCTTCTCCTTTATGCCACGTATTCTTGGGTCCTTTTGCAGGCTTTAAAGCATGAGGGAGCCAATGCACCACAAATTTGAAAGAGCATGAGAAGCAGACTCTGAGAATTACAGTATCTGGAACTGCCTCCTACCGGCCACTTACTACTCCTAAGGGTTCCAGGGAGGAAAAAAACATTTCTTACTGTTTTACGTATGTCTTCCTCTGCTCCAACACCTCCAAAACTGCCAGAATCCTCTGTTACGTACCTGGGAGGAAGGCCTCTCATATAACTCCAGCTTGCAGACTACTGGCAGTGATGCAGAAGCCACAGGAGCACGGTAGGGTGTGAGTGCCTCTAAACAGTTTGTAAAGTAGAGGTGGTCAGCAAGCAGATAGTATATGAGCTGACGACATGATGCTTGACTGATGGCAGGCTGGGATGAACAACACAGAGCAATGCCAGATGCAGGCTTGTGGGTCTGGAAGCTGTAACAGGCTGGATAAGCGAGATGCAGGGTCAGACAGGCTGGGTTGGTAACAATCGGGTAGATCAGGCATAGACAGTAGGCAGAAGGGAGGTCAGGTCACAAGACGAGTAGTACCGGAAGATCAGCAGACAGAATCAGCAGGCAGGATCAGAGTCTAAAGGCAAGCTGGGGTCAGGACAGGCTGCAGACAATCACAGGTAACGACAAGCTGGATGAGGATCAGAGGTCACGCAGGAATCAGGATACAACACAGAAGCTGCAGACCAAACAAACTCTGTAGGAGTCCTGTTTAAATAGCCTGCCTGGCGTTAGCATTAGTTACAGGCGTGCGTCTAAAAGTGCTACTGGGCGCTTACATGGAAAACCTGTCTTCTCTGACATTGCCCCCTCCCTATGGGCAACCTCTGGGTGCCCAACTGGTTCCTCTTTTAGGGGTTCCTGCAAAGGAAGGCATGGGTCAAGTCTGTGGCATGTACATTTCGTGCAGGTTCCCAGGAATTCTCCTCTTGACTATAACCCTTCCACATGATTAAATATTGTGTCTGACCCCTTTTTTTCCTGCAGTCTAAAACAGCCTTGACCTCAAATTAATCATCCCCATCAATAATTATAGATGCGGGAGGACCTGGTCTATGATCTGGAAACAGATCTAGCACAACCGGTTTCAGCAAGGATACATGAAACACTGGGTGGATTTTAAAAGACTCAGGTGATGTTAATTCAAAAGAAACATAATTCATCTTTCTCCTTACTGAAAGTGGTCCTATGAACTTTGGTGCCAGCTTCTTTGAAGAACATATCATCTTTTTTTTTTCACAATAGAAAAAAATTTTTATTCAAGATTTAAACATTACAAGCGATGCATAGGCACATTTAGATATAATAACAATATATGTACATAGTCACAAGATGGATGATCAATTTTCCATATAGACAACATAAAGAAGCATGAGAGCAGTATATGGCATTGCAGCAAAACAGTGGTGTAGAGGTAGTATATTAAAATAGTCAATCTAGAGGGTCTGCTGGAAGGGGATAGGGAGGGGAGGGAAAAGGAAAGGGAGGGGGGGAAGGGGGGGGGGGCGGCTTAAGGATACTCAAAAGAGGAGGGGGGGAGGGGGAGGGGCGAGAGGGGGGAGGCAAGGAAGGAACCATAAGTACCACAATAGCTTAATTAAACACATACACTAAATGATATTTAAAGATAATTCAATCTTGTCATATAACAGCTGGCATCTCTGCGTCAACTTGAACATCATTCACCACCTCAGCACCCCATGCATCTATCCAGTCCGACCATATCTTATCAAATTTCTTGGGGCAATTAGGATTAAGATACGTAAGTTTGTATAGTGGGAGTACAGAGTTCATTGCTAGGCGCCATGAAGATACTCTAGGGGGTAACACATCCTTCCAATGGAGAAATATTTCTTTTCGGGCATAGAACGTAGCATAACCCAAAAATAGTTTGGTATATTTACCTCTAACGTCTGGACTGAAAATGTTCAATAGCATTGCCTTGGGATGAGCACCCACATCTAAGGAGGTAACCCGGTTGAGAATTTTAGATATTTCCGTCCAATAGTCTCCGAGGCGTGGACAAGACCATACCATATGAATAAAGGAGGCGGACTCTAGACCACATCTGGCGCAGGCCACCGGACTGCTAGGTGTCATAATTGTCAGACGTTTTGGGGTATAATAGGCCCTGTGGAGGAACTTGACCTGCATAAATCGCTCTCTGGCTGATATTGTGTTAATCACAAAAGAGGATACACATGTTTCCCATTCATCCTCTGATAAATCAGGAATGTCTGCCTTCCACTTGACAAAAGTTTTTTCAAGTTTCTTTGCAGGGGGTATGGACAGATGAAAATATAGAGTAGACAGTGGTCTATCTATGATTTTTGATGTAAGCAGTCCCTCCACAGGGTCTGATTCTAACTGGATAATAGATGGAAACTGCTTCCTATAGGCGTGTCGGAGTTGATAATATCTAAACAGCATCCAGCCCGGCAGTGAGTAAGCATTTTTGAGATCTGAAAATGTTCTCAATTTGCCACCCTGCACAATGTGTTTTAGTTTAGTAATTTCCTTTCTTGCCCAGACTTGAGGGTCTGGGACAGATTTCAAATGCGGCAGTCTAGGGTTGCCCCAAAGAGGGATGTGCGGGGAAAACCTCTCTGGGTTGTTGAAACTATTTCTAGCCTTGTTCCAAACTATGATAGTAGTGCTCATCAAATCTGTAATACCAGGGTGGGATTTCACTCCTCTGAACACCACATTACTGAGAGAGGAGTAGGACCCCATGATGGCGGCTTCCAGGGTCACTGCCGGGTTATCACGTGGTTGAGAGAACCACCATCTAACCGTCACCAGGACGGCCGCCCAGAAGTATACCTGGAAATCCGGTAGGGACAAACCCCCCTGGGTAATGGGCAGCTGAAGGGTAGCCATGGCCAGTCTCGGGGGCCTACCATTCCAGATAAAGGAAGACAATATACCTTTTAATTTGGTAAAAAACGAAGCCGGAGGGATCAGAGGTGAATTTCGAAAAAAGTACAAAAATTTGGGCAAATATATCATTTTAATTAAATTTACTCTCCCCACTGGAGAAAGGGGGAGAGTTTTCCATGTTGTACATTTTTGCGAGAGATTTTTTAAAAGTGGCTGAAGATTCAATTCAAAATATGTGGACAGTGGAGCTCTAATCCGTACTCCCAAATATTTAAATTCAGGTGTCCAGTTTAGGGGGGTACCTGTCGGTGGGTTTTGACCAGATGCACTTAATGAGAAGATTATCGATTTTCCCCAATTTACCCTAATGCCCGAGTAGATGCCAAACTCATCAATTATTCGAAGTGCTGGTGAAAGGGAGGATATGTCTTTGAGAAAAAGTAGGGTATCATCAGCATAAAGGGATATTTTGTCTACCACTACTCCCACCTGGATGCCCTGTACCAGAGGGGAGGCTCTAATGCGGGCAGCCATGGGTTCTATTGCTAGGGCAAACAGCCCAGGAGAAAGCGGACAACCCTGCCTAGTACCCCTAGGTAGAGGAAAGGAAGATGACAATGAGTTGTTTGTTCGTATGCGTGCTGATGGGTTATTTTATAGCATCCACACCCAGCCAATGAAGCGAGGGCCAAATCCAAATTTGCGCAGGACAGCCCAGAGGTAGCGCCACTCCACCGAGTCAAAAGCTTTCTCGGCGTCTAGAGAGGCCACTACCTCCGAGCCGTCCCCACCTGCCCTAGAGAGGTGTGTAAGGAGGCGCCTGACGTTTATATCGGTTCCCCTTCCTGGCATGAATCCAGACTGATCTGGATGGACCAGTGCCGTGATCACAGTATTCAACCGTCTGGCCAGTACTTTGGCCAGTAACTTTGCATCGACATTAAGGAGTGATATTGGCCGATACGAGGCACACTGATCAGGGGGTTTGCCAGGCTTAAGAATGACCACTATGACCGCTTCAGCCATAGTCGGGGGTAATGAGCCCCTTTCCGTGGCTTTCTGGAGCATTAATCTAAACGATGGGAGAATTTCTTTAGCATATGTTTTATAGAATTCTGCTGGAATTCCGTCTGGGCCTGGTGTCTTACCGTTTTGCAAGGAGGCTACTGCTCGCTGTATTTCTTCTAATTGTATCGGACCATCTAACGCCTCCCTAAACGTGGATGTCAGGCAAGGGAGCTCCACCCCGTCAAGGTAACCGGTCAGTTCCTCATCCGAACATCCCATCCGAGAACCGTAGAGGTCCCGGTAGAATGAAGCAAATTTATTATTGATGTCCGCGGGATCAGTCAAGATCGTCCCGTCCGAATCACCAATAGATGAAATGGTCACCGGGGAGGAGCTTTCCCTCGCCAGCCATGCCAGCATACTGCCTGTTTTTTCTCCATGTTCAAAGATTCTTTGTGACTGGTGTAAAAATTTGGACTTTGTGGCCGCTGTGCGTAGTAAAAGAACGTCTCTCAACGCTGCCTGGAAATTCAAGTAAATCTCAGAGGATCCTGTTGTGGAATATGCCTCCTCCAATGTTGCTACCCTTCTCTCGGCTGTCTGTGTTTCTCTCCTCAGATCCCTCCGGATCTTTCGGATATGTGTTTGAAAACTGCCCCTAGTGAAGGCCTTAAATGCATCCCAGGATGTGGTCAGGGCCTCTGATTGGTCTAGGTCTCTCCAATATTGTATCGCCTCGGATCTATAGGGTTCGGACACCCTACTGTCAGTCAACCAAAATCTGGATAACCTCCAAAGATTTTCCCCTGGGGCGTTAGATACAGAAAGCTTTAAGGCGAGCGGAGCGTGGTCGGATATGCCACGGGGGAGTATATTGATGTCCCGAACCATGAGGAGGACAGAACCCCCCACATAGGCAAGATCTATCCGTGACAGGGTCTTATGGGAGGCTGAGTGACAAGTGTAGGCACGCCGAGAAGGATGACGCCACCTCCACACGTCAGTCAAGTTAGACGCCTCCGCCCAAGAGGACAGCTCTGAATGCGAGCCTGTCCCCGATGTGAGTCTGTCCATTGCAGGGTCCGGGACCATGTTAAAGTCTCCCAGTATTACCACATTATCTGTACCAAAGGCAGCTATTTTAGAGATAATTTGGTTAAGCACCCTTATAGAGGCCGGGGGGGGTAGGTACAATCCCACCACTACCAACTCCAGTCTGTCCACAATGGCATGTAAAATTACAAACCGACCGGCAGGGTCAAGCTCCAGCGCCAGCAGTCTAAATGGCGTGGACTTGTGCACTAAAATGCTAACCCCCCTAGAGTAATTAGTGTATGTGGAGTGGTACTGGTGTCCCACCCAGGGTCGTCTCAAACTCAAAAGTTTGCTTCCCATCAAATGGGTCTCTTGTAATATGCAGATATGGGGGTGGTGTGCTTTAAGGAACTGGAACACCAGCGATCTTTTAACAGAGGAATTCAGGCCCCTGGTGTTCCATGAAATTATGGTACAATCAGCCATCTACGCTCGAGAACACATTTATCATCCATATATCAACATATATAAGCAGTTGCAAGGCCCGGACCCTTGACAAGGTCAGGACATGGCACCTGGAGCATCTTGTGACAAGAAAATTTGCATCGCCTGTGAAAAAACAGCAAATCAACAAAGTATAACAAAACATTCCCAACCAAGCCCCCCACCCCCCACCCCGCCAGCCCCGACCCAAACCTCGGGGAGGCTCAGGATCCCAACTCAGAACCAAGGCGAACACGCCTGTAATGGGGTACCGTGAGCGGAACAGCAACCACAAGCAGCAGTCAGGTGATGAAAAACATCCAGTCCTCTGCTGGAGATCGGATCATAATAATAGGTGGGTGCAGTCTCCCGGCATCAGCCGGGGGTACGAACTTAAACCTCAACGTTGCAGGAACAGTTATGCTTTCTTGGCCACGACCGACATTATCGGGGAGGATGAGGGAGGGGGGGAAAAAGGTGGATGTGCAAAGAAACCAATGACTCCCAATCCTCCAATCAAAACATCTCAGGGAATCAATAGACATTTAGGAAACCGGTGGTCCCCCGGGTTCCCTTCTACCGTAAGGCACATTGGTGCAGATCACACAGGGAACTGACTTGGGCAGAAATGATGATCAGGCCAATAAGTAAAGGAGGCACGTCTCTAGATTATCGGTCGGTCGTGGTACACATAGCTAGAAATAAACAGATTTTCTTTTGTGGTAAAACTTATCTGCGAGGTAGCGTGTCGATCCAAGTGGAGGCATCCTCAGGAGAATTGAAGAACCGCACCGATTCGCCGTCTTCGACTCTCAATCTTGCCGGGAACAGCATACTGTACTTGATATGCTTGGCTCGAAGCTTGGCTCTCACTGCGTCGAAGGATTTTCGTTGTTTCTGTGTTTCCAGCGAATAATCTGGAAAAATCAGGAGTTTGGCATTTTCAAAGCGGAGTTCACCCTGTGCCCTCGCCTCCTTCATCACCAGGTCACGGTCACGAAAATGGAGTAATTTAAAGATGAAGGTGCGAGGTGGCGCACCTTGTGGGCCCTTGGTGAAGGGTATGCGATGCGCTCTCTCCACTGTGAAGAATGGCGAAAACCGTGCCGAGGGGAGCAATTGTTGCAAGAGACGTTCAGCAAACGCGGTGGGATCCGTTCCCTCTGCTCCCTCCGGAAGCCCCAAAATTCGCAAGTTGTTCCTTCGGTTGCGATTCTCGGCATCTTCCGCTCTTGCCTCCAGCACTTTAACTTTGGTTTTTAACTCGTGTAAATCAACCCCATGGTCACGTACCGTGTCTTCATTTTGTGAGACCCTCTGTTCCACCTCGTGCATGCGGCCTCTCAGAGTGTCAAAGTCCTTCCTAATAAATTCCACATGAGTCTGTATATGATCCACTTTTTCCGTTAGGGAGGTTATGGCCTGCATGACCGCTTTAAAGTCCGCCGCCGAGTCTGGGAGCCGCTCCGGTTCAGTCGATCCGCCGGCCTGGTTCTCCATGTGGGCAGGAAGTTTAGGCGAGACCACGGCTTCGGCCTTGTCCACGTTGCTCAGCGGGGCGGCCTTTTTTCGGGCTTTTTGCTGGGAATTCCTCCTATACATACCCCAGAGGTGCCTCAGGGATGATGGGGGGACAGGATGGTCACTTTCCCGGCGTTTATACCCCAGGGAAGGGGAGTTTTTTCGGTCCGCGCCGGCCTGGTTCCCTGAGCGGGCCGGAAATTCAGGCGAGGCCGCGGCTTCGGCCTAGTCCACGGTTCTCGGCAGGCAGGCCTATTTCGGAGCTTTTTTAATGGTGGATTCCGCTGATGTGTACTCCAGAGGTGCCTCAGGGATGATGGGGGGACAGGATGGTCACTCTCCCGGCGTTTATTCCCCCGGAAAGGGGAGTTTTTTTCCGTCCGCGCCGGCCTGGTTCCCTAAGCGGGCCGGAAATTCAGGCGAGGCCGCGGCTTCGGCCTAGTCCGCGGTTCTCAGCGGCGTGGCCTAGTCCGGAGCTTTTTTGATGGGGGTTACCACTGATTTGTACCCCAGAGGTGTCCCAGAGGTGAGAGGGGGCACAGGAGGGTCTTTTGTCCTGTGTCTGCACCCCAAAATTGCAGGATTAAGTCCCGATCTGTGGGAGCTCAGGCCTCACACACCTGCTCCCTTTGCCATCCCGGACACGCCCCCCGAACATATCATCTTTAAATTCATTGTTGAAAGCCATACTTGATCTCCTGGTTGCAAGATCAGTTCCCCCATCTTTTCTTGTTGAATGATTTCTTACTGTTCTCCTGCGCTTTTGCGATGGTTTCCTGCAACAACATATTATTGCAAGAGAAAAAGTCCAGAGTATCCTGGATGGCTGGAACAAAGGATTCTGTGACAAGATTAGGTAAAAAGGTGGGATGAAATCCGTAATTAGCAAAGAACGGAGATTGCTTGGTGGCAGAGTGGTTGGCATTATTGTAAGCAAATTCTGCCAGGTGTAATAATGATACCCAATCATCAAAGACAAAAGAAGTAAAACAATGGATGTACTGTTCTTGGGTTTGATTAGTCCTCTCCATCTGCCCATTAGTTTGTAAGTGGTAAGCAGAAGAGAATGAGAGTTCAATCTGTAGGGTCTCGCACAAGGCTTTCCCAAATCTGGACGTAAACTGGACACCGCAATCAGACACAATGTTTGCAGGGACTCTATGGGAGCTGACAATTTCTTTTACAAGAACTCAAGCTTTCTGCACTTTCTGCAGCCAATGGTGTACTCTTTAAAAGGAATGAAATGAGCCATCTTTGATAATTGATCCACTACCACAAAGATAGTGACACATTCTTTAGATGGTGGAAATTCAACTATAAAATCCATAGAAATCATCTTCCACTGTCTATCAGGTATATGCAGAAGTATCAGTAATCCCCAAGCTTTGTTACGTGTACTTTTACTCTGGATGCAGGTGGCGCATGCATTTACATGCAGTCTTTCTCCAATCCTGGCCACCAAAATGAACGCTGTACAAGTTCGACAGTCTTATGAACCCCAAAATTGCCTGCCAAAGGGTGCTCATGACAAACCCCCAAGATCATTGCTCGAACCTCTTTTGGTAAAACAATCAGCTTACCCCTCCATAATAGTTCATTCTTTGTTTGTAGTGTGATCCCTGAATGACTGAGTGTTTCTGCAAAAGCTTGCTGTAACTAAGACAAAAGATCAGTGTGCAATAGTAGGAAGTTTCTGGATGATAAAATGGTGTCTGGTATTAGGATGTCTTTTGGATCTTCGAACATGCATGACAATGCATCAGGCTTGGTGTTCTCTGATCTGGGCCTTTGCGTAATATTGACTGAGAATCTCAAGAAGAAGAGCACCCAGCAAACTTGGCATGGTTTGAGGAGTTTAGCGGATTGCAATTATTCAAGATACTTATGAATTGTGTAGATCAGAATTGGATGGGCTGCTCCCTCCAGCAAGTACCTCCATTCCTCTAACACAGTTTTGATCGCCAAAAGTTTCCGATCCCCTACATCATAGTTTCTTTCAGCTGACGTGAGTTTTTGTGAAAAGAATGCCACTGGATGGGTCACTTCTTTGAGGCCTTGACGTTGTGATAGAAAGGCCCCAACTGCACTTTCTGAAGCACCGACCTCCACAATATACAGCAAGGTACAGTCTGGGTGACTTAAGACACTAGCAATAGTAGCCTGGGCCTCAGGAGTCCAACATAAACAGATACCTTGTTTGGTCAGCTGTGTAATGGGGTGAATGATAGCCGAAAAGTTCTTGATAAACTTGATAAAAATTGACCAGCCCCCACAAAGCGTTGTGTTCCCTTCTTGTCTGTGGGGGCTGGCCAATCTAGTGCGACTGCGACTTTCTGTGGGTCCATCTTGATCCCTTCATTCGAAGTGATCAGACCTAAGAACTGGATGCTTCATTGCTCAAAGTCACATTTCTCGGCTTTGGCATAAAGTCCATGTTTGCGGAGCCGGGGCAATATGCTTTTAACATGCCCTCGGTGCACCGACAACCACAAAAATATCCAGAAAGTCTTTAAAAAGGTGGTTAATGAAGTACTAGAAGGTGGCTGGGGCATTACAAAGGCTAAAGGGCATGACTAGATATTTGAAGTGCCCAAATTGGGTACAGAAGGCAGTTTTCCATTCATCCCCTTCTCGTATATGAACCAGATTATAGGCCCCTCTTAAATCCAACTTTTTAAAGATGCTTGCTGATTTGAGTCTTTGGAACAGTTCATGGACTAGAGGAAGGGGATAGCAATTATTCACTGTTACTTTATTTGGAGCAGTCAATGGAGCAGTCATAAGGTCTGTGTGGAGAAAGGGTGTCTACTCCTTGTTTGCTGAAAACATCTAGGTATGCGTGGTAAGAATCCAGAACTATTTGACACAATTCGGGGTCTGTGTCCATACACAGCAAGGTAGCAGGTTATAGTGGTGAAGCTTCCAAACAGTGTCTCTGGCAATATGGTGACAGGAACTTGACACTTCAGGATTCTCAGTCTATCTGTGGGTTGTGGGCCTGTAGCTAGGGTAGGCCCAGGATGACAGGAAATAAGGGCAAAGAGATTGCGTCTAAACGTAGCAGCTCTCAATGGTTGGTGGAAGAGATGGTCAGTACGGATGAGCCGAACACCCCCCAAATCGGTTCGCAGCAAAACATGTGAACAGGCAAAAAGTTTGTTCAAACATGCGAACACCGTTAAAGTCTATAGGACACGAACATGAAAAATCAAAAGTGCTAATTTTAAAGGCTTATATGCAAGTTATTGTCTTAAAAAGAGTTTGGGGACCTGGGTCCTGCTCCAGGGGACATGCATCAATGCAAAAAAAAGTTTTAAAAATGGCCATTTTTTCGGGAGCAGTGATTTTAATAATGCTTAAAGTGAAACAATAAAAGTGAAATATTCTTTTAAATTTTGTACCTGGGGGGTGTCTATAGTATGCCTGCAAAGTGGCGCATGTTTCCCGTGTTTTGAACAGTCCGAGAGCAAAATGACATTTCTAAAGGAAAAAAGTTATTTAAAAGTACTCACGTCTATAATGAATTGTCGTTCCCGGCAATACTCATAAAAGTTCATTGATAAAAACAGCATGGGATTCCCCCACAGGGGAACCCCGAACCAAAGTTTAAAAAAAAATGCGTGGGGGTCCCTCTAAATTCCATACCAGGCCCTTTAGGTCTGGTATGGATATTAAGGGGAACCCCGTGCCCCAAAAAAAAAAAAAATGGCGTGGGGGTCCCCCTTAACATCCATACCAGACCCTTCAGGTTTGTTATGGATTTTAAGGGGAACCCCGTGCCAATTTTTTTTTTTTAAATGGCGTGGGGTCCCCCCAAAAATCCATACCAGACCCTTATCCAAGCAACCTGGCAGGCTGCAGGAAAAGAGGGGGGGACGAGAGAGCGCCCCCCCTGAACTGTGCCAGGCCACATGCCCTCAACATGGGGAGGGTGCTTTGGGGTTGCCCGGTGGTTGTGGGGGTCTGGGGGTGGGGGGCTTATCAAAATTTGGAAGCCCCCTTTAACAAGGGGACCCCCAGATCCCAGCCCCCCTGTGTGAAATGGTAACATGGTACAAATGTATCCCTACCATTTCACAAAAAATGTGTGAAAATGGTAAAAAAAACATAAGACATGGCTTGGGACAAGTCCTTTATTAAAAAAATGAAAAAATAAAACTGTCCCACAAATCTTCGCTCCGATGGACCATTTGTACCCCGTTACCATTTCACACGGGGGGCGGGATCTGAAGGTCCCCTTGTTAAAGGTGGATTCCAGATTTCGATAAGCCCCCTGCCCGCTAGATGGCTGGATGAAGCCCTGGTTTGGGTGGTGGAGGAGGCAGGATCAGATACAGGAGCTGTGGTTGCTGTGGTTGCTGTGATTGCTGGTGTGGACAGGGACTGTACCCACTCTTCCAGATGCACGTATCCTTCCTGCAGCAATTTAACTGCTTGTGTGAGAGCAGCAAGGTGCTGACATATTTCATCCACTGGAGAGGATCCTCTTGCAGGCTCAGGCATGACTGTTTGGTACTGTTACATACCTGAGATGTGAGCCTGACGTGCAGAGGAAGGCCTCTAGTACAAGTCCGGCTCATGTACTACTGGCAGTGATACAGCAGCCAGAGGAGCATGGTGGGGTATGAGTGCCTGTGAACAGTTCAATAGTCCATATAGTATTGGTAGTCAGCAGGCAGATAGTAGATGAGCTGACACAATGCTTGACTGGTGGCATGCTGGGATAAACGACAAGGAGCAGTACTAGATGCAGGCTTGCGGGGCTGGGAGCTCTAGCAGGCTGGATGTATGAGATACAGGGTCATACAGGCTGGATCAGTAACAATCGGACAGATCAGACATAGACGGTATGCAGAAGGGAGCTCAGGTCACAAGCCGAGTAGTACCGGAAGATTAGCAGGCAGGATCAGAGTCTAAAGGCAAGCCAGGGTCAGGACAGGCTGCAGACAATCACAGGTAACGAAAAGCTGGATCAGGATCAGAGGTCACACAGCAATAAGGATACAACACAGACCAAGCTGCAGACCAAACAGCAATGAACCTCTATAGGAGCCCTGTTTAAAAAGCCCCCCTGGAGTCAGCATTAGTGATAGGTGTGCGCCTATAAGCACGTGCATGCGTGTGCGCCAGGAGCTTACTTGTAGAACCTGTCTTCCTTGACCTCCTCTTCCTCCTCCCTCTCCTCTTGTAAGTTCTGTGGCAAAGGAACAATGGTGTCTGCATAAAGTGGGCCTTAAGAGGAAAGGAAGTCCTCCTCTTCCTCCCGTTGCTCTGCCTCGAGTTCCCTGTCCATGCCTCACAGAGTCTGCTCCAGCAGGAACACAACAAGGATTGTGTCACTGATGCATGCATTGTCACAGCTCACTATCCTTGTGGCCTCCTCAAATGGTGACAGTACATTTCATGCATATTTTATGAGCATCCTTTGGCATGGGGAAAAAAATCCTAGCTGGCCTGAGCCTGTCGTTGTGTCATACTTACACAGGTACTCGTTTATGCCTCTGCTGCATGTGCAGCTGCTTCAACATTGCCAAAGTCGATTTCCACTTGCTGGCCATGACACAAATCAGGCGATTTATGGGCAGGTGGAATATCAACCAACCGAGCACTTGCTGTGCATAACTGCCTGAAATGGCTACAGACTCTTCTGGCCTGCTTTAGCAGATCTTCGAACTCTGGGTACCGATTTAAGAAATGCTGCACCACCAAATTGAGGACATATGCCAGGCATGGCACATGTGTCAACTTTCCCTGTCTAAAGCCCCACACACACTATCAGATTTTCTGCTGATTTCTGTCTTCAGATTCACCAAAACCATATAATATGAGGGCAAACCTTAGGAGTTTCAATTTGTATGCAATCAGGCAGGCCTTTGCACTACATGGTTTTGGTAATCTGAAGACAAAAATCAGCAGAAAATCTGACAGTGTGTATGGGGCTTTAGGGTGGAGAGGAGGTTTGTGCCATTATCACACACCACCATTCCTGGCCCCAGCTGGTGTGGCGTGAACCACCTCTGGGCCTTCCCCTGCAGAGCTGCAAGAATCTCTGCTCCGGTGTGGTTCTTGTCCCCTAGACACACCAGCTGAAGCACTGCATGGCACCTTTTAGCTGACTCATTGAATAGCCCCTTGAACACTTAGTGGGGGAGGGCATGGAGGAAGAGGAGGGGGTAGAGCTGCCAAATCTCATGTCATCACCACTAGCTGTATGGACATGTGGCAGCACAACAAGCTGCAGCACTGAGCCTTGTCCTGCATCCTTCTGAGTTGCAAGCAGAGTTTCCCAGTGTGCTGTGAATGAAATATATCATCCCTGACCATGCTTGCTGGACCACGTATTAGCAGTAACATAGACTTGGTGGCTGACTGCCTTGCCCAATGATGCCACAGCATTCCACGTGATGGTACAGAGCTGGAGCTGGCATTACGTGAAAAGAAATAGCGACTGGGAACCTGCCATTGTGGTACTGCAAATTCACGGAATGGGGCAGAATCCACCAGATGGAAAGGCAGAAGTTGTAGACAATGTACGAAAAAATAAGATGAAAAACATGCAGCGCTCAAAAAGTGCATATAAATTAACAATTTATATCTGTGAGGAAGTGCTAAAAAGAAAAACTATACCCATGAAATAAGGTGACAGGTAAAAATCAAACGTGTAACCATATTATGAAAAAAGACCATAGGTGTATAGTGAATCATCTGTTAGTCCCAAACGCACATGGGGGTTCATGGGCGTAGAAGGTGTCGTGCCTCCACGTAAAGTGGGGGCTGGGGAGGACTCTATATACGGAGACACTCTGCACATGGGTCTTCTAATTTCACAGTGGAAACTGTAATCAGTAGAAATGGATATCCTTACCGGAAAAGGTGGACACAGTCACCATATAGTGGAGTGTCATACAGGCTTGAGGGATACACCGATCCCAAAGGTATCCGGCTGGGGGAGTCCTGACGGAGAGTCGCATCCAGGATCAGAATCGCCGGACGATGGTATGGGGATTCCCGGTCTCTCAGGGTCACTCTCTCAGATGGAAGAGGTTTGGAAATGGAAATAGTTGGGGCTCAGCAAGGTCCCGTTCATGAGGGGAGATAAGAAAAAAATCTTCCACATAGGGCATGAATCAGTTAAAAAGAGAAGCTTTATTGAAAGCTGAAAAAGTGCTAAACAGTGCACTTCAATAAGTAAAATGTGATCACAAGAGATAAAATAAAATTGCGTGGTAACAGGGCATTTAACGGCGTGAGCAACCCGACATGTTTCGGAGCATCGTCCTTCTACTGAGGCATGAAGTTGTAGAGCCAGCAGCTTTGACAAGCTTGCGTTTAGACGCTGGGCATGTGGTTGGCAGTGACTGTATTTTTTTTTCCGCTGCAGCAGATGGAGCAGAGAAATTTGCCATCTATAGTCTACAGCTGGTGATGTGCTACTGGCAGATGTGCTGCAAGGACCTGGAACACCCTGCACTATAGAATCATCCGTCAGTGGAGGCTGCTGAGAGGTCATGCAGTATCATGGGGGGAGACTGAGGTGAGTAAGATGGAGGAACAGAATCGTGCCCCTTTTGTGTGGATTTCAGGTGCTCTTGGCAATGGGCTGAGTGGTGGGAGGTTAAATGCCTTGTCAAGCATGTGGTACCCAAATGGCTGGTGTTTTTACCACACTTGATGTGCTTGAGACAAAGTTTGCAAATTACAACAGTGTAATCGGCTGCACATGTGCTAAAAAAGGCCCAGACAGCTGAGCTGTGGTAAGTGGGCTGAGAGATAACAGCTCCACAATGTAATGGAATAGTGCGGCTGCGCTCTACTCTTCCATGATAGTTGCCTCATTGGGTTTGTACCTCACCCTCACTTTCCTCCTCTCCTCTGCTCTATCCGGCACCCAAGTCACGTCAGTGACATCATCATCATCATCTCCTCCATCCTCATTACCACTGGAGACAACTTGGCAATACGCTGTGGCTGGGGGAACATTACTGCCAATTTGTGTACCAGTGTTCTCCCCTCTCTGTAGGCTCATATTCCTTCATTCCTAAACCTCAGAACCAACATCTGAATCAGGTAATGGCTGTGCATCATCAAGGAGCAAGTGGCTGATACTGTGTTCAAATAACTCAGCTGACTCCTCCATGCTTGATGCCTGGGACTATGGCAGGTTCAGATGGCTTAGTAAGACAGTCCACCACCTCCTCTGCATTCTGTGGCTGGATAGCACAGGCAACATAACTAAACAGAGAAAATTAGTCCCTGCCTGAGGACTGACCATGTCCACCTCTGCCTGTGGACACATATTCTGCTGGTCCCCTCAGAGTGCCATGGGAACATTTGCCTCTCCTTGTTGTCTTCCCAGACATTATGGGGGGTTGCTTATTAACAAAATGTAAAAAAGGTGTGGAAATGTGTATGTGGATGCACTTTAATCAATGTAAAGTGGTATTTGGTGCACATTAACTTGAGTGCTCACTACACAGACACACTCCACTGATACACTATAATATACTGCAGTAAACTGCAATGACACACTGCAGTATGCTGCATCAAATGTGCAGTAACGTACAGAAATATTCAGCGTTAAACATGCACTAATGCAGATTCCAATAAGCCCCCTGCCTGCAGACCCCTACAACCACAGCCAGGGGTTGTGGGGGTCTGCAGAAGGGGGCTTATTGGAATCTGAAAGCCCCCTTTAAGAAGGGGGCCTCCAGATCCTGCCCCCCCTATGGGAATGAGTCCAATTCCTCAAAAAGTAATAAAAACACCAACCCAGCATGCACTGGTCTGTGATGTCACAAGGGGAGGTGCCACCTGGTGACGTCACCAGGTGGACCTGCCCCTACCTATATGAGAACTGTCAAACAGCAAGCCAGCCATTTGGCAGTTTGCCTTCATGGTGGGCAGAGCAAATTTTTTTGTTCTTTTTCGGGTCCAGCGGTGAGATGGCATCGTGATTAACAATGGATTTACATCAGGGGACATTTTTACATTTTTTTTAATAAAGGAACTGTCAAAAACTGTCTCTGTGTTTTTATTACTTTTTGACACTTTTTTGGTGAATGGGTATGAGTACTATGTAAAGCGTTGCCCAATCAGGGCGCCGAATGCACTGTGCAGTGCACAGTGCATTGCATTACGTTCAGCGGGGTGAACATTCGCAGAGCACCCTGCAAATTCATGTGTTCCCCGAACGGGGCGCCCAACACTATTTATCAACAAACAAATAGTGTGATTGTGACAGAATGTATAAACAATGACATATATATAATAAATATAATACTGAGCAAACTGAATAACAATAACACAAAAAGAACACTATATAAAGAAATGTAAAATAAATGCTCAAACAAGGGAAATAAAGTCCACTCCACAGGTGCAGGCACTGATCTTCACATCAAGTGTGTTTCCTTCTTCCATCACACAACTGTTGCATAGCAGTTTACCACAAAATCAGTCCTCAATGACAATGAGGTCTGAATGCACTAAATGCAGCCAATGAAGGCTCTCTATTCATTCAGGTGATATTGCAATCCCACAATGTTTAGCTTTAGGCTTGGTTCACACCTAATCCGGCTGCAGATCATACAGCAACACTGTGCGTCCCTGTTCTCTGTTTCAGGGACAAATCAGGGCAGAATCTTTGCCTGAATTTGGCCCTGAATCAGAGCCAAAGACACACAGTGCAGTGTGCTTCACAGCCGCCCTGGAGATATGTGAACCGGCTCCATAGAGATCCGGTCACATTCTCTTGCTATGCAAATTGGATGCGGGGAAACCCGCATCCTATTTGCATAGGTGTAAACTCAGCCTAAGAGAAAAACAGAGAGGGGGCCATATAGTGTAGCAGCAAGATTTTTTTTTTGCATTAAATAGAAATGTACTCACAAGAAGTAGAAGCAAACAGAACAGCACTTCACTCCAGCTGATGAGCAAGTGTAAAAACATCACTGCTATAGCTCTGCTTAGCGCTTGTTTCATCAACACAGATTTTGTCTAGGGGCACATGCATAGCAGTGTGTAAATCATCTGCTATACAAAGCATACCATGTTCAGCAATATTTTATAGAGGCTCCTATGTTCACTACTCAGCAGGCAACCATGTTCTTGAAGACCACACATCCAGCAGTTATGTTTTTGAAGGCCACTATCAAGGCCGTTTACACAGCCAGTGGCCATATTCTAGAAAACCCTCTACCAAAACCATTAATACTGCTGGTGGACATTTTCTAAGAAACAATTATTAACAATTATGGTGATTTAGGTAGCCAGCAGCCATATTTAAACTATTTGTGCAGCTGGCTGTCATATTATGGAAGACCACTATCATGATTATTTACAAAATCTCCAGTCATGTTTAACCACTTCCCGCCTGGCCTATAGCAGATTGACAGCCGGGCGGTGGTTCAGATATCCTGTCTGGGCGTCATATGACGTCCAGCAGGATACCATGCTGGAGCGCGCCCATGGGGGCGCACATCTCAGCGATCAGTGGTGAGGTGTGTAAGTGTGACACACCGCTACACTGATCTTGGTAAAGAGCCTCAGGCGGAGGCTCTTTACCACGTGATCAGCTGTGTTCAATCACGGCTGATCATGATGTAAATAGGAAGAGCCGTTGATCGGCTTTTCATCACTCGCATCTGACAGATGCGAGTAGAGGAGAGCTGATCAGCTCTCCTCTAATAATTACTCTCCTCTGATAATTGTTTATCAGCGCAGCCCCCCCACAGATGCCCACACTAGACCACCAGGGAAGCCCCCAGGACCACCAGGGAAGCACCCAGCATGTGGATGGCCAGGTACATCCCCCATGGCCATCCACATATAAAAAAAATGCCCAAAATATGCCAATCAGTGCCCACAAATGGGCACTGACTGGCACATCATATTTACAATTTAAAACAGGGTTGCCCAGCAATGCCACCCATCAGTGTCATCAGTGCCACCCATCAGTGTCCATCAGTGCCACCTATTAGTGCCCATCCATTCCCATCAGTGCCCACCTAATAGTGCCCATCAGTGTCCATCCATGCCACCTATCAGTGCCACCCATAAGTACGCATCAGTGCCACCCATAAGTACCCATCAGTGTCACCTACGAGTGCCCATCAGTGCTGCCTATTAGTGCCCATCAGTGCCACCTATGAGTGCCCACCAGTGCCGCATACCAGTGCCACCTATCAGTGCCCATCAGTGCCACCTATCAGTGCCCATCAGTGCCGCCTATCAGTACCCATCATCAGTGCCCATCAGTGCCACCTCATTGGTGCCACCTCATCAGTGCCGCCTTATCAGTGCCTGTCAGTGCAGCCATATCAGTGCCCGTCATTGAAGAAGAAAACTTATTTATTTACAAAAACAATTAACAGAAACAAAGAAAAACTTGCTTTTTTGCAAAATTTTCGGTATTTTTTTATTTGTTGCGTAAAAAATAAAAATTGCAGAGGTGATCAAATACCACCAAAAGAAAGCTCTATTTGTGGGAACAAAATGATAAAAAAATTGTTTGGGTACAGTGTAGCATGACCGCGCAATTGTCATTCAAATTGCGACAGCACTGAAAGCTGAAAATTAGCCTGGGCAGGAAGGTGTCTAAGTGCCTGGTATTGAAGTGGTTAAAGAGACCAGTATCAAGGCTTCTGTCTAAACAAATTAACACAGAAATACATATAGACTTTTTTTTCTCAAATTAACAAAAACCTTCCAATAAAATAATTAACCACTTAAGGACCGAGCCTCTTTCTGAGATTTGGTGTTTACAAGTTAAAAACTGTTTTTTTTCTAGAAAATTACTTATAACTCCCAAACATTATAAATTTTTTTCTACCATCCTAGAAAATAAAATTTGCAGTCGTTGCAATACTTTCTGTCACACCGTATTTGCGCAGCGGTCTTACAAGCGCACTTTTTTTGGAGAAAATACACTTTTTTGAAAAAAAAAATAAGACAACAGCAAAGTTAGCCCAATTATTTTTTATATTGTGAAAGATAATGTTACGCCAAATAAAATGATACCCAACATGTCACGCTTCAAAATTGCGCCCGCTCGTGGAATGACAGCAAACTTTTACCCTTAAAAATCTTCATAGGCGACGTTTAAAAAATTCTACAGGTTGTATGTTTTGAGTTACAGAGAAGGTCTAGGGCTAGAATTATTGCTCTCACTCTAATGATTGTGGAGATACCTCACATGTGTGGTTTGAACACCGTTTTCATATGCGAGCGTTACTCACGTATGCGTTCGCTTCTGCACGTGAGCTCGGCGGGAGGAGGAGCGCTTAACTTTTTTTTTTCTTATTTATTTTACCTTTTATTTTTAATTTTTACACTGTTCTTTTTAAAAAAAATTATGTCACTTTTATTCCTATTACAAGGAATGGAAACACAGAAAAAAAGCATGACAGGACCTCTTAAATATGAGATCTGGGTTCAAAAAGTCCTCAGATCTCATATTTACACTAAAATGCAATAAAAAAATAAATAAAAAAAAGACCCTTTAAGAGCTATGGGCAGAAGTGACATTTTGACGTCGCTTTCACCCTGCAATGATATGGAGACGGGTGGGGGCCACATTCCCCTCACTCGTCTCCATACCACACAGAGAGAAGAACCTGATTACCTCCACCACTACCGACGGCTCCAGTAGGCAGCGGAGGGCACCGGAGCGCAGCTGGAGGAAAGTCCTCTCCCGTCACCGATAAAAGTGATCTTGCTGCGAATCCGCCACAGAGACCACTTTTATCTGAAAATGGACCACCCACTGAAGAAGAGGATACTGGGTTTATGGCAGCTAGCTTCTGCCATAACAATGATATTCCTCTTCAAAGTTTAATTTTCCATTCTATCTTTTATCGTTTTTGCGTTATTAATGATTTATTAAAGGTCACGAAAGGTCACGTAGCCCTCCTACAACAGCCAAATGACATGAAACTGGTCCCGTTGGTTAGTGTTACATTTGTGCTGGATTGTGCTTTTTAAATTTCTGTTCTATCTTTTATTGTTTTTTCATTATTAATGATTTATTAAAGGTCACCAAAGGTCACTCAGCCGCCCTACAACAGCCAAATGACACGAAAATACTCTTGTTGGTTAGTGCTACATTTGTGCTGGTTTGTGCTTTTTAAATTTCTGTTCTATCTTTTATTGCTTTTGCATTATTAATGATTTATTAAAGGTCACCAAAGGTCACAGCCCCCCTACAACAGCCAAATGACACTAAACTGGTCTCATTGGTTAGTGCTACGTTTGTGTTGGATTGTGCTGCTAAAATTTTTATTTGTGCTGTTATGATTTTTAAGTTATAACCGAGATGTAGCAGGGATGAGCAGGACGCAGGGTCAGACAAGCCGGGTCGGGACTAGACGGGCAGATTAGGCATAGACGGCAGACAACAAGATTGTCGGGTCACAAGCCAAGTCAGCAATGGGAGGTAATAAACAAGTAGAAGAAGGCGCAATACCATATACCTTATATACTGTTGCCTATACGCACAAAGGCAGGGTCCATACAAACATATATATAAACTGTATATGTAGGTATAAAAAGAGTCATTCAAGGCAGCCACCGAAAGGAACCAAAGCCAGATCCAATGTGCTAAGATAAAAACAAGGAAAAGGGGCGCCACTGAATATGTATCAAATAAAATGTATTATTAAAAATAACATCCACTCACATGTGAGACTGAAGAGTAGATCTCAGGTACATCTTGTGACACACAATGGAGGGAAGGACTACAAATGTCAGCAAGTCCAATAGCACTGGCATCACTCTGATGGGCTAAAGATGAGCTGCGCTGAGTCAAAAGTAGTTAATGGGCACACCACGGACAGGAGAGCAGAAGAGCCGTCTGGGGTAGTGTGGGTTCCAAGAGTAGAGGATATGAGGGCGTCCAGTCTGTTGCTGTTAGTGTAAAGCGAAAGTCCCAGCAAGTCGTCCGGCATCCGTGATGGTATGGAAAGCACGGCCGTGTGATCGGAGCCAGAACGAGGCTAGGATCGCAAACACTGCGGCGCCGGGCTGTGATGTCACTCCTGTGCGACGCGTTTCCGAGATAGCTCGCTATCGATGGAGAGGATAGCGGCACTCCTTTGTCAAGCATAGGGCAATGATGTGAAGCAGAGGTATTATATAGTCAATGGGGAGGAGGGGCCTTAGCAAGGAACATTCAGTACAAATTAAAACATTAGCAAAAGAAAAATAACGGACATCTAATGGACATATAATGAAAACATGTAAGTAAAGCAGCATATGGGCCATAGAAAAAAATAATAATAATGACAGGTGGGGGATGCAGGATGAGAAGGCTGCCGACAATAAAACGAAAATGCATTGAAGGGATCTTCCCCATCTAAAGGGTAAATAAATAAGCATGAACAATCTTAATTCATAAATAAAAAATACAAAATAAAAAATAAAAAATAATAATAAATAATAATAATAAGGAATGATAAATAGTATGTAGATACTCTAAACTCCAAACATGTAAAGACTGTGACAATATGAACTGAAAATAAAATGATGAACTAAAATATTAGGTGGAAAACTAATATGGATATGTCAGTATTATTGTGGTCAATAACTAAAGATGGGTGGTAGTGGTAGTGGCTCAGGACTGATAATAGTACCACACACAGTATCAACATGTATAAGCAGCACAATCTATGGAGCAAAAAGTAGGTATATGATCTTCAAAAAATCAATTAAAAAATTAATTAAAATTTTAATTAAAATTTTAATATTTAATATGTGCATAAAAAACGCTGACGTCTATATAGAGCAGATATATAAAGGGTGTCCAGTCTTTAGAGCACTTGTTATAGGATATGGAGAAAATGATAGAATTAATGTTATAAAATGAATTTATACTAAAAAAATATACACATAACAATATATATATATTTTATCATAAAAAAGTGGAGATTCCTATACTCTCGTTAAGGCCACCAGGCGAAAGAACGTCGAGAGTATAGATCCAAAAGGTTTCCCTGGCGCAAAGCCTTTTGAAACGTTCTGCTGCAGTAAAGCATTCTGGAATTTGTTCAATAACCCACACACGGAGGCCAGTGGTGGATTTATTATGGAATTCTGCATAATGTCGCGGCACACTGTGCATGTCCTTCCCTCCCTCTATAAGTCGACGATGTTGTCCGAATCGCTGTCTCAAAGGGCAGATGGTTCGGCCCACGTAAATGAGACCGCAAGGGCAGGTGAGGGCATACACCACAAAATTGAAAGAACAGTTATAAAAATGGTCCAGCTGGTACGTTTTGTCCTTACAAGAAAAAGATTTCTGTCCATGTGTAATATAGGGACAGGTTTTACACAACACCTTTTTGCATTGAAACATGCCAACTAGGGGTATGAGGGTGATAGAGTGGTTGGTGAGCTGACTAGATGGCAGAGAAGGTAGTTTGCTGGGAGCGATTTTGTTCTTTAAGTTGGGGGCTTTCCGGTATGTGACTCTAGGTTTGGTGGGAATGATAGTATTCAGAAGGGGATCCTGTAATAAAATATCCCAATGTTTTCTCATTATTTTTTCCATTTTCTTGTGTTGAAAATGGAAGGTGGTAATGAATCGCATGGAGTGATCAGTTTCACCTTTCTCTGGTCTCGGAGGTTTGCCCTTGGAGTAGTAGGTGCATGCTTCATCGACCAAATCGTTGGGGTAGGATTTTTCTGCAAATTTTTTCTTAAGAGAAACACTGGATGCAACATAGTCGGTGTCAAGGGTGCAGTTCTGTCTGAGGCGACAGAACTGCCCTTTTGGTATATTTCTAATCCACTTGGGGTAATGGCAACTATGGAAGTGTAAATAAGAGTTGCCAGCCGTGGGCTTAGTATAATTTCGAGCTATGATATTTCCCTCTTTGTGGCCCAATTCCAGGTCCAAAAAAACTAGAGTCATTGGGTCAAGAACATGAGTAAACGCAAGTCCATATGGATTACGATTACAATGTTCCACAAAGAGGGAAATTGAGTCAACAGGGCCATCCCAAATCATGATAATATCGTCGATGTATCGCCCAAAGAAAACGATATTAGCTGAATACGGGTTATTGTACCAGATGTAATTCTTCTCCCAATAGCCCATAGCCAGGTTGGCATAGGAAGGGGCGAAGTTGGCTCCCATGGCGGTTCCTTGCAGCTGTAAGAAGAAATCGCCATTAAAATCAAAATAATTGTGACACAGGCAAAAATCTGTGGCTTCCAAAATAAATTTGGCCCTGCCTGGCATTAAGCATGGGGTCTTGGGCTAAAAAGAATTCTAGTGCTAGAAGTCCAAATTGGTGTGGAATGGAAGTATATAAGGACGTGACGTCCAACGAGAGCCAAGTATAGGAAGATTCCCACCTGTAGGGGGCCAGCAGATCTAACAGATGGGATCCATCTCTGATGAAAGATGGAAGTTGCTGTACTATGGGCTGTAAGTATAAATCAATATATTGACTAAGGCCAGTAGTTACACTGTCCATTGCGGCCACAATTGGCCTGCCAGGGGGGTTAGTGGAATTTTTATGGACCTTGGGCTGATGGTAGAAATACGGTACCTGATAAAAGTTTTTTAGAAAAAATGAAGCTTCCAATTTGGTGATGACTCCGCTGGTAAGGACAGACTGTACCACACGGCTGGCTTCAAGGGCAAATTCATTAGTAGGGTCTTTAGATAATTTGGTATAAGTGGCCTTATCTGAAAGAAGTCTGTATGCCTCTGCGATATAATCGTCCCTATTTTGGACAACTATACCCCCTCCCTTATCGGCTGATTTGACCACAATATCAGTGGCATGGATCAGGGTGTCTAGTGCTTTTGTTTCTGCAACAGTAAGGTTGTGAACATGAGCAGGGATGGTGGAGGAAGACTGGCAGAGTTTTACAAAGTCGGCATAGACGACCCTGTAGAAACTCTCGAGATAGGGTCCTTTAGACTGAGCGGGGTAAAACACAGATTTGGGTTTTAGCGATGAATGTGCTATAGGAGGAGAAGTAGCCAAATGCTGTGTAAGCAGCATAAGCATATCGTCATCCTCAGTATGAGATTCCAACATGTCAAGGATGTCACCATCATACTCGAATACATCCAAAGAGGGATTGGGCTGAACACTAGAATTGGAATCAGCATTGGCTGGGGTGGGTTTAAGAGATTTAGCTTGAAAAAATCTTTTGAGGGTGAGGTTGCGAATGTACCTATTAAGGTCCTTAAACAACAGAAAAGGGTTGGGCTTATTGATGGGTGCAAAATTTAATCCTTTACTAAGAAGACTGGTATCTGCAGTGGAAAGTACTCGAGAAGATAAATTAAAAATCTTTATAGTTTCCGAAACTTCAGTTGATTGTTTTCTGGACTTGTTTCGTCCCCCTCTGCAACCTCTCCGGTAAACTTTCTTTTTCCCGGGTTTGTCCGAGGGGGGCTGTAAACTAAAAAAGAACAACCAGTGGAAGGGGAAGAGCTCGAGTTGTTGCTAGGATTAATCTGTAGAAGAGGGGGAGAAGTGTGGGAGAGAACAGGAGAGAAATGAGAGGTATTGTTGGAATCAGGTCCAATGGGAACTCAGTACCCATTGGATCCTCAGTGTTTGTAGGTCGAGCGTCCATTTCCTCAACCTGAGTAATCGTCCGCATGGGCATACGAGACGGAGCAGCCGAACCACTAGGCTGGGTCTCACGAAGTGTAACTGTGGGACCAGTGTCAGGGACAGAACTGGGCACGAGCTTGGGAACTAGGGTGGCAGTGGGGTTATTCCTACTAGTGTAGAGAGGTCTATTGTAAAATTTATTGAGATCAGCCAATAAATGCAAAGTTTTGGAGTTGGTAGTTTTATTAGGTAGTGATGGACGAGTTTTTACATGGGGTAAAGAACAATGTCCATTATGATGTGGAATGGACAGACTCATCAGGGGAGGGGGGTAGGGAAGTGTCATGGAGCGAGGGAGTGACTGAGTGTGACTCCGTGTGGGTTTCTTGGAGGACAAAAGGGGTGGTGGAGGATGAAAAGCAGGAGAAGAACGTGTGATGCTGTTGTCATCAGTGGGTGGTCTATTTCTATTATTATTTTTCCAATTAAAGACACGATCAGAGTTGAAATCATCTAGATCCCTTTTAAATTTGCCTATCTTGGTCTGAATGACCATATCTTCATCGGATTTGGTATTATTTTTAAGTATCATCAACCAAGAGAGAGGAACAGTGGTGTTCTGATCTACAATCCCTTGGGCCAAGAGGGTGGCCTCCGATTTGAGTTTTTCAAAAAGGTGTAGTCTATGTTCCATGAGGATTTCCATCCACTTGGACGTACAAAATTCGGAGATGGTTTCCCATTCCTTGGTGTGGGTGGCATTTAGAAAAGGACAGTCCTTATTTATTCTGGCCTCTTGGGTTCCTTTCGGTGGCTGCCTTGAATGACTCTTTTTATACCTACATATACAGTTTATTATATGTTTGTATGGACCCTGCCTTTGTTGCGTATAGGCAACAAGTATATAAGGTATATGGTATTGCGCCTTCTTCTACTTGTTTATCTGTGTCTTTAATAGCCTTGCTTGTGCTGCATACTTATATCATATTTATACTGCCTGTTTTATAAATATTGTATCTGTCATTTATTTCCTTTTTTAAAATTTAACAATTGGTTCCTTGTTCCAGCCCATATCTTTTGGACCTACTGCATCTGCATTGTCACTTTGGATGAAGTATATC